>BTPG01000002.1:55219070-55636811 GCA_036245525.1 Semisulcospira habei | reverse complement strand
GACCATAATTCATTATCATGGTCGACCCATCTCCTGCTGTAGGGCGTCAGGGCTGAATGGATTAACACATCTGAAACAAACTACATTGGATATATGTGGCATTAAGTTTAACCCACTCCCTGCCACTGTACGTGTACTTTTGATTCAGAATTCTTTGCTCATTCAGCCACAGGTCTCAGTAAAGAGGCATAGATCCTCATGAGCCCCTACAACTGTGGGGGCTCACGAGGATCTATGTCTCTTGCAGCTGGGTGGTGTTGGGTTTTTCTCGGCAGTCAATGGGTTCAGCTGTGTATCCTGATGCAGCATGATGGGGGTGTCCAATGAGTTAATTTGGCGCCTGTCCGGGCTCCAGGTTAATTTGTCATATTTTTAACCTTTTGGCTGTCGGGATTGCCTCCAGTAAGTTTGCGCAACTTTTGATTTGCTCAGCTTTGATTGGGGAAAAAATCCAACAAGCAACTTTATAAAGGAAGGACATTATTACAGTTATTAGTGAGATGTACCTCCTCTCGGTGTCACCTGGTGTTTTTCACAGGCTCATCAGGAGATTCCATTATGACAGTATTATTATGCAATCCAGACCAAAAAAGGTGACTGCCAAGAGTGTAAAATACATGCAGTTTATTAATGTCAGGTAAATACCCTTCTTCAAAATAGACAAACAAACAAGTCTAGAATTCAGTCGCTACTTATCAGCGAAGAATGAATATGACCACATTCCTTCTTCGCTGATAAGATAAGCAGCGACTGAATTCTAGACTTGTATGTTTATTTTGAAGAAGGGTAAAACTATTTACCCGAAATATTAATAAATTGTGCTGTAACTGTCTTCTTTAAGCGTGTTCCTTTCTCTGTTGGGTACTTCTCAGTATTATTATTGAACCCCCTTGTGAAAGCGTCGACTGATACAGTGAACAGTATTGGCGGCTGCATAAACAAGAGGGTCAACTCTTCACCCTTTTCATCCTGATACACTCCTGCTTGAAATTCATTTGACTATGATAGTTCACGGGTGGTGCCAGAATAGCTTGGCGCCAAGCTATTTTGGCACTACTCTTGAACTAAATCAGTTGACCTATCTCCTAATCTGTTATGTAGCTTTCATAGGACAATAAGCAATTTTTTTTACAAATCAGCCTTAGGATGTTACTGGTTAAAGAGTCTTCTCTTTTAGCCCTTTGGCTGTCAATGGTGGTTTCCATCGTGATGATTCCTGCAGGAATCATCCCAACAAAAACACTGCTACCAACAACCAAAGGGTCAACCTATCTCAGTATCTCCCCATGTCTTTTGTGTGAGATTCCATGTGACAATACAGCATTGTGACCACAAAGCCCCTCATGCATGCAGCCACGTGTATTGTCAACAGTACTGGCCGAGTGCAGCCACCATGTCAGGTCTGCTGACAGTACTGGTGGAGGCACGCGCAAGAGGGATAACATGCCTGTGTCTCCTCTTTCACCCTGTCTCCGAGTCTCCTTCCGTATTTTTGGGGGGCTCGGCGTGAGATTCCATGTGACGTTTCAATTCACTTTTCCATGTGAAACCCGCTCCGCAAATGTCACACACACAGTTCATGTTGTCGTGGTAACGCATGTGATACTCCAGACTGCTGTCCCAAGTGAAAGCGGCTCCACATATTTCGCAAACGTGCGGCTTTTCCCCCGTGTGACAGCGCATGTGTCGTCTCAATGCTGATGCGGTCCATTGCTTAGTGCCGCAAATTTCACACACGAATCTCCGTTTGTCTTTATTTTCATGCGAGTGCATGTGGGAAGCCAGGGCTCGCTTGGAATTGTATGGCACGCTACATACAGTGCATGTGAAGAGAACATCACCCTCGTGAAGCTTTGTGTGTCCTCGCATGTGGGAGGACTGGCGAAATTTCTTGCCACAGTACCTGCACTCGTATTTTTTTAGACCCGTGTGCAGAGACTTATGTTCATGCAGGGTAGACGCACAGCTGAAGCTGGCCCCACAGTCCTTACACACATGACATTTGTCCCTAGCATGTATGGCCTGGTGAAATTTGGAGTCTGCTTCTGATGTGAAGCACTTTCCACATTCATTGCAATAGAACGTTTGGACTTTTTCTCCAGGATGCTTGGAGTACATGTGTTTGCGGGCTTCAAACAGAGTTGATGACGCCTCGTTACAAATGTGGCAAAAATACGGGCCTCCCGGAACATGGGCCTTGATGTGCTGCTTCAAAGTACGGGGCGAGTTGAAGGCTCTACTGCATTCAGTACACTTGTACTTGCCACTGGAGACTTCCCCATGCTTACTGCGCTCGTGGCGTCTCAGTAAAGTGACCGTGCTGAAGTGATCATCACATAGGTGGCACTGCAGCTGCACGTGAGTGTCTTGATGGTGAGCTTCCTTATGAAGCTTGAGGTAATATGGGCGACTGAATCCTGAGCCGCAAACATCACACGTAAATCGTCTGAGCTCGGCGTGAGTGTTTCTGTGTGCCATCAACATTTTGTACGAAGCAAAAGTGTCATTGCACTTTGTGCATGTGTACTTTTTGTTGCTGGAGTGAGCTGCCAAGATGTGTCCCTTAAGGTTGTTGCTCTGGCGGAAGGCATCACCACAGTGCGGACATTTGAACGGCCTTTCACCCGTGTGAATCCTCATATGACGCCGCAACACCTGAGCATTGACAAAACCCTTCCCGCAGTCTCTACACAGGCACGGCCGCGGTTTTCCATCTTTGGGTGTCACTTTCCGTCGCTGCTTTGGTCTCTTTTTAGGGGAGCCTGGTTGACCAACGTTTGACTCAAACAGATCCAGTAGACTGTTGGTGGCTGTGACATCATTCTGACCAGGATGTGGCTGAAGGTTGACCGTACTGCTCTTGTAGTTTGGCAACAGTGTGCTATGGTCACGAGCAGCTTCTTCCCGGGGCAGTCTTGGCTTGACAACCTGTAAACATACAGCGCAAAAGTGTTACTGCAGAGTGTGGAAATTGCAATAAAATCACCAACAAAGAAACAAAAATGCTGAACCCTTTGGCTGTTGGTAGTGCTTGGTTTGATGGTTCCTGCATGAATCATCATAACAACAAGGAAGGCAAAGCCCTTATGGCTCAGGTGTGTGACCAATCCACGTGACCTTGACCTGTCCAACAGTTCACTGAAATGATGGAATGTTCCAGTGTCTAATTAAACATGAGTAAAGGGTTGGCTTTTTGTACCAATGAAATCCGAGTTTTCCCAAAATGCGTGCTTTTTTCACAAATCTGTCAACCCTCCTTGACCCTTGACCTTTGTGAGGGGCGAATAAAGTAGTAGGCATAGAAAGCTGTTATCATCAGCTACCTTCATGCCAAATTTGATTGAAAAGTTTGCAAAAACTTTGATAAAAACTACAATTCTATGAAAACTGGCATTTTTCACACACTTGCCAACCTCTTATAACCAGTGACCTTTCCGAGAGGTCATCCAAATTAGTATGCATAGAAAGGCTTACCGTCAGTTATCTCTATACCAAGTTTGGGTTTGAAGTTGAAAAAAGTATTTGAGAACAAACAAGATGAAGATTTCATCCC
This sequence comes from Semisulcospira habei, assembly GCA_036245525.1. Classification (NCBI taxonomy): domain Eukaryota; kingdom Metazoa; phylum Mollusca; class Gastropoda; family Semisulcospiridae; genus Semisulcospira; species Semisulcospira habei. Next base: position 55,633,258 of record BTPG01000002.1, on the reverse strand, counting down.
AAAGTCTACCGTTGTACCATATTGTTTGGAGCTCACATGCGTCTATCTTTCAGGAACATTCAGAGTTGTTCATACATTTAGGCTTATCATGCTGATCCATTTCTTTCCTGTTCTTGAGGCAGCAACAGCAAGCAAACTGCCACGTCTACAAGAGGCACTGCAAAACATCAAGTGCACCAGGCTGTTGCTGCAGTGGATCCCTTCACACTGTGGCATCTACGGCAATGAAGAAGCTGACAGAATGGCAAAAGTTGGCGCAGAGAAAGAACAAGACGAAAATAGAATCAGCTTCACAGAGATGAAGACCATCATTAAGTTTGTGTACAGACCACCACAACGGCCCCTAGACAGTTACCATCAGCTGTCCAGACAAGAGCAGGTGACCATCTTCCATCTGAGAACCGGGCACAACCGACTCAATTTCCACCTGCACAGACGCTTCCACCTCGTGCCATCTCCCCTGTGCCCTTGTGGAGAAGCAGAGCAGACCACAGAGCACATCCTCCAGGACTGTAGGAATCACCAGTTGCTGAGGGAGGAGATATGGCCGAAGCCCACCACCCTACAAGAGAAACTGTACGGGCCTGTGGAGGCGCTACAGAAGACCACAGATTTCATTTTGAGAGCCAAACTCCAAGTGTGACGGCGTTCGAGAAGAAGAAGAAGATCCATTTCTTTCCTCTCTAAGCCAACCTTTGATCAACACACTCGTCGGCACACACAAATAAAGACGGACACAGGACGCTTCCCGGCATCAGTACACTCTGTAGGCTCGTGTAGTGACAGGAATCCATCTCCTTCTACTCTAACCCACCCTCCGATCCACAAACTGGCACACAGAAACATTTAACAAAGACGGACACACTGCGATTTCCACCATTCGTAAGCTCTGTAGTCTGGCGTAGCATAGCTATTCTGATTGATTGATTGTACATTGCTTAACGTCCCGACAGCAACAAGGCTTTCTCAGGACGTGCCTGCACTGCTTGTGAAAAAAACCTAAACAGAACATTTAATGTATGTCACCAGCTGGTCCAATACGTTAAATAAACATAAGACACGGGGCCTAAATAAAGCTAAGACCATTTAGCACCACACATCCAATATCAAGAGCTACAGGCAGCGCAGACAGTAGGGAGAGTTTTAAAAAGGCAAATACAGGTGAATGGACAAAGGGTAGACAGAAACACATGCCCCAGAATACAGAGGAAAACCTACCCTGTGGGGCTGAGCAGGGTGACCCTGGGAACTAAAAAGTAGTTAACCCCACCCAAGTCCCCCAGGGCAGACCCGGGTGGGGGTCATAGCTATTCTGAAGAAGAATAGCATAAGCAGCGAAATGACATCACTTCAAGCTTCATGTCATGGCATCATTAGTCCCACAACGCTGTGTTCATATTGATGACTCGATGTTATACACCACTTATCGCAGTACTAACATTTGACATATTAGAGGATCAAACTTAGCCATTTTTTTTTCTGATTTTTACACCTTGGGCTTACAGGTCACAATTTGATCTAATCCCACCACAGAGCCGGGACAAACAGTAGGCTTATGCAAACACTGTTTATGAAAAATCATGTGGGTATTAGTGAGAAGGTAGTTTTTTTCAAAAAAGAAAAATTAAACTTATGTTAGGTGTTTTACAAATAACTCCGAAAAAGTGGTGTAGAATATTGTCTGATTTTCACACCTAGGGCATACAGGTCACAACTGACCTAATCATACCCGACAGCCGAGACAAACTGTAGGTTTATGATATGAAAAATCATGCGATTAATGAGAAGGTTGGGGTTTTTTTTCATAAAAAAGATTCAGTTGTTTTAAGATTAATCCCAAATATTTCGTGAAATAATCCCAAAAACATGAAAATACATTTTTCAAATAATGTTTAATTCTCATCAAAAGGTTATAGAGGTACAATGCTGGTTAACAAACTTATTCAATATCTCCCTTTTATCTAGCTATATGCAAAATATCTAGTAAAAATTAGAAAAACTACGGACTCCATCCAGTGTGGATCAACCAGTTTTTGTGAAACGGACATTTTTTTGCCAATGAGCATCTTAATCAAAAAAATTAAAAAACTACCTCAAGACTATTCTTTTAAGGATAATATCATACAATTTCAAGCTTGTCCATCCTCAAACGCAGGATCTAGTCGCTGTCACACACACATACGGCGCTTTGGTGCCAAAATGATGTTCTCTAGCAAGGTTTGCTTAGCTAGATGTGATGTCATTTTTATCTTGTTACTTCTTTGCCAGAATTTGGAACCCACATGCCCAGCACATCGTGTGCATTCTCCGGAATGCGCTCCGACCAGCCCCATTTCAAAGTCTACCATATTTCAATACGCTAGACAAAAATATATTTTTGGATAAAAAAATTGCTATTTTTTACCCCTTTTGGACTCCCCACGACCTTGACCTTTATGAGGGGACCAGTAAATTTGTATATAGAAAGGTCTGATCATCAGCTACATTTGTGTCAAATCTAACTGAAAAGTTGGCAAAAACTTTGATAAAAACTACAATTCTATCAAAAATTGGCACTTTTCACACATTTGCTGACCTCTTGTAAACTTTTCCAGGGGAGATCCAAATTAGTGTGCATAGAAAGGTCTTACCATCAATTATCTTTGTAATACATTTGGGTTTTACACATTTCTCGGCCCCCTGTCACCTTGGCCTTTGAAGGTTACTAAAATTTGTATGTTTAGAAAGGTCTTGCCATAAAGTGTCCTTGGTTTGAAGTTTGGAGCTTGAATAGCCTCTGAGAAAATGCTATGGCAAAGTTTCCCCAGACGCTGGATGATGGACGCCAGATGGCCTATTACCATAGACTCACTTAAATGCTACCGCATGTGAGCCAGAAAGTGCTACCGACAGCCAAAAGGTTCACGTGACTTGCTCCAGGGCAGGCTTTTATAGTTAAAATTCACCAATACAACAAATTATTAGCGTGGTCTTGCCTCAACTAAATATTGTCTGCCCTTCTTTTACAATCCATGTTAGCATATATAACAATATAAGCTATTGGTCGCAGGGGTTTGCAACGCAGACCCTTGTAGGCCTGAGGGAGGTCAAAGGAACCATTGTACCCAGAAGGCCTACAAGGGTCCATGCAACAATAACATATTTGTTTTCATTCCTCCACTATTTTCATAAAAGAAATCAAGAAGAAATCTTCTGACCTGGATCACTCCAGACATGACCGATGTCAAAGGAATATACATAACAGACTTATGACGTAATTTAAAATCGTTCATGACGTTGCCGTCTCCTGTAGTGTGCCTGTTGCTTTGAACAACACTAAGTAACTTTGTACTTTAGAACGTTTTGGTGATCTTTTCTAGAACAAAACTGGCATCCAAAACGAGTTGGAAAGAGGGCTACAAAAAGTCGGCCATTAGCTGCTACGTGGGTTATTGTATCCCGGTCACATGGTATGGTTTGCTTTAAAGAGATTGGTCATGTGATGTAGGAATGAAAACAATAACAATTAACTCCTTAGGCCCTGAGGACAAAATTGTCACATTTTTGTAGATATCCTCTGAGGTCTATATTACAGTTCTGGAGCCAGATCGACCATAATATTTCAAGGTTGGTGTCAAAATAGCTTGGCGCCTCTAAATGTCATGGTCGATCCACATCATGTCATAGTCTTTCAGGGCTTTATGGGTTAACAGGTTTTTTTTTATTGCCCCAGGATAGTGTCAGCAGAACTCTCCTGCGTACAATAAGAGCAAAAAGGTCGCAAATTTCTTCCCATTAAAACTTCACAAGTGAAATTATCTCTTTTGTGCACTACCACGAGATGGCCCTAGTTGCCTGCTCAACTTTAACCCATATCATACTGAGGCTAAAAGCTTCACATTTGTACACTGCCATATTATATAGTACTTACAGATAAGGATACCAATGGCTTTAGTTTAAGGGTGATGCCAGAATAGCTTGGCGCCTAGAGGCGCCAAGCTATTCTGGCACTACCCTTGAACTATTTTAGCCAAACTTATTTCACACACTGGTGTATTCTGAATGATAAGGGTTAACCCATTTAGCCCCAAGGCCACATTTTGGAGGCGTCACAAAGATAATATACTAGCTGCAGGAGATGTATGGACCATGATAATTTAGGACTAGGAGTAGTGCCAGATTAGCTTGGCGCCTTCAGGTGCCAAGCTAATCTGGCACTACCCTTGAATTATTATGGTCCATCCATCTCCTGCTGTAGTGCCTTGGGGCTAAATGGGATAAAGACTAATAACTAACCAACCAACCAACCAACCAGCATTATTTTAAGACATATAACATGAACATGGTTCACAGAGATATTGCTACCTTATCACCCTTTTTTTTTGTCTGGAACAGTTCACTCAGAGCAAGACCAACCCCTTGGCTGTCTTTTTTCTCGTGAAGATTTGTGCATTAATCGTGGCATAAAGTGCTGCAGGTACAATTACAAACAGATAAACGATTAAAAAAAAAACCATTGTGAAATGTTTTTCCTTTGTCTTTCTTAAACTAAGGGGCACACCCGACCTTTTTTAAGGCTTCAGTTCGCAAAAAGCAATCCAGACCAAAAAGGTGACTGCCAAGCGTGTAATATGCAAAGCGTGTATAATAAGCGTGTTTCTTTCTCCGTTGGGTACTAGTTCGCAAAAAGCTTTTACTGGGCTTCAGTATACATACCCACATACACAGTGACCACCGTATTGTCCCACCAAATGCTTTCTTTCATCCGTTCAAAGCAAACAGAGGCCCACCAGAATCTTCTGACGGATAAAGAAAAAAGATTGGTTCTGATAGGCGATGGTAGCTGACGTCATAACTATTCTATACGACCTCAGGTCATCTGTATAATTATAACCTGAGACAAGATGGCGGATGAACCAGCGAAAAAAACAAGAAAGTATCATCGAGTCACACCGACATTGACAGACTTGGAATTGAAGAGAAGAAAGAGGAAGAGAGACAAGATACCCTTAAGTAGAATTGACATCGGACAAGGGAATATGGACATGTGGCAACGCGTAAAGCAAGAGCTTGGCTTGACTACCCACCTGGAATTTGTCACCGACTTTCCTGCTTAATCAGTAAGTCTTTGTCGATCTTCCTACATTTCCGCGAGCGCTAGTGATTTTCAGATTTCATGATCTTAAACCTGTTTTATCATATTGTTACGAGCTAGTTATTACATTTCATGCTGCAGAGATCTGAACTGAACTACGGTGTGTGTCAAAGTTGCACATCGCTGGCCTAACATGTTTATGTCTGTGCCAGCTCTCATTCATTCGATTCAGAGAGGTAGTGTTTCTGCTGCGAGGGTAAATTTGTCGTTTGTAATAATGCTTTACATAGACCTTGACGTTTGAGACAAGAAATTGACTGCAGTGCAGAAAGTCGGTATAATTACCAATGTCCTGTTTCAATGATGGAAGACGGTGCGTGTTTCTGAGGGGTAAACTGAGGATCAAAGGTCAAACTAGGCACCATTGACACACCCTTGCTCGCTTTGCGAGCGCAAACACACAAGCCCTTGGTGCACTACTGTACGCACGATCGTTACTTGTACAATACTATTAGCAGGTTGAGCAGAACCCACATTGTGATTTTGACAGCATAGGGAGTACGGAAGGTTTATTCTACTTTCTGGTGAAAAATTACGTGAAAGGGATGCCGGACAACATCAGTACATGTGTACACTGACACGTGTGTACATCACACCGATGACCCGTGACCTGCAGTATTGCGATACACTGATAGCAGGGTTCTGCCTTGTGACATAGGATCATAAATATGCATATTAATTCAAAACGAGTCCGATGCAGATGATAAATTCACGACTCTGGTACAAAAACAATACACCCTCCAAAAGATGAATTTTGACATTTGGCATTGTATTTACATCATAAAGATATTGCACAAAGGACCCATACACATACTGTCAGCAGTATCTGTTGCAGAAAGTTTTCTGACTGTGTTGAGATGCTTGATCATGGGGAATATAACGTTAACCTTTAAGTCCTGATACACTCTAACATGAGATACATTTAACTATGATAGCTCAAGGGTGGTACCAGTACAGCTGGGCAACCACAGGAGCCAAGCTGTCCTGGCACCACATTTGAAATATCACGGTCAGTGTCTCCAGAACTGTAATGTATTATGTAGCCTTCATTTCATCATAGGACAACTGACAAGTATTTTCTGAACAAATTCATCCTTTGGATTTCATGGGTTATGCATGGTTCTTTCTTGAACAAACTGTAAACATGAAGACCAATAAAATGCTGGCATAAATGACAATATTGTCAGTGAAATTGACTGCACTTACATTGTCACTTTGGACTTGGCCAAAGGGAGTCCACAAACGCGGCTGCAAGACTTCCACACTGTCCATGACCAATCCACATTCTGCGCCAATCAAAGATGGTCCAAACTGCATGTGCCGATCCATAGGGTGACCATGACCTTGAGAGTCTTGCATGGGTGGCTGTGGAAAGGAAAACATGCAGCTGAAGTTTGCTGCTGCCGGGTCTGGCTGAACGTGATCGGTCTGGTGACTGTGGGTGTGTGGTGGCATCATGTTCTCAGGATTGTAGGTGTTTTCTTGGGTTTTGCATACAATGCTGACAGGGGGGCTGTTCTGATGAGGAACAACTGGCTTGGATGCCACCTCCCTCTCCATCTCATGCGGCCTGTCTGTTTGGCCGTCAAATCTGCTCAATGCCTTGTTCATGCAGCCATCGGTATTGTTAATAGTACCGGTAGTCGCATGCATAAGAGAGCTAACATGACACGGGTCTGCAGTGTCCGACTCACTGTCTGAAAGAGATGCATCAGCCGGAGGTGAGTGAATACCCTCAGAAAGTTCTGCTTCAGCTTGCTCCGGAAACATGCAAGCAAAGTCCACATGAGCGAAGGCTGGTTTTGGCTGGGAGGGGATGCTGGAAGATTTTCGCTCACAACTTGTGCAGCACAGCACGAGTGGACATCTGCATTTGTCACACCAGGAGGTTGGAAATGCCTCAATGGACTTGAAACTGTAACCGAAGAAAAATGCCTGTATTCACAATACATGTTCCAGTGCACAAAGGCCCTTTGGGGCGACGTTGGCCCACGCACAGCTGTGCGCGGGCCGACAGTGGCCTGATGGCCTTTAGCACATTGGGGTACTTCAAACTGAAAATAATGAAAAATGCATTCTGCATCTTACACACTGCAAAAAATCATGTTGGACATCATGTGAAATTGGTGCAAAAAGCAGACCGTAATTTGTGTGTGTGTGTTTGTGTGTGTATGCGTGTGCGTTTAGCCAGTTCTTTCCATCTGCTAGGGGACAAGATTTTCATGAGCCGCTGCAGATGCAGGAATACATTCCTTCAGCACTCCTTTTTGCTGCATGATTCTGGCATGAAGCATACAAAATCAGGGCACAGTTTGACACTATCTCTGTGAAACCTAGGGGTGTTTTTGTCTATCGTATTGAAAATACGGTAGACTTTAGGATGGGGCTGGTTGGAGCACGTTTCGCAAAATGCAAAGGACATAACAGGCGGGCGGGGCTCATGGTCTCGTAAAGAAGTAACAAGATAAAAATTATGTCACGTCTAGACACTCTGACCTTGCTGTTGAACGTTGTTTTGGCGCGAAGCGCCATAGGTATGTATGTATGTATGTGTGTGTATGTATGTAAACACAAGAATTTCCGATACCACTGTACACGTGTAACAGAGTGAACCCGATGTTCCTCTGTGTACCTAGGCCGATAGCACTTATGACCATTGCTTCTCGGATTTCACTCGTGTCGACTGCTAGCTATGACGTGCGCCGCTCGCGGTGCCCTGCCAAACGCAGCGTTAAGTGTTGTGTACGCGATAGCTCAGTGTACGTGTTGTATGGTATATCGGTTTTGACCATGTATTGTAGCCAAGTTACAACACCATTGCTTAGTATTTAGCATGGTTAGATTTGGCCCAGGTAATAGTTTTTTGTAATGCCTATGTTTTTAGGTTAATTATAATCGATCAGAGTGATAATGGCGATTTAGTAGCCTTTTTGATTTTCTGTGGCACTTCTGAGACCGCTTTAAGAATAAATATAAACTTTCCACTAATAGCCCATAATCTCAAATTAAATCCAGAGTACAGCTGGTAAAAGTTCTTAAATTTATATTTAACGATTATATTTTTACACTATGTAGTTCAAAAGATATTCTAGCTCCTAGGGCTGGCAGTACTATAATACGGATTTGCCATTTATATCAGTGCCAGACCCCCGTACCGACGCTGAACTTTGCACCGACGCGTGGACTTTGTACCAACGCGGAGACAGCAGCGTGCCTCTATAAGTACCGCTGCTCGCGTGGCAGACTTTTTTTTTTACCAAACGTGCAAGACTCACAGTACCAGCAATTAACTTCTGGCACCGGTGCCTTGGAGGAAAAGTTTTTTTTTTAACCTAAACTGCGCGGGTTTTGGAGACCCTGTACTGCTTTCTGCTTTCTGTTTCGGCTTTCTGGTTTCTACTTTCTAGTTTTGTTAGAAATAAAAGTTTAGCTCAACATGAACGAGTCTCAGTCTCACTAAGTCCAACCACCACCATCTAATCTTAATTTTCCGACTCCTCCTCACTCTCACCCCATCACAAATGGCGCTGCGAGCAGGATGGTTGGACAAAAAGAGACTCAGACGTGACAGAAAGCAGTGCAGGGCAACAATGCAGCCACGTGGAGGAGTCACTAGTACAAACGGAAAAGTGTAGAGGGCGTGCTGCCATCTCAGGTTGACCACGACCAACATGGGGAGGAAGCGCAAGTGCCCGATGACGAAAATCCTCGTTGAACTGGAGGACCTTGATGGCAACGCCATGCTGAATGAGCAGGGAGAGCGGCGTCTACTGCCTCCACTCCCGATCTACAACGGTCGTGGCTACAGGGGTCCATCTTTTGCATCGTTCAAGCGGCGTGCGGAACAGGTCATGGCTGACCTCGGTGAGGACCTTGTCCACCAGATCCACCCAGCTGTGTTTGTGAGATGGATCACATACGCATTGGATTATGGGGCAGACACGTACTACACGTACAATGCGACAAGGGAAGACAGGTCTTCTGCGGCTCAACTCCTTGCCTGCCTGCAACGCGAGTTCGGTGACGATTTAGCGCCACAGCCTCAGTATCCAGGTGCTACAGCTGAGACACCTCCAGTGCAGCCGGACCTCAGCGACATCTCAATGGCACCAGTTGTAACACCTGCCCTGCAGCCACCCTCTCCATTGTCTTCCAAACCGCCATGCGTGGAAGCACACGTGACACAGTTGGCACGCTGCATGGGTTGTCTTCAGCGGAGGAGCAGACTGAGGTAAAGCAACCGGTGGAGAGGCGCTCTTCCATTTCAGTCCGAGTGAATGCTCTTGAGACAGGTGTTAGCAGCTCGCCTACTGCCTGGCGTTCACCCTGCCACTCAGTGTCATCTGCTCCTGAAAGGCGAGACGCTGAGGTGCAGGTTGAGCCTCCGAGCGAACCTGAGCCTAGACCGCAGTCAAGACCTCCAATTGTGTGCTGGGAATGTGGTCAGCACGGCCACCGCCGTGCCAATTGTCCAACTGCAAGGAACCAACATGGACAGTTCAACCAGCAACAGTTCAGCATGCCATCAGTGAACATGGTACTCTTGGTGCCACTGCCGATGTTTGTCATGTTCCAAATGCTGATGTTTCAGTGGTTTGCGCGCTTGGTGTGTTCTGCTGTCATGAACATTATGATGGCAGTACGTGGGGGGTTCATGCCCCGTTTTTGAAACTTTGACTAGGACAGTTGAACTGCTGGTGTGCGTGCGCCACTGTCAGTTGAAACATTTGCGTGTGTATGGCGCATGCAGTTTGAGAAAGGGTGTCGTGTTGTATGCTTGTGACAAATCGAACTGTGTATTGTATGAATTTGTGTTTTGCGCTATGATGTTCTTGTTGCGTTTGAGTTCTCGTTTTATTTGTTCGATATTTCGGTGTTTGTTTTGGTTTTGATAAGTTGCATTTTCTTTGGTGGAATGAATGTACTAGGTTTTAGGTTTGTTTGCTGAGGAAGTCGAGATGTGAGCGTGTCAGTGTTGTATGTTGTGACAATGTAAACCTGCATCCTTCGTTGGACTTTTGTGACCGTTTCTTTGTCCGAGTACTGGTAGATGAGTCTTTTGTTATGTTGGTTGTTGTACTGTGGATTCCTAGCGAAGCTGCTTTGTCTCATGTTTGTCATTTGGCGTTCGGGTGTCATGTTTGTCGCAAGATGTGCTGGAGTACCAAATAAGTGTTTGTTTGTTTTTCTTTAAATATGTGTTGGTGTTCGGTTGAGGTACATGTCTTGTGTGTAGTGATATTGTGTTTGGATCTGATGTTTGTGTTGCAACATCGATATTTGTCATGATTTGAGCCTTCTGTTTGGTCTGCATGTGGTTACTGATGCTTGTTTTTTGTTGTTTCATCAGTAGCGATTAGCGATAGGATCAATCATTCAATGCTGATTGTGGGACATTGGCATAATTATGTGAATGACCTTATAATGCAAGAAATGTTTTTTCGTTTTTTAAGTCGGGTTACTGTGTGTGTTGAGATGCAGCTGATGTGATGTTAGCACAGTGCACAGTTGATTTTGATATTGTGTTTGGCATGTGCGTTTTGTCTAGACAGTGGGCCTTTGAGGGTGTGCCTCGGCAACTTTAAATGCCCACCAGCCATTAAAGCTTCACCATTAAAACTTTTAGTAACGTTGACAGCTTGAATGTGATCAGTGGGCCTTTGAAGGTGTGCCTCTGCAACTTTAAATGCCCACAAGACATTAAAGCTTCAATATTCCTCCAAGTGCATCGGATGCTTAAATAGTGTTAGGAAAATAGGACAAATTAATATTGAGTAAATTGTTTTGGGTTTATTGTTTTTACTTAAAGAGACTGTCTTAGGTGAAGGATTGCATAAGGTGATAGGTTAATTTAAAATTATTGGATTTTTAGTTAGTACAGTGCATCGGATTTTGATTTGTCATGGATTGGAATCCAAGGCACCGGTACTGTGTTTTCGAGTAGTACAATGCTTTGAATTTTGATGTCTTAAATGAATATTGGAAATCAAGGCATCGGTACATCTGTGTCTTTCTAGTACACAACAGCTGTGCAGTTGATTTCATTTTCAAACTTAGTCCGCTGCGTAGGTATTTTTCCAAATGATAATATCCTATGTCAGTTTTCTGCTATGCATAACTTAGTTTGAAAATGACTGTGTGAGTCCAAGTCTACAGTATAATAGTGTAGACAAGAGAGCCTTGGTCACTAGTGCTATTTTGCTATATTTGTGGTGTACCATGTGGATGGTACTGTTTGATAATGTGTTTTGATGTTATGTTGTCATTGGGCCCAATGTGTTCTTGTGTTTTTGGATTTATGGTTTTGGTATTTATACAGCGAGGTCGCTGTATTGTTAAGGCCGATGGGAAAATGTAACAGAGTGAACCCGATGTTCCTCTGTGTACCTAGGCCGATAGCACTTATGACCATTGCTTCTCGGATTTCACTCGTGTCGACTGCTAGCTATGACGTGCGCCGCTCGCGGTGCCCTGCCAAACGCAGCGTTAAGTGTTGTGTACGCGATAGCTCAGTGTACGTGTTGTATGGTATATCGGTTTTGACCATGTATTGTAGCCAAGTTACAACACCATTGCTTAGTATTTAGCATGGTTAGATTTGGCCCAGGTAATAGTTTTTTGTAATGCCTATGTTTTTAGGTTAATTATAATCGATCAGAGTGATAATGGCGATTTAGTAGCCTTTTTGATTTTCTGTGGCACTTCTGAGACCGCTTTAAGAATAAATATAAACTTTCCACTAATAGCCCATAATCTCAAATTAAATCCAGAGTACAGCTGGTAAAAGTTCTTAAATTTATATTTAACGATTATATTTTTACACTATGTAGTTCAAAAGATATTCTAGCTCCTAGGGCTGGCAGTACTATAATACGGATTTGCCATTTATATCAGTGCCAGACCCCCGTACCGACGCTGAACTTTGCACCGACGCGTGGACTTTGTACCAACGCGGAGACAGCAGCGTGCCTCTATAAGTACCGCTGCTCGCGTGGCAGACTTTTTTTTTTACCAAACGTGCAAGACTCACAGTACCAGCAATTAACTTCTGGCACCGGTGCCTTGGAGGAAAACAGTTTTTTTTTTAACCTAAACTGCGCGGGTTTTGGAGACCCTGTACTGCTTTCTGCTTTCTGTTTCGGCTTTCTGCTTTCTGGTTTCTACTTTCTAGTTTTGTTAGAAATAAAAGTTTAGCTCAACATGAACGAGTCTCAGTCTCACTAAGTCCAACCACCACCATCTAATCTTAATTTTCCGACTCCTACTACCTCACCCCATCACACACGCAAAGTTGAAACTTATCAAAATACTTTATTAAGTGGGTGGCTAAGAGAGCCTCCAAACATATTGTAATGGATGTCTCGTTGAAGACATAAAAGACCGTTTATATAGTCGGTTGACCCAGATTAGAGTCCGCAATTTTGATTATCTGCACTTGAAATTTTGGATATGGCTAGTTTGTAGAAAGACATTGGATGAGTTCGTTAGTCAGCTTTGTACCTCTTTAACTTTTTTGAAAATAAAAGTTCAATCCGGAAAAATGTCAGAAGTAAGACTCCTTGATTTTATCAGAAGAACCAAACAGTGACGGTGACGTAAACACACCAAACATGTCAGTGTTTTATACAATGTTCCTAATTGACACAAATCACCAGCATGTCAGTGTTTTACATCATGTGTATAAGCTTGCGCGATCCTCTCCTTCATGTATTTTTGTATGATATTTGCGAACGTATTGTGGAAAAGGTGGATGCATGCAAGCTCATACAAGAGGCTTTGTGGGCATGGGTCATTCTACCTTATTCTTCAAAATGGCTGTGGCAACGCCAGCCCATAGAACGTATAATTGGTAGGAAGCGCTGTGTGTCTGCTGTCTGTGTTTGTGTGTGCCATTGCCGTGCAGATCAGGTGGGTGGGGGGGGGGGGGGGGGGGGGATTAATGAGAGATACTAAATGAGTTCATAATCCAGCGTTGTACCTCTATAACTTTTTCAATAATAATTAATTCAGTTTTGCAAGTTTTGGAACCACTATTTATTCCCACCAAACAGTCAGCCCTGGAAGAGGCTGTGAGGAACAAAACAGTCAGCTCTGGAAGAGCGTGCCTTTTGGATGAGTGATGTGAAACATCAAATTCGTCACAGTGTACACGGCGTCGTGAGACCAGGGATGCCATGACGTGAAGCTTATAGTGACGTCATTTTGCTGCTCGTGCTATTCTTCTTCTACAGAATTCCTGTCGCTACTCCAGCCCACAGAGCATACTAATAATGGCAGGAAGCGCTGTATTTATTTGTGTGTGCCGGTGTATGTGTTGATCAGAGGTTGGCTTCGAGAGGATGGTTGTACGGTTGTACATTGCTTAACGTCCCGACAGCAAGACTTTCTCAGGATGTGCCTGCGCTGCTTGTGAAAAAAAACCTAAACAGAATATTGAATGTCGGCGGCAGGTCTAATACGCTAAATAAACCTAAGACCATTTAGCAACACACATCCAATATCAAGAGCTACAGTCAGCGCAGACAGCAGGGAGAGTTTAAAAAAGGAAAATACAGGTGAATGGACCAAGGGAAGGGTAGACAGAAACACATGCCAGGTGGGGGCTTAGAGAGGAGGGAAATGAATCAGAAGGTCAAGGATAAGCTTAAAAATACGAACAACTCTGAATGTTCCTAAAAGAAAAACGCATGTGAGCTCCAAATATGGTAGACTTTGGGATGAAATCCTCATCTTGTTTAGAGACAAAATGTAGGATTGTTGCTGCTGCAATTTATTTCTGCTTTTAGACTTTTGAAAATGCATGTATACCCCTGACTTCATTAATAAACAAGGTAGTAGATATTAGATCTACATTATGTATATCAGGCTTTCCGCTAGGATTTAAAATTGTCCATCATGGAGACGGACAGCATGACAAAAAAATCTGTCCCAGGCGCTCTACACTCTGTTGCGTATATGAGTTCATTTTTTTTTCAAGATTAGTGGTCTTCCATTTTTTCCATCCCTGTCAAACTTTGTCTGTCGAATACGGAGAATTTTCCATCAAAAGAATGCCTGATATATACAGCAGACTTCGCTTATAACAAGGCCGCATAGAACAAAAGTCGGAGTTGTATACATGTTCCCGCACACGTTTCAATGTAAATGACTTTGCTTATATCTAGTTATAAGAAACTTAGGATATTAGATTATATTGAGCAACATTTTGCTTGATATAGTGCCGATAACAGGCAGATGTGATTATGAGACCCGAATCAAATGTCCGAGTCATAAGACAAGGACATTTTATTCGGGTCAAGTATTCACATCTGTCGGTTATTGGCACTATATCAAGCAAGCAAAATGTTGCTCAATATAATTTATGTACCCAGTCCCAAAAAAACACAAAACAAAACATTCATTTTGCAGCCGATTGCAGAGTTCAGGCAAAACACACGACAGACGACTGCATATCGCAGTACATTTCGTCCGACTATGAGCACGTCCAGTGCTTTGTATAACCGCGCGTGTTACTGAGTAAATTCTATTGTTACTAGATCACGCCAATAAACTTGCTGTCTCTCTCATCTTATCTCCCATCGACTATTGCAACTCTCTCCTTTCCGGCCTCCCTCACTCCACCACTTTCACTCTCCAGCGCGTCCAGAACAATGCTGCCCGCCTCGTCTTCAGAAAGAATCTGACCACATCACTCCCCTGCTCAAACTCCTTCACTGGCTCCCCATCCTCCAACGCAGCCAATACAAGATTCTGTCTCTCTGCTACAAATCCCTTAACAACTACGCTCCTGCCTATCTCTCCAACCTACTTCACCCCTACACTCCTTCCCGCTCTGCCTCCGACCCTCTCCACCTCCACATCCCCCACACCAAACTCAGCACTTTCGGCCCCCACTCCTTCTACGGTCCATCCACCTGGAACACTCTCTCTCCGTCAGAAACACTCTCTCTCCTCCTTCCAGTCCGCCCTCAAAACTCACCTATTTCAACAGTTTTAGCACTATAACATCACCACACTCCCCACCCCAAGCTGACTGTCGTAATGTATTGTGGTACGTGAGTCAATGTCAAAAGAGTGCGCATGTGTGCGCGAGCTGTGAGTGCGCGCTTAGAGTTATAATGATTATAAGATAAGCATATAAATACCGTAATTATTATTATTATTTATAGTATGTTTAGAAAGGTCTCACCTCACAGTACCTTTGGGCCAAGTTCGAAGACTACAACTAAGTCTCTGATAAAATGTAAGGTTAAAAGTTTTACCGCAGACAAAAGAGGACAGATGGATCATGACCAATGCCCCAGTAAATAGGCTCACCTTGGCTACCACACGTGAGCCCAAAAAGTGCTTTCAACCTACCCTTTCAGCAGAGCACTAGCGACTTTCGAGTCGCTTTCCAGGCTATGTTTCTTTGCAAACCGGCGCCATCGTCCAAACACCTCTTTCTCAAGAACCAACCCAGTCCCCGAGGGCTTCAGAGAATCCAGCAATGCACTGGCCACTTCTGAGTCTGTCTCCAAGTCTCTTTTCTGTGCGAACTTGCGCCATTTGTCAAATGTGTCTCTGTCCAGCAAAAGCTGTGCACCAGACCGTGTGTTTCTGTGATGGCTGCGAGTTTCTTTGACTGGAAATTCCTGTTCACTGTCAGAGTCTTCACCTTCTGGTTCAGTCTTGATCCCTGCAGCACGAAAAACAAAAATTTCTTACTTGCCAGAAATGTAACAATTAATTATTTTTTTAATTCCTTGTCACGCTGACTGCAGTATTAACCCTTTGGTTGTCAGTAGTGCTCTCTCTTTGTCAAGGTGATTCCTGCAGAAATCACCTTGACTTGAGAAAAAACACCATTGACAGTCAAAGGGTTAACCCTTTGTGTGTCGGTAGCAGTTTTAGTCAGGATGATTCCTGAAGGAATCATCCTGACTAAAACCACTACCAACACGCAAAGGGTTAACAAGATAGTACTGACTCGATCTTGTGTTTATAACCACTTGTGTAATGCCGTATCCTAATACATCAAAGTTTTCTTAGTCGAAGTGTCCAAAGGGCACATCAGAGACTTCAGCAAAGCTACTTTGGTCTCTTCGACAAAGCCATTGAAGTGCCTTTGAACTTTGATAAACTTGCTCCTCGTAGTTGCTTCGGTCTGATTGGTCAGTCAAACTGAGGCTATTCAAACCAGGGACACTCAAAATGGCTACTAGGTCATCTGCTTTGTGTTGTTCAGTGAAATTCCGTCTCAGTTACTGCTGATGAATTACCCGTAGTGACTCTCTTGTGATTTGTGATCTGAGGGATAGCCAGTCGTGTAGTGTTGAAGATGGAATGCGACTGATGCTCGCTACAAAATTAAAACCATCTGGGCTAAGGGCTATCTACAGTCATTTGCAGATGAGTTCATCTACAGTACTGAGCACCAAAGGGGTCAGTGTGGTGCTATTGAGATTTCGATCAAAATAAGGCATGTAGTGACATTTCTGTTGTTGCATGCATTCAGATAATGTTAATGGATAAATTTGTATATTTTGGGCTATCTGCATGATGAATTTAATTGTGAATTGATGATAAAATGTTGAAATAGTGGCCCAAAATGGCTTCACTAAAGAGGAACGGTATCAGTGGGTGAACTCAAGACGAAGATTGTGACTACATCAGTGCATCATTACAGGAATATATATTTTTTAATTTAGGCTTCATACATTGAAACATCAGTGCTAAAAAAATTTTTTTTCACTTTAAAACTGGATATTGACACACTTATGGACGAAAAGTGGTGTTTCAGACACATTTATAACGAAGTGTCCTACTGCAACGTATTTTTTCACTTTTCCAAAGTCTGCAACAAGATAAGATCTGCTTGTCCACTATGTGCATCAACAAACTATACCCAAAATACTTCATTTTGCACCATAATAGGTTACAAATATTCTAAGGATTTGGATGCTGAGAATTTTTTTATATCGCGGTGTCCCAAATGTCACGTCTGAAACACAACCCAAAACAATTGCAGAAACTCGTTCAAAACTCGCTTTCCGACCGGTTTGCTTGTGCTGTGGGAATTCCCCAGGAAATTCCACACAAACTGACGATGTTTAGACAGAAAATCCATAGACATTTTAGCCCTGGTACGCAAAAAACAGTGATGTGTCCCGATTTCCAACCACCATGCGCCTCATACGGTTTGAATCTCCAACTGTTACCAAGTATCTTGGACCATCTGCATTATGTTGGCATTTTTATATTCTTTTATGTTCCATGCATCAATCTAAATCATTATTATTTGCATGTTTGTATTTTTATAGGGGATAACAGTTTTTAAATAGACTGTGCTTACGTTTACTCTCTGTCTCGTGAAACATCGGTAATGAATTTTGGGACATTTTCATCATTTCAAGCAAATCTGACACAGCACCAAAATTAAGCTTGTGTGCAAGGAGTATTATTATGCATAGTGTTCATCAACCGTGTAGTGATTTTTTTTCTAAATGCCTTAAAACCTAAAAAAAATTCTAAGTTAGGTGAAGTTTGTTTAGGATGTGTCATGGAACGTCACGATTGCATTTTTGTGTGAAGCCCCATGTAGCATCGGAAACATGAACGTGCAGACTTTTAGGATTGTGAAAAGACTAAATCATTAAAAAAATGTATCATCCGCGAGAGATTAATTTATTACTATTAGTGTAGTGAACCATCTGTGTTTGCTTTCTTTTTTCTTTTTTTCTGCAAAGCTTTGTTGAGTGCTTTTTTTGTTTGTTTTTTTAATTTCTTAAATCTGGTTTTATTTTTCTCCAATATTTACAATAAATGATAAACTGTATTCATTGGATCATTTTCATGTGTGTGTATGTGTGAGACTGTTCATATTTACAGACACCCCCACAATCTTTTTTTTTGTTGTTCTTTTTTGTTTTGTTTTATTGTACATTTAATTTTCTAATATCTGTCTGTCTGTCTGTCTGTCTGTCTGTCTGTCTATCTATCTATCTATCTATCTATCTATCTATCTATCTATCTATCTATCTATCTATCTATCTATCTATCTATCTATCTATCTATCTATCTATATCCCGTAGTCTTGCCGACCGTTGGGGCACCACTGATGACTTGGCAACCAGCTCCCTCCATTCCTCTCTGTTCTCTGCCATTCTCAGCGTATCGCCCAGCTTCAGTCCTGTCCACTCTGAGATATTGTCCTCCCATCTTTTCCTCCGTCTTTTTCTCCTTCGTCCTCCTTGCACAGTGCCTTGCAGGATTGTTTTGGCAAGCCCTGCTGAACGCGTGACATGCCCATACCACTTCAGTTTGTGTTTTCTCACAATGGCTAATAAGTCTTCATGGGGCCCGATGGCTTGCCTGATTCTGCTTCCCACTTCCTCGTTTGTGATGTGATCTCTGTATGAGATGCCAAGCAGCCTTCGAAAACAATTACTAATATGTTCACTTATTTTATACAAAGTTGAACTAAAGCATTCATTAATACACACAAAACTAAACAAATACATTGCAAATAAACATTCATCTTGTGTACACAAGCCTTGTACCTCTGCTCTACACCCTCAGACCCACACTTTCACACCTCTAGTAATGCTGGTAAATAAAGCAAATCCTGATCAAACTGCCTACCATTACCATTGGTGTTTGCAATATTTTTCTGTATAAAATCTCTATATCTTAATTACTGCATGTCCCCAGACCAAAACAACTGGAAATGACACCTAATAAAAAGTCAAATCAAGTGTTCTTTCATTCATGGCATCTGAAACGTCATAACTAATAAGTTTTTGGTTCCCATATTGTTTCACTTGTGTTATACCTTGCTTAACTACTGGAAAACAGCTGTTCTTGCTTTTGTAGTGAAATGATTTGGTACGACGTTTCAGATGCTACGGTGTCCCAAGTTTTGACGCAGCTCTAACCTTTCGTTTAGGTGATTTGTTTTCTAAAATCACCTCAAAAAGTATATTTACTCTTTGACTGAACATTACATGTTCACAAAATGGTGCATATTAAATTTAATTAGAGTGGGTGCATTGCATGTGTCCATATGGTGCATCCAAAATGGGTATCATATGGGTCCCCCTCAGTCGATCCTCAATTGTGTCAACACAGAACAGATTATTTATTTTCTTTATACGATTTGTATTTTGACTTTGTCAGACATGTCTAAAACAGGCATTGTTTTATCTGTAGCATTTTTTTTTAATATCCTATTTGCCCACTTTTGGTGCTCAGTACTGTAGATGAACTCAGATGCTTTAAGCAGACTCGGAGATTGGCATACAGCGCTATACCGCCAGATACAAAAAGGTAGATTATTAAAACCTGAGGGGCTTACATAAAGACAAAAGTATATTATAATCATGGGTTATAAGACCACGTCTAAGGCTCCCACTCCCCACCAAAACAACACTAAAACTGCGATAGTATCTAGGCAGCAGCATTGAGAAAATATTCCAGTCGAACCAGCGTGCAAGGGAATGCACTGGCAGCCCTCGCTGGAATGCCAGCAAAGAGAATGCTTAGACATATTAAGAGGAAAAAGCTTGGCAATGTCCATTTTGCGAAGTAAACTTTGGCGATATGAACATCAGACACTTCAGAATCAGAATATTAATTAGTATGGGCTTTAAAGAGGTCATGTGCATAAGACAGACAACATGAAATCCGACAACTGTATATTTCTCTTGTAATGGTGCTTGGTCAGTGAACATCTAAACAGTTTTGAGTGTCCAAGGATATGATCGATTACAAATTTGGACTTTTCTGTCAGGATTTGGGAGAACACTTGTAACTGATAAACATAGCACAAATGACATCAGCTTGCCAGAACATTCCAGACACACATGCACACACACACACACAAATGTACATATAACTTATATCATATACCAGATGCAATTAACTATAAAACTATAATTAACTATAAAATGCAGGGCTGCGACCTGGCAATCAGATTTTTTGTAATTTATGCAATTTGAAATGCAATTAGGTACTGTGTCGGTCACATTTCTTGTCACCTGCTGCCACTGCCATTGAGTGCAAATTGCATTCTTTGCTCCTTGTAAGTTGTATGTCTGCACACACTTGTAGTAGATTCCGCTCCATCCTCATAGGGAGTAAATCAGCGGGGATGCATAGAACATGCCTTAGCTGCGTGAGGAGCATCACCCTGACTGGTGCCCGCTTGTAAACCCTTGGTTCCTGCGCTGCTAAACTATATTTAGGAAATGTTTTTTATGATCTATATTTACCCTGAGGATGCTGATGTCTTCCCTAAGTTGCAGACATTGAATGGATGCGTGGGCGGCTATTTCACCTGCATGGCGCAGGACATGTGCCCACCATCATGCAATACTGGTGGTGCAATAGGTAACGTAGGTAGAATGTCACCCTACTTCTCAGGTATATAGTCCCCCATCCTGTTGCCAGACGGGGGAACCGATCAGTGGGGCCCATGTGTTAAGGTCACTTGGCACAACAACGAAATGCTAGGAACGTACTGTTGCTGAACCATCTTGTGAAATTCTGAGCAGCTGAACTCTGCCATGATCACCAGAAGACTTGTGACTTGAAGCTGAACTGAACTGTAACATTTGTATAGAATCCTGTTGGTGTTAGAGGTCTGGTTGCCGAGGCCTGGTAATTTGGACCATCTACACTTCCACCGCAAGTGTGACGTACAGAGACGAACTACGCATGGGGGCATAGCTAACCTTGTAACTGTCAGTGTAGTTTTCTGAGACCACGAGACAGTAGTACCTGCCAAAGTGAACAGTGATTCCAGGGGTAACTTCAGTGCACCACTACTGTCAGCGTTGTGCTTTCGCTGAGGCCAGCGTTGTGGGATCAGCGCTGTCAACTCTCCGACTTCGACCAATCGCCTTCAACGGGGAAATGTTGGAGTCTTCAACCAAGCATCGCCATCTGCGATCGCGTGCAGATAAGTCCGTAGTTTATTAATAGTCCCACCTTTATCCCCTCAGTAGCGCATGAGCTAGGTCTACTCAGCGCTTCTGTCAGGTTATCATGTATTGATTAGATAGAGCTATAGTATAGTGATGCATATTGATGTTCCACCAGTTTATATTCATGACGCTTTATTGACTTGTTGATTATTGGCAGCATTGATTTAGGTTATAATATTATATTTTATACTGCTGTTGTGGCTCACTCAGTGCCGACCATTCTATTTTACGGACTCTTGTCCGGAGTTTATATTTGTATGCGATAGGTGGACTTGAATAAAAGAGAATACAGTCTGGTCTTGTTATTTAACAGCACAAATAATCTGTATCATTCGTCCTTAAACTAGAGTGAGACTGGGTGAATGGTTGTGTGCTTGATCTGTAGTCTAGTAGGACAGCTCTGGCCGCTGCCTCCTGACATGTATCAGTGACATTTAGAGCCTTTCTTTGGGAGCAGATCGGCACACGCGCAGAAATCTCTTATTAGGGCATTAGGATAATTATTAGGTGACTCAAGGACATATACAGTGGAGTCCGCTTAACACGAATTTCTGGGGACACGGAAAATCACTTCGTGTTAACCGTATTTCGTGTTAACCAATATGGCCTCAAAATTGATCACGGCCCTCAAGACGTGTGCGTGAATGAGTACCAGGTTAAAAGTGCACATTATCGTACTTTCTATGCATACCTTCAGCTCGCTAGGAAAACACAAGGAAACGTGTACAGCTCGAGTATTTAATGTAAATCCATCAGGTAAAATCCATACTAAGTTACAATCCTCAGGTAAAAGCAACACAGGCTGAATTACAATCCCGCATCGGTAAAAGGGTTGTGTTGGTACACGAATGATACAACATGAATACAGTACAAAAATGCTAGCCAATGAGAAGACAGATTACAACAGCCGAAGGCTATTCAGCCAATCACAGACTAGAGTTCGCTCTGATCTGTCATTTGTACTTCCACAGCACGAGAGCGACACGTGAATTGGTTTTCGGTGAATGGAATCTGTGTTCGTGTTAAACAGGTGAATAATAGTGAAATTGCCCAGGTTGGGAACCGAAACCAGCTTCGTGTAAAGCGAAATTTCGTGTTAAGCATTTCGTGTTATCAGTGAAATTTTAATACAGAATAAGAAGGCCGTCGGCCGGGAATGCAAAAACGGTTCGTGTTAACCGGAATTTCATGTAAAGCGAGTTCGTGTTAACTGGACTCCACTGTATATATAAATAATAAACGGGCTATAACGTCAGCTAGTCTGGTCCTCTATTATAGCCAAGGGCCGCACCTTTTGTAGGGTCCTGGAGATCTTCTTAGGATCTTACACGGCAATACATTGGGTGCCTGTCCTCTAAGTAGCAACAGTCGGTACTAGCGCCAAGTCGTCATGACCCGGGACCCTACAAACATTAGGGCAGACATGGTGTGACACCCCGATGCTACACACTCAATTATGTTTAACAGCTTACCACAATGATAATTCATGTTTGACGAGAACTTTGTTGTTGTCCAAACTGCACTATCACCATTTTCCACCTGTGCATTTGGATCACTGACAGTAAAAATGCTGAGTAATTTTAGTATTGCCTCAAATTTCTCTGTGTACACGCAGGTTTATGAAATAATCCTTGTGCATGAGGTGGTTGTCAAAACAAAAAAACAACAACAACAACAAAAATGTGGCAATCTGTGGAATGAAAATCTAGGGTGCAAATAAAATGTACTGATAAATTAACCATATCCGACGCTGAAACTGTTCAAATTTGTGTAATTATACTAATAGTAATACTAATACACAGTAACATACAGTAATTAATACTAATAGTCCCATGTATTGCCACATTACACATTAGGAGATCTATCTATATCAACCACTATAGTTCAAGAGTGACGCCAGAACAGCAGGGTGTTAAGCTTTTCTGGCATTACCATTAAACTATCTGCAAAATTTATTTCATGCCTTAAGCAGGATGGAAACGGTTAACGAACTCAACCCCATAAGCCGCGTAGTGACCCTACTGTCTTTAGTTTTATTTAATGTAATGTATGGATTAAGTCTCATACATATGTGCATACAGACATACATGTTCTTTACATGCGACTGGTCATGCATAATACTTACCGTCCGTGTCAGAATGTCCTCCCAGCGGCGAAACGTTTCTTCTGATCTGCTCGGCCAAGGAAAATGAATTTCGAAGACGAATCAAACAGGAATGACATAATCCAATATTTTCTTTTTCGATTACAAAATACACATCTTCCCCGCAAATGGTTCTGACTTTTTCTCTTACGCTTTCCTTCTTCCATTTCTTGCCTCCAAATTCATACACTCTCCACGTTTTGTGTTTGAAGCATGCAAAACACTGAGGAGGTTGACCCTTTGTGTCTGCTTTGGTCGCCATTTTGGTCTCGGCAAATGCGGTTGCGTAGTGGACCATACGTACGCCTTTTTTTGCTCTGATAGTAAATCAAATCAATACCTTTGAGCAGTTACGATATATGTCAGTTTAATTTTAAAAAATACACTTGACATTATTCTTATCACCGGTTGGGGAAAACATTGTTTGACTGCGGAAACATTTTGCTTGGCAGACTAGTGCTAGAAAGTATGACTAGCTTTACATGCACAAAAATCGAAAGTAGGAATTAGCACCCTACTGAATCGGAGGGGCTGATCTTTTTACGTGGACCTCTCCCCCCCCCCCCCCCCCCCCCCGGTTTTTCGATATATCGGCGGGTGGCGGGAGGGTATAAGAGACTGACACACATGCCAGCACGCTCGTGTCGACCTGTAAAAATGTATGTTTTTTGTGTGTAGGCATGGGCGGAGTCACTGAGTCAGTGCCGGACCGTACGAGTCCGCCCGTCACTGACTGATCAGTCTTTCCCATGCCGGACTGCCAGTGCCAGGCCGAACGGCCGCCATATGCTGCCGGCTAATGTCACTTCAAATTCGCATTTCTAAATGGCAAAGTCAGCGTACGTTTTAAGACTGATGAACCTGATTCAATATTGAACCTAAAACAACGATTGTACCGTCTGCGGCGGCTTTAGTAGCTGACAAGAAAGGCGTGCCCGGGGAAACTCAGTCGGACTCAGTGCCTGACAGAAATGGCCTACACTGACTTAAGGCTAATTTTAGAAGTGAAATAGCCACACAACGTCAGCCAAGGTGAAACGGAAACGATTGTGACCTCTGAGTGGCGGCCTCAGTCTAGTCAGTACCCCGGCGCAGGCTTTTTCACTGAGCCTCCCCCCCCCCCCCCCACCGCCCCAACCGGCCTCCGCCGGCCGTGACTGATGGCCTTGGCTGTGTCACTGAGTTGCCCGCTGAGTCGGCGTGAAACCTGACTAACTACCTCCTTGCCCCCCCCCCCACCCCCCCCCCCCGCCCCAACCCCACCCACCCCGCTCCGAAGCCCAGCAGAGCGGAACTGTATGCCTCCGTTTGCAAATGACGTTATAGGGCTCGGGAAGCTGACGTCATCACGCTAGTCGCGGCGGCCACAGTTGAGATGGTTGGTTAGTTCGGGTTTAACGTCCACAGCACCGAGGTGATCATGGACGGCCCTCGCGGGCGGGTTATGCCGGGGGGACAGAGAAATCTATTGACTGTTGAGAGGAATCGCGGCGACTCATTAAAAAAAAAAAAAAAATGAGGCGCTCTCAGGGCTAGTCGTGGCGGCCATCCTGAGAGGATTCTTACTTACTTACGCCTGTCACCCCTACCCGGGTATAGGCCGTCGACGAGAGACCTCCAGCAACTCCTGTCCTGTGCTTCTCCTTCGATTCTACTCCAGGTGGTTCCCAGTCTCTTGATGTCTGCTTGGAGGTCTCGACGCCAGGAGTTTCTCGGCCTACCTCTTTTCCTCTTTCCCTGGGGGTTCCATGACAATGCCTGCCTAGTGATACTGGAAGCTGGCTTTCTCAGGCTGTGGCCGATCCATCCCCATCTTCTTCGCCCAATTTCATTCTCTGCTGTTATCTGCTCTGTTCTGTCCCAGAGTCTGACGTTGCTGATCTTCTCTGGCCAGTGGATTTTCAAAATTCTTCTAAGGCAACTGTTCATGAAGGTCTGTACTCTGTTGACTGTGGTTTTTGTCAATCTCCAAGTCTCTGCTCCATATAGGAGAACTGCTTTTACATTGGAGTTGAAAATCCGGACTTTGGTGTGTTGTGACAGCTCTCTGGAACTCCACACTTTTTTTAACTGGAGAAAGGCTGCTCTGGCTTTACCGATTCGTGCTCTGACATCTGCATCAGTGCCGCCTTTTTTGTCTATGATGCTCCCGAGACAGGTGAAGGACTCCACCTCCTCCAACGGGGTGCCAGCAAGCAAGATTGGTTCTTCCCTGGTTGTGTTCAGCTTCATTGTCTTTGTTTTCTGTTTGTGAATGGTGAGGCCCACTTGGGACGAGATGTCAGCAAGCCTCGTGGTCTTGTCCTGCATTTGTTGGTGAGTGTGGGACAGTAATGCCAAGTCGTCTGCAAAATCGAGGTCGTCAAGCTGTGTCCACAGTGTCCACTGTATTCCACTTCGTCTGTGCTCTGTGGTCATCTTCATGACCCAGTCTATGGCCAGTAGGAAGAGGAACGGAGACAGCAGACACCCCTGCCTGACACCAGTTCTGACCTGGAGCTCCCTGGTGAACTGCCCTTCGTGGATCACGCGACATGTCATGCCATCGTAGCTGCTCTTGATCAGGTGGACGAGCTTTGTGGGTACACCGTAGTGTCGTAGGAGTTTCCACAGAGTCTCTCGGCCCACGCTGTCAAATGCTTTCTCATAATCCACAAAGTTGACGTACAGCGGGGAGCTCCACTCCAGAGACTGTTCCACAATGATGCGGAGAGTGGCGATCTGGTCTGTACATGATCGTTTCTTCCTGAATCCTGCTTGCTGGTCTCTCAGCTGGGGGTCAACGGAGCTCTTCATTCTCTCTAGGATGATCCTGTTGAAGACCTTTCCTGGTACTGACAGCAAGGTGATTCCTCTGTAGTTGGAACACTTGCTGAGGTCGCCTTTCTTGGGAAGCTTGATTAGGTACCCCTCCTTCCAGTCAGCTGGCATCACCTCCTCTTCCCAGATCTTTCCAAACAGTGGGTACAGCATCTCCACTGTTGTCTCTAGGTCTGCTTTCAGAGACTCCGCTGGGATGCCATCTGGCCCTGCTGCTTTGCCATTCTTCAAAAATGCCACTGCTCTTCTGATCTCTTCCCGGCTGGGTCTGTCACAGCTGATGGGTAGGTCGGTCTTTGCCGGCTGGATGTTGGGGGGGTCGGGTGGGCTAGGTCTGTTCAGTAACTCTTCAAAATACTCGGCCCATCTGTCGAGTTGGTCTGCTCTGTCTGCAATAGGCTTGCCTTCTTTGTCTTTTACTGGTCTTTCTGTATGGCCATACTTACCCGACAATCTTCTGGTAATGTCGTAGAGCTGTTTCATGTTGCCGCTGCCTGCTGCCTTTTCTGCCTCTGCTGCCAGCCTGTCTGTGTAGGCCCTCTTGTCTGCCCTGATACTCCTCTTCACCTCGCGGTTGGCTTCCGAGTATTCCTCCTGTGCCCTTACTTTGGCTGCTCTCGTGCGACTGTTGTTGACTGCTGCTTTCTTCTGCTTCCTCGCTTCTATCTTCTTCAAGGTCTGTGCCGACAGCCAGTCCTTGTGGTTGTGTTTCCTGAACCCTACAGTGTCTTTGCAGGTTAAGTTCAGCGCCTCTCTAAATGCCTTCCACTGCTGCTGTGTGGTGACCGCCTCCTCTTCATTTACTAGCTCCTGTAGCGCTTGAAACCGGTTGAACAGCACCAGTTTGAACTCTTCTCTAACTCCAGTTTCTCTCAGGAGGCCTACATTATAGCGCTGTCTTCTTGTTGTCTCTGTGCGGCTTTTCTTTAGCTTGAGCTTCATTCTTAAGGTAAGCAGATGGTGGTCTGAGGCGACATCTGCTCCCCTCCTCACTCGAACATCTTGAAGGGATCTTCTAAATTTCTTGCTAATGCAGATATGGTCTATTTGGTTCTCTGTTGTATGGTCAGGTGATACCCAAGTTGCTTTGTGTATTCTTCTGTGTGGGAAGATGCTGCCTCCAATGACAAGTCGGTTTAGAGCACAAAAGTCTACAAACCTCTCCCCGTTCTCACTCATCTCCGAGCCTAGTCCCTGTCTCCCCATCACCTCTTCGTATCCGGTGTTGTCCTCCCCTATTTTGGCATTAAAATCGCCCATGACGATGGTGATGTCTCGCTCCGCACAGTTGTCCACGGCACTCTGGAGTCGGTTGTAGAACTCTTGTTTCTCTTCCTCGTCACTGTCATTGGTGGGCGCATAACACTGGATGACGTTCAGCTTGAGCTTTTTCTTGGTTCTAAAGGCTGCTGAGAAGAAGACTTATGACGTCCTGTGGTGAAAGCCGGAAGTCTTCGGAAGCCACAGGACCGAGCCGCCTCTCTCTATCCAGGGATACAACCATGGGCACATGGAACGTCAAGACCATGTACCAGAGCGGCAAGGCCGCCCAGATAGCAGCGGAAATGCAAAAGTACAACCTTTCCCTGCTAGGCATCAGTGAAGCCAGATGGACGCAGTCTGGCCAGAAAAGGCTGTTAAGTGGGGAGATGATTCTGTATTCAGGTCATGAAGAGGAGAATGCCCCCCCATACAGAAGGAGTAGCACTCATGCTGTCACCAGTGGCACAGAGAGCGCTGATGGGCTGGGAACCTCTTGGGCCAAGAATTATAACAGCAGCCTTTAGAACCAAGAAAAAGCTCAAGCTGAACGTCATCCAGTGTTATGCGCCCACCAATGACAGTGACGAGGAAGAGAAACAAGAGTTCTACGACCGACTCCAGAGTGCCGTGGACAAATGTGCGGAGCGAGACATCACCATCGTCATGGGCGATTTTAATGCCAAAATAGGGGAGGACAACACCGGGTACGAAGAGGTGATGGGGAGACAGGGACTAGGCTCGGAGATGAGTGAGAACGGGGAGAGGTTTGTAGACTTTTGTGCTCTAAACCGACTTGTCATTGGAGGCAGCATCTTCCCACACAGAAGAATACACAAAGCAACTTGGGTATCACCTGACCATACAACAGAGAACCAAATAGACCATATCTGCATTAGCAAGAAATTTAGAAGATCCCTTCAAGATGTTCGAGTGAGGAGGGGAGCAGATGTCGCCTCAGACCACCATCTGCTTACCTTAAGAATGAAGCTCAAGCTAAAGAAAAGCCGCACAGAGACAACAAGAAGACAGCGCTATAATGTAGGCCTCCTGAGAGAAACTGGAGTTAGAGAAGAGTTCAAACTGGTGCTGTTCAACTGGTTTCAAGCGCTACAGGAGCTAGTAAATGAAGAGGAGGCGGTCACCACAGAGCAGCAGTGGAAGGCAGTTAGAGAGGCGCTGAATTCAACCTGCAAAGACACTGTAGGGTTCAGGAAACACCACCACAAGGACTGGCTGTCGGCACAGACCTTGAAGAAGATAGAAGCGAGGAAGCAGAAGAAAGCAGCGGTCAACAACAGTCGCACGAGAGCAGCCAAAGTAAGGGCACAGGGGGAATACTCGGAAGCCAACCGCGAGGTGAAGAGGAGTATCAGGGCAGACAAGAGGGCCTACACAGACAGACTGGCAGCAGAGGCAGAAAAGGCAGCAGGCAGCGGCAACATGAAACAGCTCTACGACATTACCAAAAGATTGTCGGGTAAGTATGGCCATACAGAAAGACCAGTAAAAGACAAAGAAGGCAAGCCTATTGCAGACAGAGCAGACCAACTCGACAGATGGGCCGAGTATTTTGAAGAGTTACTGAACAGACCTAGCCCACCCGACCCCCCCCCCCCCCCCCCCCCGACATCCAGCCGGCAGAGACCGACCTACCCATCAGCTGTGACAGACCCAGCCGGGAAGAGATCAGAAAAGCAGTGGCATTTTTGAAGAATGGCAAAGCAGCAGGGCCAGATGGCATCCCAGCGGAGTCTCTGAAAGCAGACCTAGAGACAACAGTTGAGATGCTGTACCCACTGTTTGGAAAGATCTGGGAAGAGGAGGTGATGCCAGCTGACTGGAAGGAGGGGTACCTAATCAAGCTTCCCAAGAAAGGCGACCTCAGCAAGTGTTCCAACTACAGAGGAATCACCTTGCTGTCAGTACCAGGAAAGGTCTTCAACAGGATCATCCTAGAGAGAATGAAGAGCTCCGTTGACCCCCAGCTGAGAGACCAGCAAGCAGGATTCAGGAAGAACCGATCATGTACAGACCAGATCGCCACTCTCCGCATCATTGTGGAACAGTCTCTGGAGTGGAGCTCCCCCCTGTACGTCAACTTTGTGGATTATGAGAAAGCATTTGACAGCGTGGAACGAGAGACTCTGTGGAAACTCCTACGACACTATGGTGTACCCACAAAGCTCGTCCGCCTGATCAAGAGCAGCTATGATGGCATGACATGTCGCGTGATCCACGAAGGGCAGTTCACCAGGGAGCTCCAGGTCAGAACTGGTGTCAGGCAGGGGTGTCTGCTGTCTCCGTTCCTCTTCCTACTGGCCATAGACTGGGTCATGAAGATGACCACAGAGCACAGACGAAGTGGAATACAGTGGACACTGTGGACACAGCTTGACGACCTCGATTTTGCAGACGACTTGGCATTACTGTCCCACACTCATCAACAAATGCAGGACAAGACCACGAGGCTTGCTGACATCTCGTCCCAAGTGGGCCTCACCATTCACAAACAGAAAACAAAGACAATGAGGCTGAACGCAACCAGGGAAGAACCAGTCTTGCTTGCTGGCACCCCGTTGGAGGAGGTGGAGTCCTTCACCTATCTCGGGAGCATCATAGACAAAAAAGGCGGCACTGATGCAGATGTCAGAGCACGAATCGGTAAAGCCAGAACAGCCTTTCTCCAGTTGAAAAAAGTGTGGAGTTCCAGAGAGCTGTCACAACACACCAAAGTCCGGATTTTCAACTCCAATGTAAAAGCAGTTCTCCTATATGGAGCAGAGACATGGAGATTGACAAAAACCACAGTCAACAGAGTACAGACCTTCATGAACAGTTGCCTTAGAAGAATTTTGAAAATCCACTGGCCAGAGAGGATCAGCAACGTCAGACTCTGGGAGAGAACAGAGCAGATAACAGCAGAGAATGAAATTGGGCGAAGAAGATGGGGATGGATCGGTCACAGTCTGAGAAAGCCAGCTTCCAGTATCACTAGGCAGGCATTGTCATGGAACCCCCAGGGAAAGAGGAAAAGAGGTAGGCCGAGAAACTCCTGGCGTCGAGACCTCCAGGCAGACATCAAGAGACTGGGAACCACCTGGGGTAGAATCGAAGGAGAAGCACAGGACAGGAGTTGCTGGAGGTCTCTCGTCGACGGCCTATACCCGGGTAGGGGTGACAGGCGTAAGTAAGAAAGTAAGTAAAGGCTGCTGAGAGGATTCGCGTCTCAGTAAAGGCCCTCATAAGGGCGCTGTCAGCCTGGACAATCATTACTAAGTCAGCGCCGGGTCAATCAGTTTTTAAGGGGGGGGGGGGGGGGGTGCTGAACGACAATATCTTCTTCTTCTTCTTCTCGAACGCCGTCACACTTGGAGTTTAGCTCTCAAAATGAAATCTGTGGTCTTCTGTAGCGCCTCCACAGGCCCGTACAGTTTCTCTTGTAGAGTGGCGGGCTTCGGCCATATCTCCTCCCTCATCGGCTGGTGGTTCCCACAGTCCTGGAGGATGTGCTCTGCGGTCTGCTCTGCTTCTCCACAAGGGCACAGGGGAGATGGCACGAGGTGGAAGCGTCTGTGCAGGTGGAAATTGAGTCGGTTGTGCCCGGTCCTCAGACGAAAGATGGTCACCTGCTCTTGTCTGGACAGCTGATGGTAACTGTCTAGGGGCCGTTGTGGTGGTCTGTACACAGACTTAATGATGGTCTTCATCTCTGTGAAGCTGACTCCATTTTCATCTTGTTCTTTCTCTGCGCCCACTTTTGCCATTCTATCAGCTTCTTCATTGCCGATGATGCCACAGTGTGAAGGGATCCACTGCAGCACCAGTCTGGTGCACTTGATGTTTTGCAGTGCCTCTTGTAGACGTGGCAGTTTGCTTGCTGTTGCTGCCTCAAGGACAGACATGGCATCAGTAAGGAAGACAATCTGGGCATCAGGGTCTGCAGTGCCACTAAGGGTGTTAGCTGCGCGGACTAGGGCTTCCACCTCAGCTCTGTAATTTGTGCAGTGAAGGCCTGTTGGTACTGCCTCTGCCTGCCATTTTCCGTTTGGGTACTGAATGTACACCCCAGCCCCTCCATCCTGAACTGCATCTGTGGCTGATCCATCGGTGTATGCCCGTATCCATGCTTCCTGGGGATACTTTTCTTCGAGCATGGCCAGTGTCAGGGCTTTCTTGCTCACAGTGCTGTGCTCATTTCTGGTGGTGATGTAGGGTACCGTGGAAGAGATGGTGATGTTTTCTGGCTTACTTTCCCAAGGTGGAAGGTCGCTAGCAGGATTCAGAGCCTCTACCTGCGCAGGCAGCTTTGCCTGGTGTTTTCTCTGCAGTGCTCTCGTCTCCTTCACAAAGCTTAGTCTTTTCAGTCTCCCTGAGGTTGGTTGTTTCATCCTAGCGTTCATAGGATGGTCTTTGGAAGACTTGACCTTTGTGGACTGTATCAAGGCTTTGCAATCTCTTCTCATGCGCAGGGGTGGGATGCCCGTTGTCTCTTCCATCTTTTCAATTGGTGTGGATCTCATTGCGCCGGTGATGATACGCAGTGCCTGGTTCTGAACTCTGTCAATGGTCTGCTGGTGTGACTGGGCTGCCGTCAACCATGCATTAGATCCGTACTCAAGGTGTGGTCTTACTGTGCCTTGATATACATTTTTGAGGATCTTTTCATTGGCTCCCCATTGTGTTCCAGCCAGTTTTCTCATGATGTTCAGCTTTCTTCTAGCTTTCGCTTCTGCATTCCAAATGTGCGGCTTCCACGTCAGCCTCTTGTCAAGGGTGACTCCCAGGTATGTCTGTTGGTCTTCATACCGCAGCGGGGTGTTGCCCAGTGTTAGGTTGCCAGCCTTTGCCTTGTTGGAGAGAGAGAAGAGTGTGGCTGATGATTTTTCTGTGTTGATGGTCACACACCAGTTGTTGGTCCAGTCTGTCAGCCTGTCCAAGGCTAGCTGCATCCTGTATGTAGCAGTTGTTGCATACTCTTCTGTGCACCAGAGTACCAGGTCGTCTGCGTACAGGGTTGCGTGTACTCCTTTTGGTAGCTCTGGCACAAGGTCATTGATGAAAAGTATGAACAGTGTCGGTGACAGGACTCCCCCCTGTGGCACCCCCTGACGCAACAGCACTTTTTGGCCACAGTACCCATCCACTGTCACACGGGCTCTGCGAATGTGCAGGTATGACTTGGTCCACCGGTACATATTCCCTTGGATGCCACTGCGAAGGAGTTTCACAAGGAGACCATCCTTCCACACCTTGTCGAAAGCCTTCTGTAGGTCAATGAAGGCAGCTAATGTCACCTTCTGATCTTGAAAGGCATCTTCTATGACATGTGCAAGGTGTGTTGTCTGGTCTTCTGTACTCTTGTAGCTTCTGAAGCCAGCTTGCTCTGGCACGATAATGCTCTCAGAGTCCAGGTACCACTGCAGGCGCTTGTTGATGATGCGCTCCCTGGTTTGCCCAACTGTAGGGATGGGGCGATCATCAGGGCTTTGGGTTGATTTCTATTTTCACACTTGGATATCTGGTTCTCGCAAGAATGGGGGTACGTCCCTTTATACGCTGAGGTTAAAGATGTCAGTAGGTTACTTCGCTGGGCCCGATGTTTGCCAAGGGTTGTTACATTAGTTTAGTTTGACGATTTCTGTTCAGGGGGCACTTGAGAATTTTATTCTTACTTCGAGCTGTTCTGCGGTCACTACTCGGTCACGCCACACCTGGGAGGGGTATTATCTCTTCTTTGGGGCTTGTTCTGTTAACCGAGTGGCATTGGTGCCTTTGCTTTTTTCCGTATCTTATGTTGCCATGTGTGCTTTGATATTGGCTGTGTGTTGCTAAAATGGTCTTAGCTTTATTTTGGCCCCATGTGTTCGGTATTGTTGTGTGTATGACGGCTGGGGTCGTTAATCTCAAAGTTGTGATTTATAGTGGGATTTTTTTTTAAAAGCAGTGGGGCACTGTTGAGAACGCTTGTGCTGTTTGGGGCGTTGAGCACTGTACCATCAAAAAATCACTCAATCTTTTGAGCAGTTTGCATGTGCTCTTCAGTTTGGCGGGTTGTGATTTATTTTATTGCAGTTGGATGTTAAATTTTTGTTTTTCTCTTTTTCTTCCTGTTTGATTTCTTTCGCAAGATTCGTGGGACAGTGATGGCACTTTTTTCGCATAGATCTTGTGCAAAACATGTCACTGCTAGGC
The DNA here is from genome assembly GCA_036245525.1 of Semisulcospira habei. Lineage (NCBI taxonomy): Eukaryota > Metazoa > Mollusca > Gastropoda > Semisulcospiridae > Semisulcospira > Semisulcospira habei. The sequence continues at coordinate 55,599,741 of BTPG01000002.1, read as the reverse complement.
GTGTCTTATCCACCAACAGGTGCATCGCTTTCCCTTCTCGAGTGCTTCCATGACCGATCTGCGTTAGTACTGTTCCTCCTGGGGGTGGGCCAATCCTCATGCGGCTCTAGCAGCCATACGGTGGTCAAGTCGCTCTACACAGTCTCATCGATGTGTGTCTAGCGGTATCGCGTGTCTCAATTGATTTGAGTGCTCTGGGGAGGGGGGGTACGGGGGGGGGGGGGGGGCGGGGGGGATGTGGGCGCGAGGAGCAGTTCCTTCTCTCTTAGCGTGCCACAACTTCGTGTGCGTTGTGCAGATGCCAACGTCGCATCTTCAGATACTGGGCCTTATCTGTGGAGTGTAACGCTTCACGTTGTTAGTTTTTCGATTGGCCGGAGAGGACATGGCGTGTTCTACAGCGGGTCTTTCTCACTGCGGGCCGCTAGCACTGATGCGTTGGATCTCATGGTGCTTTCTGCTATGCAGATCATGTGCGGGTGGCCAGTATATATGGGGCGGTTACAGTTCTTTTCTGAGGCGCGCTCCTCCGCATGCGTATACGGATTCCGAGTGGCTCTCGCTAGTTCCTAGATAAACTGTGTGGCAGTGGAAAGCACCTGCTAGAACACATGTTGAGTTCCCTCTCGCGAGGGGGTTTTTATTGTGGTGACATACAGGGATATGTATGAGAGGGGTGGGAGTGTTTTCACAGCGGTATAGTCTCTGGATTGCATATACTAGGCTCTTGTGCTTGGGTGGTTTCGGATAACTTGACAGGTAGCCTTAGTCTTATCCTACTTCCGGTAGTTCCATCTTGGAGACCGGTGTGGCAGCGAGCACTAGCTTGCACTTGTTCACCAGCGCTGGGTGGTTGTGAATAGGCGTTCATGAAGATAGTGCTAGTTTACATGGTGGAGCGGTGAGGGTCAACTTCCTCCCATATAGGCGGGGGGTCCTACGGGCGCTCCGCTGCGCGGCCACTTTACTATACATTATCACTCATTACGGGTGCAAAAGCGCCAGGGAGATCCGGTCTGGGAGTGTCTAAGTCGTAGCTCAGCGTGCAGATGCACGCAGAAAGGTAGAAATGTGTGCACTGGGGCCTCAGGGTCATTGGCAATTGTTATCAGGTGGCATCTTTCATCTTGCCACGACGCTACAATGTACTTCTCCTCTCTCATTGTCCATGTGTCATATCACGCCAAGCTGGCTGGTGACTGTGCTGTTGCGAAGTCCACCAGTGCTGTAGAGACAAGAGAGCACGACAGTCGTCGGAGAGCCTATGGTCTAGTGTCGTGAGGAGAGACAGTGTCAGAAATACCGTTGTTTAAATCACATTAGGGCAGGTAGTACTGTTGACACGATAGCAAGAGGATGGCTGTCACTGAGAGGGTAGTGTTTACCGTGACCTGATGTTATTCTGCCATGCTTACCATGAATCTATCCTAGGGAGACTTTGTATCGAGCTGGGGGGCATGACATGCAGCTTGTTTGTGTATCGATACCGCTCATGAGAGAGTCATAAGCCACGCCGCCTATTTATCTATCCTTGGATCCCATTGCGCGATCTAGGCTGTCAGGGAAGCACCCGAGCACCGATATTCCTACTAGTCTTAAAGCGGATCTTCCCTGCTGCAGGTTGAGTGGCTAGCGTGTAAGAGCCGGGCAGATAGACTCGCAGTAGACTGCATCTGATCGGCCGGGACACGAGCAGTATGACCTCTAGTTCTGTTTTCTTGTTGGTAACACAACCCCTTCGGCATTCCAGTGCATGATGGTCACATGGCTTTTTCTTTTCTCTGGTCTTGTTTTTTTTTTTTTTTTTTTTTCGCTGGCCCAGTCGCTCTACCTTCCCAGTCCCCTGGCTCCTTCGAGACAGTCGGGAAGGTCCTCCAGTCTGCTTGAGGGTGGGCTCTGAAGAGGCGGGGCGGGGGGGGGGGGGGGGCCAGGAGCCCGGGGTACGTACGGGCACGCTGCGCTGGCAGGAGATCTCCACACGGAGCGAGCACCATACCTCTTGAAATCCATTCTCCAAGTGGCATATGAGTGCTCTGTAATAGTGCATGGTACTTGTTGGTAATATGATCACGCAGACATGCGCGTCAAGTACGCAGGAGCCCAGTACAGCATAGGACCGTCCTCTTCAGTCACAACACCTCGCGGGTTTCTGACATTCGGGGGTTACACGTCACGCCTTGCGGCGGGCCGTCGGTCCATAAAGGCCATTCCCCAGGGAGCGCAAGGGATGGGTTGACCTATAATGAGTGAGTATCCTTCAGCCTAGATGGAGTGTACGCCGGACTCAGCGGCAATAGGCGTCCCCATCTACTTCCGGTGGGTTTTTTCCTAGTTGGGCGTGAGGTCATGTTAATAGGTGGTTCATTCCAGCGCTATCGAAGCATCCCTTGCCCTGATATGAGTACATAGATGTACTTACTGCCCTACGCTATGCTGGATTCTTGCGTGCGCCTCTGTCCGCAAGGCTACCCACGAAGAGCTATAGACGATTGGGCTATTTCGACCGGCAAGCTCAGCTCGGAGCGATCTGGGATCATAGGTCTCAGCTGCAGCAGGCTTGTCTCACAGCATCGACATAGGGCCTGCATGCCGCATATGTCTGGGAGAGCTCAGATCACTCCTACCCGCAGTCTCCAGCCTGTAGGTTCAGACCTGGCGAGTCCTCGTAAAGGTCGCGCGGTTACCCATGATTCCACTCACGAAGGAGTGCACTGTACATGGAGGCTTGTTATAAGAGAGAGGCTGTGTTCACTGGCAGGGACAGAAGACCGTGATCATGTTACTGTCTGGGCCACCCGTGATGATCCCCTTTGCGACAACACAGCTGCTAGCCAATAGCCGTGGCTCGAGCTGAAAGCGAGAGCGACAAGCACAGACGCAGACAGGGCTACCGCGCTAGACGCGGCGCGGCGGCCGGGGTGGGGCCCGCAACGACAATAGCTAAGACGGTCGTAACACTGTATTTCAGACGAGCCCGTGCTCAGTACTCAGGCGTCCGACACAATTGAACAGGACGGGGGGGGGGGGGGGGGGGCGGGGGGGGGCCCGGCGGGCGGGCGGGTGGGCGGCGGGGGCGGGGGGGGGCGGCGGGGCGGCGGGCGGGGCGGCGGGCGGGCCCGCGCGGCGCAGGGGGGGCCGGGGCCGCGGGGGGGGGCGGGGGGTGGGCAGGGGGGGGGGGGGGGGGGGGGGGGGGGGGCGGGGGCGGAGGGGGGGGCGGGGAGTAGTAGATGAAAGACATAAGGCAGCGTGCCTCGCATCCAGGGTCTCGAAGAAATCGCGAAAAGCGGGGGGTGGCGGGTAGGGTGGGGCGGGATGGCATGGAGGAGATGAGGCACATGCTTCAAGGGTCCGAAAAATAAATCGAAGGGGGGGGGGGGGGAGGAGGCGGGGGTGGTCTATGTTCAGGGTCGCAAGGAATACCTAAAAGCGGGGAAGGGGGCTGCAATAACTTTAAACCACCACACTCCCCCCCCCACCGCACCCCCAACCCTCCGTCTCGGCACTCATGTCGTGGGCCTGGTAGTAAATTGATTTTTTTTTTATACCGAAGGGGGAAGGGGGGGGGAGGGATGCGGTAGTACCAAAGCACCCCCCTCAGGGGATCCAGCCCTGCAAATGTCCAGGAACTGACCTGAAGTCCTGACGGTGGCTATAGGCAATAGCAGCAAGTCTTCGCCACATCACCGTAGGAAACCGCCGCCCCAGAACTGTGTTTGTTGTTGTTTTCAAAGAAGGAAGAAAACATGAAGAAAAACGTGTTGAAACACTACTTCGCTACTGTCTGAAAACTATCATATTCCTCTTAAAATGGCGGCTGCCGCGCCGACGCTGCTAGGCAACGCGGGGAACTTCAGTCCCGAGCCGCCCTACTAGGAAAATCTGCGTCAGGAATGTCGGGACGGGCGGCGAAGTCTGACGGATGTAGGCGGCGAGGGATGCATAACAGCAAGTCGGAGAGCTGTTGGGATGTTATATGTGTGGGGGGGGGGGGGGGGGGGGGGGGGGGGGGGGGGGGGTGGGGGGGGGTGGGGGTGGGGGCTAGAGATTGGTCATCAGCGCGAGTGTGTAGAACACCGCAAACCAGAATCTGTTGTTTGATGATTAGTTTCCTAAAGCAGAGTGAGAAACATGACAAAACGGACGGGTGCGTTCTTGCGACAACCACTACTTCGCTCACTATCATGTGGTCTATTCAGGTTGCCAGAGCAGGCTGTAAGGGCACTTATGATGCCCTGTGCACGCATGCCGAGCGTCTCTCAGCCTAAAACAACGCGGGAACTTCACCGAGCCCTAGTATCATTCACATCTCCGACCACGAGCATCGCAGGTGTCGGTCGTAACGTCCAACTATACACCCGTTATGGCACTGACGAGGACCTGATGCCCAGATTGTCTTCCTTAACGAGTGCTTTGTCTGTCGCGTGAGCAGCAACACAAGCAAACTGCCACGTCTACAGAGAGCGCACTGCAAATACGTGCAAGTGCACCAGACGGGCGCTGTGGAGACCCTTCGCAACTGTACTGTGGCATCATGCGGCAGATGAAGAAGCCTGATAGTATGGCAAAAGAGGGAGGCGCAGAGATTTGAACACAGTATATAATATAGATGGGAGTGCTGCGATCACAGAGATACAGACCTTCATTAAGGTCGGTGTAGCAGACCAGTTCACAGCGAACGCCCCTAGAAAGTTAGCACGATCAGCTGTCCAGACAAGAGCAAGTGACAATCTTTCGTCTGAGGACCGGGCAACAACGACCATGTCCACGACTGCAAGACGCTTCCGACCGGGCCGTGCCGGCATCTCACCGCGTGTGCCCGTGGTGGAGACAGCAGCGGCTGACAGCAGAGCACATCCTCCAGACGTGGACACCAGCCGATGAGGGAATGAGATGATGGCCGAGCAGCCCGCTCGGACTCTACGCGAGGGGAAAAATAGGCGGATACTCGTACGGCACTGTGGAGCGCTAGCAGAAGACCACAGAACTTTGCATTTTGGAGAGCTAAACATGCAATGTGTGACCGGCGTTCGAGAAGAAAGAAAAGAAGATAGTTGTCGTTCTAGCAGCCCGCCCCCCCCCCCCCACCTTTACAAAACTGATGTGACCCCGGCGACGGACTGAGTATGATTGTCCAGATTCGACAGCGCCCATAATAGGGCCTTAACGAGACGACGAAGCGCCGCAGCAGCCGTTACTGACTTTTCTTAGCTTGACGCCCTGCTAGTCCCATAGCACGGACCCCTACAACGCAGGGTAATTAAGGCCGGCGACGAAGACACTGCTCACAAATGCTCTCCTGTCTCTGTCGTTCTGCATCCTTCAAGTCGTACCGTATCTACTACCAAGTGGGTCCCAGTCGTCTTGTTGTCGTGCCTGGGAAGGACGCGACGACCAGCGAGTAGAGAAGTTTTTCTGCTCGCGCCTACCCGTCTTTTACCTCTTTTCCGCGAGGGGTTCCGTGACAATGCCTGCCTAGTGATACTGGATAGCTGGCTGTTCCTCAGAACGGGGTGGGGGGGGGGGGGGGGGTTTGGGGGGGGGGGGGGGGGGGGGGGGGGGGGGGGGGGGGGGGGGCCCCGGCACACTACAGCAGGAGATGGGTCGACCATGATAATTCATCAACTGTGCACGCACGTGCACACCGCTGACATACTGCACATCGGGCACACACAGTATCATCATTTGGGTTTATTTGGTATCGTTTTGGGTTATTTCGTATCATTTGGGTAAAAAGACGGACCCCCCCCCTCCCCCCCCCCCCCAACCTACAAAGCAAAAGAGCTAAGCAAGGGAAAGTAGGCTTATCACAAGAGGGGCCGATGTGAACCGAAGGGGCATTGCAAATAATTGTACGTGTTTGTAAAACGTGGTAGTGGACAGTATATCAGCGTTTCTGAACTCCTTTATCGAAATCAAGTGAAATGGTGAGTGTGCTGTTGAACTTGTGAAAGTTTCTGTACGAGCCTGTGACAAAACGTGCGCGTAACAACCAACATATTTTTAGTCAAGAAAATTGCACTACAACAGAAAATTAGTTCTTTTTGTCATTCCGATATCAAGACGTTGTTGTTGGAACACTTAAATTTCACACAAAGTTCCTTTATACTAAAATGGACTAATCTATAGATGATTTTCATGTGTATACGTCCAATAGTATGTCCAGTGTGACAACGAACATTTTTGTCTCCTGAATGGCAGGAAAAAGTGCTTCAGTCATTGTCCTTAAATACAGATGACTGAAGAACTTTTTTTTTGTTGTAAAATGTGGTAATCACACGAAGGACTTCGTTGTTGTGAATATTTAAATTGACTGAGTTAGTGAGTATGTCCATCGTAACAACCAATACACTGTTTGTTGCAGAAAACTTAATTTCAAAAGGAATAAAATTAAAATACTCTTCATACTTCCACTTGTGAGAACAGGTTAATATAATTAATTTTTGTTTTGAAACAGAATAATTAAAAAACAATAAACTGACAATGTGATCATATTTATCACCGTATGCCCACCGAAACAACCAACATTTCTAGAAAGGGCCAGACTGGAAATCATCTGTCTCCGCATTCACATTAATCATTTTCACATGCTGACATGACAGATACAGCAAAACTAACCAATGCCTAAAATAAGCCTATTTTAAAGACATCTCTGTTGGTTGTTACTTTGGACATTTCTGTTGGTTGTTTTACTTTTGGTACAAACGACCTTTTGTCACAGGCTCGTGCATGTATAGCCTACATGTATGTATTTTCTTCTTCTTCTGATGGCCAGCCATGGTTTAAATCTGTTTAACGTCCCCTGGTACGAGGGTGATCGGAGACAAATCCAGCCACAGTCAACAAGCTGACCATTAACGCTGATTTGTTGGTGGTGCGCTGCAGCAAAAAAAAACCAAAAAAAACAGAGAAGAAGTAAACCCTTTTCATCCTGATGTACACCCATTGCTTAAAACAAGTTTGACTACGAAAGTTCAAGGGTGGTGCCAGAATAGCTTGGCGCCGTACTTTATTTCAAGCTATTCTGGCACTGCCCTTTAACTTGAGCTAGCCCTAATCTGTAATGTAGCCTTCATAGAACAATAAGCAACTTTTACAAAAATTAGCCTCAGGATGAAATGGTTAAAACTGTTACTAAAGTACTATTCCAATGCTTGATTGGGGGAAGTGTCTGGCCAACGAAAGTGGCCATCGCTCCAGTTCTTCAGTTACTGTTAACTCCTAAACTCCAAGAACTAAATTGCTTTCGTTTTATAGAATGGAAGTCATTTAGCTCTTGAAGTTTATGAGTTAAGGGATGTGTATTGATAGTCCTATGTATCGATAGTCCTGAGGCAGATGATCCTACATACACTGAAGTGGTCACCATAATATTTTTTAGGACACTGTACCCTGTGTACACTGTCCGATGTTAAACTATATCCAAGGTACACTGTCTTGTGTTAAACTCAACACGGTGTACACTGTCCAGTGTCAATTATATCAAACTTTTAAAATCTCGCTTCCAGCGAGGGCCCACTCAACATGCTGCGGAACTACCCGTTGGCATAGATCTATATTATCCCACACATGGCTTAACCCTTTTTATCCTGATACTCTACTGCTTGAAATCAATTTGACTATGATAGTTCAAGGGTGATGTCAGAATAGCTTGGCGCCAAATGCACCAAGCTATTCTGGCACCACAGTTGAATTAAAATAGTTGATCTAACTCCTGATCTATAATGCATTCTTCATAGGACAATAACGAATTAAGCAAATTTTAAAAAAATCAGCCTCAGGATGTAATGCGTTAAGGGCTCATGACAATCTTTGAGACTCCAGAATTATTTGAGGGTGTATTCTTACATTTGTATTGTGCATGCTGATATTGGAAATTGGCATAGATCCACATTATCCCGCACATGTATGGCTTAAGGGTTCATGACAATCTTTGAGACTCCAGAAGTATTCGAGGGTGTATTCATGGGTCATTCTCTGAAAAGGTGGTCAGAATGTGTGACATACTTACTTACGCATGTCACCCCTCCCAGGGTATAGGCCGTCGACGAGAGACCTCCAGCGACTCCTGTCCTGTGCTTCTCCTTCGATTTTACTCCAGGTGGTTCCCAATCCCAGTCTCTTGATGTCTGCTTGGAGGTCTCGATGCCAGGTGTTTCTCGGCCTGCCTCTTTTCCTCTTTCCCTGGGGGTTCCATGACAATGCCTGCCTAGTGATACTGGAAACTGGCTTTCTCAGACTGTGACCAATCCATCCCCATCTTCTTCACCCAATTTCATTCTCTGCTGTTATCTGCTCTGTCCCAGAGTCTGATGTTGATGATCTTCTCTAGCCAGTGGATTTTCAAGATTCTTCTAAGGCAATGTGTGACATAATGGGCCAAAATCCAACTTCCTGCAATTTGTCCAGCAATGTAATATGTTGTATAATGTACTCCTACTATCCCTACAATGTATGAGAATCAAAAAAAGATAGTTCACACAGTGATTTTTGTGTGAGCCACAAATAATTAATGTTACCTGGCATCTTTTGTGGTTGCTACATGGACACCAAACAGTGCCTGGAAACAGACTTAATTAAATAACATTCTCTGACGAGCCCCATTTCAAAGTTGCTCCTAATTTTTAAATAGGAACAACAAAAAGCAGTAACTATGGCAGAGTTGGTATACCTCACCCTGTACCTAGGTTAAACACAACAGTGTCGCCATGACTGTGATTTTCGCATCTGTCAGGTCGCTCAGACTGGTCCTGTGCACCAGAACTGCACGCGCAGGTAGGCTTCTGCACTTGTAGTGTGGACTCATAAGTTCCCGCGGAAGATTGTGATCTCATCGAAAAACCGTTCATTTCTGGTTTAAGTGTTATCCTCCCCTTGATCATAAAATGTTCAAGGGCATATTGTTGTCCCTACTGGAAAAAGATAGGTCTCCAGGGGTAGTTCATTCTTGTTCAGAATCAAGTCCATTGTAGTGCACTCGTACTACGGCTACGACAGTGCTTTCTGCCGCAAATCGACACAGATGTCGTAAAATCACCACCAATGAGGAAAGGCTATTTTTAAAACAAGCCAAATCTTGTAATGTTTCGTGGTGCTAGCATAAAGATGCATTATTGCCGGATTGCATATATGGGAAAGGGTTTATTCTTTATTCATCTTATTTTGCAGCAGTCAAATGTCACGTGATTCTTTCTCCGAGATTGCTCATCACAAGTGCAGATAGCACACACTCAAAACCGATCTGGTGCACAGGACCGGTCCGAGCGACCTGTCAGATGTGAAAATAGCAACAATGGCGCCGCTGGTGCATGTCAGTATTGTCACCTAGGCACAGGGTGAGGTATACCAACTCGGTGACTATGTGATGCACCACTAACCCATTACATCATGAGGCTGATTTTGTAAAATTTGCTTATTGTCCTATGAAAGCTACATTACATATTACGAGGTAGATCAACTGTTTTAGTTTAAGGGTGGTGCCATAATAGCTTTGCGCCTCAGGTGCCAAGCTATTCTGGCACCACCCTTTAACTTTCAGTAAATTTTGTTTGAAGCAATGGGTGTATCAGGGTGAAAAGGCCTAAAAAGTGTGTATATCATGTATTCTCTTTGTTTTCCTCAGGAGGCTGAAAGGGTTGGAATGCAGACAATTACATCGCTCCGGAAGGAGAACTCGAGACTGAAAGTTATAGTGAAGTACCTGCTGCAGGAAAACAGTCGTGTGAAAAAAATTATTCTGCAAATAGCTGAAGATGGAAACGGAGAGGTAGTTTTCTGTTTGTCTCTGTTGTGTACATGTGTGTGCATGCTTATTTGTACAAAAAAATTGTCAGTGTGTTTGAAAGAATGGGTTGCTATATGTTTGCATAAATCTACCCAGCAGCAGTACAATTCTACACAGAGTGGATTCACACCTACTGAGGTTTGCGAAGCAAAAGTGAGTCTATGTTCTGTTCAGTGGTCATCCGTCCGTCGTCCGTGCAACTGCGGGGACTCATGAGCATCTGCACCTCTTGCTGTTGGGTAGTGTTCAGTTTTTCTCAGCAGTGAAGGGGTTAATGTCTTTTGTTGTTATTTTTCAGGTACCCGGGACAGTGGATGCCATTGAGGACTCTGACATTTATGAAAGAGTGCACCAAATGCTCATTGAAATGTTGGAAAGTAAATCCCACGATGTCTGCAGGCCCCTAACTTCGGATACAGCAACACAGACTGGGAGTTACAACACCGACTCTCGCCAGACAAAACAAGCAGAGACTCACAAATCCGACAGCGTTCAGGGAAAACAGACCCAAACTCTCGGAGGGAAAACTCCTCAGACAAAACATTGTGCAGTTTTGATCAAACCTGTAACTGGCCTGGATATGTCTTGTGATAGTTTTGAGGAGAATCAGGGTCACAGCACAAAGAAGTCAAGAGCACAAAGGAAGATTGTAAAGGCCTTGAGAAATTTGCCACGCCAAAGAGTGTGTGTAGATAAGAAGAGTCGGCTGTCAGGAAACAACATTGGCTCTGTTCGTCACAGTGGCAGGGACACTGCCATCTGCACTGATAGGTCTCTTTCAAGACGAACGAGGTCTTCTGTAGGCAAAAAACGCAGAGGAAAAAGTGAAGTAGCACAGGTGATAGATGAGGAATGTGAGGTTGGTCCTGCCACTTCCTCATCAGATAAAGGACAGTCAACCACAGTATGTGGTGTCAAGACAAAACATGTAGATGATGTGTTTGTGGTTGTTACATCAGGCACAGACAAACATTCACCACACGATGAAAATGCAAGTTTGTCTCGAAGCAGACCCCTCATTGTCAAGCGTGTAGTTCAGACAAAAGTCACTGGGGTTGAAAATTGTGTGTATTTGTCAAGTTCACTGTCTAGCACACACACAGTGGAGAAGGACATTTCATTGCCAAGCAGAAGCCAGGTGGATGGATGGATTGCAACAGAAGCTGTAGAGGATGACAGATTCACAGTGTTGGCTGAATCCCCCAGTTGTCTGTGTGCAGATAATGATGTGAGTCTGGACTTGGTGTTTAGCTTTTTAAACTTGCAGAACTGAATGACTTTTGTTCTACAGAATGGAAGTCATTCAGTTTTGGGAGTGTAAGAGTTAAGGCTCTGTGCATCTGATGGCTTAAAGTGCCAAAAAAGGTATCGCTTTTGCTGAGCGAAACATGATGAAAGTAATGCTTTAGTAACCCATAAAGCCCTGAAAGACTACAACAGGATATGGATCAACCATGATATTTCAAGGTTGGTGTCAGAATAGCTTGGCGCTGACCATGATATCTCAAGGTTGGTGTCAGAATAGCTTGGCGCCGACCATATTTCAAGGTTGGTGTCAGAATTTGCTTGGCGCCGACCATGATATTTCAAGGTTGGTATCAGAATAGCTTGGCGCCTCTAGGCGCCAAGCTATTCTGACACCAACCTTGAAATCTCACGGTCACTCTGTCTCCAGGATACAGACCTCAAAGAATATCTACAAAAATTTGGTAATTTTGTCCTCAGGGTGTAAGGAGGTAATGCATTAAAACTTTTGATGGGTCTACTTCGCTTATAACAGACTTTGCATATGACAACAAGAAAAAATTGCGTCCCCTGGTGTTTTGTTATGTTTGGAGTTAACTGTACCTGTAAGGGGCGTACGGTCTTGTGGCATCATCTGAATCCTAGCTGTTGGCTTGAGAAGATAGTGTCGTCTGCTCTTCAACTTTCAACTTAATGTTGTCTCTTTTGTTGCAGATGGAACTTTCAGAAGAACACCTGGACAAGAGCGCACAGATAATCGATCGCAATAAACCGTCGGATGGACCCACAACACCTACACGATACAAGCCGATTCAGATGCACTTGTGTACCAGCTGCAGCGCGAGTTACAAAAGCAAGTCCGGTCTGAAGGACCACATGAGACAGAAGCATGCCTTTGGACAAGGGGCACGCTACACTTGTCATGTTTGTAGCAAGCAGTTTATGAAAGTGACCGAGTTTCAGTCACACCTCAATAGCCATGCAGGGGTGAAACCTTTTGGCTGTGAGAAGTGCAAAAAAAAGTTCATAAACAGAAGAAACCTGACTCGACATCTATGCCGTCCTAAAGACCCCCTCGCTGAAGCCCCGGTTTATATGTGCAGCGCGTGCGGGAAGTGCTTTATTTCTACCAAGATGCTCCGCCAACACATGCATGTACACGACGATGTTCCTCAGTATTCGTGCCCGAAATGCTTGAGAAAGTTTCGGCAGCGGCAGGGCCTGAGCCGTCATATGACAAAGAGATGTTCCGTGATAAAAGATACAGTGATCTTGGATCAAAATTCTTCAAAACTGAGTGAGCCCATTTGACACCCCCCCCCCCTCCCACCACCACCACCACCCCCCCCCACCCCCCCCAAAAAAAAAATGAACAGGATTCAGCTGTAAGAGGCATAGATCCTCATGAGCCCTGCAACTGCGTGGGCTCATGAGAATCTATGCCTCTTGCTGAGGCCAATTTGTATCCATGCTCCTTGCACAGTTTTGGCTTTTGAATGAACACAGATTTCACAAATAAAGTGTGCACAAAGACAGGGAAAGGGTTTATGTATGACCCCATGGCTTCATTTCACAAATTTTGGAGATTTCACCTGACGACTATGTTCCAGCTGCAGGAGATGGATGGACCATGGTAGTTCATTGGCAGAGCCAGGTTAGCTTGGTACCCTTGAATTATCATAGTGAGATCATCTCTGGCTGCAGTGACTTGGGACTTGATGGATTAAGTAGCACACATATAAACCCTTACGTAGCAGAACAACGGTGTTTCTTTTCATTCTTCACTGGAATTTGCTTTTTAATGCTGACCAGAAACTGTCATTGATTTGCAGAGTCACTAAGTTAGTCTCAGGATTTCCATTGATGGAAAATTCCTCGTATTTCACAAATTTTGACAGGGATGGAAAAATGGAAGGCCGTCTGTTCCTGGGACGAACTAATCTTAGAAAAATAATTAACTTATCCCTGCTGCGCTTTAAGTACGCGACGGACTGCAGAGCACCTGGGACAGATTTGTTGTCATGCTGTCCGTCACCATAATGAACCATTTTTAATCCTTGCGGAAACGAATGTGAGGGCGCAGCGTTCACCATTCTGAGATCTCCTTTCTCTAGTGAGGTTACATTTATGCCAAACGAGTCCTAACTATCAATGACAACAAAGTCACGGCAGATAGCCAGTGTTTACCAAAGGCTTAGACAACACTCTGAACATCTCCAAGATGCATTGAGCCTCTTGGAGATGTTCAGAGTGTTGCCTATGTTTATGGTAGAAGCTGGTTACTGGTATCCACTATGACTTTGATCTAGTTCATTGTTGGGAGTCGCTCAGTGCAAACGTAACCTCACTACTGTCTTCTTGGTCTTGGTGTGAAGTTGACACAAGGTGCCTGCTGCGCTTCCTTCCACAGACACCTTTCCACTGCTGCTGGCCTGTGAGCAGATAAATGGGCAGGGTTGTTGTGTACGTCGAGAACACAAAATTATGCTCACCCGGAGTACCCTAGTCAACCTGAAAGTTGCTACGTGGATTAAAATTGATTGCCTTAAGGCAATTGCAACTTTTTTGCTATGCAGTACTAATGAATACGTAAAAATCGTCCAAATAATCTGCTGCAGACGAGCACTCAAAAGCAGGTCAATATTTTGAAGAAAGATGACACAAATTTTTCATCCCATCCACTGTGACGGACACTACGACAGAAGACACACAAACATGCTAGCCTAGACACAGGCCTACGTCAGTACACCACACTGACGGGATCATTTGGGTGTTACCTGGGAATGTCGATGGCTCAACGCATACCAGGCTCATACACACACACTGACACATGGATGAAGTACATGTACCAGCAAAAAGCTAACTTTATTTTAATCATCCCGCATCATACTGAGGCTAAAAGCTTTAAATTTGTACACTGCCATATGCAAGCTACATTATAGTACTTACAGATAAGGATATAATTTGTAAACCAATGGCTTTAGTTCAAGGGTGGTGCCAGAATAGCTTGGCGCCAAGCTATTCTGGCACTACCCTTGAACTATTTTAGTCAAACGTATTTCACACACTAGTGTATTTCGAATGATAAGGCTTAATACACATGCCGGCACTCGTAAGGTACTATACTAAAATCCTGAAACAAAATAATTAATGGTTAGTTCAGGGTTTAACATCCACGGCACTGAAGTGATAATAGACAGCCCTGTGGGGCAGGTTTATGGGGGACGGGGAAATCTATTACCTATGGAGTACGACCTGAACACTGATCAATTCAGGCGCACTGCAACTGTGGCACTTTGATTTACCAGGACCTTTCAACGGACATGCTAAGGAATGAACCCGTCCTGAAACAAATGTCCTGCAGATGCACAAACTCTTTCGCAAACACACGTAACATATGGAGGCTTATGCGCACACCCCCACATATCTATGGACACAAGCACACACACGCAAGCACGCAGACCTTCCAATTATCTACATCGACATAAATATCGGCACTCGTGCCCATGCACACACCAGATGAAAGCGCACATACACCTACTGACACATAAGCACACATTGATACCCACTCTGTCTCCCACCACTGAGAAGACTGAACACACACACACTCGACACACATACCGACAAACCTGACACTTCTTCCTTCATTTTAATGTCCATATTGCATATGAAATTATCGAGACGGCCAGAGACATTTACTCGACACGGCCTGGGTTATTTGGGTAAAAAGATGGACCCCTCATGTCTCAAGGTAGATAACTCCTTGAGCTAAAATCCCAAAAGATGTCAAACCTTTTGAGCGTGTTACTTCGATTGCCGCACGCAAAGCATGCTGACAGGTGGAAATTTCCACAAACCATTGTTACAAGATTCTCCTTGGTAAAAGCTTTTTGTTGGCCAAGTCAAAGGTTCATCAACGCATGTCGAGGTAAAGTACACAGACCAAAAAGAAAACACGTACAGATGTACCCAAGAAGACAATCTTGGAGAAATCGTTATGTGATGATGTGACTTCAGTTGTCACATTCTGATTCAAAGCCGAATTGAACGAAAACAAACATGCAGTTTAGGTGGGTTCAGAATGTTTTATATCTTCTTTTTTTTTCAGACGTGTTCTGATGTTTTTTTTTTGGTCTGTGCGGCACATTATGCACGTCAGGAAGGATGGTTAGTGTGCAGAAAGCGTTGTACATGTGCCCTTTTGCATCCATATACCAGTTCCGCCGTATTTACTTGGTTGCTAGTGATCAGTCCATTAAAGCCCAAGGCCGCATTTCCTAAACGTTAAAACTGTCACATGGTAACTATATGTACCAGTTGCACTGAGGAAATGGACAAAGCATGATAATTCAAGTTGAAAGATTAGCTTGGCGCCAAGCTAATCTGGCACTAACCTTGAATTATCATGTTTGATCCATCTCCAGCTGTGATACATCGGGGCTGAACGAGTTAATCAATAAAATTTCATTAAAAAAAAACAAAAAAACACCAAGCGTTTTTTCCCCCATTTCTTTGAGCAGAAGTGCATGCATGATGCAGACTGCAAAAAGAGGTGACAGCTTAGTAAAGCCTTGCTCACGAAGACCAGACAAGATGCAAACAAAGCCCAGAGCAAAACCATGGAGACTTGACATCACAAGGGAAACGTATCAGCGCTGGACACAAATCGGCATTGAAAATAACCTGATGTCTCATTCTGCCATTGCCGCTCTCCTCATTGACAGGTAAGGAAGAGTTGCCATTCTATGGACAGGGCTTGAAGGGTCTCTAGACTCCCAAGTGTACATTTTAGATGGTACATAGACCCCTATCTCAGTATAATAAAGGGTTCTGCCCAGTATCTTCTCTGGCACTACTTGGCAGCATCAAAGCTGGACTTTCTTGTAAAGCAAGGCGATGACAGGGTTTGACAGTGGCTTATAGAAACTGCAGCATTCGTTTCTTTTGCTTTTTCTCCATCATGCCGTCATTGAAAATTGGTCAGTTTAAGTTAACATGGCTCAAGATCAACAGACAACACAAGACAATGTCGCATCCCATAATAGTATGAATGGCTAACGTCACAGCAAATAATGCGTTCCACATGCATTTTGTAATAGAAAGTTCACACCACTCAAAAACTATATATTGCCTGTCCAGTGATACTCGCATGGACCCTGGAGTCGATTTGATTTTAAACACAATGCAGTCACGGCTAAGCAAGCCAAATCATCACTAAAAATAAAATGATTGACACCTTTCAGGTATGCACAGTAGTGCAAGGACAGTGCTTTTCGGACGCAGGTGCGCTCAATTATAGTGCGTCTGCCTACCTTTTTGTTACATTTTCAGTACGTGATTTTGAGTTTCAGTGCATCATAGAAGCACAGACGCACTAAAATGGGAGCCCTGATGGAAAGTACAAAGGCACACCTGTGGAAGGCCACCGCATAAAGGACTATAAAAGAAGCGGTCTTCTAACGCAGGATCATCTAAGAATTGGATGGCCATCCCAGTAGGCAAAGGTCCTGAGGTCCACGACGGCTGCAGTGGCCGGCGTATGGCTGTGCGGGGCCCACTGCAGCCGTCGTGGGCCCAAAGACATTTTGCTACTGGGGATGGGACAGAACCGGGGCGGTTTGCTTAGACATGCGGTTGCACTATACAGGTGGTTGCCTTGACAGGTTGAAGTGTAATGTTATTTTGGATTTGTAACAACAGTTTGCTCCATTAACCCTTTGGTTGTCGGTAGTGGTTTTGTCATGATGATCCTTGTTGGAATCATCATGGCATAACATTATTAACAGCTACCAAAGGGTTAACCCTTGCCAAACATCGTCTGTTCTATTTTCCCCTGTAACTTCATCATTTGTACATTGTTGTTTTTTTTGTTTTTTTTAACCAAACATATATCAATAAATTTAGCATCTTGTCAGGTACTTACCTGTGTACTCAAAAATGTACTTAATAATAATAATGCATAGCATTTATATGGCGCATTTCTCATATTTATAATATAACTCAATGCGCAGAATGTAGCCGCGAACTGAACCCAACAAGCACGCTCACGTGAATCACACGCATTCACTCACACACTGTACGTAAACACAGAACATTCACGTGGTGCTAAGGGCAAGCTCAAGCGAGCTACTGACGGTATTTGGAAATCGTTTTTGTATTTGAAATTTTATTAAGTTGGCTGAAACTGATACCAAAGTGGTTTTCTGTTGGTTTTTGTTTTCCAACTAATAACAGTGGAAATTTAAGCCCCTTTGCCTGCGCACCATGGGTAGAATGCACAACACAATTCAAATAGACTGCGCGCCACATCAGTTATATGGTGTAATGTGATTTTTACGCATGATGTATGATTAAGCCAGTAAATGGTGACATGGCGAACGTTATTCCCAGAAAAAATCTTCCCCATCGCACAGTACTGATTGAATAAAAGACAGCTATGTAGTAGGGAGAGCATGGTCAAACATTTTGAGTTCAACAAAGAGGTAGAGATGTTCATGAATTAACCCTCCAGGCGGCAAGCTACTCTGGCACCACCCTTGAACTAAAGCCATTGGTCTATATCCTTATCTGTAAGTACTATAATGTAGCTTGCATATGGCAGTGAACAAATTTGAAGCTTTTAGCCTCAGTATGATGTGGGTTACGTCATCAAGTCCTGAGGACGAAATTTGTCAAATTTTAGCGATACCCTCTGATTACTCTGAAGTCTACGCCTCTGAAGTCAACGTCACAATTTTGGAAGCAGATCAACCATGGTGTTTCAAGGGTGGTGTCGAAATAGTGTAGGGGCACCAAAGCTGTTCTGACGCCGCCTTTGAAATTTCATGGACGATCCACATCCTGTCATAGAGTGTCAGGGCCGAATGGGTTACAGAAATGTGTACAATAGATCAAGTAGGCATGATTACTGTATTTATTATTACTGCATTCTTGTTATATGTCACTTAACCCTTTCACTGCCAGCCTGCTTGGCATTAGAACCCAAATAACTAACTAACCTTCACTGTCACTAGTGTCAGCCTGCTCGGCGTTAAACCCAAATAACAAACTAACTAACCTTCACTGTTACTAGTGTCAGCCTGCTCGGCGTTAAACCCAAATAACAAACTAACTAACCTTCACTGCCAGCCTGCTCGGTGTTAAACCCAAATTACAAACTAACTAAATAACCTTTACTACCAGCCTGCTCAGCATTAAAACAAAATAACTAACTAACCTTCACTGCCAGCCTGCTCGGCGTTAAACTCAAATAACTAACTAACCTTTACTGCCTTTGGACGCAGACATTTTGTTGAAATTGTAAATTCAATGCCAAAGATCTCCAGCTGTCAGAGGAACACAGATACAAGGTGGTTTCAGCGATTAGTATAGATCCTCATGAGCCCCCACAATTGCGGGGGCTCATGAGGATCTATGCCTCTTGCTGTTGAGTGGTGTTCAATTTGTCTTCGGCAGTCAAGAAGTTGAACATTATTTTGTCTTATGCTTTCGCAGCTATGACCATCACCAGAAGCGATCAGACTCAGACGAGTTTTGCCCCTGTTGCCATGGCCATCTCCGCCTTGTTTGTGATGCTTGTGGCACAGCTTCAGAATCCAGACAAACTAAAGTAAGAAGTCCTTATTTCATGTGGGTAATTTTTTTTGGGGGTATCTTGTGCGATAGCAAAATTCATTTTTCTCTAAAAGGTATTTTTTCGAAAAATACTTACTGATGACATGACTATGTGGCTTTCCCCCGAACTCGACACATCCCTGCTACCGGAACATCTTGGCCGACTCTCTCTCTCCCGGCGCGGCCCCTGCTGCGCACGGAGGGGACCCTATGCCAGGACATCGTTCAGATGAGCTGCCCGCACTGGGAGACGCCTATGATCGATCTGTTCGCCACCCAGAGGGGCCGAGAGTTGTCTCCCGTTCCTGCCCATCCGGTTCCGAGTCACGTGGTGACCAACCAGTCAGTATACTTAGCTCACCAGTGGTGAGCGGGGCAGGTGGGAGGGTCCTCCGAGTCATGTCATCGGTAAGTATTTTTCGAAAAATTAATTTTTCTCTAAAATGTATTTTTTCGAAAAATACTTACCGATGACATGACTGTCTGGAAATAGTCTACTTGCTTACCAATTTTAGCCTAAGACCCAAAGGGTCCCCCCACGAGGCTCTCGGGGATCCCTAACAGGGACGAGAGTAGCCTCCCCTACCCATCCGGTCACGTGCCCGGTGGTGTCTCCTTTAGCCAGTTGTCTACGGAGTTACCAGCGGCAAGCGGGGAGGAGGGAGGGACCTCCGAGTCATGTCATCGGTAAGTATTTTTCGAAAAAATACATTTTAGAGAAAAATTAATTTGTTTCCTCAAAACACATTACCGATGACATGACTGTCTGGAAGAATGCCAAAAAGGAGGAGGGTGCCGCAGAATCCCTTTCTGAAACCTCATTAGGGACGAGGACGGCCCGTCACTCCTGATCACACACTCCCGACAATTTTAGCGAAGTGCATACCTAAGGCGCCAGGGGCGCCTGGAGGGAGTGCTGTGCCGCCGAGATGTCGCCCACCAGAGAGAGGTTGTCACGCTGGGCCGTCAGGTCGCGGAGGTAGAAGCGGGCAAAGGTGGTTTCGGCCCGCCATCCCACTGCAGCCACAATGTCCTTAACCGCGCAGTTGCGGTCGAAGGCGAGACTTGCGGCCATAGCGCGAACTTCATGGGCGCGTATCCTGAGGGCCTCGGCTCCCTGTGGGGAGAGGTCGCAATAGGCGGACCGTATTACCCAGCGGAGCCAGGAGGAGATCGTTTGGGCAGAGATGTCAGTTCTGCCGGTGGTCAGAGGCAAAAAGAGACGAGTCCGTCCCCTCCGTACGGACTTGGAGCGACGCAGGTAGATACGGAGAGCACGCACCGGATCT
This sequence comes from Semisulcospira habei, assembly GCA_036245525.1. Taxonomy (NCBI): domain Eukaryota; kingdom Metazoa; phylum Mollusca; class Gastropoda; family Semisulcospiridae; genus Semisulcospira; species Semisulcospira habei. Next base: position 55,579,812 of record BTPG01000002.1, on the reverse strand, counting down.
TGCTGCCGAGTCTCCCGAGGAAGGTCGGGCCCCTTAAGCGGGTGAATAACGATGACCTGAGGCGCCGTCAAGGGAGATCGAGTCTTAGCGAGAAAGGACGGATCCGGGAGAAGCTGAACGGAGCCATCCACCCGGAACTGCAGGCAGGAAGGGCGAGACGAGAGTGCGTGGAGCTCGCTGATGCGGGCTGCCGTGGCGAGGGCCACCAGGAAGCAGGTCTTCCGAGTCACGTCCGCGAAGCTGGCCAGATGGAGCGGTTCAAAACGGTCCGAATTCAGCCAGGTGAGGACCCAGGGTAGATCCCAGCGTGGAACGAGGGAGCGGGAAACCGGATGCTGCAAGCCGAAATGCGCCATAAGGTCGGCCAGGTCCTTGCAGGCACCAGGGTCGGGACGGCCGAGGTGACGGTAGGTGTCGGCAATCATGGAGAGATAGCCACGGATCGTGATGGGAGCCAAACCTTGGTCATGGAAGAGCCAAAGGAAGAAGTCCGCGAGCTGCGGGGTCGTCAGATCAACGGGGGAGAGACGACGGTCAGAGCACCAGGCACGAAGCACTCGCCACTTTCCTTCGTAGACACGTCTGGTGGAAGGTCTGCGGGCTGAAGCGATAGCGTCCACTGCCGCACTCGAGAAGCCTCTAGCGGAGAGGGCGTGCCGCACAATCGCCAGGCGTGTAGGAGAAGTCGCTCGGGGCAGGGGTGGAAGAGCGGCTGGCGGGGCTGCTTGAGCATCGTGCGAGGGGTGGGAAGTGGAAGGGGCGGATCCGTGGCGAGACTGAGCAGGTCGGTGGTCCAAGATCTGTCCCAGGAGAACGGGGCCACCAGGAGAAGGACTGCGTTGCACCCCCGGAGCTTGAGCAGGACCTTGGGGACCAGGACCGTCGGAGGGTAGGCGTAGGCAACTAGTCCGTCCCAAGGGATCGAGAGCGCATCGACCGCCCAGGCCAGCGGGTCGGGAATCGGGGAGACGAAGAGGGGAAGCTGGTGGTTCCACCTGGTGGCGAAGAGGTCGACAAGGGGAATCTCCCAACGCTCGCAGATCAGGCGAAAGATGTCCCGGCGTAGGGTCCATTCTGTGTGAAGAAGCTGGCCCCGCCGAGAGAGGGAGTCTGCCGAAACGTTCAGGTGACCTGGAATGTGACGGGCTCGTAGGGAGATGCCGCGGTCCTCGCACCAGCGAAGGAGTCGGTAGAGAAGGATGCAGAGGTCGGGCGAGCGGGTCCCTCCCTGCTTCTGTATGTAAGCGACGACCGTGGAGTTGTCGGAGAGGACAAGGAGGTCCTGTGTCCGAAGATCGGGTTCCCAAGCGCGGAGGGCCTGCCAAACTGCATTCAGCTCCAGCCAGTTGATGTGCCGCGAAGCTAGGTCCTCGTTCCAGCGGCCGGCCGCATAGCGAAAACTCGGGAGAAGGTGAGCGCCCCACCCGGCGAGACTGGCATCGACGCAGAGAGAGAGACGGGGCAGTGGTGAGGTCAGGGGAATCCCGGAGCCGAGCCAAGAAACATCCGTCCAGCGAAGCAGATGGGGCCGCAGCATAGGAGGTATCGGCACCAGGGTGGAGAGATCGCCGGAGGACGGTCTCCAGTGGAGGAGAAGATGCAATTGAAGAGGACGAGAGTACAGACGACCGAGGGGAAGGAGATCTGCCGCAGCACTCATCAGGCCGAGGAGCTGGAGCCACACCCTGGCGGGGACAGCCGCTTCCTGAGCTACCAGACGGGCGAGATCAGCGAGTTTCTGGATCCGCGGCTCGGGAAGACGCACTAGGTTGCGGTCGGTCACAAACTCCATCCCCAGGTGCACGAAGTGGCGAGAGGGAGTGAGGTCGGACTTGCCGGCGTTGACCAGGAAGCCGAGGCGAGATAACAGGAGGAGAAGCGCATCCCTGTCCAGGAGAAGAGAGGCCACCGACTGGTTCCGCAGAAGAAGGTCGTCCAAGTAGTTGGAGATCGGGCTGGAAGAAGAACGACGGGCTCTGGCTACCACGGCGTTCATGATCCGCGTAAACACCCACGGACTGAGGTTGAGACCGAAGGGGAGGGCCCGAAACTGGAAAACAGTCCCGTCGATGGGAAAGCGGAGGTACCGGCGGGAGGCAGGATGGATTGGGACGTGCAGGTAGGCATCGGACAGGTCCAGGCTGACAGCGAAATCCATGGGCTGGACGGCCGCACGAAGGGACCTGGCTGTCTCCATCCGGAAGGACGGGGCGGCGATGAACCGATTAAGGGCGGAGAGATCGATGATCGGCCTCCACTTGCCTCCAGGCTTGGGGACGACGAATAGTCGGCTGTAGAAGGCGGGGGAGTCGTGGAGAAGAGCAGCGACTTCTCCGCGAAGGGCATCGGCCTTGGGCGGGTCTGACGGAATCTCGGTCCACAGGGGGGAGCGCCGAAGCGGGGGCGGGGAACGAAAGGAGATGAGAAGACCGACTGAGACAAGGGAGAGGATCCACGGGTCGTCCGGAAACAGGGAGCGCCAGACGTCTCCGTGCAGAGCGAGCCTCCCGCCGACAGGCGACCCCGAAGCGGTCGGCGGGGGCGGAGGCGAGTAGAAGTCAGGGGGGCCCTCCCACGCCCAGGGCGGCGGGCGGGCTTGGGCCAGGCCGGAACGGCAGGTCAGGACGGGCGCGGCCAGGACCGGGCGCACGGGAAGAGGAGAGAGGACGGGAGGCCGAGGCGGAGGCAGGGGCCGTCGCGGAGGGTCTGACGAACCGCAGGGCGCGACCCGAGGCCTTGCGGGTTGGCGGAAAGCGAGACGAGGGGGCGCTGGGCCAACGGTCCTTGTTAGCTTCCTTCAGGGACTGCCAGGAAGGGCCGAAGAGGAGCGGAGCGCCGACCGGGGCCCGGCGTAGCTGGGACTTCACATCACGGGGAAGACCCGGGCAGGACTGGAGCACCACATCACGCCGCATCAAGTCACAGTTGGCGGCCGCTGCCATGGTGTTGACGGACGAATGGTAGGCCGCTCGGTTGGCTGCAACAGCCAAGGTGTGAAGATCCGACAGCAGGGGAGGAGCGGAGGGAAGCCAGGCTGCCTCGATACGGCTAATGAAGGCTTGAGTGAGGAGCTCCTAAAAACCCGAACAAGCGAGGGCGTTGCGGACGAGAGAGGCGGTACGTTCGAGGCCGCGAGGCAGGACACGGTTGAGATGGGAAGAGCCGCCGGCGAGCACCAGCGCAGGCGGATCCACCGGAGGCAGCGAGCACGAGAAGGATTGTGAGTGGCCGGCGTACCAGGACTGCCGAAAGGCGATGTCGACACCGGAAGGCCAGCGGCGGTCAGAGAAAAAGTCCGAGTCGGAAGCGGAATCTCGCTGGAGGTGCGCAGATAGGGCGTCCGCTAGGTCGCGGAAGGCAGGCGGCTGGGGAAGCGACTTGAATTTCTTAACCTGCCGAGCAGTGTCCACAAGGGCGGCCGCTTTCCTCTTCAGCGGTGGGGAAGGTGGGCAGGAATCCGCGGGAAGGCACGCCGCGATCAGCCGGGCGGCGTCGTCCAAGGCTCGGAGAGTCTCGCCACGAGGAGAGGACAGGGTAGCTGGAGACGCTGTATCCTCCGCTTGAGTGGGCGAACGGCTGCCGGACCCAAGCAAGGCCGACACGGAGTCCTCCGGCAGCAGGCTTAAGGTCTCTCCATCGATGGCCGGCGATGGCAGCGGGGAAGACCGAAGCACAGTAGGTAAGCCAACGCGCGCAGGCGGTGGAGGAGGAGCCGAGGGGCTACGCTGACGCCGGCGCGGGGACGTAAGAGGCGAAGGGCGTCGGGAACGATGAGAGCATGGATCCCGATGAGAACTACTGCGCCGAGAACGAGGCGGAGTCCTGTCGTCTCTACGACTCCTACGAGAGGAGTGTGGTGAGGGGCGCCGAGAGGAACAGCGCTGCGGAGAACGGCTGCGCCGACGGGAGGCATAAGAGGAAGTCGAGCGAGAGGACGACGAATGCCGGGGGCTACGTCTCCTATCCACGCGACAAGGGCTAAGCCGACGGTCGACCTCATGGCGCCTGGAAGAACGGGGACGGTCTCTTCTGTCCCGAGGAGGAGAAAAAGGTGACAACCGTCGCGGTGCCCGGGGCTCAAGGAGGGGGGCACGTTGCGGACTAGCAGCTGGGGCCGAAAGGCCACGGTGAAGGGTAGAAGGCGACGACGGTCGCGGTGCCCGGGGCTCATGGAGGGGGGCACGTAGCCAGCTAGGCGACTCGCCGGAGGAGTCAGCGGGCTTAGGAGGGGGGGGCCATAAGGCCAACACGCCTAGTAACAGGCGACAAGGGTCGCGGTGCCCGGGGCTCAAGGATGGGGGCACAACTAGACGGAGAGGCCGAAAGGCCGACGCGTTTCTCCACTTCCGAGGAGGGGAGCTTGACTGGGTCCCGGCGTGCTGTGACAGGTCGCTCGCGCCGGTAGAACCTCCAAAGCTCCGACCAACGAACCTCCGGCCACGAAGAGCAGACAGCGCAGGCGAGGTCCGAGGAGCAGCCAGAACACGGAAGACAGACTTCATGCCGGTCACTAGGCCACTGAAAGTCGCCGCATCGGGGACAGGTGCGCACTTGATGACTGCAACACAAACCCAAAGATGAAAGGCGACCGGCGGCGGGAACTAACCCACCTACATAACTTCCGAACCAGGTAAACGAGTGAAGCTCACGACGAAACGCGAGAGAGAACCAAAAAGTTCGAGACGAGACCGACGTCCGGCCCAGCCGGGCGAGACGTAGGCGGCGACCGAGACGTTACCTTTCCATGGCGGAGCGCCGAAGCACAAACCACCGTGAGCGATGGAAGCCGAGAAGCAGAAGAAGGCCCCAGGCCCAGCAAACAGCACGAGGCACAGACGAGGGCTAGCAGAGAAGAAGGCGACGCCAGAAGCAGAGACGAGGCTAGGCGAAGACAGGCCGGTCGAACCGTACACAGTCTACGAAGGGTCAGAGGCTCAGGTAAACGTGTGCGTACGCTAACAGCGAAGTAGACAACTGGCTAAAGGAGACACCACCGGGCACGTGACCGGATGGGTAGGGGAGGCTACTCTCGTCCCTGTTAGGGATCCCCGAGAGCCTCGTGGGGGGACCCTTTGGGTCTTAGGCTAAAATTGGTAAGCAAGTAGACTATTTCCAGACAGTCATGTCATCGGTAATGTGTTTTGAGGAAACAAAATACCTTTTAGAGAAAAATGAATTTATTTCCTCAAAAACATTACCGATGACATGACTATGTGGAAGAATAGCGATAAGGAAGAGGGTGCCGCACCCAAAAAACCCCACAAGGGCTATAGTCCTCCCTGTCGCAACATCCCGACAATTTTAGCTAAGTGTGTATCAATGGCGCCTGAGGCGCTAGGAGGGAGTGTTGCGCCGCAGTGAAGTTCCCCACCAGTGCGAGGATGTCTCGCTGGCCTGCTAGATCCCGGAGGTAGAAGCGGGCAAAGGTCGATTTTGCCCGCCAGCCCACGGCTGCCACAACGTCTTTGACAGTGCAGTTCCAGTCGAACGCGACGCTCGTGGCCATGGCTCGTAACTCGTGCGCGCGTATCTTAAGCCTCTTCGCTCCCTGTGGGGAGAGGTCCTGGTAGGTGGACTGTATGACCCAGCATAGCCAGGAAGATCGTCTGGGCTGTTATGTCAGTTCTGCCGGGGTTTAAAGGTAGAGGCGTGAGTGTCCTCTCCGGACAGGTTTGGCTCGGCGTAGGAACACGTAGGGCACGCACAGGATCTTGTTGCCTGGTCACCCGGGGAAGTGCGTATCCCGCAGCGGCCGTAAGGTGATCACCTGTGGCGCGGTCAAGGAGACTTGGTCTTGGCAAGGAAGGCAGGGTCCGTGAGGAGCTGTACGGCGCCATCCGCGCGAACTGTAGGCAGGTAGGGCGCACTGACAGCGCATGTAGCTCACGGACTCGGGCCGCCGTGGCAAGGGCCAACAGGAAGCATGTCTTACGAGTCAACTGCGAAGCGGGCCAACGGCAGCAGATTGAATCTGGCGGAGACCAGCCACGTCAGTACCCAGGGAAGGTCCCAGCGAGGAAGGAGTGAGCGGGGTACTGGACGCTGCTGGCCGAAGTGAGTCATAAGGTCGGTGATGTCTTGCAGGCGCTGGGATCTGGGTGGCCGAGGTGCCGGTAGGCGTCGGCAATCATGCACAGCTACCCCCTGATGGAGAAAGGGGCTAAGTCTTGGCCTCCGAAGAGCCAGAGGAAGAAGTCCGCGAGCTGGGGATTAGTCCGCTTGGTGGGGAAGAGGAGCTGGTCCTCGCACCCGGAGCACAGTAGTCGCCCTTTCCCTCATAGACGCGCCGTGTCGAGGGTCTGCGGGCTGTAGCGGTCGCTGCCACTGCTGCACTCGAGAAGCCTCTAGCGGTGAGGGCTTGCCGCACAATCTCCAGGCATGAAGGAGGAGACGCTCTGTGGCCGCTTGAGCATCGTGCTCAGCGTGGGAAGCAGAAGGGGGGTGGGGGGGGGGCATGGCGAGGCTGAGGAGGCTGATGGTCCAGGACTAGTCCCAGGAGAACGGGGCGACCAGCAAGGCGACCGCCTTGTATCCTCGTAGCTTGAGGACGTAGGGAACGAGGACTGTTGGGGGGTATGCATACGCGATAAACCGTCCCATGGGATGGAGAGCGCGTCGACTGCCCAGGCCAGGGGGTCGGGGATCGGGGCGACGAATAGGGGCAGCTGGTGATTCCACCTCGTGGTGAACAGGTTGATCATAAGCGTTTCCCAGTGTGCGCAGCTCATCTGAATGATGTCCTGGCATAGGGTCCCCTCTGTGCGCAGCAGGGGCCGCGCCGGGAGAGAGAGTCGGCCAAGATGTTCCGGTAGCAGGGATGTGTCGAGCTCGGGGGAAAGCCACATAGTCATGTCATCGGTAATGTTTTTGAGGAAATAAAGTGAGCCTACACACTGGCTCATCCGTCATCTGTTGTCCATGGTAAACTTTAACATTGTCATTTCCTCGGCGACTGTTTTAGCCATAAGACCCAAGGATACTTTGTGGCAGAACATTTCTAAACATACAATTAAGGCAGCCTCGCATTCATACTTTTATTTAACAAGCATTGTGTAAAACATGTTTTACTTTTACCCATATAACCCCGCAGCTGCATTTCCAAATTTTGAAGGTGCCAGCTAAAGACTTTAGTACCAGTTGCATGAGGTGGATTAACCATGATAATTTAAGGGTAGTGCCTGATGAGCTTGGCGCCTTCAGGCGTCAAGCTCACCTGACACTACCCTTGATTTATCATGGTCAATCTATCTCATGCTTTGGGGCTAAATGGGTTACTTTTATTGATAAGTTCTCTCACGCTGCGGGGAAATGAATTCACTGTCATTTGTGACCCACTCTCACAAAATCAGTCAACTCGCTTTCTGGATGTTTTGACATATTATATAAATTTCTGAAAACTACAGTGTTTGCTGATTAATTTGATATATGACTGTATGTGGGTGGGTGGGCGGGCGCCTGTCACCCCTCCCAAGGTATAGGCCGTCGACAAGAGACCTCCAGCGACTTCTGTCCTGTGCTTCTCCTTCGATTTTACTCCAGGTGGTTCCCAGTCTCTTGATGTCTGCTTGGAGGTCTCGACGCCAGGTGTTTCTCGGCCTGCCTCTTTTCCTCTTTCCCTGGGGGTGATATTCCATGTGCCCATCATGATTGTGTCCCTGGATTGAGAGAGGCGGCTCGGTCCTGTGGATTCCGAAGACTTCCGGCTTTCACCACACGACATCATAAATCTTCTGGTAGAAGAACCTTCCTCCTACAGGAAAGGAATTGCTGTTTGTCTTTTCGTCGGCGTTTTGGTAGCTATTTCTTTATTTGCAGGTTGGGGAAGCTACCCCCACGCCAACCCCTTACTAGGAGGACCAGGGGTTTTCTGTCGGGGTCTCCTTCCCTTAGACCATGTTGGTTCACGGCACCACATTTCATTCGGTGCACCCCTCTCGCGAAGGACCCCCTATCCACCACCCAAGGGACGCGCCTCGACGCCATATGGTCCCAGCGCGAGGATATGACTGTATGCTGTAGTGCAAAAATTGTAGAAGTTGTTAGTGTTTAAAGTTGTTAAAGCCTCTGGTGGCCATTTTGAAAAAAACAGCCTGGAAGTTTCTGTGCGCAGCATAATTGGGGCCAAGCGCAGACTTTTAAAATCATTTTTAACCTATTTAATGGCATTTTTCATGATAAAGAGTTTAACTCTTCGACGCACGGCGCACAACCTGCAAGCTCACTGAGTCAAATTTTGTAGCCCTCTAATTAGGGCACCAAGGCAAATAAGTTTGCCTAGTACCACACCGCCCCTTTCTCATAGTATTTCTTGTATTTTTCCTACGAAACCATTGTCAAGATGTTATCAACTTGTAAGGAGTCATATCCTGGGGGTAATTGGTTAGAGAGACCTGCTTCCTGTGGCCATGAGTGATACTTGGGGAATGCAAAACTAAATGTTTCTTGTATTTTGTATGCTAAATGTCCCCTATGTAGCTCTGTGCCTTTCATTTATTTTCGGAGGAAGGTGAATGGAACCAGTTCAGCTTTAGTAGAAGAAGTACATTATAGCTGGAATGGTCCAGAAAGCAGTATTGGGAAATGGAATTTTGAGTGTTTTAGCTCACGTCTGCTCCACAGATTTTGCCGTGCGTTTAGGGGGTGCGCTGCTGTGCGTTTCATAGAGGCAAGTTTCTTTGACTGCGTGCGTCGAAGAGTTAACCATACTATACTTTGGTGTATGTAGAATACATTTCTGCAAAAAAGTGAAAATGACCCAGATTGACTTCCACCACATATTGCTGCGTGTAGCGCTGATCGGCTTGGTGTGAGTTAATTCTGGTTTCGTGAGAGAGGGTCACAATTTGAGTGACAGTGATGAAAGAGAGGTTTTGTTTTAAACAAATGACTCCCAACGACAAACTAGAACAAGATCACGGTGGGTACCCAACATGTACTTAAGTATAGACAACACTCCAAACGTCTCAAAGATGTGTAGATCCTCATGAGTAGAGTTGCATGGTATTTACCTGTATGCTGGAAAAAAACAATCCACAGGAATGACAGTATACCGGTATGAGTGCCATGCATGGTACACTGTGCTGTTATTAGCAAGGAACGACAAGATGAGAATTTCATCCAAAAGTCTACCGTATTGTTTGGAACTCGCATGCATTTTTCTTTGAGATATTCAGAGTTGTTTTTTGTTTTTAAGCTTCATCCCTTATTCATCTCTCTCCACCTACCCCCCATCCCTCCACCCCCTCCACCCCAAACCCCCCCCCAAAAAAAAAAAAAAAAGAAAAAAAAAAAAAAAAAAAAAAGGCCGAAGGTAAATAGTGTGAGCTTTCTAAAGTGCTTTTGTTTGGTTTAATGAACACATCACGTTTCAAGATCGTCTGATACGTACAAATCGCGGGGTTTAAATCAACCACTAAAGTGCAAGGTTGGCAATTGATGGGCATGGCACTGGGCAAATCATGCACTACCCTTTAGCCATTATACTCGTGTGCGTGTGCGTGCATATGTGTGTGTGTGTGTGCGAGCGTGTGTGCAAAAAAGAAAGGGGAGAGAGAGAGAGATGAAACTTTTTTTTTAAAAGGATAAACAATTAGTAGTTTATACGGTTAGTATTGAATTTAGACAACAGACATACACTTTGAGAATAGTTTGGCATACTTTGTTTATGGGAAGCTTCCCTTTAAACCGGTCATCTGCTACTTACAGCACCCAGTAGTCAATGCTCAGAAACATGTTCGCTGGGTTTGTTATTGCAGAGGAAAAGCTTGAGATGGAGCTGATGTGTAGATAACAGCATACATCAAGTTTTAAAAGGTCTGATTAGCATAACTTTTTTTTGTTGTTGTTTTGTTTGTTTCAAAAGTAAAGGAATTAATGGTTTATAGTCTGCTGTAAACAAGTATTGATGAATTTTCAAAATTCATCAATACTTGGTTGCGGCAGACTAGTAGCCATTGATTTCTTTGCTTTAGAAATGTGTAGTGTTGAGAGAGAGAGACTGACTGTATGCTGTGTGAGCGCTCGTGTGTGGTTGAGCACAGTGATGTTTGCGGCTGCCAGCATATGGAAAGAAAGTACCGGTACGACATAACAATATCGTTAAAATATTGTACAGATTTTTGCGTCGGTATGCAACTCTACTCATGATTCCTCCAAGCTGAAGCTAATCTGGCACTACCCTTGAATTTTCTGACCAATTCATCTTCTGCAACTGGTGCATAGTCATTTGGGGATATCTCCAGATTTTTGGGTTAACACATTTAGCCCCGAGTCCCCGCAGCAGGAGATGGATTTACCATGATAATTCAAGGGCAGTGCCAGATTCGCTTGTTCAGGCGCCAAGCGAATCTGGCACTGCCCTTGAATTATCATGGTCAATCCATCCCCTGCAACTAGTTGTTAGGCAACACCTCCAAAATTTGAGAAATGGGACCTCAGGGCTAAAAGGCTTAACTGGGCTAAGAGTTTTGGGTTTAAGAGTTTAAGGGTTTTAAAATTTCATTCCAAGAGAAGCCACAACAATTTTTTTTTTTAAAGAGCACAAATCCTGTTTTTAACCCTTTGGCTTTCGGTAGCACATGTCGCGAGGATTCCTGCAGGTCTCATCAAATTATCAAATGGTCATCCCAGTTTGTCATCTCCAGTGCCCAGGGGGTTCATGTCCCGCTGCCTGCCTTGCTTTAAATTTGGCCGTTGCTAACTTTCACCACACCTGAGAAAGCCACGTGTAAAACATGTTTAACCCTTGTAACCCCATGGCTGCATTTCCAAGCTTTAGAGGTGCCACATAAAGACTTTGTACCAGTTGCATGAGCTGGATTGACCATGATAAATGAAGGGTAGTGCCGGATGACTTACTTACTTACTTACGCCCGTCACCCCTACCTGGGTATAGGCCGTCCACGAGAGACCTCCAGCAACTCCTGTCCTGTGCTTCTCCTTCGATTCTACTCCAGGTGGTTCCCAGTCTCTTGATGTCTGCTTGGAGGTCTCGACGCCAGGAGTTTCTTGGCCTACCTCTTTTCCTCTTTCCCTGGGGGTTCCATGACAATGCCTGCCTAGTGATACTGGAAGCTGGCTTTCTCAGACTGTGACTGTGACCGATAGTGCCGGATGAGCTTGGCGCCTAAAGGCGCCAAGATCATCCGGCACTACCCTTCATTTATCATGGTCAATCCAGCTCATGCTGTTAGGGCTTTGGGGCTAAATGGGTTAATTTCTTTATCTGGTTTTTCTCATAGGGTGGTGAGACTTGCTCCAGTATGGCCCACCCAGAGGAGACAAGCAGCATCAAAATGGGACATGCGCCAGCTTCAGCGTCTGAAGAAGAAACCATACTGTCCAGCCTCCCGCTCACGTCAGTGAAGTCACTTTCTGCTTTCCCACTTCTTCAGGACGGCGGTCAAGATGATGTCAACTTTTCACAACCATCCTCTGATGAGCATGTCTGTGTAAACAGTGATCCTAAGCATAATAACGATTTTGTGACAAGGCACATGCCTCATAACAAAATCATCAATGCGCTTAGTTGTGATAGTCAGGGCGATGCGCCTGACCACAGTAGTCGCAGAGATATTTCATTTCAATCTGTTCAGAGCGTTGAACACCAAATGCTGTCAAGTGCGAATGAAAGACATGACATCACAACTGACAGCAGCATGAGACTTTCTGGTGAAAGGCCATATCAGTGTGTTTCGTGCTCTGCCACATTTACTCGCAACTCCTATCTCACCGTTCACATGAGAAACATTCATACTGGCCTGAAGCCTCACAAGTGCCAATACTGTGACGTTGCATACGCAGATGCGCGCAACTTAAAAGTCCACCTGCGAAAACATACAGGAGACAGGCCGTTTCTTTGTCAAGATTGTGGAAAATCGTTTGCCGATCAGTGCGTTCTAGCCCGACACCGCCGCCAGCATACTGGTCTGAAACCATATCGGTGTGAAGAATGTGACATGTCCTTCACGAACTCGGGGTCACTGAAGTACCATGCGCGTCGCCATCTTGGTCTCAGACTGTATTTGTGTCATGAATGCGGTGTGGCCTTCACCTCATCCAGTCAGCTATCACAACATCGTCGGACCCACACCGGCCTTAAACCGTTCTCATGTTCTGAATGTCCTGCAGCTTTTGCTCGGTCTCATAATCTGAAATCCCACATGCTAAAACACTCCGGTCAGAAACCCGCTCGCCGACTGAAAAAATACACCTGCCCACACTGCAATGCTGTTTTCACCGACAACCGCAATTTTGTTCGGCACGTCAGGATTCACACTGGCGACAAACCCTATCAGTGTGACCAGTGTGTTTCTGCCTTTGCCCAACCAGGAGACCTTAAAAAGCATGCAAGGATTCATTCAGGGCAGAAGCCATACACGTGCTCTGTATGTGGCTCCAGGTTCAGACACTCCAGCGGATTGACGATCCACTTTAGAACGCACACAGGGCAAAAGCCGTATCAGTGTCAGCACTGTCAAGCTGCTTTTGTATCGTCCAGCAAACTCACGGTGCACATCAGGAGTCGACACAAGCCTACAGATGTCAGCCCGGGAAAAGGCGAGGGTGTGTCTGGAAGGTAGTGGCTATTAGTATTAACCCTTTCATCCTGATACACTACTCCTTGAAATTAATTTGACTGATAGTTCAAGGGTGGTGCCAGAATAGCTTGGCACCTCAGGTGCCAAGCTATTCTGGCATCACCCTTGAACTAAAATGGTTGATCTATCTTGTAATCTGTAATGTAGCCTTCATAGGACAAGCAATTTTTTTTTTTTAAATCAGCCTCAGGATATAATGGGTTAAGCTATAGAACCTTTCAGGACCACTTTTACATTGCATTAACCCCACACCATGTATCCTAAATGACATCGTGCTCCTCACGAAAGCGATAGAAACATCTGAAAGTGAAACAGGCAAACCTTTACTATTCACCGTCCACTGCTGTAGATATGCAGCATTTACATGGTTTGCTCTACAAAACAGCGAAACTCAAAAGAATCAGTGATTAGTGGCTCAGAATGGTTTAGCCAACAAACAGCTCGAGGCGACTATGAATCAAACAGTTTTGAGAATGGGAGTCGCGAGGTCTGTCGAGAAATTATAGTGTATGAGCACCCCACTTCTATGCTACATTAGTCTTTATCAGGCACTTTGTCTCTGCAACAGCAAGGTCGGGCATCATTAGCTTTAGCCTTTTAACCCTTTGGCTGTCAGCAGCGGTTTTTCAGTCAAGGGGTTAATGTTATTCATGCCTGTCAGGCAGCGCTTAATCCATTTAACCCCATGACCGCATTTTAGAGATGTCACCTACCCTTTATGTACCTATTGCAGGAGATGGATTAAATAAGATAATTCAAGGGTAGTGCCTGATCAGCTTTGACACCATCAAGCATGAAGCTGATCGGGCACTACCCTTGAATCTTGTGCTGTAGTGCGTCGGGGCTGATTGGGCTAATTGGCTTTAGTCGCCTTTTCCGGCTGTTTGTGCCTGGAAGGTGGTGCCTAATTTAGTCATCAGTTTTAGCCTTTTCAGGCTCTGTGTGCCTGCGAGGTAGTGCTTAGTTAGCTTCTTGCCTTTGCGGGCATGCAAAATCTGCAGGCCTTTAAAGACTACAAGGCTAATTAACTTGGGTGATGATGATAAAAATTAGAAATGACTGAACGCGGTCCACAGGCTAGCCTTGCCCTGTGATGTATGAGCCAGCAAGAGACATAAATTCTCATGAGCCCCTGCAAATGCAGGGGCTCATGAGAATTTATGCCTCTTGCAGATGGAACTGGCTGGCTGAAAGACTGTTCTTGTCTGAACCATAAATCTGAAATTCAGCTTTCAGTAAGCTGAATCAGGCCACATCCATTAATTAAGCACTACCTCGCAGTCCCCACCCGGGTCTGCCCTGGGGGTCTTGGGTGGGGTTAGGTATTTTTTAGTTCCCAGGATCACCCTGGTCAGCCCCACAGGGTGGGTTTTTCTCTCTATTCTGGGGCATGTGTTTCTGTCTACCCTTTGTCCATTCACCTGTATTTGCCTTTTTAAAACTCTCCCTACTGTCTGCACTGCCTGTAGCTCTTGATATTGGATGTGTGTTGCTAAATGGTCTTAGCTTTATTTAGGCCCCATGTGTTAGGTTTATTTAATGTATTTGACCGGCTGGCGACATACATTCAATGTTCTGTTTATTTTTTTTCACAAGCAGTGCAGGCACGTCCTGAGAAAGCCTTGTTGCTGTCGGGACGTTAAGCAATGTACAATCAACTACCTCGCAGGCACAAAGACAATCAAAGGCTGCCATTGCGTTGTCACCGACAATCTCAAAAAAATGACAGATTGCTGCACAGAGGCCGCCCACGTGAGGATTTGCATGTAGGATTATGGGTAGAACTAGAAATCAATTCTAGCATGTACATCATTGAATGAATTTGCATAATCATGTGTGCAATTTTGTAGACATTCTATGTTGTTGTTGTTTTAAGAGAGTTAAGAGTGTGATATTATGTCTGTGATGTGCAAATGTACCAGTAACTGTACACAGGGTACATGTTTGGAGCGCACCCTGCGCAATTGGTGCACAATTTGTTGTCTACCGTATTGAAAATATGGTAGACTTTAGGATGGGGCTGGTCGAAGTGCATTCCGTAAAATGCAAAGGACATAACATGACATTTTTGTGGGCAGGGCTCAATGTCTGGCAAAGAAGTAACAAGATAAAAATGTATTTTTCTGTAAAATGTATTTTTTCGAAAAATACTTACCGATGGCATTACTATATGAAAGATGCACTTAGCTTACCGATTTCAGCCTAAGAATCTGTTGTGTATATATACACAACCAGGGAGGCGACTCTAGGGAGTCATTACCAAGAAACCCTGAGTAGCCTCCCTTCCCTCCCTATCCGGTCACGTGTGCAGTGGTGCCACGCCAGTCGAACGCTATAGCGCTCCGGCAGCAAGCAGGGTAGGCGGGAGGGCCATTCGAGTAACGCCATCGGTAAGTATTTAAAAAAAAAAAAACATTTTAGAGAAAAATACATTTGTTTCCGCAAAATACATTACCGATGGCATTACTATATGGAAGAATAGCAAAAAGGAGGAGGGTGCCGCCCCGCTAGGTCCTGTCATTGCTTTGTGCTTAGCGGTCGCGAACAGGAGCAACCTCCCGATGATTTCAGCTATTAAGCGTACCTAGAAATGGCGCATCCAGTCCGAGAGATCCGGGCACGCCCCCGGGTCCGCGCGACCCAAATGGCGGTACATGTCTGCGACCATGGAGAGGTATCCCCGAATGGTGATAGGGGCCAGGTTCTTACGAAATGGCCTCAGGAAGAACTTGGCTTGCTGGGGCGACATCAGCGCCGTGGGGGAGAGGTGTCTCGACTCACACCATCCCCGGAAGACTCGCCACTTCACCTCGTACACCTGGCGGGTGGAAGATCTGAGGGCCGCAGCGATAGCCTCCACCGCTGCACGTGAGAAACCTCTTGAGGAGAGGGCTTGCTGCATAACCTCCAGGCGTGTAAGAGGAGCCACTCCGGACACGGATGAATGAGCTTCTGCCTGGGCTGCTTCAGCATCATGCGAGGGGTGAGCAAAGGTAGGGGAGGGTCCCTGGTGAGGCTGAGGAGATCGGTGGTCCAGCTCTTGTTCCTGCTGAACGGAGCGATGAGGAGAAGGATCGTGTTGCAGCCCCTCAGCTTCAGCAAGACCTTGGGCACTAGCACCGTCCGAGGGTACGCGTAGGCCACGAGGACCTCCCAAGAGACAGAGAGCGTCCACTGCCCACGCAAGGGGGTCGGAAATGGGAGACGAAGATGGGGAGCTGTCTGTTCCATCCAGTCGCAAACAGGTCGAGCATCAGGGTCTCCCAGTGCGCGCAAATCGTGCGGAAGATCTCTGGACTCGGCGACCACTCGGTGTGCAGGAGTTGACCCTTCCGCGAGAGGGAGTCCGCAAGGACGTTCAGGCGGCCCGGAGTATAGCGAGCCTGGAACCACAGGAGCAGCTGGTACAGCAGCATGCAGAGGGTCGGGGAGCGAGTACCTCCCTGCTTCTGGATGTACGTGACGACCGTCGCATTGTTGGAAATGATCAGAACCTCTTGGTGGAGGAGACGAGTCTGCCAATGGTCGAGTGCCAAACACACCGCCTTCAACTCCAGCCAATTGATGTGCCTGTCCGAGAAGTCCGGGGGCCAAGGGCCTGAGGCGGCGGAGACGTCCGGAAGGAGGTGCGTGCCCCAACCCGACCGGCTGGCATCGGTGCAGAGGGAGAGACGTGGCAGGGGAGAGTACTGGAGGACTCCCGAGACAAGCCAGACGGGGTCTGCCCACCGCTGGAGGTGGGTCTGGACGAGTGGGAGGACAGGGACTGGAGCCCGTGAGGTGGCGGGAGGATGGGCAAGGAGATGGAGCTGGAGAGAGCGTGAGTAGAGCCAGCCCAGGGGCAAGAGATCCGCCGCTGCGTTCATAAGGCCCAGTAGTTGTGAGCCGGGAGTGCGTCCGCACCACCAACTCCTAACACGTGCCTCTGGCAGTCTCACTAGGTTGCGGTCAGTCAAAAACGCCATACCGAGATGGACGAACCGGCGAGACGGAGTGAGGTCGGACTTCCCTCTGTTGACCAGGAAGTTGAGCCAACGAAGGAGGGCTAGGAACGCGTCCCGGTCCCCGGCAAGAGCGGCAGAATCCTGGTTCCGGAGAAGTAGGTCGTCCCAATAATTGGAGGTGGGGCTGGAGGATGTCTTGATGGGCCTTGGCGACCACCGCATCCATGATCCCAGTGAACACCCAAGGACTGAGATTGAGGCCGAAGGGGAGAGCCCGGAACTGATAGACCACCCCGCAATAGGCGAAACGCAGAAAACGTTGAGAGGCCAGGTGAATGGGTCTGCCAGCGTCTGCCAGATCGAGGCTGATGGCAAAGTCCATGGGGCACATTGCAGCCTTTAGGGCCCGCGCCATCTGCATCTGAAACGGGGGAGCAGAAATGAACTTGTTGAGGGTGGACAGGTCGATGATAGGGCGCCACCAGCCGCCTGACTTCGGCATTAGGAAGAGGCGGCTGTAAAAGGCCGGGGAGTCGTGCCGCGCGACCACCTCCATCGCAGACTTGCGCAGCAAGGCCGAGATCTCGTCCCGCAGGACATCTGCCTTGAGCTGGTCGGCTGGGACACGCGTCCAGACAAGAGAGAGGCGTAGTGGAAGGGGGGGGGGGGGGGGGAGTCGAAAGGAAATCCGCAGGCCATCTGACATGGTAGCGAGCACCAAAGTGTCGTCTGGCAGCAGCGACCGCCACTCGTCGCTGTGCAGGGCTAGCCACCCGCCAACTAAGAGCTATGCAGGGGTCGGCGGGGGCAAGAGAGGGAGTGAGTCGGCAGGCCCTGCCCCGCCCGAGTCCACGGGCGGGTCTGAGCCAGGCAGGGGGCGGGGGCACGAGGGCGATGGGAGGGAGGACGGCCCAGGGGCTGCGGGCATCCTTGAAGACTGGCCGGCAGGCAGGTCTGAAGGATCACAGGGCACGACCCCCCCCCCCCCCCCCAGGGAGGCCTGAAAGCAAGTGGAGGGAGACCTGGGGCGCTCAGCCAGAGGTCCTTGGAGGCCTCCTGCACTGCCCGCCAGGTGTGGCCGAAGAGAAGGAGACCTCTGATCGGCACTCGGCAGAGCTGAGAGCGGATGGGCGCAGGAAGGCGCGGGCACTGGTCCAACAAAGCATCCCAGCACATCAGGTCACAATTTGCAGAAGCGGCGAGGGCATTGGTGGAAGCATGGTAAGCTGCTCGGTTGGCCGCAACCGCCAACGCGTGGATGTCATGCCACGGATCCGCGTCGGGACGCTCCAAGGACTCCTCCACACATTGGAGCACAGCCTGGGTCGCCAGTTCCAAGAAGCCCGTGCAGACCAGGGAGTTGCGGATCAAGGTCACCGTGTTGGATAGCCCGAAGGGAATGCAACGCCGTAGGGCCTGCCTGGCCCCAAGCAGTGTCTCAGCGGCAGGGTCCTCAGGAGGAAGCGGGCAGACAAACGATTGCGAGTGACCCGAGTACCAGTTCTATCGGAACCTGATATTGATGCCCGCCGGCCAACGCGCGTCGGAGTAGAAGCCCCTCTCCGTCAGCCGACCCTGCTGGAGCTGGGCGTTGAAGGCGTTTGTCAGGTCCCGAAACCCGGGGGGCTGACGGAGGGACTTAAACTTCTTGATCATGCGCGGCGCGTCCACAAGAGCCGAGGCCTTCCTCTTCATCGGCAGGGACGGTGGGCAGACGTCTGGAGGCAGGAAACGAGCAATCAGGGGAGACGCGTGGTCAAGGGCTTTGAATTGTCTCCGAGCCCGCGAGGGGGGCCGACGCAGATGAAGGGCTGCGTGAGCAGGAATGAGACAGGGCACTGCCGTGGGACTGTGAGCAAGGCGACGAGAGCCGGTCCGAAGAGGGAGAGTCTGGCGAGAAGAACTCAGACTCCGAGTCCTCCGGGTGGAGACTAAGCGCGTTGTCGGCGTCCTCCAGGGTCTGCCTCAAGAGCGGGGAATGCAGGGGGGTGCCAGGGGCGACTGCTGAGCGTGCGGTAGGGAAGGGTCCAGCGACGTCAACGGCCCAGCATCAGCCCGAGAGCAAGCACCGGCCTATGGGGGAAGACACGCCGCTGGGCTCGGAGTGTCTTGTATCTATGGCTATGAGGAGACCTTCTCACCTCTGAGCGATGCCGCGAACAGAGAACAGAGTCCCGCGATGTCCTACATGACGAAACAGTACTGTGACGCGAGGATCGGTGACCATCCCGTGAGCGGCTGCGCTGGGGGAACGTGAAAGCCTGGAAGAGAAGTGCCAGTCCTGACGCCGAGACGGTGAAGACGAACTGGCAGTCTGGCGGTGCGAGGAGTGTCACAGCGAGCAAGGAGACGATCCACGCTTTGAGCGATGCATCGGGGGAGGGTGAACAGTGGCAGGCCTGCTTCTTTCTCTCTTCCCATCGGGCGGCGAAGAGTGACGGCGGTCGTCTCTGACACGGGAAGCCATCCAGGAGTGTGAATTCCTGTCCCTTGAGCGCGAACAGTGCCGGTTCACGTGTCCGTGTAGGACTCCCGTCTGCCTGGGGGCTAGACCCGACAGTGCCTGCCAAGCGTAACCCCCCTTTCACAGTCTCGCCAGGCCCAGAGTACTTAACGGCCCTGGGGCTAGGAGCCGGTATAACGCGCTGGTCATATCCCGAAGGTCTGGAGAGTCGCAGTCCAGTAGCCGCGCCAATCACCGATGTCGGGCGGGGAGGCGGGTCGAGTCAGCACGTTGTGGGCCAGTCTCTAAACGGTCACTCACATCCAATCGGGAGCTGGCACGCCATCTATCCGAAGCCCTAGCCCCGGAATCGTCCGCCGTAGCCCGTGTCATCTGAGTGTCCACCTCCAGGGGCAAACGTCTCACTGCCTCCAGCAACTTGGTGGGGGGGGGGGGGGGGGGGCATAGGCCGGTGCTTGCTCTCGGGCTGGCGTCGGTCTTTCGCTGCGATAAAAGCCCCACAGTTGTGACCACTCTTCCTCCTGCCAGGGAGTGCAGGTAGCACAAGGGTTGGTAGAGGTGCAGCCGGAACAGGGCAAGCATACGGCATGTTGGTCACTCGGCCATTTAAAGTTTCCACAACGCGTGCAGGAGTGTACTTGCAAACTGCAAACATAGTGCAACATGCGAGGAGGTAGAGCGTGGCTCTCTGAGGCCATGCAACCGCGTACACAAGGTAATGGCGAAACAAACACAAGCGAAATGCACGTGTGTGCCGACGCCCGGCACTCAGTCACCCCCAGAGC
Source organism: Semisulcospira habei (assembly GCA_036245525.1). Lineage (NCBI taxonomy): Eukaryota > Metazoa > Mollusca > Gastropoda > Semisulcospiridae > Semisulcospira > Semisulcospira habei. The sequence goes on along the minus strand of BTPG01000002.1, from coordinate 55,560,020 downwards.
GCCGGTCGAGGGCAGCAACCGCGTCTTTACCTTGCCATGTCGGGGCACAGACTGGCCCAATCAAGGTACCCTCGTGGCGTAGAGGCATAGAGGTGAAGTCCTCAGCACCCGTAGTAGAGGACGCCGATGCCAAGCTTGAACCGTGAACACAGAACCCTGCAGGCACTGCACCCGGAAGCAAGTCCAAGTCGCCAGCACCACAAGTACTGGAAATCCTCACAGGCTCCTAACGTGAATTCCCAGCTAGCACAGTGAACAGTTGTAACTTAGGCTACCACAGAACACACGGAAGCAACGCAAAGTGAAGCAGCTGGTCACACCATACACAGCCCAAGCGCAGAAGAGTAGGTACACAACCGTTCAAGGCTAGCTAAGAAACAGACTGGCGGGAATCCGGTGAGCGATTGCCTGGATGGGGATGGAAGGGAGGCTACTCGGGATAATGTCTAGGATAGGGCACCTCTTGTTGCCTCCCCTGCCTTACAGGTACACAACCAAATTTGGCTAAAATTATGCTAGCTAAGACACGTCCCTTAACAGTAATGTCATCGGTAATGTATTTTGAGGAAACAAATTCAACTGAAGACCCTATGATTCTAGTCTACATACCGACCATAATCTAAATGACGAAGAAACGATAAACATTGAGGAGTCGCGCAACAAAATAACTATGTGCACGCATTGTGTTCGACATATATTACCAATTTCATACAAAAGAATAACTGAAAATGTTCCTCGGAGAGAAATTCCAGGCAATGAATGCAGTTCATGCGATGCTGTTGACCGACAGTCAAAAGTATTGAGATTTGTGTTCCTTGCATTTCACGATCATAATTTGGAAGCCTGGGATTATTTCACGGTTATTTATCATGTTAACTCATTTTACCCCAGACACACCACAGCAAGATACGGATCGACCATGATAGTTCAAGGGTGATGCCAGAATAGCTTGGCGCCAAGCTATTCTGGCATCATCCTTGAACTATCATGGTCGATCTGTGTCCTGCACTAGAGTGCAGTCTTCAGAGGACGACGACAAAATTTGGGGATTTCGGTGTTGGGGTAGAATGAGTTAATACTTATGACGGTTGAAGACAAAATTGTTTTATTACGAGGTAGGCTTTGCCAGTGGTTCTTGTCACCTGTCAGGTCCGGTCAGGGGGGGTCAGTGTCGGAGGTAGGAGTTTCGGGCTAAAGCCCTCAACTCTTACCTCCGCTGCTGACCCCTCTGACTGGACCCTCAAGGTGACAACCCAAGCCCAAGACTCTTACCTCCGACACTGACCCCCCTGATAGGACCCAAGAAGCAACAAGAACCAATGGTAAAGCCTAACTCACAATACAACTAATATTACACAAGACAGGTATATGCAAATATACATTTTTATACGAATGTACACAATTTTATTCCACAGTCTTGCATGTCTCGTTCAAGTTTTCATCAGCCCCAGACACAAAAGACAGGTCATAATCAGAAAACAAACACCTCATATGTTTAGGTCTTATATTTTTGTCCACCATGAAGGTGATTTAAATTATAGATGGGACACCGAAATCGGGTCTGAACAAACTTGGACCCCAGCTGGGTTTGAACCTGCAACATTTCAGCCAAGAGTCATATGCTCTACCACTTCAGACCAAAAAGGTGACGCTTACAAACACATACTAGCTCACACATCCTCTCTCTCGCCCTCATGAGATTTGTCGTTTTGACATTTTTATTTGACGTCATTTTGATGTCACATGTACTTCCGTTTTTTACATACCTTTATTCTTTATCTTTTCTTTTACGTCACATCCTTCACTTACCACTCTGCTTCTGTGCGGACAAGATAAGCAGCCACTGAATTGTTTCTTGTTTATTTTGAGAAAAAAAAACAGACAATAGCAGGGTTCATTTTTGGAGCATGCTCCGTGCCATAGGCGCATAATTTCCGAAAATGACCCAGAACATTTTTGAGTTGTGGGGTTGATGACCCATAGGTTTTTGTAGGCAACATGCCCTTCTTCTAAAGGCCCACCCATCTTTTTTTTCTCTCATGCTGCCTCCCCTTCCCCACAAGCTCCCGCTTTTTGATATTTCTGCGGCTGGTGAGGTGTCCGCTTACCTATCCGCCCACCCCACCCCACCCATGCTTTTGACATATTTCGGCACGTTTGGACCTTCCCATTTCAGAAATGACCCATTGGATTTGTACTCTGCAGGCCAATGACCCATCTGCGTAAATTGTCAGAATGAACCCTGCTACAGACTTTTTCAAAAATAGACAAGTAAACAATTAAGTCATTACTTGTCAGCAAAGTGGAAATATTAATAATTTTGTTGTAACTGTCTTTTCTGAGTGTGTTTCTTTCTCCGTTGGGTTCTTCTCTACCAACTCTGCCCCACCTGGGTCTGCCCTGGGGGACTTGGTGGGGTTAACTACTTTTTAGTTCTCAGGGTCACCCTGGTCAGCCCCACAGGGTGGGTTTTACTCTATTGTGGGGTACGTGTTTCTGTCCACCCTTGGTCCATTCACCTGTATTTTCCTTTTTTAAACTCTCCCTACTGTCTGCGCTGCCTGTAACTCTTGATATTGGATGTGTGTTGCTAAATGGTCTTAGGTTTATTTAGCATATTAGACCGGATGGCAACATACATGCAATATTCTGTTTATTTTTTTTTTCACAAGCAGTGCAGGCACGTCCCGAGAAAGTCTTGTTGCTGTTGGGATGTTAAGCAATATACAACCAATCTACCAACTCAGCTTGCCAATCATAATACAGGTCAGACTTGTTATATTGCGATACCTGGGATTCACAAAGTCAGACCATGTTGTTATTGACACTCTAGTTGAACTCCTTACGCCCTGAGGATGAAATTATCAAATTTTTGAAGATATCCTCTGAGGTCCATAGCACAGTTCTGGAGACCGATCGACCATGATATTTCAAGGTTGGCATCAGAATAGCTTGGAGCCTACAGGCGCCAAGCTATTCAGATGCCAACCTTGAAATATGGTACAGGCGCCAAGCTATTCTGATGCCAACCGTGAAATATCATGGTACAGGCGCCAAGCTATTCTGACGCCAACCTTGAAATATCGTGGTCGATCCACATCTTGTCGTAGTCTTCCAGGGCTTTCTGGGTTAACCTGGCGAGCTGGGTGGTTCGGTGGTGTAGTGTCTGTCTCGTGTCTGAAAGGTCGCAGGTTCAAATCCAGCTGGGGTCAAACTTTGTTCAGACCCTGTTCAGTGCCCCGTCTTCAAAATCATTTTCATGGTGGACGAAAGACGTTAAAGCCTAAAGTTTAATGCTTTGCTTTACTCACTTGACCCCAAGGCCACATTTTCCAGATCTTAGAAGCGTCGTCTGATGACTATTTACCAGTTGCATGCAAGCAGGAGATGGATAGAACATAAAAATTCATGGGTAGTGCCAGATTAGCTTGGTGCCATCAGGTGCCAAGCTAATCTGGAACTACCCTTGAAAATGGTCCATCCATCTCCTGCTGTAGCGTGTTGGGAATAAATGCTGCTAAACGTATATATGCGGTTCTGAAGAAAAAAACACCCAGTAAGCAAGATGTCCACTGGCCGACACCAGCCTTAGCTGGCCCACGCACAGCTGTGCATGGACCATTGAAGGCTGTTGGCCACAGGACGTTTTGCTCACTGGGTATCAACCTGGAAGCCACAGACCTGGCCAGTTCATATTCTATTTCAGTCTTGCATGTGGGATTCAAATTTTCAACATACAAGAATGCTAGAAAATACCCACAAGTACATGTGATGTACAGGTGCCAACTATACAAGAAAATAGTACATGCAGGTAAAAAATCATGCAACCACCACAACACACGTACACACACACACCAGGTGGAATGTGACGAGCCCAATCAAAATGGGGGTAATACAGGAATGGCAAAGCCCTTATGGCTCATGTTCGTGATCGATCTGAGTACATACTCACTTTTGCTATCACACGTGAGAGCTGAAAACCAGCTTCAGTTTGAAAAGACGATGGAAAATTAACTAAAAATGATAATACAGGCATAAAGGACACGATGCAGACGCAACAACAATGTGGCTCTGCTGATGCCTGTCTTGATGGGAATGTAATGTATATAATCACACAGCTAATTGCTCAGATAAGATCAGGTTAGCACTTTAGGCTGTTGATACCACTTCTTGTCGTGATGATTCCTACACGAAAAACGCTACCAACAGCCTTTAATGTCAACATGCAACCCTTGGGCTTTTGGTAGCGTTTTTTGTAGTGATGATTCCTGCCGGAATCATCGCGACAAAAAGTGCTACCGAAAGCCCCAGGATTACAAGTTGACACAAAATTATCTCATGTCTCCTGGTCCATGATTTCGGACTTCATGGACCCAGGCCGAGGGGCCCAAAAGCACAGATGAGATAACAAACAGCCTAGCCTGAAAAATGTTAGCCCTGATCAAAGGAATAATTTGGAAGACTGAGCTTGTGCCAAGCGAATCAGGCACTCTTCTCAGGCAAGTGATAACTTTCACCCACAATCAGACTACCGCAGCGGCTTGTGCGGAAAATAAATCTGGACGGGATGGCAGTGAACTGTTTTCATCGTGCACCGGAAACAACTCGTGCTGGGCTAGAAATGCACTCTGACAGGACGAGTCCAGTTTTTTACTGAACGCGAATGGTTCTGGAAGGGGGGAGTCCGATCTGGTGAAAGACGGTGATGAGTCTTGGTGAGAAGAAAAGGAATCCTGGTTTGGCGACTCCAGTTTTCGTTGTGACAGCAGAGACTCGCGTCCCTTGCATCTCCCCTTTATCTTGTGGCGTTTCAGATCGTGACTGACTGTGAAGGATTTGCCACAAGCATCGCAATTGTAAGGCCTCTTGCTGTCCGAGTGCGACCACTCGTGCCTTCTGAGGCCGAACTTTGTGGAATAGGACGTGCCGCACTCTCCACATTTGTGAGGCCTAACGCCAGAGTGAGTGCGCTCATGCCTCCGCAGGTGTGTGGAGTCCATGAAGGCCGCATCACATTCTGAACATTTAAACGGCTTTTCACCTGTGTGAATGCGCATGTGGACTGTCAGGTGTGCTGACTGTGAGAAACCTTTGCCGCAGTCAGCACACTTATAGGGCTTCACTCCGCTGTGAGAGCGAAGGTGGATCTTGAGGCGGTCCGAGTTTGTGAAGCTGGCGCCACAGTGTTCACACTGGTATGGCCTGTCGCCTGCAATGATCAACAACAGCAATAATAATAGTACAAGTAATCAAGACAACAGCAAAGATAATAGTACAAGTAGGACTATAAATTATATTGGTTTTATCCCTACATCACACGACCAATCTCTTTAGTGCAAACTGTACCACATGACCAAGCTACAAAAACCCTTGTAGCAACTAATGGCGGACTTTTTGTAGCCCTCTTTCTGATGCGTCTTGAATGCCATTTCTGTTCTACAAAAGATTACCAAAACATTCTTAAGTACAAAGTTGCTTAGTGTTGTTCAAAACGACAGGCACACTACTGGAGAAGGCAACATAATAATAATAATAATAATTATATTTATAAAGCACAAACTCCCTGCAGTGCAGGCTCTAAGCGCTGAAAGTCAAGAAAAACAAAAGGTAGTCATTTTCCCTACTGTACTGCAACTAGCAGGAAGCCCGCTTATCAGCTAGCCTGACAGCTGAGAGACTCGCTGAGGCAGTGCACGAGCATGACTTGTGACTCAGTTTCTCGGCTCGCCTGGAACAAACTAAGTGGCCAAACTGAAACAGCCGTGTTCACTTTCAGATGTTTTATCGCTTTTGTGAGTACGATATCATTGATTCTAGTGTTGAGTAAGCCGTGTTTTTTTGCACTCTCAAGCTTGCCAGCTGCCTAGATATGTACCATGCGATTCTTGCCCCAAAAAGCACCGCGTTGTGAGACTAGGACATATGGTGTGCGGTGTTTTGCTATGTTAAAGTGGTTTTGAAAAGTTCTATTAATGCATGGGTAACATTCTGCAGACCTTGACACTAATTCAGCTTGTTCAAAGTCATGGAAAACTTTATTTCAGACGGAACAGTCTCTTCAGCGAGCCTATTCAATCTGCAAGAGGCATAGATTCTCATGAACCCCTGCAGCCCTTTTGCTGCCATGGACCAGCAACAATTACATCCACAGTTTCAGTTACAATCCAATCCAATGCAATGCAATGCAATACAACACAGTACAACATTATTGCACATAAGCTGATCGATAAACAACTATCACAGAATTGACTGGATTTTATAAGATGTTTCAGTGCGTAAAATTGATATGACTGAAAACCATCCACCTATGCTCCACTACAGGACAGAGACAATCAATATCACATGATACAGTTTACAGTCAGGGTACACACAAGCTCAGTCTCTTCACGGTTGTAGAGTTAAGCACAAGAGGCATGAATTCTCATGACCCCCTGTGCCCACAGATGGAATGGGCTAGCTGAGGGGCGTTTAGAGTTAAGCACGGGTGTGAAACTCAAACTGCGGATGCACCGGTGGCCCATTTATGCCAGCAAGAGACATATATTCTCATGAGCCCCTGCAAGAGACATATATTCTCATGAGCCCCTGCGGACGCAGGGGCTCATGAGAATACATGCCTCTTGCAGAGGAATTTTTTTTTCTTTTCGGTCTGAGCCTAAAAGCTGACACCTTTCTGGGATTTTGAAAACACTGAATAGGTCGCCAGGACTGTCCCACGCAACAGTCACCAGGCTTCACTGATAGGGCCACTTTCTCACCCGTGTGCTTCCTCATGTGGACAGTCAGCTTGGAGGGCTGTGTGAAACAGGCCTTGCAGATGGAGCAGTGATACGGCTTTTCCCCAGTGTGCTTCCTCATGTGCTGCTTCAGGATGGAGGCCACTGTGAACGCTGCACCACACTCTTCACACACAAACGGCTTTTCACCTGTGGAATAATACAGCGGACTTCACTTTTAACAAGTTTGGACATGATGGAGATCATTCTTAATTATTAATAAAAGAGACTTGTGGGGATGAGACGTGAGGGAGCGCTTTCAATAGCATGCCAGTGATGTCATAGGTAGGCAGGCTTCAAACTTCACTTTGAACTGAAGTAGCAAGATAAAAATTACGTCATGTGAAACTACCCTAACAGCAAATGCCGTGAAGTGCTCTGTGCGTGCGTGTGTGTGTGTAGACACCAGTATCTCCAGTGTTTCTGTAAATGCAGACCTGAAACTTTGGGAATTGCTTCCTTCAAGACATACTTCCGAGTGAATCTGAGCATATTTAAATTGTTTGACTTGCACACCATGTTGTACGTGATGTCCCGTGTTCTCTCAGTGCTAACAGTTTTGTCTTAGTAGAACGAACACAGGTAATGTGGTGTGATGCTCGAAACCCACAAATAAAACAATAAACTGAGCGTTGAAGCATTGTCTTGTTTTTATTGGCGTGTAGTTTATTATCATGATTGCTGTTTATTATAAGTCATGAAACCTAGATGGAAAACGCAACCACCAAGCTGCCAAATACAAGAAAATAACCAACACCGAAAGAAATGGGCAAGGACAAAATATTTTTCAAGCAAAAATCCTTTTTTCAAAGTGGACCTTAGTCCACTTTGAAAAAAGGATTTTTGCTAGAAAATTAAAAAGAATAGATTTGTTCTTTTCATTCTAAAGTGGTCTTGTCTACTGCTTGTTTTCTATGATGAGACGTACCAGAGTGTATGCGTTTGTGCACACTCAGGCTGCTGGAGTGACGGAACGTAGAGCCACAGTCTGAACACACAAATGGCTTTTCTCCCGTGTGTTTGCGCATGTGAGAGTTGAGGCTGCTGGGGCGTGAGAAGGCCATGTCACAAACGCTGCAGGCAAACTGCTGGCCTTTCTTATAGGCGGCCAGTCGCACTTTCTGCTCCTGATAACCAACCAAACAAGGACAAGTTTAACCTCCTCATGCATGCTGACAGTGGTACTGTTCACTGTACCATTTGTCAGTACCTCTGACAGCTGGTACAGTGAACAGACAGTACTGGTGGCTGCATGAATGGAATTTTTTTTGTGTGTGTTTTTTAAGACAAAGATGAAATATGAAAATGAAGATATCATTCTAGGCATTTCACCAACACCTTCAGTGCCAAACAAAATGCCAGCATGATACAGCTGAAAGAGACACAGATCATCATGAGGCCCCCACCCCCTCCCTCATCGTAGAGGCTATAAGATCTACATGTATCCCCCCCCTCTCTCGTATGGGCTGTAAGATCTATATGTATCTCCCCCCCCCCCCCCCATTGTAGGGGCTCATAAGATCTACATGTATCATTCCCCCCCACCCTGTTGTATGGGCTCATAAGATCTAAATGTATCACCCCCTCCCCTCCTCTGTTGTAGGGGCTCATAAGATTTACATGCATCCCCCCCCCCCCATTGTAGGGGCTCATAAGATCTATATGTATCACCCCCAGCCCCATTGTAGGGGTTCATAAAATCTACATGTATCCCCCCCCACCCCCATTGTAGGGGCTCATAAGATCTATATGTATCACCCCCACTGTAGGGGCTCATAAGATCTACATGTATCCCCCCCCCCTCCATTGTAGGGGCTCATAAGATCTACATGTATCACCCCCCCCCCCACCCCCTTCCTCTGTTGTAGGGGCTCATGAGATCTACATGAACCCCCCCCCCTTTACCTTTCCTCTGTTGTAGGGGCTCATAAGATCAACATGTATCCCCCCCTTTCCTCTGTTGTAGGGGCTCATAAGATCTACACATATCACCCCCCCCCCCTTTCCTCTGTTTTAGGGGCTCATAAGATCTACATGTATCACCCCCCCCCCTTTCCTCTGTTGTAGGGGCTCATAAGATCTACATGTATCCCCCCCCCCCCAATTGTAGGGGCTTATAAGATCTACATATATTACCCCCCCCCCCCTTTCCTCTGTTGTAGGGGCTCATAAGATCTACATGTATCCCCCCCCTCCCCATTGTAGGGGCTCATAATATCTACATCTACCCCCCCCCCCCCCCCACTGTAGGGCTCATAAGATCTAAATGTATCCCCCCCCCCCCCATTGTAGAGGCTCATAAGATCTACATGTATCCCCCCTCCATTGTAGGGGCTCATAAGATCTACATGTATCCCCCCCCCTTCCTCTGTTGGGGCTCATAAGATCTACATGTATCATTCCTCCCCCTTTCCTCTGTTGTAGGGGCTCATAAGATCTACATATATCCCTGCCCCCCCCCCCCCCCCCCATTGTAGGGGCTCATAAGATCTACATGTACCCCCCCCCCCCCTTTCCTCGGTTGTAGGGGCGCATAACATCTACATGTATCCCCCCCTCCCACCCTTTCCTTTGTTGTAGGGGCGCATAACATCTACATGTATCACCCCTCCCCCTTTTCTCTGTTTTAGGGGCTCATAAGATCTACATGTATCCCCCCCTCCCCACCCCATTGTAGGGGCTCATAAGATCTACATGTATCATCCCTCCCCCTTTCCTCTGTTGTAGGGGCTCATAAGATCTACATATATCCCCCCCCCCTCCCCATTGTAGGGGCTCATAATATCTACATCTATCCCCCCCCCCCCCCACTGTAGGGCTCATAAGATCTAAATGTATCACACACCCCCCCCATTGTAGGGGCTCATAAGATCTACATGTATCCCCCCCTCCATTGTAGGGGCTCATAAGATCTACATGTCTCCCCCCCCCCCCATTGTAGGGGCTCATAAGATCTACATGTATTCCCCCCCCCCCACCCCCTGTTGGTGCTCATAAGATCTACATGTATCATTCCTCCCCCCCCCCCTTTCCTCTGTTGTAGGGGCTCATAAGATCTACATATATCCCCCCCCCCCCCATGCCTCCCCCCACCCTCTTGTAGGGGCTCATAAGATCTACATGTATCCCCCCTCCCACCCTTTCCTTTGTTGTAGGGGCTCCTAAGATCTACATGTATCACCCCCCCCTCCCCCCCCTTTCCTCTGTTGTACGGGCTAATAAGATGTACATGTATCAACCCCCCCCCCCCCCTCTTTCCTTGGTTGTAGGGGCTCATAAGATCTACATGTATCCCCGCCCCCCCCATTGTAGGGGCTCATAAGATCTACATGTACCCCCCCCTTTCCTCGGTTGTAGGGGCGCATAACATCTACATGTATCCCCCCTCCCACCCTTTCCTTTGTTGTAGGGGCTCCTAAGATCTACATGTATCACCCCTCCCCTTTTTCTCTGTTTTAGGGGCTCATAAGATCTACATGTATCCCCCCCCCCCCCTTCCTCTGTTGTACGGGCTAATAAGATATACATGTATCAACCCCCCCCCCCTCTTTCCTTGGTTGTAGGGGCTCATAAGATCTACATGTATCCCCCCACCTTCCTCTGTTGTAGGGGCTCATAAGATCTATATGTATCATCCCCCCCCCCCCTTTTTCTCTGTTGTAGGGGCTCATAAGATCTACATGTATACCCCCCTCCCCACCTCATTGTAGAGGCTCGTAAGATCTACATGTACCATCCCTCCCCCCTTTCCTCTGTTGTAGGGGCTCATAAGATCTACATGTACCATACCCCCCCTTTCCTCTGTTGTAGGGGCTCATAAGATCTACATGTATCCCCCCCCCCCCCCCATTGTAGGGGCTCATAAGATCTACATGTACCATCCCTCCCCCCTTTCCTCTGTTGTAGGGGCTCATAAGATCTACATGTATCCCCCCCCTCCCCACCCCATTGTAGGAGCTCATAAGATCTACATGTATCACCCCCCCCCCCCCTTTCCTCTGTTGTAGGGGCTCATAAGATCTACATGTATCCCCCCCTCCTCCCCACCCCATTGTAGGGGCTCATAAGATCTACATGTACCCCCCCCCCCCCTTTCCTCGGTTGTAGGAGCTCATAAGATCTACATGTATCGCCCCCCTCCCCACCCCATTGTAGGGGCTCATAAGATGTACATGTACCCCCCTCCCCCTTTCCTCTGTTGTAGGGGTTAATAAAATCTACATGTATTATCCCTCCACCCGCCCCCTCCCCTGTTGTAGGACCCCCACCCGGGTCTGCCCTGGGGGACTTGGGTGGGGTTAACTACTTTTTGTTTCCCAGGGTCACCCTGGTCATCCCCACAGGGTGGGTTTTCCCCTCTATTCTGGGGCATGTATTTCTGTCTACCCTTGGTCCATTCACCTGTATTTTCCTTTTTAAACTCTCCCTCCTGTTTGCACTGCCTGTAGCTCTTGATGTTGGATGTGTGTTGCTAAATGGTCTTGGCTTTATTTAAGCCCCATGTCGTAGGTTTATTTAACGTATTGGACCGGCTGGTGACATACATTCAATATTCTGTTTTTGTTTTTTTTTCACAAGCAGTGCAGGCACATCCTGAGAAAGCCTTGTTGCTGTCATGTATAATCAATCAATCTTTGTAGGGAAGATCTACATGTATGCTTCTTGCCAACTGCACTTTGTATCTATGTTTCTGTGGCCGGGGCTCTTTAACTCATTCAGCCCCGACACCCCACAGCACGACATGGATCGAACATGATAGTTTGAGTTAAACGATGAATAACAAAAATGGCAAAGCCCTCAAGGCTCTGTGTGCATGTGTGATCCAAATAATTAATTACCTTTGTAACCTTGACCTTCCAACAGGTCACTGAAATATGCAAGTGTTCAAGTGTTCTAATAAGGACCATAACCTTAAGGAAAAGGTTGGCATTTGCACCTGCAAAATCATGGTTTTTCTTCAAAATGTTTGCATTTTTGCACTTTTTGTTAACCTCCTACGACCCTTGACCTTTTTGAGTAGTGAACCAAAATAGTATGTATAGAATGGTCTTATCATCAGCTACCTTTCTGTCAAATTTGATCGAACAGTTTTGCAAAAATCCTGATAAAAACTAAAATTCTACAAAAAGTAGACATTCTTCACATCATTAACTGATCTCTTAGTGACCCTTGACCTTTCCAAGATGTCATCCAAGTTAGCATGCACAGTAAGATCTTACCATCAGGTATCTCTGTACCAGGTTTGGGGGATGGAAGTTGTAAACAGTATTTGAGAAAAACAAATTTTGTCAGAAAATGACTATTTGTGACCTATTTCTTGAGCTCTTGCGACCCTTGACCTTTCCGAGGGGTCAACCAAATTAGTATGCATAGAAAGGTCTTACCATCTGGTATCTTTGTACCAAGTTTGGGTGTGAAGATGTGAACAGTATTTGAGAAACGATCGATTTTGTCAAAATATGGCTATTTTTTTAACCTATTTCCTGATCCCAGATCCCTTGACCTTTGAGCGAGGCCACTCAAATTTGTATTTTTAGAAAGTTCTTGCAACAAAGTATCATTGGGCCAAGTTTGAAGACTGTGGCTTGAATAGTCTTCGAGAAAATGCTAATGTTAAAGTTTACCATGGACAAAGGCTGGACGCCACCGGCCCAGAACAAAGACTCACTCTGGCTTCGCATGTAAGCCAAAAATAGTTTAGAAAGGAGTATTAAAATGAAAACAAAAATTAAAGAGATTAGATGTAACACACACATACACACGCATGCACATACACACATACAAATCACCTTTGTCATGCACAAACATACACATGCAAACAGGATTTTAAAACATTCATGGAAATACATCAACAGACAAGCTTGCCTTCATTTCTCAAACTATTTGATAAGGCTATCAATACATTATGTCTGACAATGTTTTCCCACAGAACATCGGTTAATATGTTGCAACTGTCTTTTCTAAGCGTGCTTCTTTCATCATTGGGATGTTTTCTGCATCAAACATTCTCAGCAGTCACATTTTTGGTCTGAATTTTGAACGTGGCCCTGCACATTCACTATTAACCCTTATCATTCGGAATGCACGAATGTGTGAAATAACTTTGACTAAAATAGTTCAAGGGTAGTGCCAGAATAGCTTGGCGCCTCCAGGCGCCAAGCTATTCTGACACCATCCTTGAACTAAAGCCACTGGTCTATATCCTTATCTGTAAGTGCTATAATGTAGTTTGCATATGGCAGTGTACAAAGTTTAGCCTTGGTATGATAGGGGTTAAGTACAAGTAGTCACCTTTGGTGTAAATGATGTATTCAACAACTGTTGCAAGCCAGTCACTGTGCCATTCTCAGGTATTGAGCTGGAATCCAATGGAGAGTCAGGGTGGTTCGATGAGGGTGGAGGCTGCAGGTCACACTTCTGGCAACACATTCCCAGCGGCGAGTTGCACTTGGTACAGACAGAAGGCTCTGCTGACGTTTCAACCTGTGATTTCTCATACCTGCATGTAGTATTCATTTTGGATCAAAATTAAAGTTCATCACATATCGTGAATAGGAGTTAACAGTGTTTCCCTAGATAATGCTGTACAGTCCTATTCACTAGAAAACTTCAAGCCCTTTGTGCATGCAGCCACTGGTATTAATGTACCCACTCCATAAAAATTCCCCGTTCTTTGACACATGTACTGATATATTGTATAACAAGCAAATTAATATTCATGAACTTGCTTGATATAATTTCCTTGTGAGATCAATGGTGCGCTGCGAGGAGGGACTTTATCCGCAACACTGTCAAGGACAACAAAGATGTGTCAGCAGTGTGGCAGGTACTAAATTTGATCACCTGAGGCAATAGTAGGAGGTCAACAACCATCCCTAGTAATCTCTCCGCCGACACATTCAACGAACATTTTCTGTCTGTTGCAGATTTGATAATTACTCTTAGTCGCGATACAGAGGCTGACATAAGCCCAGATTACTTAGTTAATTTCTGCAACAGAAAAACAACTGGCACACCACCATTTAATATCCCCACACTTGCTGTGCACGAAGTGGGCAAATTAATTAGTGACTTAGCTAATAAGAAATCCTCCGGCCATGATGATATTAGCTCACAAATATTAAAGTTGTCTATACCATACATCGTAGAGACCCTTACTTATATTTACAACTTATGTATTCAAAGCAATGTATTCCTTACAGACCTCAAATTCGCAAAAGTCGTTCCACTGCCAAAATCAAAAGATCGTACTGACCCTAACAACTATAGACCCATTTCTCTGCTGTCAGTAGTATTTAAACCTCTCGAAAGGCATATACATAAACACCTGTCTGACTACTTAGAATCACGAAAGTTGCTCCATTCGTCTCAGTCAGGATTTTGCCCTCGGCACTCATGTCAAACGGCTCTGAGCAGACTAACAGACACATGGCTTTCAAATATGAATAATTCGCAGCTGACAGGTGTAATTTATCTTTACTTTAAAAAGGCTTTCAACTTAGTGAACCATACAATATTGATTTCTAAACTTAAGCATTATCTTCGAAACGACATGGCTGTTTCGTTGTTTACGTCATACCTCGAAAACAGGAAGCAGAAAGTAATTGTAAATGGAGCCTACTCTTCTACTAAAGATGTAAAACTCGGAGTTCCACAGGGGTCAATCTTAGGTCCTCTTTTGTTTTGTATTTACATCAATGACATACCTCTAAGTCTAACCTGCAAAGCAGCACAGTGTGATATGTTCGCCGATGATACCTCAATCCACACAGCTAACAAAGACATAATTGTAGTTGAAAACTGCCTTCAACAAAGTCTCGATGATATAGCAGCATGGTGTAAAGTCAACTCTATGATTCTGCATCCTACTAAAACAAAATCTATGATTATTGCAACACGCCAAAAGCATCAGTTGAAACCATTAAAGCTTAATCTATCACTCGGCGACGACATCATAGAACAGGTAGCCGAACATCGTCTATTGGGGGTTACAATTGATAATCAGCTCAGGTGGCAGATGCACATTGACATTGTATGTAAAGTGGTCTCTAGAAATGTCTTTATGTTATCGAAATTAAAGTATTTCACAGATAAATGAAAAGAAAAGGGGAGACTGCCAGTGATCACTGGTCGATCATGCACATTTCTCTCCCCTGACAGTGCTATAACTTATTTCACAGATAGTTAAACCAGAAAATTGTTCAGTAATGCACACATCATGTCACATATAAACTACGCATCGACGGTGTGGGATTGTTGCAGTGATGTCCACTTAAAAAGATTAAATTCTCTACATAGGAGAATGGCAAAATTAATTCTTCACGACCCACACTTGACAACCGAGGAAAAACTAAAACAAACTGGATTCCAACCCCTTCAAATTGATTGTACATTGCTTAACGTCCCGACAGCAACAAGGCTTTCTCAGGACGTGCCTGCACTGCTTGTGAAAAAAAAACTAAACAGAAAATTGAATGTATGTCGCCAGCCGGTCAAATACATTAAATAAACCTACAACATGGGGCATAAATAAAGCTAAGACCATTTAGCAACACACATCCAACATCAAGAGCTACAGGCAGTGCAGACAGTAGGGAGAGTTTTAAAAAGGCAAATACAGGCAAATGGACAAAGGGTAGACAGAAACACATGCCCCAGAATAGAGAGAAAAACCCACCCTGTGGGGCTGACCAGGGTGACCCTGGGAACTAAAAAATACCTAACCCCACCCAAGTCCCCCAGGGCAGACCCGGGTGGGGCTCCAACCCCTTCAAAATCACTTTAAATTTAACAAAGGGGTACTGATGTTTAAAGTGTGGAACCATATGGCTCCAGAATATTTAACAGATCTGTTTAAAAAATCAGATTCCTGCTATGGGAATATGAGGGGTCTTTATATTGTTCCAAAACCCCAAATAGATTTATTTAAATCCACTTTGTCATTTGCGGGTTCCACACTGTGAAACTCACTCCCACATGACGTTAAAGCCACTCCGACATTATCTCATTGCAAGACAAGTCTTTATAGATACCTGACTTCACTTAAATAATAATATCTAGTTAAACGTAGACACACGAATGTACGTGTATATTCTAACTATCATGTGTATGTGCGCGCGTGTGTGTGTGTGTGTGTATGCATGTGTGTGTGTGTGCACACGCGCATGCCTGTGTGCGTTTGTGCGTGCATGCGTTTGTTTGTATTTAGTGGACTGTATATTTTGTATCACTGTACTTTGATGTCCCTGTTTTATGTATATTTTGTACTTAGTCGTAGTTTTAGCAACGGCAGGTACGAAAAATCATACAGTCACTGACTGTGTTAATATCTTCACCGTTGTAAAATAAAGATTCATTGATTCCTTCCCATAATCCCTTGCAGACCAGAAAGACGCAATCTTGATGTTTGCCTCTGTCAAAACAAAAACGCTAAATATGCTCATACTATCACATTAGCATGCTCCTTATGCTCACTAGTAATGAAATACTTTTTAGTGTGTACATATGCTGAAATTACTTTCCCATACACACACATAAACGGAGAATAGCAGTGAACACACAAATCAAATCGCCATACTATTGAGATTGACGACACTGATGTCCGCTAGTGATAGTGATAACCTTAGAAAAGGACTAAATAAACAAACCTGCTGGCATTTTCCGTCATTATCTATGTTTTAATTACAAGTAGACTTTACTCAACAACACGCACAATAATAGAAAGCACCGATGTCTACACAGTCAAACAAAATCTCTGCGCCGAGTCAGTCGACAGTCCAATAATTGGCACACAACATCGGAAGTATCACACCCAGGTTCATAAACAGACATAGATATTAATGTCCATGGTCGCACCTAAGGTAGCTTATCGGCCTGTTTTCTACAACATTTGAGGCGTGCGAGAGAGAATTTGTGCGATGAAACACGATGTGTCAGATTTGCAGGGTTCTGTATGTTTGAAGCATACATTTGGTGTTGGACGGTAAAGTTCCCTTCAGCCTATGGGCATGTAAACTTTTTGTCATGTTACCTCCTTTGCAACATTTCAGAAAAGTCTGATGTGAACTCCAGACTATGCGGGCCCTAGATTGTGACATTAAAGAGGGTTGTGGTGACATGCTTCTTTTAGTACGTGTAGTACACACAGTGCCATCAGTGGCGCTGAAGGGGCAAGGTTTGCTATATTTCAGCGCAAATCTAAAAAAAACGTGAAAATATCCAGTGAAAGTCTACACAGCCTGAATGACCCTGGGTGTAAATCTACCGAGTGTAAATGTGTGCTCTCGCTATTCCATTGAGATATTTTTATTTTGTCGATTTATGCTGGGTGGAATCATACTGTGAAGATTCACGTTGAGTTTATTTAGTTCTAAAAATAAATGGAAAATCAGAGGAACACATTTGCACTGTGTAGATGTACACCTGGGTGGATTTGCTCTGAGTACATTTCAGTTAGTAGTGTCAAGCTGGGAAGTTTTATGTTACAAAATAACGAAATTGACCACTTCAGCACCAATGGCGGTAATGGGAAGGACTCAGTTAAAGTTTTGTTTTGGACGAGGACATTTTGATTCGGGTCTCGTAATCACATCTGCCTGTTATCCGCACTTTATCAAGCAACATGCTGCTCAATATAATATACTGTTTACCAGTGACTGAGTGCACAACAATGTTAACTCATTCTGCCCGTGACACACCACAGCAAGATATGGCTCAAGCATGATAGTTCAAGGGTGGTGGCAGAATAGCTTGGTGCCTATCTGTCTCATGAATTGTCATGCAGTCCTCAAAGGATTACTCCAAAATGTGGGTATTTCGTACCTCAGACATAATGAGTTAAAGTAAAAGTGAATTTTTAAACACTTGAACTGTTATCAGTAACTTTCACAACAAGTGTATTTATACTGTCAGAAAACCTACAACATTGTACATTTGTTTTTGTATTTTTACACATTTCTTATAGATTTTGCAGTCCCACTGGGCAACCACTGGGGGGTGGTTGGGGGGGGGGAGGGGAGGGGGAGGGGGAGTTTGCAGTGGCATGTGAGCTTCTTTTAGGACCTTTCCACCGCTGGCTGCAAAACTCAAATTAAAGATATGTGCATGTAAATTGTACACAGACAACTCACACACAAAAAAAAGTGCAAGCCACCCCCAAAATGCACGATTTGCACAAACAGATGAAATAATCGCGACCCCTGTGCATGGGCTTCGGGAGGTTCTATGCCTCTTGCTTTGTACACTTTCATCAGTAATACAACGTGTAGCCACTGCATGCAGTGGATGGGCTGTGGCAATGGGAACTCCATGCAGAATTCTCAATAGTCTCAGTGCCCAAGAACCAAGTCAGACTATGTTACCTGCAACTGCGCTACTGTCCCAGTGTGCAAAAGTCCATCGGGGCAGCATCGGGCGCCGTTGGCCCGCGCACGGCCACTGGAGTGCTGAATTCACACAGCCTTTTTGAGAAAAACACTAGGTAAGCAAATGGTCCTTGCACTGACATCTGCCTTAGCTGGCCCATGCACAGGTCAGCTGAAGCTGATATCAGCCTGAGGACCTTCTGCTCACTGGGCATCACTGTGGGAGGCAGGAACCTGCGCGCATGAACTCCAGCAATGATGTATACTGGAGCAGGTAATACTGAGCCTGATCTGTACGTCGGGAAATAAATCTACAGGGAAAAAATCGTTTCCATACTCTAGGAGTAGAAAGCAGGCGATCTGTGTGTCGTCTGTCAGTCCCTTTGCCTCGCCCACTTTCCGCCAGCGCAGAAATGCTCGGTAATCAAAGTTGAGCTCCCACACCCCTTGTCTGTACTGCTGCAGTCGCGCCACTCTCTCTTCTTGACTCAATTCGACACCAGAGTCCTCTTCGCTCCTGCTGGTAGGCTGTGACAACAAGAGTACACATCAACCCATTTTACCCCGACTCGACGCATTTTTGACGTGTCACCGCACGACTATGTACCAGCTGCTGGAGATGGATCGACCATGACAATTCAAGGGCAGTGCCAGATTAGCTTGGCGCTATCAGGCGCCAAGCTAATCTGGCACTGCCCTTGAATTATCATGGTCGATCCATCTCCTGCTGCAGTGCACTGGGGCTAAATGGGTTAAGCCCCTTGTGCTTGCAGCCAGTTACTGTTCACAGACCCTGGGGCTGTAGGCACAAGAAGGTTAGTATCGCAAGAAAAGGGTGTAAGTGTAGCAGAAGCAACTATGACTATTTTTTGTATATTCCTACTTTGTAGCTCATAATTATCCTTATAATCTACTGACAACAAAAGAAATGTGACATTTTTTTTACTCATTCCAAAAAATGTTGCATTTCTTTTGCTCATCTGTATACTTTAAATTGGTATTTACAACTCTGCGGTACTCGGACTTCTGTCATTATAATATCAGGGTTTATTCTTGGAGCTCGCTCTGCGCCATTGGTGTGTAATTTCCCAAAATGACCCATAACATTTTGAGCTGAGGGGTCAATGACCAATTGGTTTCTGTAGGCAATGGGCCCTTTTTTTCACGTGTTCCTAAAGGCCTACTATCTTTTATATCTCTCTCTTGTTGTGTCGCCTCCTCCTTCTCACACCCCCCCCCCCCTCTCCCACACACGATCCTTGGGCTGTGAGTGGGTGGAAAACTATGGCTGACATCAGACCAGTACAGGAATGGGATGATGTTTGCGTCATTGGTCACCTCTGAACACACAATTACCCAACATACAACTACAATCATCCCAAGCCTGTGAGGCCAAGAAGGACCTTTCATTTACCTGACATCTGCTTGGCAGCCAGAGAAGTTACCCAACGCGCAAATTGCCATCAAGCCGATGTCGGCCGCTTTTGGCCTGTGCACAGCTGTGCGTTGGCCAACGGCAGCCGACGTTGGCCCTATGGCCTTTGCACACTGAGTGTAACCAATCAGTGGTGTGAAAATACATGTAATAAGTCTGAACTGTATGGCCATGTATAAACAAAACAAAACCAAAAACAGGAAAAATAAACTAAAAACTGTACTTAACCCATATCACTTACGGTTAAGGATATAGACCAATGGCTTTAGTTCAAGGGTAGTGCCAGAATAGCTTGGCGCCTAGAGGTGCCAAGCTATTCTGGCCCTACCTTTGAACTATTTTAGTCAAACTTATTTCACACAGTGGTGTATTCCGAATGATAAGGGTTACAATGAAAATATCTTAACACATTTAGCCCTGATGCACTACAGCGGGAGATGGATCAACATACCTGTCAAGTCTCCCCATTTCAGCGGGAGACTTCCGAGCCATTCAAGGTTCGTAGGGTGTTTGAGCATGCAACCAAAGAGGAGGAAGATTAATCTGCTATTCTCAGAGGAAGGGACAGTGCAAAGTGGGCTGAATTGTGCGAGGCTAGCTACGCAGTGCGACAGCAGGATCGGTGACGGATGAAGGCGTGAGAACATCCGTGTGAGCGCGTGATACAGCCAGGTATAGTAGTTACGAGCACTAGTGAGAGAAAGTATGAGTTGGGCGAAGGTGTAAGGGTATTTGCAGACAAAAGTGATGCGCGGGGCAGTGTGGCACAGGTGCCCATACGGCGGGGCAGAGGCGAGGAGCGCGGGCGTGAGTTAGAGACGCGTGCAGTGTGGGCATTGAGGTTAGCGGGTGATATGGAGGAGATGTGTGGGTCGATTGACCATAAGTGAGTTACTGACAGTGTCGAGCACTGGGGCGCGGTGAGAGACGTTTGCGTGGGCAGATAATATAGTAGGGCAACGTGCGCTCTCGGGAGGTTCCTTTCCTATCAGTATAAAAGTCTATAGTTGAAGAAGTACCATGCATGTGCAGGAGAGGAGGAGCCGCCAGATGGGGCTCTCTATGCTAGAGACGCCAGAGGGTTTGTAGAAAGATGAGCTTATTAAGGATGACTTCATTGAGGGTGATGACTGTGTAATGTGCAGCAGTGTATCGAGAGGATTGAGCTGGGGAGTGAGTGCGACGCGTGACGAGGAGCAGTGCAGCATCAGACGAGAGGTCATGTAAGGAGTTGGAGATTTGATGTCAATGAGTCACGTAGGTGAGGTGAGAGGATAGTAGCGGTGCGCGTGGGGGTTCAGCAGTAGAGTGAGTGTAGAGAGGTGAGGGCACCATGCGGCGAGGGGGGACGGCAGGAGAAGGGCGGGTCGTGCGAACGGGGGTGGTGAGAGCCCCGTGTATAATCTCTATCTCACTGTGCTAGCGCATGGTGTTGATGGTTATAGACGCGATCGTGCGTATGGTGGGGGCGTTGTCGGATTGTTCACACAGTAGGCTACTGGAGCTCATGTGGTACAGCGTACAGGACTCTGGAGTCTGTGAGTTGATATGTGCACTATTGGTATGTAGTTCTTCTACTGGTAGTCCATTATGTCTAACATTCATACACTACGACAACAGCATTGCGAGGACTTGCTATTCATGTAGAAACACTTAGACTGTATTCTTACGGAGACAGAGGTACATATTAAAATACTAGTGTGATATTGGACGTCGATTAGCATAGGCGCGACGTGTCTTTGCGATGAGGAATACTAGGATAGCAGACCTGAGGCTGGTTAGAGGGTGCGGGATTTAGTGGAAGCGGCTCGAAGACGGGTGGCTGCTGTGGCGGCGGCGATCTAGTGTGGTGTGTAGGAGTTGTCTTCGTTAGATACACTGTACTTGGTGTGGACACAGGGGATTGGAGACAGGGTAAGAGCGTGACTCTTGTAACACAGAGAGTGAGTATCTAGGTAGATTCGTTCACGATTATAGCGCCGAAGCCTAGGCGCACAGCTTTATGAGCGTCATGGTGTGAGATCTCAAATGTAGGCGGAGGTGAGAAGCCATCTAGCGGACACGACTAACGAAGAGTATGTCTCAATGTGATGAGGGAAATCTCATAGGATATGAGTCTTATATAATAAGGAGAGCATATCGGGTTAGCGACAGAATGGGCGCCGTTGTAATGACTCGAGTTCGATAGTGGTTCTCTCATCTACAGGAGCTGCCTAACAGACATGCTTCTCACGAGATAGGAATGAGTAACACATATACAAAACAAAAACATACTATAACATGGCGAGTGCTATGAGCGTCTGTCTCTAAGCCTCAAAACCGTGATGTCTTAACTCACGAGTCATCAGAGAGAGTCTCTCACTCGATGAAGAAAAACACAATCATCACATAAGACTATCCACAATACACAACAAGTGCATATAATCTGCGACATCTATAAGTCAAGCTAGCAGCATCTCATGTTATAGCAGCGAGCGACACTACTCTTATAGAGCCTAACCTCTGTAGAGAGAGTATACAAAACATCACATACTAGTCTATGACGTAATCTGACTTGATCTACTCAAAATGATCTCGCTCACTTTCAATATCTTACGCCACAGAGTAACGTCTTCATTTAGACAATCTAAGCTTCAAGACAGAGTATGAATGGACATCTAACGCCGACAATAGACATAATCACAAAAGCGAGGTGCACTGCCCTTATTAAATCCTCTCTATGAGTGCGGGCAATTAGCGTAACTGCAGTCAATGATCGTATCAGGGTGTTACGATCAATCGAACAATCTGACATTAGAGTTTCAAATATAACACTCATCAGGGAAGTAGTGTCATCTCTCGACGCTATAGAACTGAAGTAATAGAGCTCCAGACATACAAAACATGTGAGTCTATACGGCAACACGACAGAGAGTGGAGAGTAAAATCAGTATGTCAAGATTAGAGTAGATATAGCAGCGATTGCCTTACTTATGGGGTTGTAAGCGAGGGATAAAAATTAGGACGAAGTCTGGCATTGTGAGAAATTAGAGATTGGGATGTAATAATATTGATGTTGGCATTAGACTAGTGACTGTAACTGTACATTATTCGGGAGCGGCACGATGGCTGTTACAGTCACAAAGGCAATGCTGCGTATGGTATACTACACAGTGACAGAGTGACGGTAGATGAGTGCGTTGTACTGGTGAATATTGAAGACGATCACAGTGTAGGGACACTTAAAACGACGAGGTCTACCGATCTCGCAGGTACTGCATGAAGCTGCTGACACTAGCAAGGAATATAGCGAGACTATACACGGGCAGTTCAGATGTGGAAGTCGGGGAGCACATGTGTCTGAATGGAGAGCGTAGGATTAGTGGCATTGCGACATGTCTGAGTGCACTATACAACTGGGTCACAAGGCCAGGATGGACACAGATCTGTGCGTGAAGGAAATTGCATGGGTGAGCTATTATAGCAATAGAGGTATGAGTGAGAAGATAATAGCGGAGAATGAATGCAGGAAGACGCATGAGGGTCACATGTGGGAGAACGTGTGGGTGGAGGACAAGGGGTCCGCGCGCGTAGAGGTGGCATGGCACAAGAAGAGACATGAGCGAGAGTTGTCTTTCCACAGATATGATATAATCTATGCTTAACTACTCGAGTAGACATAGGACGAGTGGCGTCAGCAGTGGGATAAAGGCAGAAATATGCGGGACACATAGACAGACGGATAGAGACGCGATGGCGTGAGAGGTTAGTTTAATTGGACACAATGACTAGACAATATTAGCAGAGTAGTGGATCTTGGATGCATGGCCAGACATAGTCTGAATGTAAAACACTCGACAACACGCAATTTTCTAACAAGATTTGTAAGAGGAGCGGGGAAAGCAGAGGCTTGGACTTTAAAGTCTCAAAGTAGGTAGTCGATACAGGCGACTATCTGATGCACTTGAAGACAGCGAGAGAATGCACAAGAATTGTGCAGATGAGTTAGGAGTCATGTGGATTGTCGATGGGGTCAGATGGATAAGATCTAGATGGTAGCAATAGTTTATGTACAACATTGAATGGAAGCGGAGAGTGATTCTATATGGGTCTGACGGTACGTTGCAGATTAGAGCAAGTGATATGTAGGGTACACTAATACAGCGTAGATGTAGTAACAACAGTTACGTGGCAGTGGACTGAACACACAATGTTGAGGAGGGGTGGGGGTAGGATGAATGGAGCAGACAATGGCAGTTGAACATTGGAGTAGAATGATCAATATGTATGAGTGTGATAATGTTGATTATATGATCGCACACGGAAGTGTCAGGAGACACGAGGTGAGAGTATGGTTTATATGTTATAAATTACAACACTGCAATGGACTCACAAGATTGCGTGACACTGTAGCAGAGGGTTTGATGTGAGTAGATGATTGATTATAGATGGATAGCAGAGGTGGTTATGGGGGTAATGTAATGTATGGGGGGAGGGCGATGGCAGGGGGAAGGAAAGGGGGCGAAGGCGTGTGTGTTGTGAGAGGGGGATAGTATGGGAGCACACATGGGTTGTCAGTAGAGTGGATATAACCACGGCACACGAATATTGGCGGCAGCCAATGTGGTGAGCGCATAGAGGGATAGGGGGGAAGGTGGAAGGTGTGTGGAAGTGATGGGATATGCGGGAGGGGTATAAATGTGCTTAGAGAGAGCGTCTAACACTCAATATACTTATTGTGCTCTATTTTTACACGGGAAAACATGATATTCACCAGTGGTCGTGACCATGGTGGATAGTAGACTAGGAATGAGTGGATGCTTGAGATGTACAATCACCAGAATTAGGCATGTGTGATCTATATCTCACTGGCGGGCGATCTATTGGGGTGGACGAACAAATGGGGGGATGCTGAGAGTACTCACAGATGGGAGATGCTTGGGGGTATATAAAAGTGTTGCCTGCTAGGAGCAGATGCGATACAATGTCAACGCCGCGAGTGATGACGGAATGACAGAATATAAGCAGGGATAAACAAAAATGCGGCTGCGAGTTGAGGTGGGGTGTGGGGGGGGGGGGGGGGGGGGGGGGGGGGGGGTGGGGGGGTGGGGGGGGGGGGGGGGGGGGGGGGGGGGGGGGGGGGGGGGGGGGGGGGGGGGGGGGGGGGGGGGGGGGGGGGGGGGGGGGGGGGGGGGGGGGGGGGGGGGGGGGGGGGGGGGGGGGGTGGGGGAGGGGGGGGGGGGGGGGGGGGGGGGGGGGGGGGGGGGGGGGGGGGGTGGGGGGTGGGGGGGGGGGGGGGGGGGGGGGTGGGGGGGGGGGGGGGGGGGGGGGGGGGGGGGGGGTGTGGTTGGTGTGGGGTGTGTGTGGGGGGGTGGGGGGTGGGGGGGGGGGGGGGGGGGGTTGGGGTGTTGGTGTGTTGGTGGGGGGTTGGGGTGGGGGTGTGGGTGTGTGTGGGGTTTGGTGATTTTGTTGGGGTAGGGGGATTAGGTGGGGTGGGGAATGGGTGGTTGGTGGTTTGGTTGGGTGATTTGGATTGGTATGTATTGGTTAAAGGGGGGTAATGGAAGTTATATTGTTATAGGGTGTAGGTGTGATGAGAATAGGATTATATGGGAGTGTGGGGATGTTGGTTGGGAGGGGTGGTAGATGGGGGGGGGGGGGATAATGGTTGATAGGAGGGTGTAGGTTTTTAGAGTAGAGGGTTTTGATGTGGACGGAATAGGGATATGGGGGTGCCAGAATAGCTTGGCGCCTCAGGTGCCAAGCTATTCTGGCACCACCCTTGAACGAAAATGGTTGATCTATCTCCTAATCTGTAAAGCAGCCTTCATAGGACAAAAAGCAAATTTTAATAATCAGCTTCAGGATATAATGGGTTAAGCAATTAATTTCAGGATTCTACCACAGTGTGAAGGGTGATCTGGATGCTCATCATCTGAAGAAGTGGGGTTGTCAAATGCAATATCTTTGTAAACATCCTTATGACATCAATAACAAAACAAATTTTCAAATCCTATGATATGAGATTGTTTAGATAATGGTTTTCAAAGTATATATCCCCCGCATGTCTCCAAGATGTTGCTGTTCTTGTGATTTTGAGGCAGTTTACAACCATGGCTTTCACATGCAAATGACAAACAGAAACATTTAACGATTTACTCATTTAGGCTTTTTTTGTTTGTTTGTAGGAGCACACATGCCTTCTTTATCACTAAAACGTTGAATTGATTTGTTTCAGTACTTTCACTGAAAACTGGTAGCTCGGGCCTTCAAAATGATAACGCCATCAAGGGCTTAGTCCTTTAAAAGAGGGAACCAAATAAAAATGAACTACAGTTTGTGAGTTACATGTACACGCCAATTAGGAAAAGCAAAGATGATCATCACATGAAAAGAGGGTTGAAGCCTAGCAGTCATTGTCCAAACTGTTACTGGACACTTTTAACCCTTTTCCTGATACACCAATTGCTTGAAATACATTTTACTATGATAGTTTATGGTTGATGTCAGAACAGCTATTCTGGCACTACCCTTGAACTAAAATGTTTGATCAATCTCCTCATCTGCAATGCAGCCTTCATAGGACAATAAGCACATTTTGAAAAAATTAGGCTCACGATGCCCAGTTAGTGGAAGACTTCTTGTATTGTCCCCATCCCAAAAAAGCAAACTGTATCTGTGATGAATGATTTTAATAATAATAATAATAATAATACATAGTTCTTGTATAGCGCTGTTCTCCAGGAAAACACTGGACTCACTGTGCATGCACAACAGCACACCCTCTCTCTCAGACACACGCACGATTATACACTACTTTAAACCACCCCATCTCTTCCCAACACTATACGTTCACTTCCTCTAGGATCAGAATAAAAGGCAGTCAGCAGTTAGCTAAAGATGAGCTAAGTGTTAAATGCCCAACAGAAAAGAAAAGTCTTTAAGTGAGCTTTGAACTGTGACAATGTGGGCAGATTCTGCATTTCAGTTGGCAGGGAGTTCCACACACTTGGGGCTAAAAAGGTGAAAGAATGCTCCCTGACAGTTTTCATGTTAAGCTTTGGGATTTTTAAAAGTTTTACACTAGAGGAACGGAGGGTGTGTGATGGCTGATAAACAGACAGCTTGGCAGAAAGGTACGGCGGGAGAGATCCGTCAAAATGCCGATAGGCGAAAATTGCAATTTTGTACTGGCAGCGGAATTTTACAGGCAACCAGTGCAGCTGCTTCAGTAGAGGCGTAACGTGGTCTCTCTTTCGTTTCTTCAAGATGAGACATGCCGCATTGTTTTGAATCATCTGCAAGCGTGAAATCTGATCTGCCGGTAAACCTGCCAGTACAGAATTGCAATAATCGAGGCTGGACGTAATGAATGCATTTACAAGTCTTGACACCGCACTTTCTGTGAGATACGGTCTGAGGGAAGAAATTCTGCGCAGCTCAAGGAAACCAGCTCGGCAGACGCTACTGAAATGATCATGCATGGAGAGCGTCGAATCAATCTTCACACCCAGATATTTGACACAGTTCTGGAAGGGAACGCTGCAGCCACCAATGTTTGTGAACTCGCCATTAATCAGACTAAGGCGAGACTGAGAGCCAACAGGCATGACTTCGGTTTTGTCGGTGTTAAGCTTAAGTTTGTTGCTTGTCATCCAGGACAGAACCTCATCTATACAACACTGTACGCTCATCTTAGCAGAGCTGAAATGGTTAGGCACGCTACTTCTTGACAATTCAGTATCGTCAGCATACTTTTGAAAATCACACTCATGGGCGGCAATTACATCAGACAGAGGTTGTGAATATAGAGTGAACAAAACAGGCCCTAATACGGAGCCCTGAGGGACTCCACACAACAATAGACTAGAAGCAGATAGCTGGCCATTAACAATAACAGCCTGAGAATGATCCTTAACGTATGAAGTGAACCAGGCCAGGGCAGTACCACGGATGCCAAGGTCACCTCTAACCTCTTCAGCAAAACAGAATGATCGAGTGTGTCGAATGCTGCACTGAGGTCCAGCAGAGCAATGAGAGAGACAAGTCTCTTGTTTGCCTTCATTAGCAGACCATCCAGGACGCTCAGCACAGCAGTCTCCGTGCTGTGATCCTTTCTGTATGCCGACTGATGCATTTCTAACAGACCGTTTCCAGACAAATGGCTTTGTAGCTGTTTCAAAACAATCTTCTCCAAAATCTTTGAAATAAATGGAAGGTTAGAAACAGGTCTAAAATTCTTCAAGTCGTTTGGGTCCAGTCCAGGCTTTTTCAAGAGTGGTGTCACAACAGCATGTTTAAACTGACTAGGCACAGCACCTGTAGAGAGAGAGGCATTAACTATGGTGGTAATCAGTGGAAGGAGATCATCAA
The DNA here is from genome assembly GCA_036245525.1 of Semisulcospira habei. Classification (NCBI taxonomy): domain Eukaryota; kingdom Metazoa; phylum Mollusca; class Gastropoda; family Semisulcospiridae; genus Semisulcospira; species Semisulcospira habei. Next base: position 55,532,094 of record BTPG01000002.1, on the reverse strand, counting down.
TGCACTGTTTTATGAGGGACGTGGGCAAGGGATCAAGCACACAGCTCTTTGTTGGTGACTTCATAATAAGTTCGTGGATCTCCTGCTCAGTCACTGGCTCGAAACGAGACAGTGAAGGGCCATTATACACACCAAAAGTAGGGGGATCACATGAACACGAGTCTAGTTTAGAGCGGATGTGCTTAATCTTATCTGAGAAAAGTCACAGAAACATTGAGGAAGGACAAGGCTTGACACATCCGTCGGAAGGGGCGTGGTACGGGGCTTGCCCTGCAGCTCACTGAAGACTGAGAAGAGTTGCTTGGACGACGAGCTAGAGTTGATCCTGTCCTGGTTGCTCTTACCTTGTGCATCATGAAGGTTTTTGAGAGGGCTGTTCTTTCACATTTTCAAATACAGGTTTTTGATTTTATGGACCCCTTTCAGTTTGCTTACAGAAGGCGAAGAGGTGTTGATGATGCCATTTTGCATGTTGTAAACAACATCTACTCTCATTTACAAAAACCAGGAGCCTCCATTCGACTGACATTCTATGATTTTTCATCTGCTTTTAACACCATTCAGCCACACATACTTGCTTCCCAAACTAGTTCACATGAACATAAATGCCTCTACCATTCTTTGGGTTTTGGACTATCTCACTAACCGCCCACTGTATGTCAGAATTAGTTCGGATCTAATCTCAGATGTACTTTTTACCAACACCAGTGCACCACCGGGGACTGTCCTGTCGCCTTTTTTGTTTTCTTTGTACACAGCGGACTGTAGAGCCACTCATGACGACTGTGTCATAGACCAATACGCCGACGACACGGCACCGACAGGTCAGATTACAGATGAGGACGACAGACACTATCGACAGGAGATCGACGACTTTGTAGAGTGGTGTGATAGAAACTATCTTGAATTACATGTTGGCAAAATCTGTATTGTTAGTGTTCTAACCTTTGGACTGACGTGCTGGGGTAGAAATTTATGTAAAATAGATCAAGATCGTCTTAATAAAGTAATCCGGAAAGGGGGTAGGGTGATTGGTAGGGCCCAGGATACTTTGGACGCACTGTACAACAGACGGATTAAGAACAAACTGGCTGACATTCTTGATGACAAAACACATCCACTTAGTATGAATTTGACAGCAGACGTATCGAACGAAGTGGCAGACTTCAAGTACCCAAAAGTAGTACATCACGTTATGCCAACTCTTTTGTCCCTCAGGCTGTTACCCTCTTCAACAGTAATATCAGTAGATAGTGTCTGTCACCATTCTTTAGTTCTAGCCCTTTCAGTAGTTCACTGCAACATTGCTGACAACAAAAGCCGGCACAGGGGGAATCCACCATAAGTGTTTCTGATGACAAAAGTGTTACAAAGTTAACAATACGTCTGTTACAGTTCATCTCTTATGGGTTATTTAATTATTTCACCGAGTGAATGATGCCATGTGTTGTATGGGCAGACAGCGAATTTCCCCAAGAGGGATTAATAAGGTATTATTGTATTGTAATGGGCTAATAAAAGCATCTTTGGTGATATGAATGTTACATTTGAAGGAAATAAACCTGTCAGAAGTATGCACAAGTCTAAACTTATTCTAATTTGATTCAAAGAATCTGGAAAAAGAACACAGCAGGACTTAAAAGTCTCACCACTTGGGTTACATATAAAAAATATATGTTCAGATCTGGCCACTTGGGTTCCATTCGTTCAAATCTCACCACTTGGGTTACATATATATATATATGCAACCCTTTTTTCACATAGAAGCTCTATCTTTGGAGCAATGACACCTATGTTTTTCAATGAAAATTCTAGTGGGCACCCTCGATACATCAAGATAACGTGATTCCTGGATGACACCGGCATCCAAGATGTCTTTGACCCTTGGAAGTCTCATCTGATAACTGGTTACTGCTTAGTTTCTGAAAAACATGCCAGAAGCTCCCTGCGTTGCCTAGGAACATCGGGTGTCAATCCGCCATCTTGAGAGGATGCGATAGACTTCAGATAGTAGCGAAGTAGTGTTTCAACACGTTTTTCTTCAAGTTTCTTCCTCTTTGGAAACAAACAAAAACAGATTCTGGTTAGCGGTTTCCTACGGTGATGGTAAGACTTGCTGTTATTGCCTATAGCAGTCAGGACTTTCCTGACATTGTCCTGACAGTGATTTCCAGATGAGCGCACGAATCGCGTATCCTCTCAAGATGGCCGCCATGACTAGCATGATGACGTCAGCTTCCCGAGCCCTATTACTAAGTTATAGAAATTGAAACATGCATTCAATTTGTTACAGAAATCTTTATACACTGAGCGTTCACAGGGGCTGTTTTCACCCTACCTGATGACAGTTGCTGCAGTGTTGACCACATGGCTGTGAAACATCGCAACTGAAATTTCTCTACAAGATGACATCATACACTTCTGACTAAACCTTACCAGTGAAAAGCATCCAGAAACTTATCGAGGGACCCCTTCTAACTAAAGTCCCTTATGTACTAATCACCACAGGTAATTATCACAAAACTTGTGATACTTCGCTAACATCACGCGCAAAAAGCTATGAGTGCTAGATTTATCTATCATCCACAGTTTGAACTAGTTTTTTTACGAACACGACTAACTGCTGTCTGAAAAACGGACTGTGTTGGGTTTACTATGGCGTTAAAGATTGGCCAGAATGAAAGTTGATGCAAGTTTGTGACAGCTAGGAGACCTCTCAGAGTTTTGCTGTTGTTAATCATTTAGAAAAATACAAAAATATTGTAACGAAAACGATAAACCATGACAAGAAATTTACCTCAATTTACAGTGTTTAACAATCAAACTTACTTGAATAAAGACAACTTTCACAATACACACTACAAAAGTTAGCGACAGGAAGTGAAGTAATAGGCAGTTTTAAACGCAAAGTCATTATTAATTTATTTTCGTATTTTAACCTACAACATCTGAAACTCAGACTTTTTGGGTTTCTATGTTTTAATATTGTGTTAGACACAATCCGAGGCCTGAAGAAAATACAAAGATACGGGCACTTTTACATCCTGAAAATTTGGTTCATCTGGGTATTGTTTGGGTTCATTTGGGTGTAACGCTGACTCAATTGGGTAAAAAGAGGGACCGCATACTTCCTTGCAGGTGAGGTTTAGCATTCGCATTAGCCTTCTGTTCTTTTCGCCGTTGTCTTAATTGCTTTCAATAAAAGTTTCTAGTGTATGTATCGAATGCATTTAATTTGAATGCGTGTGCACATCTTCACCCACTTGAAAATCATGTGAGCTAGTGCGTGAGGTCAATTGTGCCTGTGGGTGTCGTCTGGTACCTTTGCAGCCGCAATTGCTCAACGGATTGTTGGACAGATTTCTTTTTCAACGTCAGCGCGACAGGACTTTTTACAGAAAGCTTCAGCTAACCATCTGCATACCTCCCCCCACCCCCTCACTCAGCTCTCCAGCCACCACCCAACGCTCTTGATTACACAGCAGGCACCGCTGGCTTGGGCGCAGAGGAACTATTTAGTCCAGCTTCCTGTCGGCAACCCTAGTGTAGGCAACCTTAGTGTAAAATGAAATCAGAGAAGGCTGTTTCCACTCCGTGTATTTTTCTTTTAAATTCAACAATGATGTGCTGAGCGATGACAACTTTTTACCAGCCTTAGCACTCTCTCCAGACATACAGACCCATATGAATATAATGAATACAGTGTACCTTTATGAAGACCACATTGCAGTTCATGGGATAAATCAACTGTTCTATGGTTCAAGGGTAGTGCCAGTGTAGCTTGGCATATTTATTATACACCTCTGATGAAAATAATCAGGGAGATATTATGAATGCGAGAAACTTATAAACACTAAGTGTGTTCACAGAAAGTGTCCCGGGTGTATTATGACGCACACAACACTCTCATTGTGATGCGTCTCCCTTATGACACACTATTTTATATATATATATATATATATATATATATATATATATATATATATATATATATATATATATATATATATATATATATATATATATACTTTTTTTTGTTCTTTTTTTTTTTTTTTTGTTTTCATCCCTACATCACATGACCAGTCCCTTTAGCCCAAACTGTACCACATGACTGAACTACAAAAACCCTTGTAGCAACAAATGGCGGACTTCTTGTGACCCTCTTTGTGACGCATCTTGGATGCGAGTTTTGTTCTGTAAAAGATCACCAAAACGTTTTAAAGTAAAAAGTTACTTAGTGTTGTTCCAAACAACAAGCACACTACTGGAGATGGCAACGTCATGAAATATTTTACATCGTAAGTCTATTATGTATAAATGTATATTCCTTTGACGTCAGTCTTGTCTGGCATGATTCATGTTGGAAGGTTTCTTCTTGATTTTTTTATGAAAATTGTGGAGGAATGAAAACAAATACCTTATTGGTAGCAGGGGCTTGCTGCATGGACCCTTGTAGGCCTGAGGGAGGTCAAAGGAACCATAGACCTCCCTCAGGCCTACAAAGATCCGTACAGCAAGCCCCTGCTACCAATAACTTATAATATATAATCTAAATATTCTTTTATTCTGATTATCGAGGGAAGTGGATGTAAGATGTTAGGTAGGGAGGGGGTGGGTTAAAGTAGTGTATGATTATGTGTGTGTCTGCAAGAGAGTGTGCTGTTGTGCATGCGCAGTGAGTCCAGTGTTTTCCAGGAGAAAAGCGCTATACAAGAACTATTTATTATTATTATTATTATTATTATTATATCTATCTATATCCCGTAGTCTTTCCGACCGTTGGGGCACCACTGATGACTTAACAACCAGCTCCCTCCATTCCTCTCTGTTCTCTGCCATTCTCAGCGTATCGCCCAGCTTCAGTCCTGTCCACTCTGAGATATTGTCCTCCCATCTTTTCCTCTGTCTTCCTCTCCTTCGTCTTCCTTGCACAGTGCCTTGCAGGATTGTTTTGGCAAGCCCTGCTGAATGCGTGACATGCCCATACCACTTCAGTTTGCGTTTTCTCACAATGGCTAATAAGTCTTCATAGGGCCCGATGGCTTGCCTGATTCTGCTTCCCACTTCCTCGTTTGTGATGTGATCTCTGTATGAGATGCCAAGCAGCCTTCGAAAACATCTCATTTCAGTGGCTTGTATCCTCCTTTCTAGGTCTGCTGTGAGGGTCCATGACTCGCAGGCATACAAGAACACTGAGATGACTAAGGAGCGCATCAGTCTGATCTTGGAGCAGAGTGTGATGTTTCTGTCCTTCCATATGGTCTTCAATCTTGTCAGTGCTGTTGTTGTCTGCGCAATCCTGGACAGTATTTCTGGTTTTGATCCCTCATCTGTCACAGTGGCTCCTAGGTATTTGAATTTCTTAACTGTTTCCAGTTTTTGGCCTCCAACCATGATTTCAGTGCCAATGCCACTGGCGTTATTGGTCATCAGTTTGGTCTTCTCTGCATAGATTTTCATCCCATATGCAATGGCTGTACTATCCAGCTTTTCCACCAGCTGAGCTAGCTCCTTCTCTGTTCCTGCAAGGCCATCATTATTATTATTATTATTATTTAACCCTTATCATTCAGAATACACTAGTGTGTGAAATAAGTTTGACTAAAATAGTTCAAGGGTAGTGCCAGAATAGCTTGGCGCCTCTAGGCGCCAAGCTATTCTGGCACCACAACTAAAGCCATTGGTCCATATCCTTATCTGTAAGTACTATAATGTAGCTTGCCTATATGGCATTGTACAAATTTGAGCCTCAGTATGATATGGGTTAAATGGTGTTGTGAACATAGCATCAATACATGCACTCAATTTAACGCATTACATGTGCATCCTTAGGCTGATTTTGTCAAATTTGCTTATTGTCCTATGATGGCTACATTACCGATTAGGAGATTACGTTTTTATCAACTGTTTTAGTTTGAGGGTGGTGCCAGAATAGCTTGGCGCCTCAGGCTCCAAGCTGTTCTAGCATCACCCTTGAACTATCAGTCAAATTTATTTCAAGCAATGGGTGTATCAGGATGAAAACGGTTAGATGTTTGATGTCACATGTTTGTGTTGCTGAAAGTCAGATTTTTTAAGAGGGAGTATTGTCTTAAAATCGTGATGCATGATAGGTGTATTTTCAGTTCACATAATTCTTGATTGTAGTGTTTTTCATCCTTGTGGTCTGTGAAAAAAAGAGTTAACCATGAAACTCAAATAAGCCATGAATCTGAAATAAGATGTTCATGGTGTGTTTATTTTGTGAAATGTGAAGAGGCTGTTGCCACAGCATGATTTATGCTCTGATTACTCAAAAGCCTGCCCCCTAACCCCCCCCCCCCCCCACAACCTTCCTCCTCGCACCCCCCTCCTCTCTGTCGTTGGAAGTTTTGGCCAGTGAAAACAGTGTAAAGAGCTTACAAAAGCGTTACATTAAGTGTGAATCCACACAGGTTTTAATCCGTCCAGCTAAGGACAGGACAGAATAGCCATGGCACAAATATATATGCATTGGGTAGATTCACGCCTGAGTAAATTCAAGCTGGGCAGATTTCCACTGATTAGATTCACTTTGGATAGGTGTACGCTTCCCTGCCACTGTACAAACACCGTACGTACATTTTTGTTTCTGAAGTCTTTGTACATTCAACAGCCAAATGCCAACACCGTCCTAGAAACGTGGATACAAATTGGTCTCAGCAAGAGGCATAGATCCTCATGAGCCTCCACAGTCAGGGGGGGCTCATGAGGATCGGTGCCTTTTGTAGTTGGATCTTCACTTTTTCTTGGCAGTGAAGGGGTTAAATATTGCTTAGTTGACCTCTTCAGGATTAGCCAGGTTTTCTTCGACAAATATGCCCTCTCTTATGGCGTTTATAATATTTCCTGCAGAAATCTGTGATGATCTCTTCATTGACTGTTGGCACCAAGCTATTCTGGCGCTACCCTTGAATTACCGTGGTCGATCCATTCCCCGCAAATGATACATAGTCGTTAAAACCCTTATCATTCAGAATACACCTGTGTGTGAAATAAGTTTGACTAAAATAGTTCAAGGGTGGTGCCAGAATAGCTTGGCGCCAAGCTATTCTGGCACCACCCTTCAACTAAAGCCATTGGTCTATATCTTATCTGTAAGTACTGTAACATAACCTGCATATGGCAGCGTACATATATATTTGAAGCTTTTAGCCTCAGTATGATATGGGTTAAGTGACACCTGCAAACTTTTGGAAATGCGGTCCTGGGGTTAAATGGGTTAACCCCATTGTTCATGCAGCCATCACTACTGCATACAGTACTACATGGTATGTATTAATATGGGGCCTGGGTGCATAATGAGTTCAATAAAATTTGTCCTTTTGCAAATATCTCATTGACCTTACATTTTTTCTTTGTATCCAGGACAAGAAGATCAGAGAGTTGCTAGATTCTACCTGAAAATCCTGTCTGTGATTATGGAGGCGCAAGAAATTCTCATCAAAACAGAGCCATTCACTGTTGGTGCACATGAACACAATGAAACTGTGGACAAGGTTCTTCACATTGCAGACAGTGGGCTCAGCAGAGGCACTTGGTCCAGTTGTATCACTCAACAGCTGCAGGCGGACACTAGTGAAGCATCTGCTTTACAAAGTGCAGCCGTAGAAGGTGATGTCGAAGTCCAGACCGTCAGCTCTCTAGAAGGTCGGACGCTTATTGCTACGACGGATCTAGTGTTTTCGACTCACGGAGTTCAAACATGCGATGGTGTTTCTGTGAATGCTTTGCAGACAGAGATGGGTACCAGTGCTATGGGAGTGTTTGGTGATATGTCTGCGAGTGCTGTGCAGACAGAAATGAATGCCTCTTTTGCATCTGGAGACACTTTTTCCCAGATTGCCCTGCAGACGGAGACAACTGGCGTTGAAGGGCTCGATGGGAGTGGTATTCAAGTAACCGTCGGCTACCCAGTAGATGTGAAGTTAGAAATTGCCAGCCCTGCTTATGAGCTCATTCACGATACAGCTGTGAATTTCCACCAGACTCATGGAGCTTCCTCAGAACTGACAGAGACAAACAGTGAAGGGAGGACTGTGAACGCAATTTCTGAATCTTTCACAGAATCCCAGATCAGAATTTATGAATCTCCCACAGGACTGACGCTGCCAGATGTTGCAGGCATCACTATTGTGGCCCAGCCTGAAGGCCTTTGTGGAGAAACCCAAGACAACTCTGCTGTTCCCACAGGACTCTATAAAAATGTCTATGTCAAAGAAGAGCCTGAAGATGGTACCAGCGTTGCTTTGGCTAGTTATGCAGGTGGACCCTGTATTGATTTTCAAAGTTTTGTGGTTGGTGCAAATACGGATGACTTTAATGTGCAGACCGTTATGTTTGCACAAGAATTGTCCACACCTATCCAAGGTAACAAGGGGACCAGAAGGCAACGACCAGCTCCTTCAATTTCAACAGTCAGCAGCTTCAGCAATCGTTTACCTGTGAAACTGAAAGGCAGCCACCAAGATACTGCATCTTCTGTCAAGGTAAATATTTTTAGACATCTGCTATGGGAGTTCAGGTCAGAAACATTAACCCATTTAGCCCCGAGTCCCTACAGCAGGAGATTGACCATGATAATTTAAGAGTAGTGCCAGATTAGCTTGGCGCCTTCAGGCGCCAAGCTAATCAGGCACTACCCTTGAATTATCAGGGTCAATCCACCTCCTGCAACTGATAAAAAGTCGTTAAGTAAGACTTTCAGAATTGGGAAATGCACCTCGTGGGGCTAAAAGGGTTAAAAAAAAAGGGGCCACTTGTGAAAAGATCTAGGTGGTGTAAATTCTTTTCAGTCCAGCAGGAATCATCGCAACTGAAACCACTACCGACACCCAGAAGGTGTACAATACAAATACCCGGGTAGGTTATGACACGAACTGCTTTGCGCCTCATGAACAACTGCCTTTGCGTGATACCTGCCACGGTTAACCCTCTGGCTGTCAGTAACGCTTTTTGTTGTGATGATTCCCGCAGATATGACTAAAACCACTACTGACAGCCAGAGGACTAAGATTTGTAGACCAAACGGTTAACCCTTTTTTCCCCACGGGTGCATTTCCCAGATTTTGGAAGTGTTACTTAACGACTGTGTACCAGTTGAAGAGGTGGATTGACCATGATAATTCAAGGGTAGTGCCCGATTAGCTTGGCACCTGAAGGCATTAAGATAATCTGGCACTACCCTTGAATTATCATGGTCAATCAATCTCCTGCTGTAGGTTGTTGGGGCTGAAAGGGTTAACCCTTCAACCCACATAACCAATCAACTTTCATTCTGTAGAATGGAAATCATTTAGTTATGTGGGTCAAACTCAAAGGGTTAAGATTAGACCAGCTGGTTTATGTTACACTTTTGAACATGAGTTCCATCCTGTTACCATGACAGAGACGTCAGTAATTCTTTTGCTAGGTGAAAGTCAACAAATTTAAAGGGCAGTTTTGCAGTTCAGTCGAGACTGCGTGAAGGTGACAAGCAGAGGACTATAGTGGTGGCCTTAATGGGGCAGTGAACAAGTTAAAAAAAAAAAAAATTATTTCATCCAGTGGTGCTTGCATTTTCAAGGAACAGCTGGTGCTCGGCCGCGTGAGCTCAGGCCTGTATTAACCCATTTAGCCCTGAGTCCCTACAGCAGGAGATTGATTGATCATGATAATTCAAGGGTAGTGCCAGATTAGCTTGGCGCCTTCAGGCGCCAGTCTAATCTGGCACTACCCTTGAATTATGGTCAATCCACCTCCTGCAACTGGTACATAGTTGTTAAGTAACACTTCCAAAATTTGGGAAATGCACCTGCATACTGCAAAGATAAAAGGGTTAAGCAATGGAGTTTATGACACAGTTATCTCCCGTTTACAGGGTTTCTTCTTCTCGTTTCCCTGCCACGGTCAACCAATTGAGGGTTGTAATTGATCAATGCACCAAAAAGGTGTCTGTCCGAAAGTCTGTACTCACTGTTGTCGTTGATAACTGCATGAAAATTGCTTGAGGCAGTCAAAGCTTTGTTTGGTTAGCCCATTTAGCTCTGACACACTACAGCAGGATTCATGATTCAAGAGTAGAGCCAGATTAGCTTGGCGTCTAATGGCACCAAGCTAATCTGCACTACCCTTGATTTATCATGGTTGATCCACCTCCTACAGCTGGTACATAGTCGTTAGGTGACATACATTTCCAAACCTCATCCCGCACACACCCGGTATCCACTCTCGCCCCCTCCAAATCCAACACACCCATCCTCCTCCACTCTAACCCCCTCTATTTACTTCCCCCCCCCTATCCCTACACACCCGCCCACACCCACCCACCCGCCAGCACCGAACGCCCCCCCCTCCCGCAAGCCCACAGTAGACACTCCCACGCCGCACACCCGCAACCGCGACCACCCCATAAACACACCCTACACCATGCGACACCAACATCATCACACCCCCCAAAATGCAGAACTTTATGATCAGTTTACTGAGATGGTAATGTGAGTTTTCAATGTAAAACTTTCTTACAATGGTGGTGGGGTGGTGTATGTAGTAGAGGGTGAGAAGGTTGGGGGTGGGGGGGTTGTGTGGGAGTAGTTAGGTGATATGGTGTGAGGGATCTTTTGGGAGTAGATTGTAGGTTGGTTTTTTTGGTTAGTTGGGTTGGGGGGGGGTGAGGTGGGGGGTGGGGTGTGGTGGGTTGGGGTGGGGGGTGGGTGGTTGGGGGTGGGTGGGGGGGGGTGGTGGGGGGTGGGGTGGGGGGTGGGTGGGGGGTGTTGTGGTGGGTGGGGTTGGTGGGGTGGTGGGGGTTGTGTGGGTGGTGTGGTGTGGGGGTTGTTGGGTGGGTGGGGTGTGGTGGGTGTTGGTGTGGGGTGGGGGTGGTGGTGGTGGGGGGTGTTGGTGGTTGGTGGGGTGGGTGGGTGTGGGTGTGGTGGGGGTTGGTGTGTTGGGTGTTGGGGGTGGGTGGGGGGGTTGGTGGTGTGTGGGGTGTTGGGTGTTGGGTGGGGGTGTGGGTGGGTGGGGTGGGGGGTGGTGGGTGGGGTGTGGGGTGGTGTGTTGGGGTGGGGGTGGTGGGGTGTGGGGTGGTGGTGGTGGGTTGGTGGGGGTGGTGGGGGTGGGGGGTGGGGTGGGGGTTGGTGGTTTGGGTGGGTGGTTGTGGGGTGGTGGGTGTGGGGGGTGTGGGGTGGGGGGGGTTGGGTGGGGGTGTTGTGTGGGGGGTGTGGGTGTGGTGGGTTGTGTGTGTGGGTGGGTGGTTGGTGGTGGGGGGGTTGGGGTGTGGGGTGTGGTGGGTGTGGTTGGGGTGGTGGGTGTTGTGGGGTGGGTGTGGGTGGTGGGTGGGTTGGGTGTTGGTGGTGTGGGTGGGTGGTGTGGTGTGGTGGGGTGGGGGTTGGTGTGGGGTTGTGGTGGGGGGTGGGGGGTGGGTGTTGGGGTGGGGTGGTGTGGGGGGGGGTGTGTGGGGTGGGTGGGTGTGTGGGGTGTGGGGTTGGGGGTGGGGTGTGTGGGTGGGGTGTGGGGTGGTGGGGTGTGTGGTTGGGGTGGGGGTGGTTGTGGGGTGGGTGGGGGTGGTGGGTGGGGGGGTGTGTGGGGGTGGGGGGGTGGTGTTGTGGTGGGGTGGGTGGTTGTGTGGGGGTGTGGGGTGGTGTGGGGTGGGGGTGTGGGGTTGGTGGTGGTGGGGGGTGGTGGTGTGGGGGTGGTGGTGGGGTGGGGGGTGTGGTGTGGTGGGGGTGTGGGGGTGGGGTGGGGGGTGGGTTGGTGGGGGGGGGGTGGGGGTTGGGTGGGTGTGGGGTGTTGTGGGGTGGGTGGGTGGGGGTGGGTGGGGGGTGGTGTGGTTGTGTTGGGGGTGTGGTGGGTGGTGGTTTGGGGGTGTGGTGGGGGTGGGTGTTGGTGTGGGGGTGTGGGTGGGGGTGTGGTTGGGTGGTGTGGGTGGTGGGGTGTGGGGGTGTTGTGTGTTGTGGGTTGTGGGGTTGTGGTGTGGTTTGTTGGTGGTGTGGTGGGTTGTGTTGGGGTGGTGTGTGGGTTGGGTGTGGTGGTTGTGGGGGTGGGGTGTGGTGGGGGGTGTGGTGGTGGGGTTGTGTTGGGTGGGTGGTGGTTGGTGGGGTTGGTGGGTGGGGGGGTTGTGGTTGTGGTTGGGGGTTGGGGGGGGGGTTTGGTGGGTGGTGTGGGGGTGGGTTGGTGGTGTGGGGGTGGTGTGGTGTGGGGTTTGGTGGTGTTGTGTGGGTTGTGGTGGGGGTGGGTTGGGGGTGTGTTGGTGTGGGGTGGGGGTGTTGGTGGGGGTGTTGGGTGGGTGGGGGTTGTGTGGTGGGTGGTGTTGGGTTTGGGGTGGTTGGTGGGGGGTGTGGTTGTGGTGTGGTGGGGGTTGGTGGTGGGTGGGGTGTGTTGGGTGGGGGTGTTGGGTGGTGTGTGGGTGGGGTGGTGTTGGGGTGTTGTGGGGGTTGGGTGTGGGGTGTGGTTGTGGGGTTGGTGTGGGTGGGTGTGGGTGTGGTTGTTGGGTTTGTGGTGTGGGGTGTGGTGTGGGTGGTGTGTTGGGGTGGGTGTGTGGGGTGTGGTGGTTGGGTGTTGGTGTGGGTGTAGGGAGTAGTATAGATTAATGTAAAGGTTTGATAGGTAATTATTTAAGGGTAATGGTGTTTGTAGTGTGGAGGTGGTGTTTGTATTTGTGGAGGGTAGTAGAATAGGTTGAAGGGAGGTTAGGTAGATAGGTGAAATTGGTGTATATGTATAGGAAGTAGATAGTGGGGGTGCTAGGGTATATTTAGGTGTTGGGGGGGTCTAGTGATTAGTTGGGAGTTTTGTTGGGAATGGGTTAAGGAGGGTATTGTAATTTTGCGAGGGATTGGGTTAAGTGAGGGTATAATTGGGTTAGATTGTACTAGCAAGGAGTGAGGGTGATGTTGTATTGTTATGTAGGTGGTGAGGGGTTGGAATGGTTGTAGTATTGTGGATGGGGAGGAGGGGTGATTAGGGGGAGTAAAGGTTGTAGGGGAGTTGAAAGTTTTGGATAGATATATTGATATGTTAAAAGGGGATGAGGAATGGGGTGGTGAGAAGGTTGTATGGTGTATAAGGGAGATGAAAGGTTGGTGTATGAGGCTGCCACAAAGGAAATTATTAGGCGGGTTACGTTTGTGCTGGATGAATGGCGTATGAGAGTGAAGTCATAGTGAACGACCAGCATATACAAAGCTCCCAATATCTCTAAGAGGCAGAGATCCTCATGAGCCCGGCTCTGCCGGGCTCATGAGGTTCTCTGCCTCTTAGAGATATTGGGAGTGGCAGGCTCATGAAGATCCATGCCTCTGTGTGATATTATGGTACAAGCTGATTGTCCGCCATGATTTTACTCTCAGTCATTGTTGGGAGTCCTTCGTTGTAAATGTAGCCTCGCTATTTTTTCGTTTACTGTAGTATGTTTGTTGATGTACAGTTTTAAACTTCGCATCCAACAAGATTGGATAGAACAGACGTTTGATAGACCAACACTTTTTGAGGGGTCCCCACTGCACTTTTTCAAAGTAATTTGCCTCGCTATAATGACGGTTATATACAACAAAGAAAATAATGTTGGTCCCCTGCCATTTTGTTACATCTGAAGTTTAACGTATATATCATATATTTATGAACATGAACAGCCGAGTTTTCAACTGTCAAAACCTGGTGTGAAGTGCCATATTGTTGGGGATACTTAACATTTAACCCATATCATACTGAGGCTAAGATCTTCAAATTTGTTGTACACTGCCATATGCAAGCTACATTATAGTACTTACACTTACAGATAAGGATATAGACCAATGAGGTGCCAGAATAGCTTGGTGCCGAGAGGCACCAAGCTATTCTGATGCTAACCTTGAACTATTTTTTAGTCAAACTTATTTCACAAACCTGTGTATTCCGAATGATAAGGGTTAATAGAAATCATGGACATTTGTTTTCTTTGTGTGAAAGGTTTGCTTGTGCTGTGTGTGTGTGTGTGTGTGTGTGTGTGTGTGTGTGTGTGTGTGTGTGTGTGTGTGTGTGTGTGTGTGCATAACAATGATTTCTGCAATGAAGTTCTTTTTCACCAAGACATATTGGTACTTAATGCGCTGATTTAGGTGATTTTTACAATTCACCTCCTTTTCAGAAAAACAAATTATCTCTTTGGCTGTCAGCAGCAGTTTTGTTGCAACGATTCCTGTAGAAATCATCGCAACAAAAACTACTGCTGATAGCCAAAGGGTTAAAAGTCTGTAATAATTAATCACACATATGTTACTAAGTCATAACAGATGTAATTTGATATGAACTAGTCTTGTCTCCACCGCAGTGGTTTACAACTCTGTGGTTCAGCCACATTTTGGTTACCAGATGCAGAGATGGACACTCAAGTAAATGTTATGTCGGTAGTTGGCGTCCTTTCCAGTTTGACGATCATTGCAGGTGACGATTTCCAGAGAGTTGTCAGTTTGGGACAGAAAAACTAGGAAATTGGACAGTGTTACAATGCGTTTTGTTTGAAATACATTGTGTAGCAACAATTAGGACAAGGGCACTGGCTGGAAGTAAACTCTGAGATACCTGCTATATTTGTTGTATGAATAAATTAAATTATGACTGTTCGCCCATTATGCAAAATAAATCACTCATGCTCACCTGAGCATGAGTGACTTATTTTGTGTGATGGGAAAACCGTCATAATATAAAATGCTCATTAAAACTTGCATTTGATTGGTCAACTTGAGCACTCGTGTTTTGTTTTATGGAGAAGGGCTCTCATAATAAGGGCTCACAATTTAACCCTTTGGCTGTCCTGCAGGAATCGTTGCCACAAAAATCACCACAAACAGCGATAGAGTTAATTTCTATATCCTCTTCATGTGAAAAAAATTGTCACAGGTATTAATATTTTTGTGTGACAAAACCATTGCTGTCTGTTCATGCGGATAGCATTCAGCAGCAACAGTTTTGGTTCAGTTACATTCAAACTTACCAGTGCAGGTTCCAGTTGAATTTAACCCCTTTGTGCATGCATCTACTAGTACTGTTTGCAGTACCAGTGTCAGCATGTGCAAGGGAGGGGGTGGTGGTGGGGGGGGGGTCAAGCTTCTCTCGCCCTATAATTATTTTCTCGTAATGTGTGATGTGTTGACAGAAAATAACAGAGTGCTTTGTGAAGCTGGTGCGTTTGCCTGATGGGATGTTGAGCAGATCAGGAATCTTCCGTGTCCCTAGAGTGAAGGTAAGTTACCGTTGCGTACGATAGATATCCCTTTCTCCGCCAGTGGATGCAGATTGTGTTTCTGAAGTCATTGTTAATTTAGTGCCATAGAGCCCCATTATCCAAGGAATATGGTAAGAAGGTGGTGTACGCTAAATAATAAGTGGAATGGAAGCAGTGCAATCAGAACTGGGTAGATTCACACCTAGATGGATTTACGCTAGGTAGATCTTCGCAGGGTAGATTCATGTGGGGTTGATTAAATGTTAACCTTTTGGCTGTCGGTAGCACTTTTTGTCAAGATAATTCTTATAGGAGTAAAAAAACAAAACGCTACCAACAAAGGTTAAGTTTTTTTCTTTTTTCTTGGCTTGACTTCGCGAACGAAGATTTTATAGGAGTTGACCACGACGTCTGCAGGCTTGTTCGTGGCTGCGGAGGCCAATCCGAGACAGGCAGGTTCGACCGCAGTGGCTGCAGGGGAAGGTATGGCCAGGGTTCTGAGCTGCGGCATCTCTGTTTTTTCTCCTGAGCCGCTTGTCCTTAAGGCTAGCTCTGTGAGAGTCCTCAAAGGAGACAGCTGCCTTGTAAATGGTGGAGCGCCAGGTGTCACGGTCCGCAGCAAGTGAAGACCACTGGTGGTGGTCGATTTGGCAGGCACTAAGTGACTTCTTGAGACAGTCTTTGTATCTCTTCTTTGGTGCCCCTCTGTCACGGTGTCCAGTAGCAAGCTCGCCGAACAGTGTGATCTTTGGTAGGCGATGATCATCCTGGAGACATGCCCCGCCCAGCGGAGCTGTGTCCGCAGCAGCAAAGCCTCGATGCTCACAGTTTCAGCCTGTTCAAGGACCTCGACGTTGGTGACATAGTCACTCCAGTGAATGCCCAGGATGGTACGCAGGCAGCGCTGGTGGAAGCGTTCGAGGAGTTGTAGTTGGCTGCGGTAGAGGGCCCAGGACTCGGAACCATACAGCAGGGTGGTGAGGACCACAGCTCTGTACACGCTGATCTTGGTGCCTGTTTTCAGCTGTTGATTGTGCCACACCCGCTTGAAAAGTCGCCCGAAAGCGCTGTTCGCTTTTGCCAGCCTGCTGTCAAGCTCCTTGTCCAGCTTGGCGTCCGACGTGATAATGCAGCCAAGGTAGGTAAACTGGTGCACTGACTTTAGTTCAGACTCGCCAATGGTGATGTGAGGAGGGCGATACACTGTCTTGGGTGCCGGCTGATGGAGGACCTCTGTCTTTTTCAGACTGACCTCGAGTCCAAAGAGCTGGGCAGCATCTGCGAAGCAAGACGTGATGCGCTGCAGGGCTCTCTCTGTGTGTGCAACGAGGGCAGCATCATCAGCAAAAAGCAGCTCACGAATCAGTTGGTCTAGGGTTTTCGTGTGGGCCTGCAGTCGTCTGAGGTTGAACAGGCTGCCATCGAGACGATACCTGATGTACACTGCATCGTCATCATCGAGGTCCACTGTGGCCTGCTTCAACATCATGCTAAAAAAGATGGTGAAGAGGGTCGGTGCCAGCACGCAGCCCTGCTTTACGCCGTTGAGAATAGGGAATGGTTCTGAGAGGTCATTGTTGAGTCTGACCTGGCCTTGTTGGTCCTCGTGTAGCTGGACAATCATGTTGAGGAACTTTGGGGGACAGCCAAGTCGCTCCAGGATCTGCCACATGCCTTGCCTGCTCACAGTGTCAAACGCTTTTGTTAGGTCGACAAATGTTACGTACAGCCCTTTGTTCTGCTCGCGGCACTTCTCCTGTAGCTGTCTCAGCACAAAGACCATATCGGTGGTGCTCCTGTTTGCTCTGAAGCCACACTGGCCCTCTGGGAGTTGGTCTTCAGTGATGGCAGGTACCAGCCGATTCAGGAGCAGCCTTGCAAGGATTTTCCCAGCAATGGACAGCAGGGTAATTCCCCGATAGTTGGAACAGTCAGACTTCTCGCCTTTGTTCTTGTACAGGGTGATAACGACTGCATCATGGAGATCTTTTGGTAGTGTTCCTTCCTCCCAGCAGCAGAGAAAGAGGTCATGGAGCTTGTTGTGCAGTGCTGTGCCTCCATGTTTCCAGATCTCTGGCGGTATTCCATCAATGCCTGCTGCTTTGCCACTCTTGAGCTGGTGGATGGCTGTGAGGGTCTCTTCAGCGGTGGGCGGTTCGTCCAATTCAACCTTTACTGGGAGGTGTGGGATTTGTAGGGCGACTGCTTCTTCACATCTGCACGGGACTAGACGACCCCGCCCTCCACGAGTCGCCTGCTGCCTTGCAGGCCTGGCCGCTTGGCTGCGGAAAGGCTAAGGGAGGAAACCCCTGACATCAAAGCCCCCGTGTCTCCGGGGAAGGCTTTTGAGCCAGAGACTAGGAGTACAAGGACAGTCTGATATAAAACCTACGACCCGAGGACCTCGATGCCATCGTCCAGCTTGCTAGGCCATGGCAGATGAACCAAGGGTTTAAAGGGTGGGGCCAGTACTGCGCACACTGCACTCCACCAAAAAGCTCCACCGCGCAGGCTTTAGGAAACGTCCACGGACCATGACACTGACCATTCCAAGTCCTGTAGCGACGGGCGAGGGGCGAAACGGCAGGTGAAAGATGTCACTGGAAGCCGCAGTCTCAAACCTGCATACAGGCGGTTCAGGATATTGGTCGCCTGATGTTGACCTGGGGATGACAACATCACTCGGCACACCCTGAATGACCAAGCAGCCTTCTCTAGGGACAGCACTGCTTGCTCCACACGGAGAGGGGCCTAGAAAAGGTGGCCTAACCAAAGCTCGTCCCCTCGCAACCCCAGTTGGCTAGCCGTGGTCAACGGGCATCTTCTCCTGCGGTCAGAAAACAAGAAAGAATAACGGATCCACTCTCATGACGACCACGACCGGACTCAACGTAGCATGCTGGAACGTCCGAACCATGCTCGACAAAGCAGACAGCGGACGCCCTGAACGTCGCTCCGCCCTCATTGCCCATGAATTGCGGAGGTTAAACATCGACATCGCCGCGCTCAGCGAAGTACGCCTTCCGGACGAAGGCAGCCTCCAAGAACTTGGTGCTGGGTACACCCTCTACTGGTCAGGCAGGCCTGCATCAGAAAGACGGCTCTCAGGCGTGGGTTTCGTGGTCAAGACATCCATTGCGACTAAGCTGGAAAACCTACCAACGGGCCACTCAGACCGCATCATGTCCATGCGCCTCCCACTGAGACACCAGCAACACTTCACCCTTCTCAGTGTGTACTCCCCAACCCTCGTGGCAGAGCCTGCTGAAAAGGACAAGTTTTACACTGACCTGCGCAGCCTCCTACAGAGTACCCCTGCAGACGACAAAGTCATCATCCTTGGCGACTTAACGCCAGAGTGGGCCAGGACTCTGAAGCCTGGAAAGGAGTCCTCGGCAAGCATGGCGTGGGGAACTGCAATGACAATGGCCGCCTACTGTTGGAGTTCTGTGCGGAGCAGCAACTGGTCATCACCAACACTACTTTTCAGCAAAAGGACAGTCGAAAGACCACCTGGATGCATCCTCGCTCCAAACACTGGCACCTTATCGACTATGTCCTAGTGCGTCAGAGGGACCGCAGTGACGTCCTCCTCACCAGAGTGATGCCCAGTGCAGAGTGCCACACTGATCACCGCCTTGTCCGCTGCAAACTCAGGCTCCACTTCAAGCCAAAACCCAAGAAATGGGGGCCCCCCCAAGAAAAAGCTTGATGTTGCCAGCCTTCAGCGTGACGATGTGAAAGCTGCCTTTCAGACAGATTTACAGCGGAGGCTCAAAGACACAGCGGACCCAGTAGACTCCTCCCCTGAAACACTTTGGGAACAACTGAAAACTGCTATTGCAAAATCCTCTGCAGAAGTCTTGGGTTTCGCCAGAAAGAAGAACAAAGACTGGTTTGACGAAAACGATGTAGAGATCCAGGAACACCTAGCAAAAAAAAGAGCCGCCCATCAGGCCCACCTAGCCCAGCCTTCCTGCCCTGTGAAGAAGTCTGCCTTCTGCCTCGTCTGCAGCAGTCTCCAGCGCAAGCTCAGAGATCTCCAGAATGAGTGGTGGACCAGACTTGCACAGAGGACCCAGCTTTGCGCTGACAATGGTGACTACAGGGGCTTCTACGAAGCACTGAAAGCAGTGTATGGCCCCAGGCACCTGGTACAAAGTCCCCTGCGAAGCGCAAATGGCCAGGCACTCCTCACAGATAATACCTCCATCTTGAACCGCTGGTCGGAATACTTTCAGAGCCTCTTCAGCGCTGAGCGCACAAAGGTTAAGTACATTAGAGTAAAGCTGACACCTTCAACAATACTTACCCTTATAATAAGTTGCAGGAGGTAAATTGACCACGATGGTTTAAGTGTTATGCATGATTAGCTTAGCCCATATCATACTGAGGCTAAAAGCTTCAAATGTGTACACTGCCATATGCAAGCTGCCTTATAGTACTTGCAGATAAGGATATATAGATCAATGGCTTTAGCTCAAGGGTAGTGCCAGAATAGCTTGGCACCTAGCTATTCTGGCACTACCGTTGAACTATTTAAGTCAAACTTATTTCACAGACTGGTGTACTCCTAATGATAAGGGTTAACAGGTGGTTGAGTATACAGGCAGCTTGCGAGACAGGTTTGTGCTTGTGTGTGCAGACCAACACATGTTAGCCTCTTCCCTAGGCCCTGCCATTTGATGCAGGTTGTGATTCTGAAATTTTTGTGAATTCAACTGCAAAGAACCCAAACCCTTTGGAAACATGCGTGCAAAATAATGAACATCACTGCAAGAGACATAGAGCTTCATGAGCCCCTGCAACTGCGGGGGCTCATGAAGCTCTATGTCTCTTGCAGTTGGATCGTGTTCATTATTCTTCAGCAGGAAGGGGTAGTAATTACTATTTCACATGTAACAATATTGTGCTACTTACCATGAACCCAGTGTGCGTGTACATGTAATGGATACATGTATCATCCTTGCATGACACATCTCTGGTTGGTTCTTGGGTGTTTTTTGTTTACCCCTTCACTGTGACCCAGCTGCAAGAGACATAGATCCTCATGAGCCCCCCCCCCTCCACCCCACCCCCCTTTCCGCCCCCCCTCCACCCCCCGCCCTCGCCCCCCCCTCCCCATTCCAGTGGCTGCATGCACAAGGGGGGGTCAACTTATGGATCGGATTGATTGATTAACTGATTGATTGACTGGTTTATTTGTTGGTAGGTAGGTTGGTTGTTTGGTTTGGTTGGTTTATTTTGACTGATTGATTTTTTAATTTTTTTTTTATGTAAATAATTGTATTATTTTTTTTTGGGGGGGGGTATTTTCCAGGACCCACAGTTGGTGGCTTTCCCTGTTGACCTCTCCAATGTGAAGACCGAAGATGCGCATCCTTCATCTTTTTTCCATCAGGCAGGGTCACTAGACGACTTTCAAGACAATACACCCATGGAAACCACAGAGGACTCAAAGAGTGATCTGCAAGAAGGCTTGAGAAAACGACTGCAAAGTGCAGTGGGGAGTTCCAGAGAGAAACTCATGAAATTACACCAGTCACAAAGTAAGCATTCAGCTGCAGGGCCCAGGCGTTACTTCTGCAACATATGTGGAAGAGGGTACAAGACTGCCTCAGGCTGTTCTCAGCACAAAAAAGTGCACTTTGGCCTGAAAGAACACAAATGTCAAGAGTGTGGGAAGTGCTTCATGTACAAGTCGACTTTGACCAAACACATGGATATCCATGCAGACATCCGACCCTATCCGTGTCCACTGTGCGGCAAAGCATTCAGGTGGTCATCCCACCTGAAAATGCACTTGGGACGGCACTCATCAGAGCGCCCCTATGTGTGTGAAGAATGTGGAAGGAGGTTTAAACAGCCGGACACCCTGCAGAACCACATGATCACTCACTCCAGCCTGAGGCCGTGGCAATGCTCAGACTGCGAGGAGTCGTTTAAAACTAAGTCGGCACTGAAGCTTCACACGCGCAGGCACACAGGAGAAAAGCCGTATCAGTGTCGCCTGTGTTCGGCCACCTTCTCCCACGCTAACACGCTAGTCGTGCACATGAGGGGCATTCACACGGGGGAGAGGCCCTATCAATGTAAGCTGTGTCAGGCCACCTTCACGCAGGGTACCCACCTCCGCATCCACATGCCCATCCATAGTGACCCAAAAAGAGAGGCTAGGCTGAGGAGGGCGCTGCAGAAGAAGCAATCAGGACAGTCAAACTCTCGCCTCAGCAGGCTCTTGTCAAAGCTGAACAAATCTGACGCAAAAGTTGCACATAAAAAAACCTCCAAATTATCTGCATCAAATGCTGTGAAGAAAAACTCGGCAACACAGGGTGTGTCGAAAGGAGCTGCCAAGCCATCACTTAAGAAGATGCCAAAACAAAGTATGGGTAAACCCTTTGTGCAGGCAGTCACCGGTACTGTAAACAGTAGTGTAAGCAGTACCAGTGGCGGCATGCACAAGGGGGTTAAAACAAAACATCTGCAAAATCAAAGCCTGTCAAAGGGAAAATCGTCGCAATCCAAATCATCCAGACCTAAAAGTCAGTCATCGGGAAAGTTAAAGCAAGTTGGGCAGTCTCCAGATAAGTCCAAACTAATTTCTGAAGGGCATGAGCATCTGTCGAACAATGTGTCGGTATCAAGCACGTCGGTGTCCAATTCATCGGAGGCAAATCCTGTACGACCAGGTGTGCTAGAGGACTCCTCCTCGTCAGAGATGCACCAATCTGCAATTCCGTCACCAAGTGTAACCGAGTCTGGTCCTTCATCGCATGCAGAAACAAAATCTGCAACATCAGCTGAGGATCTGGCTGTTGAACATGTCTTAAAACCAGCTGCACCTCCGCGAAAGAGATCAAAACTGGGTGGGGCGCCACAAATAAAGTTAAAAGAGGCTACAGATTTGCAAAGTATATCAGATAAAGGTTCACTAAATGCAAGGGGACCGAGACAAATCGCATCCCCACAAAAGTGGTCGAAACCAAATCCACTGCCAGCACTAACAAAACTGGATTCACTGCCTGCGAGCGCAGCATCCCCGCAAAAGACGTTGAAAACTGATTGCTTCCCGTCTTCAAGGTCAGAAAGTGGATCGTCGCCATCTTCAAGGTCAAAAATGGATTCGCTGTCAGCAGGTGGATCGAAAACACGGCGGCTGCCACCGACGCTGGATTCCCTCCCCATGACTGTGTTATTCTACCGTCCTCTGCTTCTGCAAGCTGTTCAGCGCAAGCAGCAGCAGTCCGTTCAGACTGGGGCGCCTAAACAAACCGCTCACGATGGAAGTGGCAAGACTCGCCCTGAAAATGATGCCACTTAGTCCTTTCACAAAATCTGAATGCAAGAGGTATGGATTCTCACGAGCCCCCGCAGCTGGCTCGTGAGAATCCATACCTCTCACTTTCCATAGTCACAAGCCTAGACCTCAGGCAGACAAGGTGATGCGGCAGTGAACATAAACTCTGGCGGTGATGGGGTTAAGCAGCGTAAGGTGTAAATTGCTGTGGGCTGAAGGGTCAGCCGGTCACATTCAGAAGCGTAGACATCGAGTGAATGTGTGGTTTCAGAGAGAGTATTTGTAGACTCTGCCAGTGATGGAGTTACTTGTTAGTCCGAAGGATCAGCTAAGCTGTATTTGTGTAATCATAAATCGGCCCAGCGTGAATCTAACCAGGGCGCAGTTCCCCAAGGCATGAACGCTTTGGATTCAGTAGCAATTTTTGTCATGATGATTCCTGCAGGAATCATCACGACAAGAAGTGCTACCGACAGCCAAAGAGTGAACATCACTCGACAGGGCAGGTCGTCTAGGGGACAAGAGGAATAACACACACGTTACTCCCCCACCCCCACCCATGTTGTTTGATATTTTGGCGAGTGGTGAGGTTGCAGGTCCCAAACCAAAAGTTCTACCCTCCCCTCCCCCCTCGCCCCTCCCCTCCCTCCCGCTCCTCCCCCCCCCCCCCCCCCTGCCGCCCGTAGCATAAATGAAGCCCCTGGCATGAATCTACACAGACTTGAATCCATCCAGCTCAAATTTGGGGCAGAAAATGGTGGCGGCGCAAATCCGCCCTGGTAGATTTACACCTCGATGAGTCACGCTGGATAGATGTGTGCCTGAACGTAGTGAAGCTGACCCCTTCAGCACTAGTTACAGTGACATCGGTTGTCCAGACAAACGCGCTCGTGTGCATGCAGCCCGTGTACTGTATACGGCGCCACGCACACTGTACAGTACCAGTGGACAAGCTGGTGACAGGCCTACAGACAAGACGAGCATATAAACACAGGTTTTAGTATCAGTTGTCACAATTCTAAGCGCAGCTAACCCAAAAGCCAAACTCTTGATACTCATTTGTTAAACCACTCAGCAAATGGTGACCCTACGCAGGCTGTGCAACGGAATGTCATCAGTCCGACTGAGACCGCATGATCGGTCGATGCGCACTAGCTGTAATCCAAAGACCGAGGTTGGCCATAGTCGGCCCGCGCATAGTTGTGCGCAGGCTGACTATGGCCAACATCGGTCTAACATTTGGGTTACTGCTCTAGATAGCTTTGCTATCAATCCTATTCTTGCGGTTTCTCAGCGAGGTAGAACATTTCCTTCACAGCCTGCCCTCGTGTTCTTTTCCTTTCTGCCTGAGGAAGTTGTTTTCCTCTGTAGGTCATGATAGCAAGCAAGATCTCTCACAGTGCTAGAAAAAAAAAAAAATCTGACCAGAGTGACAACTGTTGACAGCTCAGCTGCGGTGGAAAACCAGGGACTTTGCCTGAAAATCAGAAAAATACTGCCATTATATGGCTAAAAGCCAACATATCTATTTTTGACTTGCATGAGATAGCAAAAGTGAGTCTATGTTCTGGGACAGTGGTCGGCCAGCCGTCGGCTGTGGTCAACTTTAACATTGGCATTTTCTCAGAGACTATTCAAGCCACAGTCTTCAAACTTGGCCCAGTGATACTTTGTGGCAAGACCTTTCTAAACATACCAATTTGAGTGACCTTTCTCAAAGGTCAGGGGATCAGGAAATAGGTTAAAAATTGCCATATTTTGACAAAACTATTTTTTTCTCAAATACTATTCACAACTTCCAACCCAAGCTTGGTATAAAAATACCTGATGGTAAAACCTTTCTATGCATACTAATTTGGTTGACCGACCCGTTGAAAAGGCCAAGGGTCTTGAGCTCAGGAAATAGGTGAAAAAAAAAAGAAGCCATATTTTGACTGAAGATTTTTTTCTCAAATACTATTCACAAAACGTCAAATCCAAACTTGGTACAGCGATACCTGATAGTAAGACCTTCTCCTATGCATACTAATTTGGATGACTCCTCGGAAAGGTCTAGGGTCACAAGAGATCAGAAAATGGGTAACAAATAGCTATTTTCTGTCCAAACAAAAAAAAATTCTCAAATACTGCATCCCAAACCTGGTTCAGAGATACCTTCCTTTGGTTTTGCATGCTAACTTGGGTGACCTCTTGCAAAGGTCACAACAGATGAGCAAATGATGTGAAAAAATGTCTTTTGGGGTAAATTTTAGTTTTTTTCAGGAGTTTTGCAAAACTTTTCAACCAAATTTGGCAGAAAGGGAGCTGATGATAAGATTTTTCTATGCATACTAATTGGGTTCATTACCTGTACTGAAAAAGGTAAAAGGTCATAGGAGGTTGACAAAAGTGAAAAATGAGTAAATATTGAGAAAACTTGGATTTTGCCAACCCTTTCCTAATGTTAGAACACGTGAACACTTGCCTATTTCAGTGACCTGTTGGAAAGTCAGGGTCACAAGGTCATTAATTATGTGGATCGGTCATGCACACAAGCCTTGAGGGCTTTGCCATTCTTGTTGAGTAAAGTGAAATTTTCATTCTTAACCCATTACATCCTGAGGCTGATTTTAAAAAAAATTTGCTTATTGTCCTTTGAAGGCTACGCTACAGATCAGGAGATGGATCAACCATTTTAGTTCAAGGGTGGTGCCAGAATAGCTTGGCGCATCAGGCGCCAAGCTATTCTGGCACCGCCCTTGAACTATCATAGTCAAATTAATTTAAAGCTATAGTGTATCAGGATGAAACGGATTGATGCAAATCTCGCTTTTCTCAAACATGGACATACTTCTGCAGTATAATGGCAGAATATTGCCTTTTTGAAAATATTTAACTCTTTCAGCCCGACAGCCGTATTTCCCACATTTTGGTGCACCAGTTGCAGGAGATGGATCCACCATGATAATTCAAGGGCAGTGCCAGATTAGCTTGGCAGCGACAGGTGCCAAGCTGATCTGGCACTACCCTTGAATTATCATGGTCGACCCATCTCCTGTAATGGGTCAGGGCTGAATGGGTTAAAACATTCCAGTTCGAGCACTTTCCTTATTTATTTATTTATTTATTTATTTATTTATGGTAACTTTTTTTCTGTTACTACTAGTATGATAAGCCACATAACTGTATGTTGTCGAAACACTAAAATCAGTGCTGTGTGCTTAGACGTCTGGGCAAACACTGCTATACCTTTTTTGCAGCAGATATGTCTGTAACGTGTAAGGAAACGTTTCTCAGTAGCTCTGTGAGGGCGATTTTCTTTTACTTCATTCCTACAGTTTGATGTATAGTTGTACAATTTGGGATTTGTTCATGACCTTTTTCTCATGGCCATTTAACCCATTGCATCCTGAGGCCGAGTTTCTTAAAATTTGCTTAGCGATCTGTGGCAAACTAGGAGATAGATCAACAGTTTTAGTTCAAGGGTGGTGCCAGAATAGCTTGGCGCCTAAAGCACCAAGCTATCCTGGCACCACTCTTGAACTATCAGTCAGTTTTGTTTCAAACCATGGGTGTATCAGGATGAAAAAGGTTAATGCGCCTCGGATGTATTCATCCCTGACAATTTATCATCTTCATGCAAAAGAATGAAGTTGACCAAGTTTTCAAATGTGAAACAGAAGAAACATAGGTTGGCACACCTGCGCGTAGCGCTCTCGAAATCTGGCCACGTCTCTCCAAGACTTGATTATTGAAAATGACCTGTATCTATCCCTAGACCAAGCCTTTACCACTGAACAACTAAATTGACTAGTTGTAGGAGGTAAGTCAAGTAATTTGTTGCGTCTCCATGGCGCGGACTTGCATTTTGTTTTTTATGAAAGCAATAGAAAAATGTGTTTTGGTCGAGGTATTTGCAGGAAATTATGTGTAGTGAAATGTCGAACAGCCTACTGGTACATTTATAACATTAGTTTTGTTGTCCACATTGTGATTCTATTAACCCTTTGGCTGTTGGTAGCGCTTTTTGTCGAGGTGATTCCTACAGGAATCACCTCGACAAAAAGCGCTACCGACAGCCAAACGTTACTGATGTACTCAAACCAGGGAATCACAGCGCTGGACAGACAACAGTTAGATCCCTGCCCCGCTATCAGGCACCAATCGCCAGCCACAGAGAATACGCAGGTATAGAATAGACAATCATTTCCATTCCTAATAAGATGATCAGGTCCTTATATAACCATGTCTGGGTGCCTGATAGCGGGGCAGGGATCTAACGTTGTCTGTCCAGCGCTGTGATTCCCTTGGTTGAGTACTGACAATTCTGCCAGCGCTAGCCTCACCTATCTGGTTTGTGAGTAGGTTACTGAATGGAAGAATTGTCTCAGCAAAAGGTACTACCAACACTCAGAGGGTTAATGAAACTATTTCACGTCAGCAATTGGATAGCTGCTATTTGTTCATATCAGGAGTATGGTCTCTTGCTTCTGTGTAGCGTTCGCCTTGCCCAGGCAGTTATAGGGATGAAGTTTTTGCCACACTAGTATTTGTCTTTGTTTTGCGCCATTTCATCTCAGCATTGAGAGGAGTGATTGTATATTATGCAGTTGGCAGACCATCATGTTGGGTATGGAATATTGTTATCTAGACCAAAAAGGCGACTGCCAAGCATGTAAAATGCAGAGACGAACCAAACAGAGAAAGAAACTTGCTTAGAACATCTATGCCTCTTGAGGATGTTTGGAGCGCGCGCATGCACTCACGCACACGCAAACACACACATTGACGTGCTTTCAAAAGAGGATGCAGGTGTACTTAGTATAGCATGTAGCTAGGTAAAGTCAACCTGACTTCACACAAATTATAACAAGACTAAAATTGTACCATGAAATTCTAGTTTTGTCACCATTTTCGCAATTCTTGAAGCAAAAGCGAAACTCATCACGTTAAATATAAAATTACGTAAAAACCAAAAAATATGTCGTGACAAATGATGTTTGACAAACCAATGACACGTATGCATGCATCTCCAAGAGGCAAAGATCATGAAGTGCCTGGAGGGTGCATGAACATCTATGCCTCTTGAGGATGTTTGCAGCACGCGCATGCAAACACGCACACGCATACACATTGACGCGCTTTCAGAAGAGCATGCAGGTGTACTTAGTATAGCATGTAGCTAGGTAAAGTCAACCTGATTTCACACAAATTATAGCAAGACTGAAATTGTACTGTGAAATTCTAATTTTGTCACCATTTTCCCAATTCTTGAAGCGAAAGCGAATCTCATATCACATTAAATATAAAATTATGTAAAAACAAAAAAATATGTCATGACAAATGACAAACCAATGACACGTGCACTGCGCGCGCCCCTTTCAGTTCACTACGACGCATTGTCACATCTGCAAGGCTTTTTCAGAAGGAGATATTCAACATCAGAATCAAGTCAAAGACAAAAGGTAGAGACCCTTGACAGCGAAGACAGCTCTCATGTAGAAGGGACTTTGTGGGTTATGGTTCATCCCATCTTGTTTTCTTTCCTCACATTCATGCTTGCACGCGCATGCATGTAATTACACACACTCTCATTCTAGCTTGCGATCACATTCTCTCTGTCTCTCTCTTATGAATTTTTATTTGATGTCATTTTTAGATCACTTCTTCGCTCTTTCAATTGTCTTTTGTAAGTGTGTTGCTATCTCCGTTGGGTTCTTCTCTATGAAATATTGTGTGCAACATATTGTTGATCCGAAGATTTGCCATTTTTCACTTTTGTTTTTTGACAGCAGTACAGTATCGGAAACTTGATGTACTTTTGTAGCACTTTGGTGTGTACAATTTTAGGGAATGGGTTCAGTTGTCCGCTTCACTGCCAGTGAACACAGATTGTGTTTCTGAAGTCTTTTGTCGGTTCAACGCCAAAGAGCCTCCGCCATCCCAGGAACATAGAGGCAAAGTGACATCAGCAAGAGGGAGAGATCCCTACCAGGCCCCACAACTGCTGAGGCTCATGAGGATGAATGTACCGGTATCTTGCAGTTGAGTAGGGTTTTTTTGGCAATAAAGGGGTTAACTCTTTTGAGACGTGTCGCATCCTTAGGCCGCGAATCCGGATGCGACACGTCTTGAAAGTGTTAATTTGGTGTACCTTTCAACATCGGACACCTCTCCTTTTTGTTTAATTTTTTTTTATGAAAAAAGTTGGATTGAAATTCCGTTCATGGCATTTCAGTAGGTAACAGACCAGCTGGCGACATACGATCCATATATTGTTTGGCCGTTTTGGGGCATGGCAGGCACGTCCTGAGAAGTCTCGTTGGTGTTGGGACCTTAACCCATTGCATCCTGAAGCAGATTTATTCAAATTTGCTTTTTGTCCTATGAAGGCTACATTACAGATTAGGAAATAGATCAACCATTTTTGTTCAAGGGTGGTGCCAGAATAGCATGGCGCCTGAGGCGCCACGCTATTCTGGCACCATCCTTGAACTCTCATAGTCAAATTAATTTCCAGCAGTAGTGTATCAGGATGAAAAATGTTAAGCAATTCACAACCAGCATTCAGAAGGGGATAGTCTAGATGCCTGATAAAAACTTTTAAAAACAAAAATGTGGCTCAGACTTGACTGTGGCGAAAGGTGATCGAGATCAACCCTGACATATCCAGTTTAAAAAAATCCATACATGTATTAATACATTTATAGCGAGAGATGGATCAACCATAATTCAAGGGTAGTGCCAGATTGGCACTACCCTTGAAGTATCATGGTCAATCCATCTCCTGCAACTGGTACAGTCATTATTTGACACATCTGAATTTAGGGAATTAAACGAGTCAATCCCCTTGTGTATGCAGCCCCCAGTGCTGTAAACAGTACTGGCGGCTGCATGAACATGGAAAGGGGGTGGGTGGGGGGGGTTGCGAATAAGCTTTTTTCCTTGAAAATGTTTAAATGACACTCACAAACCAGATAGGTGAGGCTATGTGTGTTTAAATGACAAACTACATGACTATAATATGTGCATGTTTTTTTAAAAAATATTTTCTATTGCGGTGTGTGGTGAATTTTTGTTGTATTAAAAGTTACTGTTTTACCTGCTGTTATTAAAGTCCTTTCAGGCTGAGACTTTAACTCCTTGGCTGCTAATGACGATACCATTTAGCAGAAACACGTTATCTTTCCTGGCAATAGGTATCATCTGTAGCAGCAAAGGTGTTGAGCAGTGTCATATGTGTGTTGTTTTTTTTCTTGTCTTGTGTCGTCAGCACACACACGCAAGAGCCGAGTATCGGTCACATAAAGTACAAGTGATATTTATTCCAAGTCACTCTTAAATGACACGGACAATGCGTTGTGTTCCTTCTACAGCACTGGGGAATATTTTATTTTCACTTCTTAATCAGTTGCTTTACCCTCTTGTGCATGCAGTCACCGGAACTGTAAACAGCTGAAGCAGTGGCTGCACGCACAAGGAGTTAAACGTGCTCATCTATACCTTTGGGTCGTGGGGCTTGTAGACGTAGGGCCCAAATCACAGACCAGCACAATACAACTTTAACCCTTTGGTGTTGGCAGTGTTTTCTGTCACAATGATTCCTGAACAGTGAAAGTAGATGACACGTTTTCCATTAACCCGTTCCATCCTAATACACCCATTGCTTGAAACAAATTTGACCGATAGTTCAAGGGCGGTGCCAGAATAGCTTGGCGCCTGAGGCGCCAAGCTATTCTGGCACCACCCCCGAACTAAAACGGTTGAATCTATCTCCTCGTCTGTCATGTAGCCATCATAAGATAATAAGCAAATTTTACAATATTAGACTCGGGATGTAATGGGCTAACAAAACGCATACAAGACGCACATTGGCGCTCTTCTAGTAGAGTTTGTGGGTGGTTTTGTCCGTATTTGCACCAAGTGGTTTCTCACCCAGTGTTGCTGATTTAGGTGAAAATGTACACGGCGTGAATATACCCACGTGTGAATCCACCCAGCGTAGTTTTGCACTGCTGTGATTCCACTTGCAGTCTACTTCGCACATGACAAGGTCGGATATAACGACACTTTTCCAAAGGTCTTGACTATGTAAATTACTTCACTTATAAAAACCCTGAGCATATAATGACGAGAAAAATTGGGTCCTCTGATGATTTGTTATATCCTAAGTTTCATGTATGTTTACATGTAGGCATAAATATATACATAGTGTAAATCTACCTGACGCAATTCTTCTCGGCATAAATTCAAACAGGCTTGAATTCAGCCTACTGAATAATCTGGGTTGAATAGTGACGGAACAAATCTACATTGGATGGATTCACACCTGGGTGAAATTTTTAACCCATTTAGCCCAAACACCCTACTGCAGGAGAAAGATCGACCTTGATAGTTCAAGGGCAGTGCCAGACGAGCTTGGCGCCTGAAGGCACCAAGCTCATCTGGCACTTCCCTTGAACTATCGGGGTTGATCCGGCTCCTGCAACTGGTACATGCTTGTTAGGTAACACCTCCAAAATGTGTGAAATGTGGCCATTGGCTTAAATGGGTTAATCACACTGGACAGATTTGCACCTAAATATAGTCAAGCAGACCCCCTTCGGCTCCACTTTTTCCACTTTTTACTAGAGGCCCGTGCTGGTCATATTCTTACTTACACATCGTGAGGCACAGACCTTCAATGGCCTCTGCCGTATATTAAACACTCATGTGAATCTGTGTCCTGCAGTTTAACCCTCTTAGCCCTGGATCCCTACAGCAGGAGATGGCTTGACCATGACAATTCAAGGGTAGTGCCAGATCAGCTTGGAGCCTTCTGGCGCCAAGCTGATCTGGCACTGCCCTTGAATTATCATGGTCCAGCCATCTCCTGCAACTGGTGCACAGTCGTTAGGCAACACCTCCAAAATTTGAGAAATGGGACCTTGGGGCTAAAGGGGATGGACAATGGAGAGACTACCGGTAATAACAAGAGGCTGTGAGGCATGCAATGAATGTCGCAAAACATGAAGACGCCTAGAAATGGGACCTTGGGGCTGAAAGGGGATGGACAAGAGGCTGCGAGGCATGCAATGAATGTCGCAAAACATGAAGACCCCTAGAAGAACCAAATGAAGAAAGAAACGCAGTTAACCCTCCTAACCCCACGGCCGCTTTTCCAAATTTTGGAGGCGTAGTCTAACGATTATGTACCAGTTGTAGGAGATGGATTGATCATGATAATTCAAGGGTAGTGCCAGATGAGCTTGGCGCCTGAAGGCGCTAAGCTCATCTGGCACTACCCTTGAATTGTCATGATCAATCCATCTCCTGCTTTAGGGCGCTAGGACAAAATGGGTTAGAAAAGACAGTTGTGTTGTAAATATCTTTTTAAAGCGTGTTTCTTTCATCCTAGGGTTTTTCTTTGCACGAGGACGCAGGAAGGGCATTGAGGAATACAAATAAAATACGGTTTTCCATGTACACATTGAGTACGCTAACATTAGTAACAAGGTGAGGTAGTCGACAAAACCTTGGGAGTAAACAAGTGTCATTTCATTTAGGTGCCATTTTTTAGTCATTTCTACCAGCATCGGAGTAAAACATTAACCCCTTCAATGCCATGAAACGGTGAACACGATCCAACCGCAAGGGACGTAGATTCTCATGAGCCCCGGCACGAGACGTAGATTCTCATGAGCCCCGGCAAGGGGCGTAGAGTATCGTGATCCCTTGCAACTGCCCGCTCATGAGGATCTGCGCCTCTGGCCGACTCTACCATGTGTCCGCGTTCCTTGAATGGCAATTTTGTCTCTTTCACACTGAATTTACACAGACTTCAGATGCACCATTCAGGGGCATGGGGAGGGTTAAAACCTGCTTTAACCTCCACTGCGCATGCAGTCAGCAGAATTGTTAACCCTTCGGCTGTCGGTAGCCGGTTTTGTGACAATGACTCCTGCAGGAATCTTCGCGACAAAAGCCGCTACTGAAGGCCAAAGGCTTAACGGTGCTGATGGCTGCATGCAAAACTGGGGTTATATCCTTGTAATATAATCATATGCTATTCAATTGAGTTCAGCTCGAAAAAAATTATTTATCCCTTTAACCCTTTGAGTCCTGATACACTCTAACATGAGATAAATTTGACCATCAGAGTTCACGGGTGGTGCCAGAACAGCTCGACTCTCAGAGGCACTGTCCTGGCACTACCCTTGAACTATCATGGTCAGCCTATTGCCTGAACTGTAAAGTAGCCGTCACAGGACAGCTTACAAATCTTTAAAAAAAATTAACCTCAGGATTTAATAGGTTAAAAGGCAACTACAATTTTACCCTTAACCCGTTTAATTCCACGGATTGACCATGATAATTCAAGGGTAGTGCCAGATTAGCTTGGCACCTGGCACTACCCTTGAATTATCATGGTCAGTACATCTCTTGCTGTAGGGCATTGGGGTAAATAAAGTTTACTGAATTGAACTGAACCGTGTGACTAGTGTTTCCTAAGGAACTGTTCTAATCTGGTCAATGGCCTTCTACACAGTGCGTTTCAAGCTTCACACAGTTGACCGTCCTGTCAACTGAGCTGACCTGTAATATGTTCACATCCAGGACACGCGGGTGAAAATTACCAGGCGCCAATGGCGAGTTAAAATGGCATCGGTCGTGTACAGATGCCATCTTCACAGGCCCAAAAGCTTTTTTAAAATTCCCCTGTGGCAATGCTAAAACTCGCTGTGTATGATCTGCCTGCTGCGCGTGCGTGTGCAGAGATGTGACCTTGTAACGCCTGCCTCCGTGAGCCTCGTTTCAATGCGCTTAATACACCAGGCCAGTTGGAATTGTTTTAGGGCCAGTTCAAATCACTAAGCTGAGATGCAACCAGGCACTGAACATTGGTCGGTCGCAGTCTGACTGCAGGGCTAAAATGTATGATTAGTGTAGGTGCCAAAAGGCCAAATGTTCTATAATAATTGCCTCGAGGCTGCCTATGTCCGGTCACTTTTCTGCTGTCTTAGACTTTGTATTACATATATCAAATTACGTCGGCAGGCAGTGACCACTCACCAAACACTATCTTACGTATTACTATTGCTGGACCTTTGCTTTCAGCCAACTTTCACCCCTCCCGTTGCTTTGTGTACAACACTTGCATCTTCTTTTATTCTGGGTCTATTATATCACATGAATACAACAATGTTATGGCACGATAACCTACTATACTGACGAGCAAAACAAATGTCACATCATTCGAGTCATCGGAAGCACTTCAGTGTTTCAGATGACTCAAATTATGTTGCATTTCATTTGCTTGTTGGTATACAATTTCCGAACGCTGGATATACGTCAAATTCATGTTGGCGAAACCCAGGACATTTAACTCATTCAGCCCGGCGCACGTATTTGCTAAATTTTGGAGGCGTCATCTAACGACTATGCACCTTTTGCAGGAGATGGATCGACCATGATAATTCAAGGGCAGTGCCAGATTAGCTTGGCGCCGACAGGAGCCAAGCTAATCTGGCACTGCCCTACTTCCTATGCCAACACACAGGGCATCTAATAATAATAATAATAATACATAGTTTTTATATAGCGCCCTTCCCCACGAACAGCAAGCTCGGAGCGCTTTACAGCACAAAAAAAATATTAAAAAGGAGAAAAATTAGAACGCACTCACTCTTTAAATAAACATCTGCTCGCACCATGTAGGCGCATTCCTAACACGAAACACACACACACACACACACATACACACACACACATAGCCTATCAACATGGGGAAACAACCAACATTTCCAGGCAGCACATCCAGACTAAGCTAATCTTGATATGCTACCTGGAAAAGATGGGTCTTCAAATTTGTTTTGAAGGTCAACAGGGTAGGGGAAAGACGGACATGCAGTGGAAGTGAGTTCCAGACGTGAGGGGCCTGATAACTGAAAGAACGGGCACCAGCAGTTTTTAGGCTGACTCTGGGCTGAACAAGCAGTTTTTGTGAGCTTGAGCGTAGACTTCTACTAGGATTGTGTGAGGCAAGGGAAGAAGACAGATATGCAGGAAGCGTATTGTCATAGTGTTTGTATGCCAAAGTGGCCAGCTTGTACTCTATTCTCTGTTTGACAGGTAGCCAGTGGAGATTTTTTAGCAGTGGTGTGACATGATCAGTACGTTTTTTGCGAAGGACTAACCGGGCTGCATTATTCTGGATACGCTGAATGCGAGTGAGTTGATCAGATGAGATACCAGCAAGGAGGGAATTACAGTAATCTAGACGGGACAGAATGCGAGAGCATACGAGCTGGGCAGTAGCCTTTTCTGTCAAAAAGGATCTGATCATGCCTATTCTGCGGAGCTCCAGGTAGGCAGTGCGGCAAAGATGGCTAACCTGTTTTTCCATCGATAAACTTGAATCCAGGAATACACCCAGATTTTTTACATAGGATTTGAAAGAAATGTCTTGGCCACCTATGGAAATATGATCACAGCTGGAGGCGGATGTTCTAGCTCGAGTACCAACAAGCATGCTCTCTGTTTTATCATCATTTAACTTGAGTCTGTTGCAAGTCATCCAGTCTTTGACTTCAACTATACACTTCTCCACATTGGAGACAATGGTCTGCAGTTTACTAGGATGGTCAGACTTAGAGATCTGAGTGTCATCAGCATACTTGTGATACTCACAGCTATTCTGGCTGATGATTCGGGAAACTGGTTTAGTGTACAGAGAGAACAGCAGAGGACCCAAAACTGACCCCTGTGGGACACCATACTTCAAAAGCACAGGCTGAGACATGATCCCATTCACACATACAGACTGATATCTTTCAAAAAGGTAAGACCTGAGCCATGACAGCGCTGGACCTGAAATACCAAAAGACACGCGTAGGCGTTCTAAAAGAATCCCATGATCCAGCGTGTCAAACGCCGCAGACAGGTCTAATAATGATAGCAAAGAGACATGTCCGACGTCAGCATGTGTAAGCAGGCTATTGGTAATGTGAAGCAATGCTGTCTCAGTACTGTGATTTCTTCGATATGCAGACTGATACAGTTCAAGTAAATCATTACTACTGAGATGTGACATGAGCTGACTCAGCACAACTTTCTCCAGAATCTTGGAAAGAAAGGGAAGATTAGACACTGGTCTATAATTTTTCAGCAAGTTTGCATCCATCCCTGCCTTCTTCAACAATGGAATTACCACAGCCTGCTTAAAATGCCGAGGCACAGACCCTGACTCCAGAGACAAGTTAATAATTCTGGTTATCACACTGACAAGCTCATCAGGGCATAGCTTGAGTATAGAGGTGGGAATGGGGTCAAGGGAACAAGATTTGGTGGGTGAGGAAATAATTAGTTTCTTTACAGTCTCCTCTGTGACAGCAGTAAACTCATGTAACACAGGCCCGTCATATGGTAAATAGGACACAGCATCAGAACAGTTGTCCAGTTCCTGACGGATCGTGCATATCTTAGAATCAAAATACTGACAAAACTTATCAGGTAAATCATTCACTCTTGCTGGGAAGTCTGTTCACATCCAGTACACAAACTTGGTATGGTAGTCGACGAAGCACTGAGGGTAACAGAGGCTGGGCTTTGACGGGCAGCTGGGGCAGTAGTGGCGTATCTCTTTCTTCTTCACGCCCTTCTTTCTACACACTCGGCATCTCCTCCTGGGAAGTTTGTTCGTTGGTCCTGCTGGTATCGGATAGCAGAAGTGTTTTTCGGTCAGTCTGACATCATCATCCAGTTCTGATGCCTTCAGCAGTGTGCGATCGACGCTGGCACTGGGGCTCTCTGGCAGCTGGTTGTGCCACACCGCATTCTCTTGCACCCGTTTGCCCTCAAGCAAAAGCCACGAGGAGATGACAGACTCCAAAAAGGAGAGGTACTGACACCGTTCTCTGTTTTCCCTCTTGCAGGCCAGAATGAAGGCGTTGCATACAGCCATCTGCAGGAGGTGAAAAAACACTGTCTTGGTCCACTTGGTTGAACGGCGTACGCAGCTCAATGGCTGAATAAACTGTTCCAGTCTGTCTACCCCGCCTCTATGTTTGGCGTGGTCTGAAGACACTTTGGGGCAGCAAATTATTCCTGTGGTGCACGCTTTGTCTTGTCTTGTGTGACCGTGGATAGTGGAGAGAAAGTGACACGTCTTGTCACCATGGTGCTTGGTAGCGACTATTTTCTGGTCACCACAGACAGCAACTGAAGAGCCCGGTGCCACCTGTCGCGACCGCAGTTTGTCGGGGATGCTGGTTGCAGGCACCATACCACAAGCCAGAGTTTGTTTCTCCAGCAGATACAAGAACAAGTTCAAACTGGTAAACTGTTTGTCGCTGTACACATGGTAGCCTCTGCCAACAAGTGGGGCGATAAGAGACAAAACCGTCTTCTCGCTCGAGGTCAAGATGTCTGGAACATCATGCAGGATTTCGCTGGCAGGAACCTTACTTCCTGTGTGAACTTTGAACTGGAAGCAGTATCCACCACCACCACTGTCTTTCCCATTGCCGTCAGACTCACAGCAAAGACTTATCTTGATGCCACACTTCTGTTTGGTCTGCTGTTCCTGCTGTTGTTCGTCCAAGTCGCCCTGCAACAACAGAGGTCGCTCCCCAATACAGATATTGCAGTGCGGTTCATACACAACTTGAAACTTTCTTTGCAGATGGTTGATGACTGGTCGAATCTTGTACAGGCGATCATAGTCCGGGTCCCCAGGTGATGGCTGCAGGGAACTGTCACTGAAGTGAAGGAACTTGAGAATCAGCATGAACCGGTTAAGCGTCATCACAGAGCGAAAAATAGGGAGACTGTACAGCGGCTTTGTAGACCAGTAGTGCTGGATTGTCGGTAACTTGTGCACCCCCATCAGCAAATTTGCAGCCAGAAATTTCTTCATTTCCCCACAGTCCACAGGCACCCACAGATTTACACGAGAGTGTTGTGGTAGGTTGTTGGCAGCTATGAACTGATCCGCGTAGAGGTTTGTCTGAGTGACAATATGCTGTATGAGCTCATCATCAAAATACAACTGTAGAAAATCCACAGGTTTGAAGCCAGTTGTCTCACACTTTATGCCAGGATTTCCTTGGAACTGAATGTTTTGATTTGGGGGCTGTGGTCCAGCTTTTCTCCAGTGATTGATCTGAAAAGTTGGAGGCAGTGGATGTGTGTGGCCAGCGTATATGGGCCATCGGCTAAAATCTGATGAGCTAAATGGTCTTGACTGTTTAACACTCCTGATTTTCGCTAATGGCTCATATACACTGTCAAGAGGTCTTGCAGACCTCTGATTATCATCACTAATGTAGCAGTTTGGTTCATAATCCATGTCAACTGCATTACTCTCTGGCTCAGTGCAGCTGCCATTTTCATCATCCACATTCACAAAGCTACTGTCACTAACAGGCTTCTGACGTTTTCGCGACATGCGAGTTGTTACAGAATAACCTCCCCTCCACCCACCATCTTCTTCACTCCTGGCATCACCTTTTGAAATGGTGTTGCTGATATTATCATTCAGTGTACCACCATCACCATTCTGCGAATGGTCGCCCATGGGACAGTCACCTTCTTCGTCTGGTACATTGCTGTCGTAATCGCTGTCTGAAAACAGGTCATCTTCGCCACTGTCTGGATCGTTGATAAATTCTTCTGTTGTATCTAAAGTGTCAGGGGGCTCAGGTTTATGCTGAGGACCGACATCAGGTTTCTCGGCCTCCAAAATCACCACCTAAATCAAAGACAGACAAATAATAATAACAATAATGGTCATCATCATCAGTCTTTATACCGGTAACAAGCTACAGGATTACAGCGTGTACATACATACTATGAACAAGAAAGGCATAACCCTTATGGCTCACGTGTCTATGACCGATGCACATATGTGTGACCTTTTAAAATCACTGCCGACCACCAGCGAAATCTATGTTGTCTCAAAACGTAAGCATTTGTTTCCTCAAAAACATTACCGATGACATGACTTTGTGGAAATGTCTACTACTAGCTCAATTTTAGCCTACTTACCCGTTGTGTGCCTACACAACCCGCTAGGCACTCGGGGAACCCCAGAGGGGCCGAGAGTTATCTCCCGCTCCTTCCTTACCAGTTCCTGTCACGAGACCAACCAGTCTTGCTACTTCGCTCGTGCCGAGAAGACGTGTCGGGCTTTGCTCCGCTGTGCCTCGACCGGTCTTCGTCTTGCCTACGCTCGTTTCGACTTCTCTTCCGTGCCTGCCGCCTTCTAGCGCTGCCTGCTTCTTCCTTGGCGCCGTTCCGGGTTCCCTCGGCTCTCCTCCGTGCTGTGACTGCTGTATGGCTACCCTTTCCCCCGTTCCCGCTTCGGCTTGGAGGTAAGGTAACGGTAGCTACCCACAGCCAGCCCTCGGGTCGAGAGCCGGCTGCCGTGGGACTCGTCTTTCGTTGTGGTTACGACATAAGGGCACCAACTATTGAAATAATTTCCGTGCCTTGCACAGCCTTCTTGCGACTCTCCTAGCGGGACGTCGCCTTCTCTCTCCTGGTTCTGCCTCGTTAGCTTACGAGTTGATTTTGCCTTTCAGACGCTGGTTTTCGTAGGGCCTGGCGGCACTCACGTACCGTTCGTCCAGCTTAAAGGCCCTTTAGCCCTTGGAGAGTATAACCATTGTTTCACGCGCCGGCGGTCACGGCGCCTGGGGTTCCTTGGTGGACAGGGGGAGGTAGCTTAGTGGATAAGACACTGTGCTGGCAGTCGTAAGATAATAATAATAATAATAATAAGCGCATTAAATAGGCGCTTTATCCCAATTGAAATTCGGCTCTAAGCGCCGCCGCGTACTGAACCCAACAAGCACGCTCACGTGAATCACGCGCATTCGCTCACACACTGTACGTAGACACAGAACATTCACGTGGTGCTGGGGGCAAGCTCAGGCGAGCTACTGTAGTTTTTGGAAATTCAAAATCGTTTGTATTTGAAATTTGATTAAGTGGGCTGAAACTGATACCAAAGATCCCGGGTTCGTATCCCCTGGGGGGCAGGAATGGGATATGGACTTTCCTCATTCCATCTAGTCAATTTCTACAGACTCGGCTTATGTTTGCCTGTCTCGCCTTCATGTACACAG
This sequence comes from Semisulcospira habei, assembly GCA_036245525.1. Classification (NCBI taxonomy): domain Eukaryota; kingdom Metazoa; phylum Mollusca; class Gastropoda; family Semisulcospiridae; genus Semisulcospira; species Semisulcospira habei. The sequence continues at coordinate 55,492,514 of BTPG01000002.1, read as the reverse complement.
CACGCATAATCAAGGGCATATGATAAAAATGCCATTCCCACTAATCGAAAAGAGAATGCCCGGTCGCGCTGGTGAGATGAAACAATGATATCACAAAGGAGGGCTCGGCGCCCTCTTGCCTGTGTTTGCGACCTTGCTATGCCCTTTGTTACAGAACCCAAATGCTTATGTGCTCCCTATGGGGAAACTTCCAGTGCCGACGGATGACCATGCGGTCTGCCTACCTTGTGCGGGCTGCTACCCGGACCACCTTTGTATTTCTGTGCGACCTGGCCGGATATGTTTGGTCGGACCTCTGGGGCCTGTACCGACGAGAGCGGCCCCTGCCTGCTTCCTCTCTTCCGGCTCCGGTTGATACTTCTGCAGCCCTTACGGTGCTGACCGCCCTTTCCCGCCCTGGCCTCACGGAAAGGATTCCTGTTGGGACTCGGTGTTGCTGGCTGACCAGAGGACCGCCACTGCTGCCACGCCCGCTGACCCTTCCGGAGGGTCTGTTTGCCGGCAGAGCGCCCGCCTCACTGAGCCCGGCCTGCAGCAGTCTGCCCTGAGCCGTCCCACGTTGACTGGCCTTCCTCACCCGTCTCTCACCACAAGCCGCTGATCCTTCCGGAGGATCTGAACGCCGGCATAGCGCCCTGCTCTCGGAGTCTGGCCAAGAGAGGCGTCAGCTTTAGCTGCGCGACACAGTCGCGCCCCGACTCCCACCGTTCCACTTTCAGTTCACTTGCTGGCTGATCAGAGGACTGCCACTGCTGCCACGCCCGCTGACCCTTCCGGAGGGTCTGTTTACCGGCAGAGCGCCCGCCTCACTGAGCCCGGCCTGCAGCAGTCCGCCACGAGCCGTCCCACGTTGACTGGCCTTCCTCCTCTCTCTCTCTCCACGATAAGCCCGCTGATCCTTCCGGAGGATCTGTACGCCGGCATAGAGCCCTTCTCACTGAGTCCGGCCAGGAGAGACCTCAGCCTCAACCTACGCGACACAGTCGCGCCCCTGACTCATCCCGTTCCACCGTCAGTTCTAGACACTCGCGCTCGCCCGCGAGCGCCGCCGGAAGGATCATTCCCCGCACCGGGATCGTCGCCGCTCCCACTGCCACTCCTCGTTGCGTGCGCGTTCGCGCTCGCACCGTTCGATGCGTCCGCCGCGTCGCCACCTTCATCGGCGCCCCTCTTCGGTTGTCCGCCGTCCTTCGTCCAGACGTCGTTCCCGCGCACCGGACAGGACCCCTCATCGCTTCTTCTCGCGTTCGCCTCGGCGATCCCCGCCTCCGTCGTCGCTGCCGGCTCGTTCCCGGGCTTCCCGCGAGGTTCGACACGCGTCCCCGCCCAAGCTTCGGCCTTCCTCAGTGCCTCGCCCGCCTTCTCGCCGCCCCCTGGGCGAAGAAGCCATCAGTTTGCTGCCCGAGGACTCCGTCTCAGCCCTGTTGGGTGAGGATGGTCGCTCCCTTTCGCCCGCCGACGTCGGTGTTGATGTCCCCTCGACCCTTCCGTCATCGTCCCGTGCGGAGACCCTCTTAGCTTTGGATGAAGCCGCCAGGATCACCGCAGCCACTCTGCCAGCGGACTCCTGCCCAGCCTCTCACCCCCTGAAGAGGAAGGTCTCTGCCTTGGTGGATGCCGAGCGTCAAGTTAAGAGGTTCAAGTCGCTTCCCCAGCCGCCTGGATTTGAGGAGCTGCGAGATGCCTTCTCAGCGCACCTGCAACTTCCCGCGTCTCGAGGGCCGGTGTTCTTCTCCGTTCGTCGCTGGCCGGCTGGCCTGGACATCACCTTCCGTCGGGACTGGTATGCCGGCCATTCCCAGGCTTCCTCCATCCCTCTTCCTGTGATGGACCCCCCCTGCCGTGTCGCAAGCTGGCGGCTCCGCTCTTCTTCCCCGTTCCCCCCCTCGTGGCCTGGATTTGACTGCGTCCCTGGTGCGGAACACCTTAGCCTGCGATGGGTTCCTGGAGCTGCTCACTCAAGCCCTGGTTTGTCGTGTGGAAGACGCCTGGCTTCCTTCTATCACGCCGCCGGGTTGATCGGCTCTTCTTAGCGGAGTCGCCTACCGCGCCGCCTACCTCGCGTCGGTCTACGCTTCGCTGCCTCCGCCGACTGTGCCTTGACCCCGTCTTGGCCGTCCTTTTCCCTCGAGGTCTCATGTTCCCCGTGTTTCGCTGAGGCCTCCGCGCGGCGGGAGGTGTCTCCTCCCTCAGGTAAGTTGCCACGGAGGTTTTCCGATTCTCAGACTCGCCAACCTTCTACAGCCGCCGATTTTTCGTTCCGAAGCCTGGAGGAAGTGGCGTCAGGTTTCTTCTCTCGGCCTGTACAGATTTCGGCCCTCCTTCCGGACGGAGACTGCCAGAGCCCTGAAAGCAGCGGGCCAGCCTTAGACTGCGCAGGCGGCTTGGACCTTTCCGATGTGTACCTGCTGTCTCGATGCTCCAGGCCCCCAGGAAGTTCGCTGGTCGCGATCGACGGCGTCTAATCCAGTTTCCCGCGCTCCCGTTCGGTCTCAACCTCTGCCCTGGCGGTTCACCGGGCCGATGGACTCCTTAGTCGCCAAGGCCCGACAGTCCTCCTCCAGTCCGACGTCGATCTACCCAGACGACCTCTTCCTTCGCCGCCAGTCTGAGAGCTCTCTCGCGACAGACAAGGACGCGCTACTGCACCTCCTGACGCACTTGGGGCTTCCTAGTAGCATCTCCTACTCCTTGGGCGCCCGGCTTCCGGCGACGTATCGACGATGGCGCTGGTGCCCCAGATTCTCTCGCCTTCGTCGGTGGACCGACGCCGCTTGGCTGGATTCGGCAGTTCCCCGGGCATCTTCTCCGCCCCAGTACTCTCTGGGTTCGACGCGAGCCTCTCTGCGTGGAATGCTCATCTCCTGCCGCGGTTCCCCTTGACTTCCGGCCCTCGGCCCTCGGATTAACGCACTATCTCATCGTCCGGCCAGTGATGCAGGCCGTTGACGAGCCCTTCATTGCTGGGATGACCTCCTCAGACACCAGGAGCTGCTCGCCCTCTCTGACAACACACCTTTGGTGGATTACTTCCAGGTACAAGGTGGCACACGCTCTCTCGAGCTTGGTATGCTTCTCTACCAGAGCTGGGGTTGGTGCGAGGACCGGACCTTCTTGGCGAGCCCGACACATTCCCGGACAGCTGTACGTCGGGACCGACTCGCTGTCCCGTCGCGGCCAGCTCTTGCATGCGGATTGGACCCTTCGGCAGGACATCTTTCGGTGGACCCGCGCCCGTTAGGAGTCTCCCCAGGTCGACTGGTTCGCCACAAGGTGGAACCTTAGGCTTCCCCTCTTCGTCGCCCCGATTCCCGATCCCTGGGCTTGGGCTGTCGATGCGCGCTCCATTCTCTGGGACGTCCTGGCGGCCTCCGCCTTTCCTCGACAATCCTCGTACCCAAAGTCCTCCTCAACCTTCGGCGCTGCCCGGCGGCCCTCCTGTTATTCGCTCCGTTCGCCTGGATCCGCCACAGGAACACCGGCCCTTCTCAGCCTCGCCACGGGCCCCCCCCCCCCCCCCCCCCATGCGCCTTCCCACTCCTCGCACCATGCTCAAGCCACTGCGCCAGCCGCTGTTCCTCCCTGCCCGGAGCGGCTCATCCTTCACGACTGGAGGTGTGCGGCAAGCCCTCGGTGCTAGAGGCTACTCGGGTACAGCGGTGGAGGCGATCGCTGCGGCCCCCAGACCTTCGGCCATTCGAGCCTACGTGGGACATGGCGAGTCCTGTTTTCCTGATGCACCGATCACAGCCTGAACCTCACGGATTTGTCGTATCCGCAGCTGGCGGAGCTCTATCGGGCTCGGCTGAGACCTAGATCTAGCCCTTCACGGTGCGGGGTCACCTGTCCAGGCTCGCTTACACGCTGACACCGCGGACACCCAGACCCGGGCGCCTGCACAGACTCGCCGACCTTATCGGACACTTCGGCAGCCGCGCCAGGCCTACCGCTCGCTCCTTCCCCGCTGGGACCTACCCTGGGTGCTAACGTGGTTGAATTCTGCCCGATTCGAACCCTTACAGCGGCCCGTGCGCAGATGTGACACGCTACACGTGCTTCCTGCTGGCCCGGGCTACCACCTCGCGGGGGAGCGAGCTACACGCGCTTAGGCGCGTCCTATCTGCTTACAGTTCTGAGCGGACGGGTCCGTGCTACTTCTCACTGCCCCGGCCTTCCTTGCCAAACAGGTCCCTCTGACTGCGCCACAGGTTTTACCTTACGGCCGCTATGAAACAAACCCCTGTCACAGGAGACCAGGTAACAGGATCCCGTGCGCACCTTTGACTGCTCTGCGACGATCTAAAGCCTTCCGCAGAGGGCGTGCACGCCTCTCCCTACCTCTGAGATCGGCGGAATGACATAACGGCCCAGACGTTCTCTTCCTGGCCCCCTGAGTCATTTGCTCCGCCTATCAAGATTTCTCCCTGCAGGGAGCGAAGAGGCTGCACATATGCGCACACGAGGTACGAGCCATGGCCACGAGCGCCACGTTTGTTAGAAAATGCGCTGTCACGGACATCGTGGCTACCTTGGACGGGAAGACTGAATCTGTATTCGCCCGCTTCTACCTCAGGGACCTGGCGGGCCAGCGAGAGAATCTCGCAATGGTGGGGGACATCGCCGCGGCGCAACACTCCCTCCCGGTGCCACCTGCGCCGTTGGTATGCACTTCGCTAAAATTGTCGGGAGTTTGCGACTGGGAGGACGGCTCTTTTCCCTCCTAGGGAGTTGTCATGCGGCACCCTCCGCCTCATCGCAATTCTTCCACAAAGTCATGTCATCGGTAATGTTTTTGAGGAAACAAATTCATTTTTCTCTAAAAGGTATTTTTTCGAAAAATACTTACCGATGACATGACTCGGATGGCCCTCCCACCTGCCCCGCTTGCCGCTTTCGAGCGAAGTATCTGACTGGTTGGTCTCGTGACAGGAACTGTTAAGGAAGGAGCGGGAGATAACTCTCGGCCCCTCTGGGGTTCCCCGAGTGCCTAGCGGGTTGTGTAGGCACACAACGGGTAAGTAGGCTAAAATTGAGCTAGTAGTAGACATTTCCACAAAGTCATGTCATCGGTAAGTATTTTTCGAAAAAATACCTTTTAGAGAAAAATGAATTTTTCACACATCTGTCAAACCCGTGACTCTTGACCTTTGCAATGAGTCAACTAAATTAGTATGCATAGAAATGCCAAATTTGAATGAAAAGTTTGCAAAACCTTTAATAAAATATACATTTCTAACAATTTTTTTTTGCATTTTTCACACATTTACTGACCTCTTGTGACCCTTGACCTTACCAAGGGGTCATCCAAATTAGATCATAAGATAGGTCTTACAATCAGGTATCTGTGCCAAGTTTGGGTTTGTGGTTTTGCATAGTATTTGGGAAAAATATTTTTTGTCAAAAAATGGCTTTTTTAAAACCTATTTTGGGATCATCCCATGACTCTTGCCCTTTGTGATTGGTCAACTAAATTAGTATGCATATGAAGGGCTTATCATCAGCTACCTTTGAGCTAAATTTGATTGAAATTTATTTTACTAAAATGTTGATAAAAATTACAATTTTATCAAAACTTGGTATTTTACACACATTTGCCAACCTCTTGTGACCCTTGACCTTTCCGAGGGCTCATCTAAATTAGTATGCATAGATAGGTCTTACCATCAGGTATCTTTGTACCAAGTTTGGGTTTGAAGTTATGAATAGTATTTGAGAAAAAAACATCTTTTGTCAAAATATGGCTATTTTTCATCTATTTCCTGATCTCTTGTGACCCTTGACCCTTCAGAGGGATCAATCAAATTAGTTTGCATCCAACGGCAGGAGATGGATTGACCATGATAATTCAAGGGTAGTGCCAGATGAGCTTACCATTTGGCACTACCCTTGAATTATCATGGTTGATCCATCACCTGCAACTGGTACAAAGTCATTAGAAGACACCTCCACAGTGTGGGAAATGTGGCCTTGGGCTTAACTCATTCAGCCGACACACCTCAGCAAGACATGGATCGAGCATAATAGTTCAAGGGTGGTGCCAGAATAGCTTGGCGCCCATAGGCGCCAAGCTATTCTGGCACCACCCTTGAACAATCATGCTCGATCTATCTCTAGAATTGTAATACAGTTAGTTTGTTAGTTATTTGGGTTTAACGCCGAGCAGGCAATTAAGGAGAATTGTAATACCGTCCTTCCGAGGGCAACTTCAAAATTTGGGGATTTCAGTCATAGGGTAGAATGGGTACCCGAACAGAGTACCATTATTTAACACTTTCAAGGCACGCTGCACTCAAGTATGTGGCTTCATGCCGAATATCTGGATGCAGCATGTCTTCAAAACAGCTAACCCTTTGGGTGTCGGTAGCGCTTTTTGTTTGCGATGATTCCTACAGGAATCATCGTGACAAAAAACGCCACCGACACGCAAAGGCTCCAGACCTAGTCAACAACCAACCTGATCATCACACAGCGAACCAGGAGATTTTGCGGACACGGAGACTGTCTCATCGAGCACGCCTTCTGCTCTCAACTGTCCGCTGTGACCTGAAGTGTCCATTGTTGATGTGTCTTCACTGTCAGATAAACTTGGGGAGCTGACCGACGGATACACAACATTTTCATCCCCAATGACCTCCGTCTTTACTATCCGCTCATAAGCCAGGGGTCCGACTTGAGAAAAGTTGCCACTTTCACTGCCTGGCGAACTTCGGCACGAGCCAGGGGCAGCGAGCACAAATTCGTCATCCATAATTTCTGTCTTGATACTGCACGCTGTTGGTGGTTGTCTTTCCTCTTCTCTGGCTCTCTCACCATGACAAGATGATGTGGAAGGATGGCCCCAAGGTTCATCGTCTGTGATTTCAGTCTTGATGCTAGATTCTCTGACTGGGGCCGTCATATCCAGAGTTATCGTCTGGTGAGAACTTCTTGTGTAACTCTCAGCCCGTGTTGCTGTATTGGCTGTTCTGGTATTGGAGACCTCACAGGATCCATTTTCCAACCTATCAACGAGCATCTGGTGTACTCTCGCATGCATGTTGGAGTTTGCAGTGGTGTCAGACACCACTTCACCCACTGCTTGATGCACCTGAAAAATAAAACAAAATAGCGGACATGTATTTTCTGTAGCACAACTCATTCGAGACGTGCCGCCTCCTGATCACTAAACCGGTCACGTCGCTAGTGGACCTGGACAACTATGAGGGAAAGGTGAAGAGGGTGGATAGTTAGTTGTTTGGGTTTAATGCCGAGCCAGTGACTGAGGTCATCGCACAGTGGGAAGGGTAAATAAGTCTGGCCAGTCAGACTAAGAGAAAGGTCTTAAAACATGATGTAAATGCAGTTTAACTCTTTACGCCCCGAGGACGAAATTGTCAAATTTGTGTAGATATCTCCTGAGGTCTATATCACAGTTCTGGAGACAGATTGACCATGATATTTCAAGGGTGGTGTCAGAATAGCTTGGCGCCTCTAGGCGCCAAGCTATTCTGACACCAACCTTGAAATATCATGGTCGATCCACATCCTGTCGTAGTCTTTCAGGGCGTTAAGGGTTAAAAGTACACAAAGTCGCACAGGTCAACTGTACAAGTCTGCAGACTTTGGAAGTTCATAAAAACAGTCAAAACTAACTACAGAGACTCAAATCTTGCAAAACAAATTGGCTTCCTTTAGAAAGCTGTAGATTTTGTCCAGGGGAACGTCCTGAAACAAAAACTTCAAAGAGTCTGCTGTATAGTGTTTCCACCTTATATCGATTAGGTCAGCACATGATGTCAAGAAGTGCTTCACCGAAAACAGCTTGTCGCAGGTGAAGCACAAGGGGCGTTCCTCCCCTTTTAATAAGAAGGAGTGTGTGGCATAAATATGGCCAATGTGAAGACGAGCAAGGACAGTCTCCTCACGGTGGCTGTCACAGTGATGAGGTAAGCTGTCGGACACTTTAGGGAGAGTTCACGGAGCTTGTTCATCTCTTCCTTGTCCCACTCAGTCTGAGGAGAAGGTAATGGGTATGCATTGTTGGTAGTATTCACTCAGAAATAAATACAGGGAAATGGACCGCGCAGACTTTGAAGTTGCAAGGGGCTACCTTTGCTGGGTACAGAAATTAAAACCGAGGTTGCTTAGCACTAACTATGGAAATGACCCAGGAGGAATACGAGGCATGGGAATGGGAACTTGACACTTTCCTACAGTCTGGCTACCATGTATTTCTTGGACATCTGTGGAAAAAAAGTCATTTTCCACCGGTAGCACTTCAGGATAGAGGCTTTGCTGTTGCATGGGGTCCAGTGCCAAAAACTGAAACAACTGAAAAATGACTGAAAATGGTCCCTGAATTTACTATGCACCATGATACATGACCGGCACGAGACATAAATGCTCATAAGCCCCTGCCTGTTCCATTTGCAAGAGACATACACTCTCATGAGCCCCTGCATTCGCAGGGGCTCATGAGAATGTATGCCTCTTGCAAATGGAACAGGCTGCCTGAAGGCCTGTTCTGTCCTGACCCAAAATGCAGATTTTACAACAGCTGAATCAGAGTCCAGGACTGAAGACTATCACCCATGCTGACATCGCAAGTAACAGCGCAAATGGCTGGCACTATGTAGTAGGAGCATGGATATCGCTTCAAAGGGTTCGGTAATCTAGCACATCTACTGTATCTCTAGCACTTCTACCGTATCGCCACAGAGAAGCATTTTCACTCACCTGTTTGGCACGCAGATACATGGCCGATTTACTCTTGCATGCCTTGATGACGGCGCGAAATGCCCCAGGTGTCGAACACTCAGTACCCACAATGTCAAGCGTGCCTGTGGCATAGCAGACCTCATACCCTGTGCTCGAAAGAACAGGGTAGAGGTGGAACACTCTTGCCTCAAACTGTGCAGCCGTCATGTCATCACTAAATGACAGTGGCCTCCCTTCATTGGCAATACCTGCAAGATCCACATAAGCTGTGATAGAAAGTGGCTTTGTTTGATAAAGACAAGCAATAGAAATATCAATTTATCCCACTGTTGGCAAAGTTCCTTCGACCTTTAACCCTTTTCATCCTGATACACTCCTGCTTGAAATTAATTTGACTATGATAGTTCAAGGGTGATGCCAGAATAGTTTGGCGCCTCAGGCGCCAAGCTATTCTGGCACCACCCTTGAACTAAAATGGTTAATACATCTCCCAATCTGTTATGTAGACTTCATAGGACAATAAGCAGATTTATAAATCAGCCTCATGATGTAACCTTTTCTGCGTGGTAAATCACCGGAGTACAATTTGTGCCAGGTAAGTATCAGATGAATAATAATAATAATAATTACGGTATTTATAATGCGCTTATCTTATAATAATTATAACTCTAAGTGTGCACTCACAACTCGTGCATGCATGCGCTTGCTTTTGACAATGACTCACGTACCACAAATACATTACGACAATCAGCTTAGGGTGGGGACCGTAGACGGAGAAGGAGCGGGGTCCGAAAGTGCTGAGTTTGGTGCAGAGGATGTGGAGGCGGAGAGGGTCGGAGGCAGAGTGGAGGGAGCGGGAAGGAGTGTAGGGGTGAAGTAATTTGGAGAGATAGGCAGGAGCGTAGTTGTTAAGGGATTTGTAGCAGAGAGACAGAATTTTGTATTGGATGCGTTGGGGGATGGGGAGCCAGTGAAGGACTTTGAGCAGGGGCGTGATGTGGTCGGATTTCTTCTTTCTGAGGACGAGGCAGGCAGCATTGTTCTGGATGCACTGGAGAGTGAAAGTTGTGGAGTGAGGAAGGCCGGAAAGGAGGGAGTTGCAATAGTCGATGCGAGATAAGATGAGAGAGACAGGAAGTTTAGTTGCAGCTTCGGTGGTGAGGTATTTTCTGATCTGACTAATGCGACGGTGTCACGACACGCCTGACGGAGTCAGGGCGCCGTGGACAATATGAGTGCAGACACTCGAGAAAACCCACCCACTCTAAATAAATAACGCAACGCCAGTGATAAACAACAAACAAATCCTTTATTACCTACCCTTACTCTAACTCCCACCCCGACCCACTAACGCCCCACAAACTCACACATACCCACACATGCACTCATAACGTATTAACACTTAAAAAAAAGATTAACATATAAAAAATGACTAACAAGTGAAAATGACTAACAGGTGAATATGACTAACAGGTGAATATGACTAACAGATGAATATGACTAACAGGTGATAATGACTAATATGGCCAACGGCTATACAAGGCGGGTAACTTTGTCTCTGTACAGTGTCCTCTGTCCCACACTAGACAGGGTGGCTCATAACGTACGAGTACTACCCCTGCACCACAGAGCACCGTAGCCGCGCTTGCCCACGCACGCCTGTGACCGACGCTCAGAACGTAGAATCAGCCTGCTGTAGCCCAACGTGCTTGTCCAACAGGACCGGCTAGCGAAGGCGTTCCGACTCCCGATGATGCGTCACCGTTGGTCGTGGATGATGAGATCGAAGAACGAAATCTTCGAAGCCAATGATCGAAGCCAATGATCGAAGAAGCCAATGATCGAAGCCAATGATCGAAGCCAGTGCACTGGAAAAGGGCGCATTGTCAGTCAAAGTGCCAACACAGTTAATTCTGGCCTATTTGACACGCACCTACTCACAAACCACGTGAGTTGTGTCTCGTCTCACCCTAATACCTGCCTTGGCCATATTAAATATACAATCATGGATATGAAAGCTTCCTATGTACATTCAACATTCACCAGGTCTGCACTATTCTATTACACTAGCATTAAGCTAGCACAACCATTTTTGTATAATAACATTGCCACTGCTAAAACCAACATTATCAAAATATCCCGATGTACATACAAAGATATGAAATAATCACCAGCAACCACCCAACGTGACAATCTTATTACATTACATCTAGGACTTAATACCAATATATATTTGAAAGGATACCCACTTTAATTCATTTTACAACATGGCCCTTTAAATATACTCACTCGGCGACAGCCGACATAAACTAAATCCGACACCCACCACATTACAACCCAACCTAAAAAACATGGTTAAAGACTCAATTAAAACATCACTAAAAAACTAGACGAACATACCCTTCCGCACCTATATACACATTCACACACCCGAGAGCACAGCAGCTAACTGAGGAAAATGGCATGAATTTACCTGTCACTGGTGAGTCCTCCGGCAGGACGAGACAAAACAAGACGAAGACGAACCGGAGGGGTCTTCTGGTGAGTAGCAGCCGTGGTCGCAAGTCTCTCGGGACACCCACACCCAGGAACACTGGCCGTGGTCTTGCAGGGAGGGTAAAAGAACCCTCACACAGCTTGTCAAGGGCTCCAAACGAGGCCGCACCCTGACCCAGACTCTCACTTCGCTGGCTAACTCCGCTGACTGACTAATATCCTACTGCTACCTCGCAGGTTAACTTTGCTTCTGAACACTGTTCGGTTTAAAGCTACTTGGCTAAAGCGTGCAACCGCTGTACTCGCTCACTGTTAAGCTTGCTGCACGGGCTTTACGATTACGCTCACACTACATTTATTAACTTCCCTAAACTAAGGCTATGTACAGAATTCGGCGACCTACATTTATTAACAGAAAAACGACTTGGCGAAAAAAATAAAACAACATGTCACATCCGTTACGTGACATACCCCCCTCCCAGATCAAACACCCGGGTTTGATTACTATATGACTGTCCCAATACTGCTTCCACATTTACGGTTTCTACCACCCTGTCCTACTCAAAAAGTCAGCAGGTACATTTACTTTACCGGCTATGCTTTCTACTCTAATGGAAAATGGCTGCAACTGCAAAGCCCACCTCATCAGTCGACTGTTTGTGGATTTAGCTTGTTGCAAGTACTGCAATGGTCTATGGTCGGTCTGTACGACGAATGTCCTACCATACAGATACTGACGGAATTTTTGAATTCCCCACACGATTGCAAGACACTCCTTTTCGATGGTGGAGTAGTTACGCTCTGCTGCATCGTTCCAACCGATCTGTCCAGTCTTCCCTCCCTTGGTCAGGTCGGTTAGTGGGGCTGCTATGGCCGCAAAGTTAGGAACGAACCGACGGTAATAATTTGCCAACCCAAGAAACGATCTGACTTGTTTCTTTGTTTGTGGTCGCGGCGCGTCTTTTATCCGCTGCATCTTGTCTCCCTCTGGTTTTATCTGACCGTTACCCACTGTATGCCCCAGATATTCCAACTGCTTGAACCCCAAGTAACACTTAGTAGGTCTGGCCGCCAACTGGACCTCTCTTAGCCTACCAAAGAGCTGGGCAATACACTGTAAGTGACGCTCTTTAGTGGAGGAAGCAATCATGACATCGTCCATGAAATTGCTAACTTCTGTCAATCGCAAAGGTTCTAGTAACCTCCTCATCATTCGGGAAAAGATTGCCCCTGCCGTCTTTAACCCGAAAGGCATTACCTTCCACTGAAATTGCCCTGCCGGTGTGGTGAAGGCAGTTTTCGGTTTGTCGCTCTCTAACATGGGTACCTGCCAGTAGCCTTTAGCTAGGTCTAACGTACTTAAGTACTTAGCCTTGGACAGTAAGGAAAATAGGTACTCCACGTCAGGCATTGGTTCAGCATCGAACACGACCTTTTGGTTCAGTTTCCTAAAGTCCACGCAAAACCTAACAGTGCCATCTTTCTTCTTCACCAAGACGATCGGTGAGTTGTATGGGGAATTGGCTCTCTCGATTACTCCCATCTCTAGCATAGCATCCACTTCGGCTTTGACTACCTCTAGCTGAGAATGAGGTAGAGGATATTGCTTCGTTCTCACCGGCACTTCATCAGTCAAGTGGATTTCACACGAGTCTAGTGTCGTCCTCAACGGATAATCTGTAAAAATATCCTTAAACTGGACAGTCAGAGCTTGTATACTAGAATGGATTTCTGGACAGTTAGGATCAAGATGGACGTCGGAGGGTCCTTCAGACGCTACTAAAGGAATGGTAGGTACTTCCTTTACTACCACGAATGCCTCTCCCCCCTCATCGTCGTCCTCCTCATCTATCACTACTGTAGCTACTGACACTCGTTCTTGGAACTTTTTCAACAGATTTGCATGGTACAGTTTATTTTTACTGCCCACCCGTACCCTGTAGTCACACTCTCCGACTCTCTCTAGAACTTCGAACGGTCCCTGCCAAGCCATCTCCAGCTTGTTGTGTTTAACTGGAAGTAACAACAAAACCTTGTCTCCTGCATTAAAACTGCGTGGTTTGGCTCTGCGGTCAAAGTGCTGTTTCTGCTTTTTCGAAGCTAGCTTCAAATTCTGTTGCGCTAACCTGCACGTCTCTTCAATGCGATTCCGTAAATCTACCACGTACTGGCTTGCATCTCTCACCTCTTCTCCCATCTGCTCTTTCGTCCACAGATCCCGTAGAACTGACATGGGCCCCCTTACAGTCTTGCCGTACAATAACTCGAACGGCGCGAACCCCGTCGATTCCTGAGGAACCTCCCTGTACGCAAACAGCAATGAGGGAATGTATCTGTCCCAACATCGAGGTTGCTCGCTAGCTAACTTCTTCAACATGGACACCAAGGTACCGTTGAAACGTTCGACTAGGCCATTTGCCTGCGGATGGTAAGGAGTAGTACACTTGCCTTGGATGCACAGCAAACGGTTGACTTCAGACATCACTTGTGAAGTGAACTGGGACCCTTGGTCGGTGAGCACCTCCCTCGGAATTCCCACCCTAGACCAGATTTCTAACAATGCCTCAGCGACCCTTTCTGCTTCGATCCCCTTTAAAGGTACTGCCTCGGGGTATCGAGTGGCGTAATCGACGGTCACGAGAATGAACCGGTTTCCTCTGTCGGAAGCTGGAGCAATAGGCCCCACAATGTCTACCGCTACTCTCTGAAATGGTTCTTCTACTAGCGGAAGCTGTTGCATAGGAACCCGTGGTACTCTCCCTCTTGGTACTACTTTCTGACATTGTTCGCACGACTCACAGTACCTGCGAACTTGAGCACACAGCCCCGGCCAATAGAAAGTACCCCAAATGCGTTCCCGGGTTCTCTTGCCTCCCAAATGCCCCCCCATCGGTGGGTCGTGCGCTAAACGCATTACAGTCTCCCTCAAAGGCTTCGGGACGACTAACTGGGACGTTTGGCTGCCTCCTTTGCTATAGACCCGATACAGAATTCCCTTCCTCCTGCAAAATTCTATCAGACTCTTCCCTGACGGAATTGCTCGGCCCTCTTCGGCCAACTTCCTAGCGCGAGCTAGAGTTTCGTCCTGGTTCTGCCACTCTATCAGTTGGGCAGGAGTCACATTGAGATCGGCCTGCTTAACGACTTTAAGCGCGCTCTCTCCCTCCTTTTCCCTCTGAACCTGAGCTCGAGTTTGGACCGCTGCTGCCATAGCACACTCACTGGCATCGATGGATACGGGACTACGTTTCCCGTCTGAAAAAGTCACCCAGTTTCCTAGGATTACGTCCGGTCCCATGCGCTCCATTACGATAAGTTCGATCGTCCCTCGCACGAATGGGGAATCGATTTCAACCCACGCAGTCGGATACTTATCGGACTTAGTATGGTCGACGGGATTGACGTCGATGAACCGACCTGTAAGATCCCTGGGTTCTATCCACTTGGCGGCGATCGCACTCATATCCGCGCCGGTATCACGCATGATACGAACTTCCTTTCCCTTGGCTAATCCCCCACTCCACGGGTCGTAGGGCCGGATCGTCCGCATCCCTACGGTCACGGGCTCTGTCATTACGGCTACTATCTCAGGGGCAATGGTGACTTGGTTAACTGACGCCTTACTCTGACAGTTCCTTGCTAAGTGCCCTGGTTTGTTACACTTAAAACACAGCCGTTCACCAGTCCCTCTGCCTGAACTAGCTGGTTCTGTCCTATGTTCTGCTTTGGTCTCAGGGGGTTTATTCGACCCTTTGTCCTTCTTGAACGGCGGACGAATCGGCCCCCCACCCAATGGACGCGAGACTGCCCGTTTGGTGTCGATATGGAGCTGCGCTAGCTCCGCGGCCTCTTCACCATTCCTAGGACGTTTTTCCCTAACGAACATTTCAAAGTCTGCATTCATAATAGCATAAAGTTGCTCAGACAGAAACATGTCTAGCACTTGTTCTACGTCCTCTATGTTTTTATGGGCTAAAGTGAACCAACGCTTGACTGAGGTCTTTAACCTAACGAACAACTGGGGAAACGTTTCGGGACTCTCCTTTTTGGCTTCGCGAAACTGGCGTCTGTAATATTCAGCGTCACGCCTGAATCTTCTCAGTAAGGTCTCCCTCACCACCTCAAAATCTTTCCCTTGCTCTACGGTCAGCCTAAGGTATGCATCACGGGCCTCCCCCTGCAATAGAGGTGCTAACCTGATCCCCCATACCTCTTTCGGCCACCCCTGGGTTTCGGCTACTCTCTCAAAGAGCTGAAGGTAAGATTCCACATCTTCCTTATCCTCTAACGGACGCATCTTGAGCGAGTAATGCTGACTATACTCCGTAACTGACTTCTTTTCCGATGCTGCTAACTGTAATCTAAGCCGCGTCTCGGCCGCGACGAGCTCTTCTTTCCGTGCTTGTTCCGCGGCAGCTAGCTCCTCTCTCCGTGCTTGTTCCGCAGCAGCTAGCTTACGTTCGGTCAATGCTAAGTCATCCCGCCTAGCTTGCTCTGCGGCCTCACGGTCCATCTGGAGCCGTCTCTCGGCTGCCTCGCGGTCCATCTGACGCTGCTTCTCTACTGCCTCGCGGTCCATCTGGAGCTGCCTCTCTAACGCCCTACGCTCTAGGTCACGTTCCCGTTTTTCTTCCTCTCTCCTAACTTCGGACAGGATGAACTGGGTTAGAGCTCCCCCACTAAGTCCTAGGCCCTCTCCTATCACTTTATACTGCTCATATGGGTTTACCGTCACCCCTAACCCCTCTTTACTTTCCTGATCCCTACTGGGTGTCAGTCCTGCTGCAGTGAGAGTACGGGTAAGGGTACTCACCACCGTTTCCTTCCGAGAGGGAGTGGCCAAGTGGCTCCTCTCTCTCCTGGACCCTCATCCCCTGCACCACCACCCTCGGACTCAGGGTCGTGCCCCGACGTGGCACGGGTGGCCCTGGTATCCCGTTTAGGGGGCATCCTGGTGTGGGTGTCACGGAGGCAGCGACGACAACTGCTCCCCAGCAGGACCCCTGACAAAGAAAAAACAAAACAAATAAATACACAGAATACAAACAACGAATAAGGACTAGACAGTGACAAGAGCCGAAGGGTCCTCACCACTCGGTACCTGAGTAATGAGAGGCAACCACTCATGCCACCCC
This sequence comes from Semisulcospira habei, assembly GCA_036245525.1. NCBI lineage: Eukaryota > Metazoa > Mollusca > Gastropoda > Semisulcospiridae > Semisulcospira > Semisulcospira habei. The sequence continues at coordinate 55,476,186 of BTPG01000002.1, read as the reverse complement.
TCGTTTATGCGCACTGCACTCTCTGGCCGTGGCCCCTGGCGCAATACGCCCCCACTCCCGCCAACCGCCCGCTAAATCTTACTCGTACCACAACACGAACAAACGGTCACTGGCGCACAAAAATACCCTAATCTACCTAACCTGTTACCTCCCCCTAATCCTTATCCCACCGCTGCCACCAAATATGTCACGACACGCCTGACGGAGTCAGGGCGCCGTGGACAATATGAGTGCAGACACTCGAGAAAACCCACCCACTCTAAATAAATAACGCAACGCCAGTGATAAACAACAAACAAATCCTTTATTACCTACCCTTACTCTAACTCCCACCCCGACCCACTAACGCCCCACAAACTCACACATACCCACACATGCACTCATAACGTATTAACACTTAAAAAAAAGATTAACATATAAAAAATGACTAACAAATGAAAATGACTAACAGGTGAATATGACTAACAGGTGAATATGACTAACAGATGAATATGACTAACAGGTGATAATGACTAATATGGCCAACGGCTATACAAGGCGGGTAACTTTGTCTCTGTACAGTGTCCTCTGTCCCACACTAGACAGGGTGGCTCATAACGTACGAGTACTACCCCTGCACCACAGAGCACCGTAGCCGCGCTTGCCCACGCACGCCTGTGACCGACGCTCAGAACGTAGAATCAGCCTGCTGTAGCCCAACGTGCTTGTCCAACAGGACCGGCTAGCGAAGGCGTTCCGACTCCCGATGATGCGTCACCGTTGGTCGTGGATGATGAGATCGAAGAACGAAATCTTCGAAGCCAATGATCGAAGCCAATGATCGAAGAAGCCAATGATCGAAGCCAATGCACTGGAAAAGGGCGCATTGTCAGTCAAAGTGCCAACACAGTTAATTCTGGCCTATTTGACACGCACCTACTCACAAACCACGTGAGTTGTGTCTCGTCTCACCCTAATACCTGCCTTGGCCATATTAAATATACAATCATGGATATGAAAGCTTCCTATGTACATTCAACATTCACCAGGTCTGCACTATTCTATTACACTAGCATTAAGCTAGCACAACCATTTTTGTATAATAACATTGCCACTGCTAAAACCAACATTATCAAAATATCCCGATGTACATACAAAGATATGAAATAATCACCAGCAACCACCCAACGTGACAATCTTATTACATTACATCTAGGACTTAATACCAATATATATTTGAAAGGATACCCACTTTAATTCATTTTACATGGCCCTTTAAATATACTCACTCGGCGACAGCCGACATAAACTAAATCCGACACCCACCACATTACAACCCAACCTAAAAAACATGGTTAAAGACTCAATTAAAACATCACTAAAAAACTAGACGAACATACCCTTCCGCACCTATATACACATTCACACACCCGAGAGCACAGCAGCTAACTGAGGAAAATGGCATGAATTTACCTGTCACTGGTGAGTCCTCCGGCAGGACGAGACAAAACAAGACGAAGACGAACCGGAGGGGTCTTCTGGTGAGTAGCAGCCGTGGTCGCAAGTCTCTCGGGACACCCACACCCAGGAACACTGGCCGTGGTCTTGCAGGGAGGGTAAAAGAACCCTCACACAGCTTGTCAAGGGCTCCAAACGAGGCCGCACCCTGACCCAGACTCTCACTTCGCTGGCTAACTCCGCTGACTGACTAATATCCTACTGCTACCTCGCAGGTTAACTTTGCTTCTGAACACTGTTCGGTTTAAAGCTACTTGGCTAAAGCGTGCAACCGCTGTACTCGCTCACTGTTAAGCTTGCTGCACGGGCTTTACGATTACGCTCACACTACATTTATTAACTTCCCTAAACTAAGGCTATGTACAGAATTCGGCGACCTACATTTATTAACAGAAAAACGACTTGGCGAAAAAAATAAAACAACATGTCACATCCGTTACGTGACAGACGGAGGTGGAAATAGCATGCCGGGGCCGTGGCGGAGACAAAGCTGGTCATGGAAAGAAAGGAATCGAGGATAATGCCGAGGTTCTTGTCCGAGTCAGAGAGGGGGATAGGGGTGCTGTCGAGTTGAAGATGGAAAGAGGGAGGGAGATGGGAGAGTTTCTGATGAGTGCCTACCAGCACGGCTTCTGTTTCGTCGTCATTTAGTTTAAGTTTATTTGCTGTCATCCAGTTTTTCACATCTTCGTAGCAGTCAGCACTGCGAGTCAGTAGTGACTGAGTGTTGTCCAGTTTGTCTTTGTCTGGTAGTTGTGAGTCGTCAGCGTAGAGGTGGTGGTGTATGTGATGAGACTGGATGGTGTTGGACAGAGGTGAGGTGTAGAGTGTGAAAAAGACCGGGCCCAGGATGGACCCCTGTGGATGACATCAAATGTTCTTTATTGTGTTCCACACTCATGTCCTACATTCCCCATTGTGTGACCATGTGGCCTATAGAACCCTGCACTCAGATCTGGGCAACGCTGGATGTAAATTATGAAACAGAATGCAGCAGAACACGAGAAAGAACTGCTGACATCACAACTGTTGAACTTTGCACAAAGGAGGCCCTTTCAGGGTTATTTAAAAAAAAAAATTAAAAGTAAGCAAAAGGTTTGTGCAGGCTCTGTTGAGTCGACCCAACCACCAAACCAGCATGACATGAAATAGGGATCATATGACAGTGGGATACACGAAACCGTGGATGGTGATGATTTACAATCCACGATGATGATTTACCAGCCTCCTCTTGCTTTCAACACATAGTTCTGGCTCCTCGGTTGAGCCACTGAGCCAGGACTTGGGTGTCAAAAGCTATAGTCCTGACACTAAATCACCACCACTCGTGGTTTAACATACTGGTACATATTATATACATGTGTCAACAAGTGAAGCATATTTATGAGGTACCCATCTGTCTTCATTCCAGACTGAAATGAGGAATTGAGGTCAGCCTCAGTACATGTTTCTCTGTTCCCAGGAGCCACAAAGTCAGACCATGTTGTTCATGATCGCGTTATTGTAGCGCCAAATTTAGCTAGACTTGTGAAGAAAAACCACCTGGCAAATCAAAGGTCCTCAGGCCGGCGTCACCCATAGATGGCCAGCGCACTGGCCATCTATGGGGGACGCCGGCCTGAGGACTTTTGACAGCATGGCTGTGCATGCCAAACTAAGGCTAATGTCAGCCTGAGGACAGGCATCCCCATGTGAGAGCCAGCAACCTGAGCGTAGACACTACAGTAATGGAGCGCAAAATACCGAGGCCGACCTGTACGCATCGTGAATGACATTGTAAATAATTCCACAATCACACTACTTTTACTCAACGTGTGGTAAGACCACCTGGGGAACTCCTGAGCTATGCACAACGTATAATAGGGTGGACGAAACGTTCCAAGACCCTAACGTAACAAGTTTGCAATGCTTGTGAACCATGTTTATTTACAAATTACATGAATCATTAACCCATTTAAGGCCGCATAATTTTGCAGGCATCACCCAACAAAGTTGCAGGAGACCGATTGAACACGATAGTTAAAAGGCTGTGCCAGATTAGCTTGGCGCCATCAAGCACCAAATAAATTCAGCACTACCCCTGCATTATCATGGTCAATCCATCTCCCACTTTTGTGCATCAGGGCTAAATGGGTGGAATTTTCAAGTCTAAAAATCTTTTTCTGAACCATGCATCTCCTGATTTGTCATAACAGTGTCTACGTCAGCGTACTTTTCCTCCCGGCTCTCGGATACGATATGCTCAAATTGTGAGCAAAAGAAGTTTCAAAGTGTGAAAATCACTGAAGACTACTGTGCCTGATGTAATGTAATGGGCCTCCGTCAGTCTGAATCGACCATATATATAATGCATCCTAGTTGTTCTGATCGGATTGCCTGCTCAGCTGGATTTGAAGCAGCATCTTTTGTGACTGTAGAGCCAATGCGGGAGTGGCAGTCCCTGCTGCAAAGATCACAAATGTACGTGGTTGCTGGTCTGATGGAGTTGTTGCACTCCTTTCTGCGTGCCCACTTGTCTGCTGCTGCTTTTGACATCTTCTCTTCCCCTGACTTGAGGTGTTGGTGGAGGATACTTCTCCACTTTGCACGGTCATCTGCAAGGCGTTCCCAGGACCCAGTGTCAATGTCCAGTGCTCTTATACATGTCTCTCTTGCAGACATCTACAAATCATAGCTTGGGGCGACCAGCGTTTTCCCCCAGCTGCCAGTTCTCCGTAGAGGATGTCTTTTGGGATGTGGCCATCTTCCATGCGGTGAACATGGCCAAGCCACTGCAGTCTGTGTTGTCTGAGTAGGGTGTACATGCTGGAGAGGCCAGCGCGTGACAGGATTTCGGTGTTGGTCACTCTATCTTGCCAAGATATGCCCAGGATACGGCGGATGCTTCTCAGGTGGAAGGTGTTGAGTCTTCTCTCCTGTCTAGCAGATGTGGTCCATGTCTCACTGCCGTATAGCAGTGTGCTGTTGATGCAGGCGTTGTACACAGCCATCTTTGTTTTCAGTCAGCTGTCCACACTGGAGTTGTGAGGCGCGCAAGAGTTGCAGCAGCCTTCCTGATCCTCTTGTCGATCTCGATGTCCAGAGAGAGGTTATTGGTGAGGGTGGACCCAAGGTACGTGAACTGGTGGACGACGTCGAGCTCGTAGTTGTCTGGTGATGAATGGCGGTGTCTCTGTGTCCTGTCCCAGTACGTTCATCTTCTTTAGACTGATAGTCAGTCCGAAGTCCTTGCATGCCTGGGAGAGTCGGTCCATCAGTGGCTGCAGTTCCTGCTGGGTATGGGTCGAAACTGCCGCATCATGAGCGAACAGCATGTCCCTGATGAGGGTTTCGCGTATCCTTGTCTTGGCTTTGGGGCGGGCAAGGTTGAAAAACCTGCCATCTGATCTGATTCGCAGGTAGATTCCTTCTGTTGCGTTACCGAATGCATGCTTGAGCAGGACAGCGAAGAGGATCCCAAAGAGAGTAGGGGCCAGGACGCAGCCTTGTTTGACTCTGCTGCAAACATCAAAGGGTTCAGATGTGCTGCCTTGAACTGCACTGTCCCCTAGGCCCTTCATGTTGGTGTGGAAGGATTCTATCATACTCTGCAGTTTGGGCGGGCATCCAATCTTTGAGAGGATCTTGAACAGGCCGTCTCTACTGACCAGGTCGAAGGCTTTGGTGAGGTCAATAAAAGCGACATACAGAGGCATGTTTTGTTCCCTGCACTTCTCCTGGAGTTAACGGAGGGAGAAGACAATCTACCATAGACCGCTCAGCTCGGAAGCCACACTGTGACTCGGGATAGAAACGTTCTGCCAGCTTCTGCAAATGGATCAAGATGACCCGGGCAAAAACACTGCCGACAATGCTGAGAAGAGAGATGCCTCTGTAGTTGTTACAGTTGCTTCTCTCACCCTTGTTCTTGTAGAGGGTGATGATCTTGGCATCCCTAATGCCTTGTGGTACCTCTCCTTCCTGCTAGCACTGGAGTAGGACCTCATGCAGGGGGAGGAGGGTGGCCTTGCAGTTCTTGATCAAATCCAGGGCTTTGCCTGAAGATAAGCTGTCAATGGCTTTGCTGAGCTCTTCTATTGTTGGCACTGTATCTAGCTCATCTATTACAGGCGGGCACTTGATGGCGTCAAGAGCTGATGGGGTCACGACGTTCTGTCTGGAGTAGAGGTCAAAATAGTGTTCCACCCATCTCTTCAGCTGTTGACCTTTGTCTGTAATAACTTCCCCCATGGAGGATTTGAGGGGGGCCATCTTGTTTTGGGTTGGTCCTAATGCCTTCTTAATGCCACCGTACATTCCTCTGGTGTTACCTGTAACGGCTGTTCTCACTGAGCTCCATCCGGTACTCGTTGGCGCAGCGCCTGGCAGTCTGTTTGACCATGCTCCTGGCAGCCCTGATAACCTGCAGGTTCTTTTTGCTGGGCGACCGTTTGTACTCAGCAAGGGCAGTTCGCTTGGCTACAATGGTGGGGGACATCTCGTTCGACTTGGCCTCCTACCAATCTTGTGTCTTCGAGGCCCTCTTCCCAAAGGTGGCCAATGCTGTGAGGTGCATGGTGTCCTGCAGGGTTTCCCACTTCTCTGTGGCAGTCGGAGTCACCGGGCTGTGAAGTTTCAAGTTCCTTATGGAAGGCCTCTGCAAACTGCTCCACGAGGTCGGGCTGGGACATTTTGCTGACATCGATGCGAGGTTTCCCTAGCTGCTTGGTGCGATGGAACTTCTTCGGTTGTAGCCTGATCTTGCAACACAGCAAAGAATGGTCTGTGTCGCAGTCGACGCTATGGTAGGAGTGTGTGTGGAGAATGTTCAAGTTGGCGCGCCTGACCAGGATCAGATCCAGTTGGTGTCACTGCTTGGAGCGCGGGTGTCTCCAGGAGACCTTGCGCTGAGTCTTGGTTTTGAAGTAGGAGTTGGTGATGGACAGGCCGTGGTAGGTGCACATCTCAAGCAGCCGCTGCCCATTCTCATTCATCTTGCCCACACCAAACTGGCCGAGGCAGGAAGGCCAGGAGTCGTGGTCTGCACCAAATCTGGCATTAAGTCACCAATAATAACAATCTGTTCCTTGCTTGGGACGCTCCTGATGATAGTTGCTATGTTCTCGTAGAACTCATCTTTGGCGTCTGGCGTGGCAAACAGTGTCGGTGCGTATGCGCTGACAAGGGTAACGGTCCCTCGGTGGTGTTGAGGCGAAGAGTGAGGAGTTGCTCTGAGCCCTTGCTGCCTGGTTCAACCATACTCAGCATGTAGTTCCTCATTGCAAAGCCTACTCCGTACTCTCTCCGCTTGTCAGAACTCTTCCCCTGCCAACAGAACGTATAGTCCTCCTTTAGTGTGGTAGCATCTGCTAGCTGAGTTTCCTGAAGGGCAGCTATGTCTACACTGAGTCTCTTGAGCTCGTCATTGATGACAGCGGTTTTCCTGGCATCGCTGATGTCGTCAAGGTTTTCGGAAAGTCCAGTCAACATTGACCGAACATTCCAACTTCCCAGTTTTAAAGTTGGTCTCTTTCTTTCTCTACTGTTGTTGTCTGGTGCGAGGTCGCAATCTGCTGTTCAGATGGTTCCTAATCTCCATGCACCCAATAGAGAGAGCAGACCGTGGCAGGACAGCACTTTAGTGGCTGGGGGCTGCCCAGCTTGAGGAGGGCGGTAGCTGTCCAGTCAGATCCAAGAATCTCTCCCACTGTCAGGAGCAACCCCTGGTGCTGCACTCTACGTCAATTGAGCGAAGGCTTATAACTGGTATCTGCTGCTCCCCGTGTTGTGTCTACGCCAAAGATGAAGCTGGAGTGTCCTCTCCAGGTTGTAGATGTGGGTGAACGCTGTTCGGATGCAAGCCTGGGCAGTGTGATATGGAGGACAGGCTATTGCCCATGCAGCACGTCCCCCCTCTCCTCGACGCTGATGAATCCAAAGAAGTACCCAACGGAGAAAGATGGATCCAAAGGAATGGCAGAACCGTTACAATTTGGCACCGGCGCCGCCACGGGAGCTGCCAGGCCGAAGTTGAATGCAACGACGGACTGCCTTAGGGGCTCTGACTCCAGATTTTTCCACGAGGTTTACTCCTGAAGCCTTTGCCATATTCTCTCTTACTTCACCCCTTAACCACCAGGGCAAGGTGAACGATACCCAGCTGCAAGAGACATAAATCTGGGGGCTCATGAGGGTCTACATCTCTTGTTCAGCACACATCCTTCTTACCCCTTTTTGCTCGCATTTCAACATTCTTGTACAGTCCTTCATTGCTACACACTTAAATCCTCATTTTGAGGCATGGCTGAACTCAATTCAGCAAGAGATATAGAGTCACATGAGCCCCTGCAGCTGCAGGGGCTCAAGTGACTGTATGTCTCTTGCAGATGGAACAGGAGATGAGGGGTTTGAAATGTGATATTTTGTTTCGGTGGTGTTATGCAGGCTCATTTCAAAGGTGTTTTGTTCTGTTGAGAGTCAGCTGAGTTTCAGTTACGCTGTTTGTTTTTGCTCAGTTGGTTGGTTTTCCGTTTTGGATTTTCGTGTGAATGCTTACAAGTCAGTATGCAGTAGTTTCAGACACAAAATCATTGATCACTGGCAGCAAAGGAGTTAAAATTGCCATATCACGATGAATGACATTCCCATTCGCAAAATAACACAGATCAACCAGTGTCAGTCTCCACAGATCCAAATGTGCAAGGGCAGAAGGGAAAACTTTATTCTATGTCTGACCCTTGTTAGAGAGGAGCTAAGTGGGTTACATAAACTTCAAAAACCTCTGATTTTGCTCCTTGTCCATAAACCGGGCACAAACAGCTAGGTAGGCAACATTAATTCTTGTAATTTAATCAGGTATAAGTTATAAGGTATAACTAAACGCTTTCTCTCAAAACAAGTGTATCAAAACTTCCACCCCAAAGAAATTACTGCAGCAAAAACATGGCCCGCTAGCATAGCAAATGCACTGTATCCATCTAGACTACCACTCAAGTGAAAGATATGAGAGCCCCAATTTTTGCCTGCTAGCTCAAACAATTTGTGTGTGCACATGTTCTAAAATGTGCATTAACCCTTTGGGCTCCAAAGAAACCCCACAAGACTTAGACTTGCTCCTCAAGAGATCTTGCATTTGGGGACAGGCAAGTAGATTCGGTTCTCCTTGTTTCATGCAAGTACAAAAAGTAAGTAGCAACAAATCATATAGACATTCTGCAAATGAAAATAAAATGATAACTTTTCAATTAACCCATTACATCCTGAGACTGATTTTTAAAAAATGTGCTTATTGTCCTATGAAGGCTACATTACAGATGAGGAGATGGATCAACCATTCTAGTTCAAGGGTGGTGCCAGAATAGCTTGGCGCCTCAGGCACCAAGTTATTCTGGCACCACCCATAAACTATCACAGTCCAATTAATTTCAAGCAGCAGTGTATCAGGATGAAAAGGGTTAATCTTTCTTTTTAAGAGCATCATCCCGAGCACCTATCCTGCCCACAATACAATCAACATGCAAAACATGATGCAGGCTTTCCGAGCGAAAAAGTGAAAATTGTCTGTCATGGAGATGGACAGCAAGACAAACAAGAAAGGTGAAGCCTTTATGGTTCACGTGTATGACCAGTCCACAAAATAAGTGTGACCTTTGTGACCTTGACCTTTCCACAGGTCACTGAAATGAGCGAGTGTTTAAGTGTCTAAACATTAGTAAAGGGTTGGCTTTTGTACCAGTGAAATCCGAGTTTTCTCAAAATGTATGCATTTTTCACACATTTGTCAATCCTCTGTGACCCCTGACCTTTGTGAGGGGGTGACTAAATTAGCACAGATAGAAAGGCATTATAGGCAGCTACTTTTATGTCAAGTTTGATTGAAAAGTTTACAAACAACTGATAAAAACTACAATTCTATCAAAAAACTGGCATTTTTCACGGAGTTGCTAACCCCCTGTGACCTTCAACTTTTCCGAGGGGTCAAAAAAATTAGTATGCATAGAAAGGCCCCATTACATGTATCAGGTATCTCTATACCAAGTTTGGGCTTGCAGTTGAAAATAGTATTTAAAAAAAAAAAAAAAAAAAAAAAATTCACACATATGCTGACCTCCTGTGACCCTTGAACTTTCCAAAGGGTCATCCAAATTAGTATGCATAGAAAGGTCATACCATCAGATATTTCTGTACCAAGTTTGGAATTAAAGTTGAAAACAGTATTTGAGGAGAACAATTTGTGTCAAAATATGGTTATTTTTTACCCCTTTTGTTCTGTTGAGTGATCTTGACTTTGTGAGAGGTCACTGAAATTGATTGTTTAGAAAGGCTTTACCACAAAGTACCCTTGCGCTAAGTTTGAAGTATGAGGCTTGAATAGCTTCCGAGAAAATGCCATGGTTAAAGTTTACCGCAGACGACAGATGACAGATGGCCCATTACAATGAGCGCTTTTGGCGTTCCCCAGCTGTCGCAGGACCGATAACTCTCCGATAGGTGGCGTTCCACCAAGAGGCCTAAAGTCACCATCTTGTTTTAACTTCTATATTACTACTAGTACTACTACAGTCGAGTTTACTTATTATTTTTGCTTCGTGAAGGCACTCTGCCAGCCGGTCACTTTACAATAAAGGCATCCCACGCAGAGGACGCTGAGGCGCACTCTAATTTATCGAACCCCCGGTTACAAAAACAAAATAGAATATAAACATCATTACCAAATAGTAATAGTGACTAGTAACAAAATGCATACATAGAAAATGACTATATATATATATATATATATATATATATATATATATATATATATATATATATATATATATATATATATATATATATATATATATATGAACACATTTTTTAAATGGATATAGCAGCTGTTCCCTTTTGGTGTCATGAACTATGAAAGAGTATTATTATCAGTACATAAAGCAACATAGGAAAGATCACAATTTTTTAGATAATTTTATTTTGCAAGAAATAGAAAGGGCTGGGTGCGCTTTTTAACATCTTGCCCTTGGGGCTTGTAATAGTAACTATTAAATATAACACATTCACATTATAACATTAAACCTCATTGAACAATAACAATTAATGTATTGTCTTCAGCGAAGAGTTTACAAGATGTTGAAATATGAAGAGGAGATAATTTATGTAGATAGAAAATAACAGGCCCTAAAATAGACTACTCCAGCTTTAACAGTTTCAAATTGTGACTTTCGGTTATTTACATAAACATACTGTTCTCTGTCATATATAAATGATTTTAGAAGTTGTACAGATTTTGAATCAGGCATCAACACCAACAACATTGCTTCTGAAATTACAGAGCATAAAACACACTGCAATAATGTGTTTGGACATGGCGTGGCACACACTCTGCTGTGCAGTGTCGGCTGCCACTTGTCTCGCCGAACAGCAATTATCCATCTTTTTCGCAGCGCTTGATCTTTAGGAAAAGCAAAACCACCTACATTGCTGCACTGAAAAACGCAGCATTTGTTCACCATTGCCACGATTGTGCAAAGCAGTTTCTTAGATATGCAGACTGGAAACTTGGTATGGATAACGAGAAACAGAAAGTAGCGGATATCCTCTTGGTGGAACGCCACCTATCAAAAATTCAAGGGAGATAATAATTGAAAATAACCGCTCATTTACATGGACTCACTTTTACTAACTAATGTGAGCCAAAAATTTGTCCTGAGACTGCCAGGCGCCCTACAGTCTGTCACGTACTTGAAACACAGCAGTGTTAAATTAATTTTTATCAAGATTAGTCTGTCCTTGTTTTCATCCCTATCACAATTTTTTCATCAAATATGGATAATTTTCCGTTAGCTCATTTAGCCCCACGGCCGTATTTCCCAAATTTGGGAGGTGTCATCTAACAACTATGCACCAGTTGCAGGAAATGGATCTACCATGATAATTCAAGGGCAGTGCCAGATTAGCTTGGCGCTGACAGGCGCCAAGCTAATCTGGCACTACCCTTGAATTATCATGGTCGACCCATCACCTGCTGTAGTGCGTCAGGGCTGAAAGGGTTAACAGAAAGCCTGATGATGGTAACACATTATATGTTAGTTGATTCTTAGCTTTACCTAATCCTTGAATCTTGTAGGCCATCATATTGGCACCAGATATTTTTGTGACCCCATGGGGTATGCCAATAACTTTAATCTTGAACTGTGAGAGAGCTGGTCTGCCACGGCCCCTCTGTTGCTGCGGTGTCCTGTGTACGATCTGTCGAGCCGGACCAGGTGATGGGTTGAAGGCTTGGACTGGCATGAGTCTGAAATCAAGACAAAATCCAGATTAAAACGTGACTGTTCAGCATGTAAAATGCAAAGAAAATCTCCACAAGCCCACAATACCGAGGTTCCCCCAAGCAAGACACTGTGTCACTATGGACGATCGGCAATGTGAGCAAGAAAACTTTTCATAAACAAATGATTATTGTGAAATCACCCAATATTAGCAGAGTTTACAGGAATAAATGTATCTACTGTTGGTATATAAAAAGTTGAATAATTATATTAGCTATTTAAATGACATGGCAGACCATTTTTTGAAGCCACTCCAACTGGCTTCATTGCCATTTGCAGTTTTAATGATTGTTGCAAGATAGTTTTCCTCAGTATTATTTTCTCAAAAAAAAAAACCAACGTTGTATTGTAACAACTTACTGACCAGGATCTAAGCAATCGTCGACAGTTCTTTGTCAATTTAAGCTTAAATTTAAAATTTGACGCATGTTGTGTGAGATTCACAGCAAAACAGTATCAGCTTAACGTAACGGCTAGCCCAGTTGACCACATTTCGAGGGTGAAAAAATCATTTTTTTCAGATACTTTGAGGTCTGTGTCACACAGTTGTGGAAACAGATCAACCAAGATGGTTCAAGGAGGGTGTCAGAATAGCTTGATGTACAGTGTTTCAGGGCTTTACGGGTTAAAAGAGATAAACAAGAAAACAATGTACAGCTACTAATCTTTCTTTAAAAGTGCAGGATATCTTTCTTTCATTCAAGTGCTTGTCTTTTTCCTTAACCCGGCCATCTGACCCCACTTTTACGTTTCCCAAATGTGGAAGTGTCACTTAAAACAACTATGAGCCAGTTGCAGGAGATGGATCGACCATGACAATTCGTGGGTAGCACCAAGTTAGCTTGGCGGAAAGCTAATCTGGCTCTACCCTTGAAATATCATGGTCCATCCATCTCCTGATGCAGTGCATCAGGGCGAAATAGGTTAATACAAGACTTTTCTCTTTCTTTTCTTTTTGTTTTTTTTTTGGGTGGGGGGTGGGGGGGGGGGGGGAGGAGTGGTCAGGGGGAGGACTTTGAGTATTGCTGAAGTTAACAGCCAGCCTTTCTCATTGAGCACGTCCCTAATTGTGTATCACCATTCCATTTAACACGTTTCATCCTGAAACTATTTTGCTTGAAAGAAGTACTATGATAGTTAAAGGGTGGTGCTAGAATACCTTGGCGCCTTAGATGCCAAGCTATTCTGGCACCACCCTTGAACTTAAAGGGCAGCTCTCTAGTAAAATGGTGGTTCCGGCGATGGGTCGCTTACCATTTCGGCATGGGGCTTCGTGTTGATGCAATGAATTGAACTTACGATCAATCAGCCACAAAATAAACATATCAAAGTCACTTTCAGTCCACAAAGTGTACTTACTTGTGTACAGTTCAAGCAGAAAAACACATAAGAAGTCACACATCGTCTCTAATTCACGGTACCCGGTTCCGGAGACTGCCGAACAAATTTTCAGATTTGCCGCTCGGCGGAAGTGACATCACAGGCCTGATCTCGGTTTGTTTACGCCTAGCCGGACAGCGTGCTAACTTGTGACAGAGAAAATGAGTTCATCAGCTGAAAGTTCTGATTCGGACTCTTACGTGGATTCGTCGGAAAATGAGTGTTTTGAAGCAGGTGCACCTCGAGGCCTCAAACCTTATATGTTTGAGCCCCTTGCACAGACAAATGGAAAAGAGCGTACGGAAAGACCAACCACGCCGGAAAAGCCAGTGCGCTGCGAAAACCCCACGGACTGGTAAGCATACATAGAACAATACATTCATCGTATTATATTTTCATGTGCACTTGTGTTTTATTATCGTCGTTATTAAAGTCGAAGTTACTGATGCGACATTGCAGAAGTTTACCGTATGCTCAGAGCCTGGCCTAAGAATGCCTCAAGTTTCTCACAGCATGTTCACTGCACCTAGTGACCTATGCTAATGTAAACTAAAATTGCATGGTTATCTCAATCTTTGTTTGTTTGGTTGGTTTTTTGTTGTTGTTTTGTAAATAAAGGTATCATCTCTGAATTGCCACTAAATGCACCAATTGATGATTTGATCCACAAGTTTACTTGTTCAAGAATGCGTACTTCAGAGTTCAAGTAATACACCTGAAAGGTTTGATCTGCTGTGTTTATAGGGTGCTGGAATGTGTGTACCCACACTTATGAGATATATATCCAGGTGCACGAATGGATTGGTTCCGAAGCTGTAAACTAATACCAGACATGAGACCACAGAAAGTTGAAAAATACTGAAACTTTTTTTCGGAGTCACGCATTGCGAGGCCCGAAGGGACGAAGCACCTTGCGGTCAGCCCTCTAAGGGGTCTGGGGGAGCGCTGTAAGCTCCCCCAGCGGGGTCTGGGGCGGAGCCCTGGCCGCCAACACATTTCCTGCATTCTGAGACACAAATCTGGCCTCTCCTAGTGCCTTTAAAGTGTTAATATGTTGGACAAGAACTTCTAATTTTACAGATTACACATTGAAAAAAAACGGAATTCCGTATAAATACGGAAAAGTCTCATGTCTGAATACTAATAGCTGGTATCTGAATATTTAAAATGCAATTTTGACCTGAAAACTGTCTTTTTCATGTCTTCAGGTGCAAGTGTGGGTGCTGTGTGCATGGTTCTGCTCCGGTCAACAGATTCTGTTGCCTTGAGGATGACCGTTTTCACGAACGAATTGAAGATGGCAAGGTGGAAGCCGACACTGAATTTTCCTGCATCACTAGGCACCCCTCTTTCGAAGCAGTATGCCTAAACATGGATGTGCTGCGCGTGGCTTACTATCAAATGCGACAGAACAATGAAGCAGAAAGGCAACATACTGAGGATGAGTGAGTTACTTCTGGCGTTTGTGTGTGGGATAATATGTACAGGAACAAATATCTGCGGCATTTTAAAGAAATTTAAGGTCTAAGTGAAGTTGATAAGGCCAAGAAAAATGAAAGGTGGGAGTGGTCTGATGAATAGTTTGGTACTTTTCCACTGGATTAATGCATGCACTAAAAATCATGACAGGGAGTACTTAAAAAAGTGCGGTCAAGCCTGTGTGGGGAGGTGGGGTGGAACTGCTCTGTGAATTTTTTTTTTTAATTTGTACTATTATGATAAAGTTATATAAAGTTGCAGTGGTCATAGTTTCAGTATTAGTACTAGTCCATTGCTAGTGCTACGTTAGTACATAACTTATGAGTGTTTTCACTATACTTATCACTTTACCATGCAATACTCTGTCACATGAGACAGTGTACTCACATGAGAATGTTCCCCACCTCACCTGTGAAAATTAAGTGGGATACAGGATGAAACCATACTCTAGGTACACCATCACCTATGGTTATTTTTATTCCAGTTTTCAGTCACCACACCTGTGACATGGAGAATATGTGTGTTTGTGAAAATAGCATGTAATTGGTAGTGATATTTTGCTTTTACTACATGAAACGCTTACTTTGAATCCGTCATGTGTTACAGGACCATGAGATACACAGCATACAGGCAAGTCATCCGCTGGTGTTACGGCTGGCTTGGAAAACACAACCGAAAGCCTTTGCCATCGTGTGCCATGCACAAGATTCGTCAGAAATTTCCAGCAGGACAAAAAGGCTACAAGGGCTTTAAATTTGTGGACAGAAGCTGACAAACTCGCTTTCCACAAGAACTTCCTTTCGACGACTACCTTTATCTCATTAATCCCCATGTGCATGCAGGCACAGGTTTTGTAAATCGTACCAATGTCAGCATGCAGAAGGGGGTGAATTGTGCTGTGTGTACATGTAGATGAATAAACATTTGTAGAGCTACCTATTTTGGCTTGTTCATTACCTAGACCAGTGCTCTGTACCCATTCTGTCAGGAAGGTAACATTGGTGACTATTTGCGAGCAAATGAAATGCAGCAAGGGGTGTGCATGTTATTATGTGTCAAAAGTATGCATGTGAACAAAAACTAGATTTAAATTTGTGCGTCTATTGGGTCACATTTCTTATGCTCAAGTATTCATGTGTACAAGTTTGGCAGATGGAAAGACAGAAATCAGTACATTATTACCCTTGTGTATGGAAGCTTACATATTTACAAAATGAAACCCTATTCTGCGCTAACAAGAAAAATAGGAATGTGACACCTATGTTCAAGACAAAGCAACAAAGATGCTTGGAAAGTGCAAAGTAGTTATCTTTCAGATGAATCTGTATTTCACATTTGCCAACTTCACTCATGAGTATATATTGTGACCCTCTCTCACAAAATCAGTCTTAACTCGCATTTTGGATGTTTTGACATATATACATTTCTGAAAACTACAATGTTTGCTGATTACTGTGATATACGACTGTATGTTGTAGTGCAAAAATTGTAGAAGTTGTGTATAAAGTTGTTAAAGCCTCCGGCGGCCATTTTGAAAAAAACAGCCTGTGAAGTTTCTGTGTGCAGCATAATTGGGGCCAAGGGCAGACTTTTAAAATCATTTTTAACCTATTTAATGGCATTTTTCATGATAAAGATTTTAACCATACGATTCTTTGGTGTATGTAGAATACATTTCTGCAAAAAAATGAAAACGATCCAGATTGACCCCCCACCATATATTGCGTGTAGCGCTGATCGGCTCCCTGCGAGTTAAGACTGGTTTTGTGAGAGAGGGTCACATATATTATCATTTTAATCAACAGGTCACGCACTCAGATGAACAGGAAGACAAAAAAGCCACCAATCATGTTCATTGAATAAATAATATATATTTTTCATGCTTCATTATTTAAGAAACATTGCAGTCTTTACTATAGTGCATCCAAGAACAAGCATTCAATTTTCTGTTTAGAGTTTTTCCCATGCTGAGGATGAAATTATAAATTTTCCTTCGAGATACATAGTTAAACAAGTTTGATGCTTTGTGTGTTAGCAAAATCACACGAGTCCAGTGGTCTTCAGTATGACGGTAGCAGTATGAATCATACAGACATGTAGTACACGTTTCCATGTGGCAAAAGAATAAATATATGCATCAGGTATCTGTAAAATCAGCTATTTAAAAAAAAAAAACAGTGCTGACAGTGTGCTCTTTGCACGCTGACAGTTACAATTACAAATCACTCAAACCATGAGATGGAAATTTCTTTGTGCAATTATTACAGCAAAAGACAAAACCGCTGTGCTGGCCTGCAACCAGCAAAGCCAACTACAACAACAAAAGTCGCTCCGACAGATAACTATCATCGTCTGCTGGGCCATCAAAATCAGCGTCGGGGACATCACTGCCATCACACATGGTCTGTCTGGGGCGAAACCTATGTAAATGCTTGGTTACCGCCTCATCTCTTGGCGCACGGTCTGCCTTCTCGGTCAGGTAGCCAGGTCCTTCCTCTCGAATGTGGTCAATGCTTTTGCGGAGGGCCCCAGGACCTTCACTGTGCCTCTGGAGGAGGGCCCATTGCAGTTTAACAGCATATCCTAGAAAAATAACTTAATATCAGCTTTTGTTTTCACTTAACAACTAGGGCTACAATTACATGAACAACAATTTCGGACATCTCAGTGCAACATTACAATAAACAAATAGCTGTCATTTCTGTAGGTAGTAAACAGCATCCAGATTGCAAGGATGGTTGTACATTGCTTAACGTCCCGACAGCAACAAGAGTTTCTCAGGACGTGCCTGCACTGATTGTGAAAAAACTAAACTAAACAGAATATTGAATGTATGTCGCCAGCCGGTCTAATACACTAAATAAACCAAATCCATTTAGCAACACACATCCAATATCAGGAGTTACAGGCAGCGCAGACAGTAGGGAGAGTTTAAAAAAGGAAAATACAGGTGAATGGACCAAGAGTAGACAGAAACACATGCCCCAGAATATAGGGAAAACCCACCGTGGGAACTAAAAAGTAGTTAACCCCACCCAAGTCCCCTAGGGCAGACCAGGGTGGGGGAAGAATGCAAGGAAAGTGATGACATTGCAACTATATCCTTTCAGAGGACAAGTCTCAAATTTTAGATTCCATTTTTTTATGTTGTTGCGCCCTGCTGCTGGCATGGATGGGATGCGCATTATAAGTTGACATCACACCGCAGGCACTACATCCATAATATTTTAAATGACAGCAGTGTTTTGCAATTGTAATTCAAATAACGTATTGTAACACAACAGTTTTCTTACCGTGTGTCCTGTTGTGTCTGGCCTCATATGAGCTTCAAAGTTTTTGGCCTTGCCATAATTGACATGGAATCTTGGTTCTCCTTCTTTGGTGGTCGTCTGGTCCCTGGTGTTGTTTTCTTTATAATGCATGGCCGCCAGTTTGTGCCTGCAACACATATGCATGCAGATATAATAGATGTCCATGGTTAAATGGCAGTAAATACTAATAATAGACAAACAAGTTTGATGCTTTGTGTGTTAGCAAAATCACACGAGTTCAGTGGTCTCTTCAGTATGATGGTAGCAGTATGAATCATACATACGTGAAGAACACCTTTCCAGTTGGCAAAAGAATAAATATTAGGTATCTGTGAAATCAGCTATTTAAAAAAAAAGTACTGACAGTGTGCTCCTTGCATGCTGACAGTTACAATTACAAATCACTTTATTGTCCATTGAGATGGAAATTTCCTTGTGCAATTATTACAGCAAAAGACAAAAATGGTGTGCTGGCCTGCATCCAGCACAACCTACTACTACAACAAAAGTCACTCTGATAGATAACTGTCATCATCTGCAGGGCCATCAAAATCATTCTCAGGGACATCACTGCCATCACACATGGTCTGTCTGGGGCGAAACCTATGCAGATGGTTGGCTACCGCCTCATCTCTTGGCACACGGTCTGCCTTCTCGGTCAGGTAGCCAGGCTCTTCCTCTCGGATGTGGTCAATGCTTTTGCGGAGGGTCCCAGGCCCTTCACTGTGCCTCTGGAGGAGGGCCCCTTGCAGTCTAACAGCGTATCCTAAAAAAATAACTTAATATCAGTTTCTTTTTCACTTAACAACTGGGGTTAAAATTACATGAACAGAAATTCGGATATCTCAGTGCAACATTACAATAAACAAATAGCTGTAATTTCTGTAGGTAGTAAACAGCATCAAAAATGCAAGGAGAGTGATGATATTGCAACTATAGTCTTTTAAACTATAGTGTTTCAGAGGACAAGTCTAAAATTTTAGATTCATTTTTTTCTGTTGTTGTGCCCTGCTGCTGTCATGGAGTGGATGCGCATTACAAGTTGACATCACCCCGCAGGTGCCACGTCCATAACATCTTAAATGGCAGCAGTGTTTGCCATTGTAATTCAAATAACGTATGGTAACATAACACTTTACTTACTGTACGTGTGTTCTGTTGTGACTGGCCTCACACGTGCTTCAAAGTTTTTGGCCTTGCCATAGTAGACCTGGAATCTGGGTTCTCCTTCCTTGGTGGTCGCCTGGTTCCTGTTGTTGTTTTCATTATAATGCATGGCTGCCAGTTTGTGCCTGTAACACATATTCATGCAGGTATACTAATAATAGACAAACAAGTTTGATGCTTTGCGTGTAAGCAAAATCACACAACATGAGTCCAGTGGTCTCTTCAGTATGATGGTAGCAGTATGAATCATACAGACATGCAGGACACCTTTCCAGAATAAATACATGCATCAGTTAACCGTGATACCACCTATAACCACATACAATCTCTGTTTGACATTGCAGCAACCTTCTGAACTGATCTCCTTACATTAACAAGGCAGTGCATAAAATGTGACCAAATCCTCTGTTGCAATGAGCAGGCCTTGTCGCTGTTCGCTGCACAATGCCTTGCAGCAAACTAATTTTATCTAGCAGGAAGATGCCCTGCACTGCATCCAATGCCCAAACCTGAGAATACACATAAGACTGACCTTGTTCGCATTCCCAGCCAACTAAAGGCAGTGTGCTTGGGAGCGAAGTGCAGCAGTAAGCTATGAAAGGCCTCCAGGTTCGAGGTCTGGTCGCCAGAGGAGAGTCGTGCAACGTCGTTCAACAGCCTCTTATCTGCTATGATTTTTTCAAGGGAAGTGAAGGCTTTTGTGGCTAAAACGGAGACAGACATGCACGATAGTCAGATATAAGGTTCATTAATAAAGTCACACCTAATGTGAAAGGATAACTCAGAATGTTGCCGTCATGATACATATACGCATACAATTAAGACAGCGTCAAAAGTGCCTTTCTATGAAGAATGCTTGAAGATGTCTATTTGGTAAACAATACAAATTTTACAATGTACAGTGCAGACTTACTGGGCTCCAACCATTGCCTGGCTTGTTCCTTCTCCAGCTCTCCATGCTCACATGCAGGGAAGTGGGGACCGGGAAGGCCAGAGTGGATGTCCTGTATATGATACAGCAGAGACAACCACTTGGCCTTCTTCGTCTCGCCACAGTCGCTGGGAGTTGACACAGCTGCCCAATATAGGTGGTTGCGGATTGCCTTCTTCCATAGGCCAACATCCTCACATCCTTTCACCTGACTCAGCTTGTCAAGTTTCTTCCACACCCCTGGAATTAAAACAGAAGTACAAGTTTTTGACTAACACTTAACGTATGAGTCAATAAAGATTGCAGGTTGGCGGTTTAGAATCATGTAAGTCATGCAGTTTATTATGCAGAATTGAAAGCAGCAATATAAACAGATTTAGTATGATAGACAATAACACAAAACACTGTGTACACCCATCAAACAACAAATGTTCCAAAACATATATATGGTACCTTTCGCGACATGCCAAATGTCAAACAGGTGCTGCACGCCATCATGACGGTCCCGCAGATACTTCGTTATCTGTGGATGGCGATCGGTGACAATTGTGTTCACCGTCAGTCCTCTGTCGGTCAACGCTGCCAGAGTCCGCTGTAAGCCCTCCAGTTCACACCACGTGGAATTTTTTACTTCATTGCTCTAAAACACAACATAAACAATAAATTTTCATCCTAACAAAGTAACACAGTCCCAAAAGTCAGTTTTGTCCTCTGTAGACTACAGACAAGTTCACATTTAGCAGGGACACCAGTGAAAGGATGGTGCCATCTGTTTCCTGCTGTAGTGTATTCAGGTTGAAGGGGCCTACTGAGGAGAATGCGACACCATGTTGTCAGTAAAATGTATTCATTAATTTACAAAAAGATGTGTCCATTTTTTCACAACAGAGTCTGACAGAAATGAACCAAGTCATGTTAAAAAAGTTGTTTCAGGCTACACAGAAATTAATTACCACATATGTAAAAAAGCAAATACATGTAGGAAAAAGGAGATTAAACCTGAATGCAACAGCTGACACACTGACCTGCACCACCTGTACATCAATGACTTTGTTGATGCGCTGATCTATAACTGTGTAGGATCCATATTTCGCGCAGTGCCCAGGGCTGTCGGATCGCCCGTCTCCAACAAGCACCAAAGGTTGACCATCATCTGTCAGTTGTCTGATGATCTCCTGTTGACAAACACAATCACTAAGTTATAACATAGTAAAGCATGAAATCCAATCCTAAATAAGTACAGTAAACTTTGGATACAACAAAGTGCCAGCTGGGCCAGATTAGTTTGATGTTACAAATAAAGTATGCTGCATCCACCACTGTAGTATGACCACACTATGAATAGCAATAACAATGAATACTACAATTTTTTGGAGATACCATCTGTTGCCCAGATGCATCTAAAAAGTAGAAATTGGCAGAAATAAACATTACATTCCTGTATGTGTCAGTATGTAACTGTCAACACACATCTGTATAGAAATGTAAACAAAGGTCCCATTTTCATACACCACACCCACCCTCTGCTCCTGCTCCCACTCCAGTTCCACAATCGGAAACAGGTAGTCATGTTGGTGGCGAAAGAACGTTGACATGTTGAATACCCTAACGTTGAGAAGTTGGAGCACTCGCAGGGCCTTCGCTGGGAGGCTTCCTGAAAATAAAATGGCGGAAGACAGCAGAAGGTTTCCCAAAGGCATCTTCTGCTGGAATGGCTGACTGGCCCACACCCGTGAGAAGCCACACTTCTCATTTGTGCAGGTTTGCAGAATGCGGATGCAGGTTCCGACTGTCTCTGCAATGTGTGCTGTAGCCGGCTCTGCACATTTTGTGCAGGTGTCGAAAAGTAGTAGCAGATTACGCTGGAAGACAATATATTTGTCTTCCAGATGGGCAGCTGGTCGTGGCTCTGGGAGGTTGCTGCACACCACAAACATAACCCGAATAAAAATAACTTTCATTGAAAGGACCACTGACTCAGCACACAGATTCACTTTGCTGTCTTGAGTGAGCAAAACAAAAACAACCAAGAAAAACAGTAATAATATATACTGACTTCCATAAAACAAGAAGGGCAAAGCCCATATGGCTCATTCGTATCGACCCACCCGCACATGTCCGACAAAACGTTTCTTGTCAAAATATGGCTATTTTTTAAAAACCCATTTCCTGAGCTCTTGTGACCCTTGACCTTACCGAGAGGTCATGCAAATCAGTATACATAGATAGGTCTTACCATCAGATATCTCTGTAGCAAGTTTGGGTTTGAAGTTGTGAATAGTATTTGCGAAAAAAATATGTCTGAGAGAAAATGCCAACGTTAAAGTTTACCACGGACGACACCGGACGGAAGACCATTGGCCCAGAACATAGACTCACTTTTGGTTTACACTTTGGCCAACAATGCCAAAAAATTTCAAACGTTGTTTCCTATACTAAAACATATTAACTGTAAAGAGTCAACTTGTGTGACAGATCCGAGTACTGCCAACCAGTTAGAATCGGTCTGCATGGTGTGCAAGTTAACTCTTTACAGTTAAGATGTTTTAGTTTTAGCATGGGAAACAACATTTAAAATTTTCACTTTTTTTATGGACTATTGCTATACATACAGACGCTCTGCCTGGTCAGGCTGTGTGTTCTCCAGCTTCTTCTCAGTTTCATCCTGCTGTGAAGCAGCTGATGTTGATGGGAACAGAGAAAGCGGAGGGGCACTTATCAGGCTGCACTGTACTGCCATATCAGCACAGCTCGGCTTCATGCACGATTTCCCATGCTGGACGGAAACATCAGCCACAAGAGGTTTGGCAAGAATTCCTACAAGTTAAAAAAACAACAAACAACTAATTTAATAATTTTGAGGTCCACTCCAAATACTGCAGAGGCCATGACCACAATCTGGCAATGGTACTGTTTAAATACAAATTGACATGAACTGTTTCCTCACAAACATGAATGTATGTGTACGAGGCATAGATGCAGAACACTTACTCTTGCTCCTGTGTCTCACTCTTGCTTGAACACCTTTGTTGTGTTTCTCAAGCTGCGAACAGCTGCCTTCGTGAAGATCCGGCATGGGGATTTCTTCGCTGACGTTGAGCTCGTAATTGTCTTCAAAGTCATCATCAGATATGCTGGCCTGATCGGGTGCTACTGATGTACACGCAGGGGGTGACTTTGCTTGTGCGTCTCCCTGCACAGACACGTGTCTGTTTTCTGTAGCCTGCAATTAAAGCAATTAAAAGAATTTCAACTCATCCACAGATGATAAACTTCATAAAGCTTACACACCTACTGTGTAAATTAATTGAAATGTAACTGCTTTATACTTAGAGTCTTATTCAATTATTATACAAATGTGCTATTCACTCAGAAGAAAACGTGGAATACAAATGTATTGAGTATCCGCACAAAAGATTTCACAAGGATAAGCAGGCAAAAGCTGGAAGTCTTTCCTGTGTAGTATATCACCTTGCATCATTATGCATGCACGTATACAAACTGCTATTTATAGATTGAATTCCAATCGGCAGTAGTGTCAACACTACCACTTAGTACCAGCTGGTTGATGAGAGCCAAGCCTGCCTCACAAACGCCCCCCCCCCCCCCCCCCCCCCACACACTCTCCCAACAAACACACACACTAAACTTTTATCTTCATCTACCTAAAATATTCAGAATATGATTCTGTGGCTTACCTCTCTCGCTAGTTGCAGCTTCATTGCGAGGACATTTCTGTGCTTCTTCTCCGCTGCGATGGACGGTGTTGATGAAGTGCCGATCGGCCGGATGCTTGGAATGGCTCCGGGTTTTAATAACAACTTTTCCGCAAATTTCATCCTGAATTTCATTAGGTTGGAAAAATCGTCTTCCTTGAAATGTGCCGAGCAGATTATCGTCCTTTTATTTCCCTTCTGGAAGTCTCTGCGAGTGGAACGGACGAAGCGGTCCCACGCCGGCCACAAAGTTTGATCTGTTGGATACGTGTGGAGAGATATTTCTTCGGTTGCTCTGTTGCTGCATCCACCAACAACACAAACTTGTCCCGGCATATTTCTAGATCACCACACAAAGAGTTCACGCAAAACTGAAAACGATACAATTATCACACTGCGTACAGTCCACGTGTTGATACTTCGACAAACGGGAGCGGATGGGACCCAGCGCGTCATGCTTGTGACGTTATGTCACGTGACTTTTCCGAAGATTGCCGAAGATTTTTTTTTTCGGAGGCCAGGTTTTATTTTTGCTAATATCAAAGTATCTACGCAAAGGCAAAATAAACCGTGCACATATTTCCATTCCTCGTGCTTTTTTCAGTTGGATAAATATATTTTATATCACGAAATGACTGTATTTCATGATTTGATGAAATGCAGCTGGGCACCCAAGAGCTACACTTTAAGGTTGATCTATTTCCTACTCTGTGATGTAGCCTTCATTAGACGTTAGTAAGCAAACATTACAAAATCAGCCTCAAGATGTAATGGGTTGTAAGTCTTTCATGCACGTGGAAAAATAAATATGTAACTTATGTTATACACTTACCTCCAACGTATATTTCCTCCTCCAGTGCACATGGGTGGCCTAAATATACACATAACTGGTTGTGTTCCTGCCGTGAGTTTTTCGTCTGCTATGGGCGGCTCCATGACGGTTCACGGTACCCGTGAGTTTCCTCTTCTGTCCTGCTGGTTGCAAAGAAGGCTTTCCCCCTGGTTTTGACCGCACCAATTGGGCGTCCTACCTTAACATCCCACTGGTAACCTAGCATCAACTGCTGTGCTGGATTCTGCACAGCTGGCTGTTTGTGCACAAAATAAAGAGAACACAAACGCGTGCAAAATATTCGCTTTGTTAATCACCGAGCTTGAAGAATCGACGTGGGGATCACACAGTGTCAGGGGCATCGGTTCTGATCTCAGCCTAGGAAACTGATCATAAAAGCTCCGACTGAGCAATTCCTGGAGTTTCTTTGCGTTGTATGTGTATCCATGCACGGAACAAATCTATCCCCTCCGTTTGTGTATGCTGCTAATGTGCTAGAATAGAGCCACCTTAGCGCAGTCAGAGGCCAGTCTGGTATACCCACAACACAAGTACAAGCACTCTGCGTTATTGGGCGGAAGTTAGATTTACCCTTTCTAAAAATAGTAACAGCAATAGAAGCTCCCGTACATATAGTCCTAGGACCCCAACAGCTAGGTGTTGAATCCATGATATAGTCCCATCTGTTAAATGCCTAAGCCTTAGACTGTCGCAGTCATCCCCTAATTTTTAAATCCCCTAAATTAGTAAATAACAGTATCACAATGCACAAAATAAATTTTAAAAATAATAATAATCAGGACATCAGCTGTCTCATTTCCTGGCTATATGAACCTGATTCCAATTAAGCGCAGCCTGCGGAATGACTGACCCGCAAAGAATTTGAATGCGGGATAGGGCTCGGGAAGTTCCCCGCGTTGCATACGGGCGTCGGCGCGTCAGCCGCCATCGTAAGAGGATAGGATATGCTTCAGATAGTAGTGAAGAAGTGTTTCAATACGTTTTTCTTCATATTTCTACCTCTTTGGAAACAAACAAGAACAGATTCTGGTTAGCGGTTTCCTACGGTGATGGCAAGACTTCCTGTTATTACCTATAGGGCTCGGGAAGCTGACGTCATCACGCTAGTCCTGGCGGCCATTTTGTGAGGATACGGGACTAAGGCGCTCATAGGGAAATCGATGTCAGGACAATGTCAGGAGTGGGGGGAGTGCCACGACGATTATTTTGTGAGAACGTACCGCTTCAGTGGCAGATCCAGAGGATACTGATAGTCTTGACTGGGAATTAAGTGTATGACAAAGATGAAAGATTTCAATCACGAGAACTGACTCAATAACCGACCAATCGCGATAGTCATTACGGGGCATACCCCTACCCACCCACCCACCCGGCACCCACCCACCCACCCCCACCCCCGTACCCCCCTCCCCCGTACCTCCCCCCCTCCCCCCCCCCACACACATATCGTACACACAAACACACACACACACACACACACACACACACACACACACACACACACACACACACACGCACGCACGCACGCACGCACACACACACACACACACACACACACACACACACACACACACCGGCACGCACACACACACACACTCAGTCCATGGGTGTGAAGTCATCTTTTGGGAGTCCACTTCAACACTTGCGTGCAAAAACAATGACCAAAAAAAAAAAAAAAACAACCAAACTAGGGAACCACTGATGTAGTGATCGAGCAGCGGCAAGTTTAATGAAGCTGTCCACTCCGGTCAGTTCACAAACATCCCAGTACGCAAAGGCCATCGGGCCGACGTCAGCCCGATGGCCGGCTTTTGCGCATTGGGATGGGTTTACCCACACCGATATACGCAATTTATGTGTGTGTAGGGCAGGGTGACGATTTTAGCCCAGTCAGTACGGTGACATATTTTCCCCAGCACTGACGCCCACAGACTCAGACTAGTTGGCGACACAGCCTATGCCGTGTCAAGAGCGAGTATGTCAGCCAATTAGCGCGAGGCACGCCGAACGCACTCTTAAAGAGTGAGAGCCTATATCCCTTTAAAATTAGCACTAGCAATTGCCCGGCCCCGGTAGCTGGACTCACAATCCAGGGGGGAAAACCGGCGGATTTGTTCAATAGCATGTCCCTTGAAAGGTCCTGGTAAATCAAAGTGGCACAGTTAGAGTGCGCCTGAGTCACTTGCCGGATCAGTGTTCAGGTCGTACTCCATAGGCAATAGATTTCCCTGCCCCCATAACGGCCCGCCCGTCACTAGGGCCGTCCGTGATCACCTTGGCCTGCTGTGGACGTTAAACCCGAACTAACCAACTTAGCACTAGCAAAGTCGGGCAGGCCTCCTTGCATGCGAAGCCTCCGTCCTACACAGGACGTATAGTTAAGTTCTTCTCTCTTGTCTTCCTTTTAGTTAATTAGCATTTATACTGTCCACTGCGACTGTGTATTAAGGCGCACTTAGAATTTCTGCACGATTTTTTTCAGTGTCTCTCTTGTCTCCCTGTTTCAGTAGTTAATTAGAATTTATACTGTCCACTGCGACGGTATATTAACTCATTCTACCCCAACACCGAAATCCCAAAATTTTGGCGTTGTCCTCTGAAGACTGCATTGCAGTGCAGGACACAGATCGACCATGATAGTTCAAGGGCGATGCCAGAATAGCTTGGCGCCTTTAGGCGCCAAGCTATTCCCTGGCATCACCCTTGAACTATCATGGTCGATCCTTAGTCTTGATGTGGTGGGTCTGGGGTAGAATGAGTTAAGGCATGCTTAGTTAATTAGAAATACTGTCCACTGCGACGGTATATTAAAGCGCACTTAGTCAGTTAGAATTTCTGCACGATTTTGTCTCTTGTCTCCCTGTTTAGTTAAAGTTAGAATTTATACTGTTCACTGCGACGGTATATTAAGGCGCACTTAGTTAGAATCCTTGTAAAGGACTCGCACCTTACTTAATTAGAATTCATACTGTCCACTGCGACCGTATATTAAGGCGCACTTAGTTAGAATCCTTGCAAAGGACTTGCACCTAGTTATTCAGTTAGAATTCCTGTAAGGGAATGCTTAGTTAATTAAGAGTTCCTCAGTATAGGGGCACCGAACTGCGTGAGCAGTTACGGTAGATTAATTAAGACATGTTTAGTTAATTACTGAGAACTGTAATTATTAGAATCTGGTTTTATTTGTGTTGGTTGTTATGTCTAGTGTGTAGGCTAGTATAGTTTTGGTTCATAGGATCGTATTTAACTTTGTGGGTGTCAGGCTTAAGAGCTAGGTTCGTTAGGTGTCGTGTTTGAAGGAATAGCCTGTACTGATTAGGCCTAAGGTGTTTAAGGTTATTAGGACTAATTTGTATTGGTTTAATCATGTTGTTTGTTTCATCATGAATGCTTTTCTGGTCAAATAAATCTTGGAATCTTCAATACTCCCATCTTATGATGCTCAGCTAGAGCGAGAGCGAGACTGAGACTGTGCGTGTGTCCGAGTGCGAGAAGTTTGTTTGTGTGTATGTCCGTTGTGACTGATGGTGCGAGCACACGTTAGTAGCTCAGTAGAAACGCTAACAGAAACCGGCCAAGTCAGTAAAAATAGGGGTTTTCTGGATACTGTGGCGGTCAGTCCATTGCGCAGGTAATCTTGACTTTTGAACACAACGCGAGGCAAATAAACACGGATTGTGTGCGCATGCGAGACTAGAGTAGACTTATAGTTTACTCTCCACAGCAATCTCAAGCCGATCCCTAGACCACAAAAGGGATGCGGACTAAACTCAGTAGGCACTTGAATACTGTATTAGATGGGCACTATATTGACTGATAAACTATTTAAGTCGCCTACACCCAGTCCGGTTATATGTGTAAATGAACTGACTGAACTTGATGTGATGCCGGTTAGGTCAGTTCACACCGTGTTTTGTTTGAAAAGGCACACAAAACAGAAGCCACATAAGTGTACAGAATGTTGTGCTAATTTACTCGCAGTATAGGAACGAGGCCACATAAGCGTACAGAATGTGGTCCCGCTATAGTTTCATTCGGACGCGGAGTAGCGCCTGTAGCTTCAAAACACACTGAAAAAGTTCAAGTTACGCAAACAGGTAAGAAGCCCAACAAGTGTACATAATATTGTGTTGGTTTACTTGCAGTAGTAATCTGAAATCTCGCGTACGCTTACACACATAGGAAAGAAGCCACATAAGTGTACAGAATGTGGTACTATTTCACTCTAGGGAGGAAAGCCACATAGGTGCATAGAATGTGGCACTAGTTTCACTCTAGGGAGGCCAAGCCACAAGTGTATCGGAATGTGGTACTAGTTTCACTCAAAGGGGGGGGGGGGGGGCACATAAGTGTACAGAATGTGGTACTAGTTTCACTCTAGGGAGGAAAACCACATAAGTGTACAGAATGTGGTACTAGTTTCACTCTAGGGGGAAAAGCCACATACGTGTACAGAATGTGGTACTAGTTTC
Source organism: Semisulcospira habei (assembly GCA_036245525.1). NCBI lineage: Eukaryota > Metazoa > Mollusca > Gastropoda > Semisulcospiridae > Semisulcospira > Semisulcospira habei. The sequence continues at coordinate 55,447,076 of BTPG01000002.1, read as the reverse complement.
ACTTTTGGGCGGAACGCCACATACGTGTACAGAATGTGGTACTAGTTTCACTCAAGGGGAGAAAAGCCACATACGTGTACAAAATGTGGTACTAGTTTCACTCTAAAGGGGGGGGTGGGGGGGGGGGGGGGGAGGGGAGCCACATACGTGTACAGAATGTGGTACTAGCTTCACTCTAGGGGGTTAAAACGGCAACATACATGTACAGAATGTGGTACTAGTTTCACTCTAGGAGGAGAAAGCCACATACGTGGACAGAATGTGGTACTAGTTTCACTCTAGGAGGGGAAAACCACATAAGTGTACAGAATGTGGTACTAGTTTCACTCTAGGAGGGGAAAGCCACATAAGTGTACAGAATGTGGTACTAGTTTCACCAAAGAGTATAGAGGCTACGCTCGGCTTAGCGTAGCCTCTATACTCTTTGGTTTCGCTCTAAGGAGTGGGGGGGGGGGGGGGGGGGGGGGGGGGGGGGCGGGGGCACATAAGTGTATAGAATGTGATACTCAGTAGTTTCACTCTGGGGTCGGGGGGGGGGGGGGGGAGGCACATAAGAGTACAGAATGTGGTACTAGTTTACTTGCAGTAGTAATTTGAAAGCAAACACGCTTACACACACACACAGGTGCATGGCGCAGTGGTCATCTGCCACTAATGCTAAAGGTTCAGGAGCGGATCTGGGGGGGGGGGGGGTTACAGGGGTTCCGGACCCTTGACCCAAAATTGGTTAAAATGCTGAAATGCTGTAACAGTCCCTTTTTGGGGTGTTTGGACCCCCCCTCCCTCCACCCCCCCCCCCCCCCCCCCGCCCCACCCAGTTGTTTGATATTTTGGCGAATGGTGAAAGTCTTAACACGCACACGCCTTCTCTCCTTCTACTCCCCCCCCCCCCACCCCACCCCTTCCCGTTCCCCCCCCCCCACCCCCCGGTTGTTTGATATTTTGGGGAATGGTGAGAGTCTTAACACGCACACGCCTTCTTCTCCCCCGCTTCCCCTCCCCTCCCCCCCTTCCCCCTCCCTTTTTTTTTTTTCGATTTTTCGCCCTTGGAAGCAAGGTCTAGTGTCGGAGAGGCCTTTTTTCTTCTTCTTTTTTTTTTAAACATTTTTTTATTGGATGCTTCAGTGATACATATTAATTGTTTGCTTGTGTATAAATAGATATTTGATGAAGGAATCGGGACAAATCTTTTGCTGTTTTACAAATTATACTAGATGTTCTGCTCATGGGTTTGTGCAATGTGCGTGTGTGTGAGCATATGTGGTTTGGGATGCGTGCGCAGTTCATCTATAAAGAGAAATGAATGATAGATAAACAGGCAGTCAGCAGAATTTACAGAGGATGCTGATACATACAACATAATGCACTCTAGATGTCTGCATTTGTATCAGGTTGCACTGGTCGCAAAAAAAACAGTTGGTAACTCCCCTCCCCTCCCCCCCCCCCCAAAGGCAACGGATCCGCCCCTGACTGAGGTACTCGGTTCGATACCCAGTTCTACCGGCATCGGACGTTTTTTTCCTCTAGTAAGTGTCATCATTAATTTGGGCGGACGGTATCGTAGGTTCTTTCTTCGGGCACTCCAGCTGTTACTCCTCCTGCACCGGTTTCATGCCACACAGACCAGAAACCACATGAGTGTACACGGAGGAGCTAGTTTACTCAGTCGCAGTAGTAATTTGAAAGCTAACACGCCAGGTCAGACGCCACATAAATGTGCAGACTGTGATGCGGCTAGTTTCACCAACTTGAAAGACAATATTGTCTTTGGTTTGACTGACTGAGTAGTAATTTGAATGCACACACGCTACACACAGGTAAGAAGCCGCCACAAAAATATATAACGTGACAATGTGGTGCTACTGAATTTTACGCAGGGTAGTAATTTGGCCATTTGCCCCCCGGAAAACACGCAGGTAAGAAGCGGCCACATAAAAATGCACAGATTATGGTGCCAGTTTTACTGAGGCTAAATTCAATGACCTTGAACAGCCCACCCGGCTCCTCCCTTTAAAATTTAAATGTCACACTGACTTCGAGCCCAAGACGACCGCAGTCGCACGCGGCGGGCCCAGTGCGGCCGTCGTCGCCTGCGGGCCCGAGACCGGTCACAGCTTTGCTGCCTTGGATGCTTGTTCACAAAGGCCAGAAACAACTAATATGAGCCAGTGTAAAAGCAAATTGTGATGCTAGTTTTCATGCGGAGTGATCTCTTTACACAAAAAGACATGCTGAGCCAATGAAGAAGTGAGGCTGAGACTGAAATTGTTCCGGGTTTCAACTGTTTTAATTTATTTTTTCTTCCGAAAAGCGGACTGAATTAATTTTTACTGAAGAAGTCGAGTGAAAGGGTACAAAACTGGCTAAAGCATCTCATCCAATGTCTTTCCAGTCTCCAAGCTAGCTATATCCCAAAAAGTAAATTTTTGTGACAAAAATTACGGACTATAATCTGGGTCAACCGACTCAGTTTCTATAAAGGGTCCTTTGTATCTTCAATGAGACGACCCGGATTCGCAGAGGCTCTCTTAGCGGCCACCCCTTGAAAGTATTGTGCCAAGTTTGAAGCTTGTGAAATATCGGAGATTCTCTTGTTTACGTACATACGCGCGCGCGCGCGCGCACATCCCCCCCCCCCCCACACACACACATACACACACACATACGGCACACACACACACACATACGACACACGGCACACACACACACACACACACACACACACACACACACACACATACACACACGCGCGCGCGCTCACTCACACACAGGCACTGGCGGCGTACACACATCAATACTACATACTGAAGCACATACGGCGCTTCGCGCCAAGTGTAGCAGCGAGGCCGTTTAGCGTAACTAGACATGACTGACGCCGTAATTTTTATCTTGTTACTTCAGCTGTCAGAGGTTTAGGCCTGCCCGCCTTTGGCATCGTGGACATTAGTCCATAAGTTAGCCCGGTCTATCGTGCAACCCCCGCCCCCCCCCCCCCCCCCCAGTACTACTCAATAAGATGGGCTTCAAAGTGTACCTTAGTATGTCCTGAGATGTTTAAGCCATGTTCCCCGAAAATCCTTAGGAACACACCAGAGATACAGCCGATGGCGCAAGGGTACCCCCATTCAAACTCTTCGCGGATGCTAAAATGAGGTTGAGAAACACGGATTTTCCTCTAAATAAATCAGAATTCATTCCATAAGCCCAAATCAGGCAATATTATGTTAAGACACAGCTTTTGCGTCCTCTGCAAAAAAAAAAAACAGAATGAAAAAATATTGAATCTCTATTGCTCACAGTGAAGGTTTTTGTGCACCCAGTAAACAGCCATTTCCGAGAAATCGCAACAACAACAAAAAAAAAAAGACAAAAATAATGTGTCAGATACCTTCAGACATTTTCTATAGCACTGTCAGTCCATTTTCAGGCTTACATCATTAAAACAGGATGTCACAATTATTATAAACATGACTGGGTGATGCTGTGATCACTGAGAGTGCCACAGTGGTTGATTTTGTATCCCTACCCCCAAGTTGTAAAAATAAACAAAATTAATTAGAAAAAAATTACTAAAGTTATTCCATTTTATTTTGACCTCTCTTTACCTATTAAGTTTCAATAATGTGAGCATAAAGTGCAAGAAAATAAGGAAAGTCGGCATCCTTTATGATACATTCGTAGTGAATGATAGCGTTTTCCCATTTAAAATTGCCGAATTGGGAAACTGACGTACATTGTTTCTGATGCCCTCAGAAATTCTGAATACAACTGATAGTTTTTTTGGTTTTTTTTAGGTTTTATTTACCACAGTTACTCCGAACCTGATATTATTATGCTGTGATGCATTTAGGAGCCACAGTTACTAAATCTGCTGCCCTACCCCCATTTCACCAGTATGCAAAGGAACGCAAAATGATCATAACAATTGCTTATGTCATACTCCTCTGTTTAAATATTTTTGTTGCCGGTTTTCTTAACAAAGTATGCATATTAACCATAACAATTTGTGATCATTTCATTAATTTCAATGTGACCCATCAATTTAATTGCAATTCTTATTAGTTAAGGCATGTTTAATGGGGGCTTGTGCTGAAGCTTCTACCGTCTGCACATTCAGCAGTCTTGTCAAACTCGGGGAAGGTGGAGTTCAGGGAGATGTTGTGTCTGATGCTGTTCTTGGTCTACATTAATGACATCAGTACAGCAGTACCATGGTTCGTCTTGAACATCCTCCATGCGGATGACTGCCCGCCTCGTCCTCAGAAAGAAAAAATCCGACCACATCACTCCCCTGCTCAAGCTCCTTCACTGGCTCCCCATCCCCCAACGCATCCAATACAAGATTCTGTCTCTCTGCTACAAATCCCTGAACAACTACGCTCCTGCGTATCTCTCCAACTTACTTCACCCCTACACTCCTCCCCGCTCCCTCCGCTCCGCCTCTGACCCTCTCCGCCTCCTCATCCCCCGCACCAAACTCAGCACTTTCGGCCCCCGCGCTTTCTCAGTATACGGTCCAACCACCTGGAACACTCTCCCACTCTCTCTCCGTCAGAAACACTCGCTCTCCTCCTTCCAGTCTGCCCTCAAAACTCATCTCTTTCAACAGTTCTAGCACTATATCACCACACTCCCCAGCCCAAGCTGACCGTCCTAATGTATCTTCACTATTTGTGTTACGTGAGTCATTGTCTAAAGCGTGCGCATGCGTGTGCGAGTTGTGAGTGCGCGCTTAGAGTTATAATTATTATAAGATAAGCGCATTATAAATACCGTAATTATGACTGCAGTGTGGAATGCAGCAGAACATAAAGAATTAGCATCCTGCAGAATCCAGGATGCTGCCAATAGTCAGCAGCTGGACTGAAAGATAACCACTCAAACTGAGCTAGACCATCTCTTTCAATCAGATGGAAAAGGTCACCTTGAAACTGGAGATCTTCCAGTACCAAAGACAGACAGGCCAACTTTACTGGCAACAAATAAATTACTGGATTTACGTTGAGGCCTCACATCAAAGCCATAGAAGCTAGAGCTGCAAAAAAAAAGTATCTGGTCAAGAAACTGGTGGGGACCACATTGGCGCAAATTAGAGCATCCTGGCACAAGCAAACACCAGCTCGGTTAGACCAGTAGTGCGGTACCAAGATACATCGACAACATGAAACACTGCCTGCAAAACCAAAAAGCCAGGCTTGACAAGATGCAGAACATGGTCAGTTCATTCTCATGATGCAGTGACATTCTTAGAGCCATTTGGAGCACACCAATTTAGGAAATGGATGACATTGGAGCCACTGGAATGCAGAACAGCACACATGATGAAGAGACTTACGAAACACCGACAGCACTGGAGACTACAGGAGCAGACCAAGAACCGTCAGAAACGCCCAAGTTTGAACCCCAACTGAAGGTCCTGTAAAGGCCTAAAACTGACGTCCTGGAACCAAGCCCAAAGATGTGTGAAGAGCTCCCTTCAGAAACCTGGACATATCGAAAGAGCCTTCTAGACAACATAAACGATGTTCCAGGACTTTCTGCCAAAGGTCGCGGCACTGCACAAAGCCATCTTGCTGGAGATTATGCACAAGTGCTACTCTCACAGCAGCTGTGCTCACATCTACACAGGTGGGTCCATAGACACCATGCGGAATGAAGGAAGTGGCGTGTGCATCTGTTGTGCCGACCGCACTACTACCTCCCTCTCCTTACCAGCTGGCAGCAGCAGCTCCAACTATCGTACAGATCTGCAGGTGCTCAATACAGCAGCAGAGCACTAGCTATAGGGTAAGGCAGCAGCTTGATCCACTGATCTCCTCACCAGAAAGCTTTAAGATAGACTGGATGCCATGCCCACAAAATAGTGCTGCAGTAGATTCCAGCGCATTCTGGAGTAGCTGGGAATGGAGAGGCTGACAGCCTGGCCAAAGCAGGCGCCAGACTGCCTCAAGATCACAACCTCCTGTAAAGAAACCAAGACACTACAGCAACAAAGTGATTACTTTACTTACTTACGCCTGTCACCCCTACCCGGGTATAGGCCGTCGACGAGAGACCTCCAGCAACTCCTGTCCTGTGCTTCTCCTTCGATTCTGCTCCAGGTGGTTCCCAGTCTCTTGATGTCTGCTTGGAGGTCTCGACGCCAGGAGTTTCTCGGCCTACCTCTTTTCCTCTTTCCCTGGGGGTTCCATGACAATGCCTGCCTAGTGATACTGGAAGCTGGCTTTCTCAGACTGTGACCGATCCATCCCCATCTTCTTCGCCCAATTTCGTTCTCTGCTGTTATCTGCTCTGTTCTCTCCCAGAGTCTGACGTTGCTGATCTTCTCTGGCCAGTGGATTTTCAAAATTCTTCTAAGGCAACTGTTCATGAAGGTCTGTACTCTGTTGACTGTGGTTAACAAAGTGATTGGCAACAGCAAAATGGTGGCTGCAGCCCGTGGGCAGACGACATCAACAAGCTGAACAGGAAGAACCAGGCCATCACCTTTCATCTACGCACTGATCACTCTGGATTCACCTCGTGAGACTGGATCATGCGGAAACAGCCCTATGCGAATATGGTGTAGAAAAATCAGTCTCCTTAGCACATTCTCCAGACCTGTCCATACTGAGAAGCGGTCCACTGGCAGTTCTGACCAGAAGTCACGCCCCTGTACACCAAACTCTGAAAACTGCTGCCGAGCCCTTGACAGCTCACTTATTGGCAGCCAGAACAATATAAGATTTAAAGATGGCCATTAAGGAATTGAACGTTGCAGAAGAAGAATGCAAAAAATGGGGGTAGAAGTGGTGATCTCATGGTGGACATCTGAAAACTAAGTATTTTGATAACATTGTTTTGTGCTGTTAGGAACCATGAAACTTTATTACGCATATTCATATTTACACATTTCTAGATGAAAAGAAAAGGGGAGACCTTACTAGACCTGCCTTAAGCTAGGTAAATATCACCTAAAAGACCAGCCAGTTAAAAATAGTTACAATTAAATTGATGGGTTACAATGAAATTAATGAAATGATCACAAATTTGTATGCTCAATATGCATACTCTGTTAAGAAAACTGGCAACAAACATATTTAAACAGAGGAGTATGACATAAGCAATTGTTATGATCATTTTGCGTTCCTTTGCATACTGGTAAAATGGGGGTAGGGCAGCAGATTTAGCCACTGTGGCCCCTAAATGCATCACAGCATCATAAAATCAGGTTGGGAGTAATTGTGGTACTCCATCCTAACCAATAAAACCTAAAAAAAAGACCTATCAGTTGTATACAAAATTTCTGAGGGCATCGGAAACAATGTATGTTTCCCAATTCGGCAATATAAAATGGGAAAAAGCTATCATTCACCACGAATGTATCATAAAGGATGCAGACTTTCCTTATTTTCTTGCACTTTATGCTCACATTACTGAAATGTAATAGGTAAAGAGAGGTCAAAATGAAATGGAATAACTTTAGTAATTTTTTTCTAATTATTGTTGTTTATTTTGACAACTTGGGGGTAGGGATACAAAATCAACCACTGTGGCACTCACAGAGATCATAGAATCACCTGGGCAGGTTTATAATAATTGTGACATCCTGTTTTAATAATAATAATAATAATAATGAGTACTTGTATAGCGCCTAACCTCAGATTAGAGCTCTAGGCGCTTAACAAAAACTAATGTACAAAAATAACTAATTACAAAAATGCAATTTACAAAAAGTGCAAAAACAAAATACAACGCACTCTGTAAACAAGCTATAAAGTCACCATTCAAAAGTGCTACGCTTATGGACTCATACTGGCATTCACAAACACACCCACACACACGTACACTACTTCTAACATAGATAGAGATGACTTTAACATGACAGGTGTGTGACAAAGTCATTTGTAGCTGACAGAAAAAATATGGATCTTTAGGGCTCGCTTGAATGCCTCTCTCGAATCCACATATCTCAGTTCGCGTGAATGGACTGACAGTGCTATAGAAAATGTCTGAAGGCATCTGACACATTATTTTTGTCTTTTTGGGGGATTTCTCGGAAATGGCTGTTTACTGGGTGCACAAATACCTTTACTGTGAGCCAGAGATTCAATATTTTTCATTCTGTTTTTTGCAGAGGATGCAGAAGGTGTGCCTTAACATAATATTGCCTGATTTAGGGCTTCTGGAATGAATTCTGATTTATTTAGAGGAAAATGTTTCTCAATCTCATTTTAGCATCCGCGATAGGCTATATCTCTGGTGTGTTCCTAAGGATTTTTGGGGAACATGGCTTAAACATCTCAGGACATACTAAGGCACACTTTGAAACCTATCTTATTGAATAAGGGGGGGGGGTGGGGGGGGGGGTGCACGGTAGCTAGGACTGGCTTATGGGCTATTCAAGAAAATTCGCCCGGCCGCGACCCGCGGCATCCTGAAAAGTCCCTTCTATAAATATAAGGGACTTAAACACTGACTAGGAGTATCAATTAGCTCATAGCTTCGAAGAGAGGTATGGTTCAAATAAATAGTATACGTAATGCGTTACGGTCGTATCTAAGGACAAACACAGGAAAACATGTGGAATTTCTCAACGTTTTCATTATGATGATGTTGTTTGATTCGTATCTCTGCCAATCCACATTTTTCTTTTTAGGGTAGGAAATTGCCTCTGGCCAAAATGGAGAATGCTGATTGTTCCAGACCTCGAGTTGGGGAGGATACGTACGTACTTTATGTCCTTCCATTTGTTACGTGTGAAATATGAAATATTTTATTTTAACACATCAAAGCCTATCGCATCCATTCATACTATTTATTTGCCAGTGGCTAACTTCTTTTATTTCGCATTACATGTCATCGGCGAGATGACTGTGTAGCACTGAGGTGTGTTTACGAAGTGTTTCTATCACCATCAGGTATATAAACGAAGTGTTCATCCCTTGAATCTGGGATGATCGTGAAATACACTTTAGTTGCACTGTGCTGTTTGACCGTACAGATTAAAGCCCATGTTGCTTAAAATGACACTTCAGGCCTATCTTTAGCAGACGACAAAATTATGACGCGTCTTGGGATCCGCGTCTTATTACCGAAATCTACATCTACTGATAAACAAAAAAGTCTACTGTGGCCCTCCCCCCTCCGCCCGCCCCCAACGCACACATCATCAATAATCATTATAATTATTACACTCCTTTATCTTCCATTAAAGCAACCACCTTCATTTTGCTGAAGATTATGTTGCCGTATTAGAAAAAAAACAAACAATACACTGCAGTTTTGATGTGTTAGAACAATTGTGACATACACATACAGTCGCAAACCACTGATTACTGCTCATTTCATTAACCATGCTATTGTCAAGACTGCTTTGGCGACCACCTTTCAGGGTTCGAAATTAACGGGGGCAGCGGGGGCGGAACGCCCCAGAAATCAGCGCTTTTTCCCCCCCGTGCTCGGTTAAAGCTGGGGCCACATCCACCCCGTCAAAATTTCTACAGTCTGTTAGATTACAACCTTTTCCTTGCTGCTATATTATCGTTTTCTGGGCGCTTTTGTTTGTTTTTTCTCCACCACGGGCTCAAATTGGATTTTAATAATGAATGTTTCTTAAAACTTACGCACAAAAAGGGACCGAACCAAAAGCAGACCAAGGGACGGCACTTGGGAAATATAGATATGACGTCACTGGGGTCCAGGGGGCCACAAGCTGAAAAAGTTAATTTCGAACCCTGCCTTTGGAGTGGTCACCTGTCTGTAGCAGCCACCCAAAAAGTATATATAATACACCACACACCAAAAAAAAAACAGGCAAAAATTCAATGCTCAGTATTCTACGACAGATCATACTGTTTAGCCTTCGTATTAATTGTTTTAAGCCTTCTAAAACTGCAAACCGCGTTATATTCCGCTGTTAACTCTGGGAGCTATGATGGAGCATGAGTACCCCCCAAATCCAAAATTGCAAAGTCAGAATTTTAGCATATGATGATGTGTTGTTGCCCATGTGCATTTTTTTTCAGAATTTTCAAACTCTTTTTACACTGTTGGAAACATCAGTTAGTTGACATTATTCACCGAAACATTCATTGAGTTTCCATGGAGAATGGTACATGTATATAATACCATTATCGACCTCCCTCAAATCACATGTTACAAGAGGGTCTGTGGCAAATATCTCTCATTAGAACAAAGATTTAAAAAATCAGTTCCCTTCACTACAAGTGGGATTCTGTGGTTAACCCATATCATACTGAGGCTAAAAGCTTCAAATTTGTACACTGCCATATGCAAGCCACATTATAGTACTTACATATAAAGATACAGACCAATGGCTTTAGTTCAAGGGTGGTTCCAGAATAGCTTGGTGTGGTGTCTACAGGTGCCAAGCTATTCTGGCACTACCTTTGAACTATTTTAGTCAAACGTATTTCACACACTGGTGTATTCCAAATGATAAGGGTTAACCAAGGTTATTTTGACTTATTATTTAATCTAGTAGTGCAATTTTGGTCATGCAGACATGTCAATATGGCACTAGACTAGTTGTGCAAAACTGTGTCCTGCATGCCTTATAAACAGTAGCTCATGGCTAGTCTGTTATCACAATTCCATACACAACCCTCACACAACACCATCTTCATCTTTTTTCCATCAGCAGCACACCTAAATATCAAGAATCTCTGAAGAGCCAACACAAATGAAATACAGCAGCAGCTGCACAAAACGATCACAATGTGAATGTGAAATCTAAAGGAAAAATAATACAACATAATAATCAATACACTTTGATAAGGCAAAATCAGCTTCATGTCAATGACTGTACTTGAGTTACCATGTCACTATGTTTCTTTATTTACTCCACAGCTGTGGAGATTGGAAATGCACGTTTTTGTCTACCGTATTGAAAATATGTTAGACTTTGAAATGGGGCTGGTCAGATCGTGTTCCGGAGAATTCACATGTGCTTGGCGGGTGGACCCTGCATTCTTGCAGAAAAGTAACAAAATAAAATGACATCACGTCTAGCTATGCAAACCTTGATGCCAAATGCTGTATGTGTGTGTATGTGATAGCGACTAGAGCTGGCATTTGTGGACAGACAAGCTTGAAACTTTACGTTAATTCTCCCGAAGTATTTTTTTTTAGTTTTTAATTACATTACAGTTTGACAAAAAAATGTCTGTTTAAAAAAAATGGTAAGTAAGATATGAAATGGCCACTTGTCCGCAATGGCCAGGTGTCCTGTACATTATGTGACCATTATATTTTGTAGGTTTGGTGATGATATGTGATCATTACATATATTTTTGATCTCCTGGTAGGTGATGTTTTGTAACTGTCTTTTCTCAGCATGTTTTGTTCTTCGCTGGATTAATGGGTAGCTCTGGCAAGTGACTGACTAATATGGCAATGGATGGCAACAAACATATTAACCTGGGAGGGCCTACCAAAGACCATGGAGTACATAAAACTGAAAGTGCAAGGAGACAAGAAATGCAACATCTGCTCATCACCCATGAGGTTTACAAGCGCTGGATGGACATTGCCTCCAAACAACACCTCAGAACGGACACGGACATGGCTGATTTCCTGATACAGGTGTAAGTGAAAATTTGAGTTGGTTGGTTAGTTCAGGTTTAACGTCCACGGCACCGAAGTGATAATGGACGGCCCTGACGGGTGGGTTATGGGGGACAGGGAAATCTATTACCTATGGAGTACGACCTGAACACTGATCAACTCAGGTGCACTCCAACTGTGCCACTTTGATTTACCAGGACCTTTCAACGGACATGCTATTGAAAATTTGAGTAAATATATGTATTTTTTTAATACAATTCATACACTTTTTCCAGTCGTTATTTTTGGCTCACGTGCAAAGCAAAAGTGATGAGGGACAGACGACCATTGGCCCAGAATATACCTCGTCCATGGTAAACTTTAATGATGGCATTTTCTCAGAGAATATTCAAGCCACAAACTTGTCCCAAGGATACTTTGTGGCAAGACCTTTCTAAATATATCAAATAAAATGACCTTTCTCAAATGTTAAGGTCACAGGGGACCAGAAATAGGACAAAATTACAAAGTCTTTATGTAAAGACACTTGATTACTTGCTTGTTTCAGTGGCCTGTGGGAAAGGTCAAGGTCACAAAGGTCAGAATAATGATGTGGATCCATCATGCATGTGAGCCATACACGCTTTGCCATTTTTGTTATAAGGCTGTCGCAGTTCACATGTGTTGACAAAGGTTGCATTGTCTCTGCTGCACTGCATGCAGACCATTTTGTTGCAGTACCATGTAGCAGTCAATACCCTAGTAGTGCATATGACTCAGGTGTTGTTTTAGTCGTCACATTTGTTTCAGTCGGATCAAGCGTTGGTAGTTGCGGATAGAAGTTTACCATTTTTTTTATTGACAAATATTTTTTTTTATTTAATCAGCAATTACATTTTGCAACTCTTCAAAAGTATACAATTTGCTGGCATAATAAAATGCAACAAGATCAATGTGTTCAAGGTTTATGTAAGTTAGACGAACAAAAGTTGTTTTGTCAACCACCACCTTGACAGCTGGAACACTGCTCGAAACATTAATAACATCATTATTTTTTGTAATAGCAATAAAGACCTTTGATGATTCTGTTACTGTTTCATCCCATGTAAGTTTAATTCCTTGTGCAATTTGAGCCTCTTTAGCAGTAGCAACAGATTTCATGATAATTTCAAATACTATTGTCACTATTGTGTTAATGCTGGTTCAGACCACTCAGTATTCCTTTCTCTGGTGCAGGGCAATTTTATTGTGCCATTTTGAAGGTCTTTGAAATATGTTGATTCAAGGCAAAAACACTTTATAATATAACATAGAAGTGTAGTGTTTGTATACTATCATTTCTAGACAGACCAAGTGACTCCCATTCTTAAACTGTTTGATTCATTGTCACCTCGAGCAAAGCTCGAGGTGACTATGAATCAAACAGTTTGAGAATGAGAGTCGCTCAGTCTGTCTGGAAATAATAGTATACAAACTCTCCACTTAAATGTTTTATAGCACCTTTCCCAACATGAATCCAGTCACCAAAAATCAAACAAAGCAGACAACAGCCTATTCGTCATCTGCACCGCTCTCCGCTGATTCTGTTGAGTTTCGCTGCTTTGTAAAGCAAACAATTTAAATGTTGGATATGTACAGTAGTAATGTTGAATTGTAAGGGTTTGTCTTTTTCACTTTCAGATGCTGTATATATAGCTTTCATGAGGAGTGCAATGTCACTGATTCTAGTATAGAGTGAGCCATGGTTGTTTGCACTGTCAAGCTTGCCAGCCGCCTAGAGGTGTACTATGTGATTCTCGGCCCACAAAGAACCATGTAGTAAGACTAGGATGTATGGTGTGGGGATGTTTTGCTGTGTAAAAGTGGTCTTGAAGGTTCTGTAGTCGGATAGGTGAATTCAATGACGCCTGACTCTTTTTACGCAAATAAATCCTGAATAACCAGTTTGACTGATAGCATGCTGACTAATGCTGGCATTGTATTAGTTGAAATGAGCATGCATGCTTGATTTTGTGTATTTATATTTGAAATTTGATTAAGTGGGCTGAAATTGATACCAAAGTCTTGGGGGAGGAAGAGCCTGAATACACAGAGAAAGAACCCCCGACACTGTGCCCGAATTAACGGTGACACTAAAACTAGAGGAGAAAAGTCCGACGCCGGAACCAGGTATCAAACCTCGCACCTCACTCTAGCATTTGTGGCAGGTGCTTTTACCACTGCACCATGGACATAATTGAATCTCTTTACATACCTGTGGATGTATACAAACGTGGGCAAGGCACCAGTATCATGAGTGTGTTGTGATGTTTGATTTTTGGGTCAATTCTCTGGCTCCCGTGTGCATACTTGGTTACTGAGCAAAAGGTCTTGAGGCTCATGTCAGTGTCTTACATTACTAGCTTATGAACATGTCCGTGCATGGATCAGCTAAAACTGACATTTGCGTGGGGGTCTTCTTCTTACTGTGTATTCTTTACTGTTTACAAGCCCATATAAACTGAGTGATGCGTTCATGTGAACACGGATAACACATCTGTCTTGTGTAGTTTGACTCCCAGGTATTGCAGTATGCTGAGGCTGAGCTAGACCTGTGTTTATAATGTTTAGATGTTGACAAAGGTAATAATAATAATATAATAGCAACACAGGCTACTTCGCATATAGTTATAAAAAGGTCAGATATTATATTGAGCAACATTTTGCTTGATATAGTGCCAATAATAGGCAGATGTGATTATGATACCCAGATCAATATGTACGAGTCGTCATTCGGGTCAAGTAATCACATCTGTCTGTTATCAGCACTATGTCATTATCAAGGAAAATGTTGCTCAATATGTCCCCAGTCCAAAACAAAAATTTTGCTGCTGTCCTTCTGATTCCCAACATTGGTGCTGAAGTGGTCAATTTTGCTCTATTTGGACATAGAACTATCCAGTTTGACACTACCTAGCAGAATGTACTCAGCACAAGTCCACCAGACATGCATCTACCTAGTGCAAATGTGTTCCTCTGTGTTTCCATTTACTTTTAGAACTACATAAACTCAGCTTGAATCATCACAGAATGATTCCACCCAGCATAAATTGACAAAGGCTTAATTTACTCAAATAAAAATATCTCAATGGAATAGCGACAGCACATATTTATGCTGGGTAGATTTACGCCCATGTTGATTCAAGCTGTGTAGATTTTCGCTGGTTATATGCACTTTTTAAAAGTGTCTTCTGTTTATGGGTCACCGTGGACCAAATTCAAATGTATGTCCATGATGACATAGGCTGGCAGGTCTAAAAATCTGACAAAGTAACTAAAAATGATTTCATGTCTAGTTATGCTAATCTCGCTGCTGAATGTACCTTTGGTGAGAAGCGCTCTGTGTGTGTGTGTGTGTGTGTGTGTGTGTGTGTGTGTGTGTGTGTGTGTGTGTGTGTGTGCGCGCGTATGTATTTAAACATGATATGTACGTACAAGCTTTAACTTAGAGAAGTGCTTTGTTGAAGGGGTGCCTAGGAGAGCCTCGGAGCATATTGAAATTGGGCGTCTCATTCAAGGGCTAAAAGACCGTCAGTTGTCCCACATTGGAGTCTGTAATTTTTGTCATACTGACTTGAAATTGTGGATATAGGTAGATTGGGGAAAGACATTGGATGTGTTCATTAGCCAGTGTTGCATCTTTTGAACTTCTTCACTAAAAATGAATTCTCTGCAGAAAATTTTAAAAAAGTAAAAACCTCAACTTCTGCAGAAAATCAGACAATGACAGTGACCTAAAAGTAGCAACTTCGTCACCACCCAGACATCGACGCAATACTCTAAATATGACCTCTCTTTTTCTCTCTCTCTCCCTCTCACACACATGCACGCACACACACATTGACGCGTTTCTGAGCATGCAATGTCATGTGGTAAACAACCTCACTTCACACAAATTATAGGAAGACTGAAACTTTTACGTGAAATGCTAGTTTTGTCACCATTTTTCTCAAGTCTAGAAAGCAAAGTGAAACTCATATCATGTAAAGTGTAAAATTAGGTAAAAACTAAAAATTATGTCATGACAAATGACGTTTATCAAACCAATGATGCTTTTGCAATGTGCACCTTGCAGATCTCATTGACGCATTGGCAGATCTGCTATGCTTTTTCAATAGAACATAATATTTCAGCATCAGAATCAGGTCAAAGACAACAGGTGGAGACCCTTGACAGCGAGGTCAGTTTGCATGTAAAAGGGACTTCATAGGTTATGGCTCTCATATAGAAGAGACTTTGTGGTTTATGGTATATCCCATCTTGTTTAGTTTTGCGCTGAAACATAGCGAACTTTATCCCTTCAGCGCCATTGATAGTGGCACTGTGTGTATTACACATGCTACAAAAATAAGGTCACCACAAAACTTTTTGACGTGCAGTGTAGGGCCAATAGACAAAATAAAAGTCTGGAGTTCATTTCATACTTTTCTGAAATGTTTGCAAAGGAGGTGAAATGATGTAAAGTTTACATACACATAGGCGGAGGGAATTTGCCATCGAACACCAACTGTATGCTTCAAACGTACAGAACCCAGCAAATCTGACACTGCTGATCATGTTTCATGGCGCAAATTCCCGCTGGCACGCCTCCGATGATGGAGAAAACAGGTGGATAAGCTGCCTTAGGTGCGACCACAGACATTGATTAACCCATTCAGCCCTGATGCACTACAGCAGGAGATGGGTCGACTATGATAATTCAAGGGCAGTGCCAGATTAGCTTGGTGCCTGTCGGCACCAAGCTAATCTGGCACAGGCACCAAGCTAATCTGGCACTGCCCTTGAATTATCATGGTCTGTCGGCGCCAAGCTAATCTGGCACTGCCCTTGATTTATCATGGTCGATCCATCTCCTGCAACTGATGCATAGTCATTAGATGACGCCTCCCAAATTTGGGAAATACGGCCGTCGGGCTGAATGAGTTAATCAATCTGGGATGTATAGCTAACAGTGTACGGGGACAGTGTATGTCACTTTGTATTGTGGCAACAATAAGTTAGCCCTTTGGCTGTCGGTAGCGGTTTTTGTTGTGAAGATTCCTTCAGGAATAATCACAACAAAAACCACCACCAACAGCTGAAGGTTTAACCCTTTTAGCCCCAAGGTCCCATTTCTCAAATTTTGGAGGTGTTGCCTAACGACTATGTACCAGATGCAGGAGATGGCTTAAGCATGATAATTCAAGGGTTGTGCCAGATTAGCTTGGCGCCTGAAGGCGCCAAGCTAATCTGGCACTACCCTTGAATTATCTTGGTCAAGCCATCTCCTCAAGCGCTAAGCTAATCTGGCACTACCCTTGAATTATCTTGGTCAAGCCATCTCCTGCTGTAAGGGATCTGGGGCTAAAAGGGTTACAGATGTTTTTGCTGTGTTTGCAGATTTGAAAATGCTGGATCCTGGAATGCCAGCATGTTCACCACCTACTGTGTCCACTGCCACGGTCCTTTAGTCCTCTGCTGCACTAAGTGCGACCCGCCATCCACACAGAATCTAGTTGTGTCTGAGCCAGCCCGGTCCGCCGCCACGTATCTTGAGCCACTTCCTGTGTCAGACTTTTCTGCTGACTTCCATGAAGACGATGTAACTCTGGAGATTGGTGATTTTTCTGCTGAGCCACCTTTGCAGGAGGTTAGTGGTGCTTATGAGGGTGGGGTGGGTGTGGGGGCTGGAATGGGTCGCCTCTGGCTACTTAACCCATATCATACTGAGGCTAAAAGCTTCAAATTTGTACCCTGCCATATGCAAGCTATATTATAGTACTTGCAGATAAGGATGTAGACCAATGGCTTTAGTTCAAGGGTGGTGCCAGAATCCCCCAAGACTTGGGTTTCGCCAGAAAGAAGAACAAAGACTGGTTTGACGAAAACGATGTAGAGATCCAGGAACACCTAGCAAAAAAAAGAGCCGCCCATCAGGCCCACCTAGCCCAGCCTTCCTGCCCTGTGAAGAAGTCTGCCTTCCGCCTCGTCTGCAGCAGTCTCCAGCGCAAGCTCAGAGATCTCCAGAATGAGTGGTGGACCAGACTTGCACAGAGGACCCAGCTTTGTGCTGACAATGGTGACTACAGGGGCTTCTACGAAGCACTGAAAGCAGTGTATGGCCCCAGGCACCTGGTACAAAGTCCCCTGCGAAGCGCGAATGGCCAGGCACTCCTCACAGATAATGCCTCCATCTTGAACCGCTGGTCGGAATACTTTCAGAGCCTCTTCAGCGCTGAGCGCACTGTTCAAGAAGCAGTCGTCCTACAAATCCCACACCTCCCAGTAAAGGTTGAATTGGACGAACCGCCCACCGCTGAAGAGACCCTCACAGCCATCCACCAGCTCAAGAGTGGCAAAGCAGCAGGCATTGATGGAATACCGCCAGAGGTCTGGAAACATGGAGGCACAGCACTGCACAACAAGCTCCATGACCTCTTTCTCTGCTGCTGGGAGGAAGGAACACTACCAAAAGATCTCCGTGATGCAGTCGTTATCACCCTGTACAAGAACAAAGGCGAGAAGTCTGACTGTTCCAACTATCGGGGAATTACCCTGCTGTCCATTGCTGGGAAAATCCTTGCAAGGCTGCTCCTGAATCGGCTGGTACCTGCCATCGCTGAAGACCAACTCCCAGAGGGCCAGTGTGGCTTCAGAGCAAACAGGAGCACCACTGATATGGTCTTTGTGCTGAGACAGCTACAGGAGAAGTGCCGCGAGCAGAACAAAGGGCTGTACGTAACATTTGTCGACCTAACAAAAGCGTTCGACACTGTGAGCAGGCAAGGCATGTGGCAGATCCTGGAGCGACTTGGCTGTCCCCCAAAGTTCCTCAACATGATTGTCCAGCTACACGAGGACCAGCAAGGCCAGGTCAGACTCAACAATGACCTCTCAGAACCATTCCCTATTCTCAATGGCGTAAAGCAGGGCTGCGTGCTGGCACCAACCCTCTTCACCATCTTTTTTAGCATGATGTTGAAGCAGGCCACAGTGGACCTCGATGATGACGATGCAGTGTACATCAGGTATCGTCTCGATGGCAGCCTGTTCAACCTCAGACGACTGCAGGCCCACACGAAAACCCTAGACCAACTGATTCGTGAGCTGCTTTTTGCTGATGATGCTGCCCTCGTTGCACACACAGAGAGAGCCCTGCAGCGCATCACGTCTTGCTTCGCAGATGCTGCCCAGCTCTTTGGACTCGAGGTCAGTCTGAAAAAGACAGAGGTCCTCCATCAGCCGGCACCCAAGACAGTGTATCGCCCTCCTCACATCACCATTGGCGAGTCTGAACTAAAGTCAGTGCACCAGTTTATTTACCTTGGCTGCATTATCACGTCGGACGCCAAGCTGGACAAGGAGCTTGACAGCAGGCTGGCAAAAGCAAACAGCGCTTTCGGGCGACTTTTCAAGCGGGTGTGGCACAATCAACAGCTGAAAACAGGCACCAAGATCAGCGTGTACAGAGCTGTGGTCCTCACCACCCTGCTGTATGGTTCCGAGTCCTGGGCCCTCTACCGCAGCCAACTACGACTCCTCGAACGCTTCCACCAGCGCTGCCTGCGCACTATCCTGGGCATTCACTGGAGTGACTATGTCACCAACGTCGAGGTCCTTGAACAGGCTGAAACTGTGAACATCGAGGCTTTGCTGCTGCGGACACAGCTCCGCTGGGCGGGGCATGTCTCCAGGATGGAGGATCATCGCCTACCAAAGATCACCCTGTTCGGCGAGCTTGCTACTGGACACCGTGACAGAGGGGCACCAAAGAAGAGATACAAAGACTGTCTCAAGAAGTCACTTAGTGCCTGCCAAATCGACCACCACCAGTGGTCTTCGCTTGCTGCGGACCGTGACACCTGGCGCTCCACCATTTACAAGGCAGCTGTCTCCTTTGAGGACTCTCACAGAGCTAGCCTTAAGGACAAGCGGCTCAGGAGAAAAAACAGAGATGCCGCAGCTCAGAACCCTGGCCATACCTTCCCCTGCAGCCACTGCGGTCGAACCTGCCTGTCCCGGATTGGCCTCCGCAGCCACGAACAAGCCTGCAGACGTCGTGGGCAACTCCTATAAAATCTTTGTTCGCGAAGTCAAGCCAAGAGGGGGTGCCAGAATAGCTTGGCGCCTAGAGGCGCCAAGCTATTTTGGCACTACCCTTGAACTATTTTAGTCAGACTTATTTCACACACTGGTGTTTTTTGAATGATAAGTGTTAACCCATTTAGCCCCATGCCGGCGATTTCTCAAATTTTGGAGGTGTTACCTGATGGCTATGTACCAGTTGCAATAGATGGATCGACCATGATAATTCAAGGGTAGTGCCAGATTGGCTTGGCATAAAGGTAGCTGATGATAACACCTTTCTATGCATACTAATTTAGTTGACCCCTCACAAAGGTCGAGGGTCACGGCGGGTCAACAAATTTGTGAAAAGTGCATACATTTTGAGAAAACGTCGCTGGTAGTGGTACAGAAGCCAACCGTTTGCTTATGTTTAAACACTTG
The DNA here is from genome assembly GCA_036245525.1 of Semisulcospira habei. Lineage (NCBI taxonomy): Eukaryota > Metazoa > Mollusca > Gastropoda > Semisulcospiridae > Semisulcospira > Semisulcospira habei. The sequence continues at coordinate 55,427,003 of BTPG01000002.1, read as the reverse complement.
AACATTTGCACATTTCAGTGACCTGTTGAAAAGGTTAAGGTCACAGAGGTCACATACTTATTATGTGGATTGGTCATATACGTGAGCCATAAGGGATTTGCCTTTCTTCTTGTTATTTTTCATCACCCCTGGCTCATGGGGTAAAATTCAGTGGTTTCAGTCGTAAATGTGTGACCAGTGTATTTGTACTCGTAGAGCCCTGTAGTGTTTAGATCCAGACCGCACCAGCAATTGCTTTTGAACATGTCTGTCTTGCACAAGAAATCAAGTGATTCTTGGAAACATCATATTAAACGTTGTTATGTAAACTGTCACATGAGTATTTTCCCTTAGTCAGTTTTGGGTCATCTAGCTGTCAGGAGTCCTTAACTCATTCAAGACGTGCCGCCTCCAGATACACGGCATAAGCCATGTATCCGGAGGCGGCACGTCTCGAATGAGTTAATCCCTAACACAGGAACAGCAGGTGCTACATACTTGGATACGTGCCGCATGCCTGGGTACCGATTCTACAAGAAGTAAGTTGCTGAGTACAAGTAGCCTGGGAGCAAATGGGCTAGGTAAATTGACAAGTGAAACCAGCAAACTGTACCCTATCGGTGGCAGTGGTCCCTCTGCCAGAGGTAAGATTCCAAACTGGAGATTTAATGAATTTAGCTAGCAGCTTAAATTCAGTTGCTGCCCAGAGAAACAGCTAAAACCGAATTTTATCAGCAAGATATGTAGGTTCTTGTGACCAAAGAAGGCTGCAGGGGCTCAAACTTAATTTGAATCATTGTGACGAAATGCGCTGCCAACAGCCAAAGGGTTAATATATTATGTATCATCCGCACTTTACCAATTCACTCTGTGCAGGTGGTGAGGAGGGAATTTTCGGATGAAAGAGACAACTCCAAGATGCAGCAGTCAGCCAAACATCACATTAACCCCCTAGTGGCCACATCTACTGTTAACCCTCTTGTGCTTGCAGCTACTGGTACTGGAAGCAGTACCAATGACAGAATGCACAAGGGGGTTAACCTCCCATTAGCTAGTGATGGACTGAACCAAATCACAATCGTGAACCATTTGGACCCAGCATCTTTCACAAACAACTTGTTGGAGACGTGTGTTGGTGTGAGCAGTCAGATAATTCATGCGTCAGTCAACAGTCTGCATGTGCAGTCACCAGTCAGTGCAGAGCTGGCAGTAGCTGCGAGTGATCAGTCTGTGAACGGGCAGCAATCCTTCAGCAGGCACAGCGATGAGTTGGGGACCAGGCAGTCACCGTTAGACACTCAGTCACCTGTCGGTGAGCAGCAGGACGTTATTACTAATACAGAAATGGTTTTGTTGGACTACAACTATCACCAAGGTACTATTACTCAACCTGATCGTGATGCTGCCTCTGAGAAAACTGGCAAGAAAGTTCGAAAAAGTGACCGACCCAAGCCCCATGTTTGTAAAGTATGTGGTGCCTCTTTTACTGAATCACAAAACCTCAAGAGACACATGCGTACTCATACTGGTGAAAAGCCATTTGTGTGTAAAGTGTGCTGTGACACATTCCGACAGAAAACACATTTGAAAAGACATTTGGAGACTCACAGAGAAGGGAGTGTGCTACCATGCAGAGCATGTGGTAAAACATTCAGCTCCAAGAAACTGCTGAGAGAGCATCGTTCAACTCACACTGAGGACAGGCCGTATGTGTGTGATCAGTGCAAATCCGCTTTCAAGGTTTACCGCCATCTGAGAGAACACTTGCGTGTACATTCAGATGCAAGACCTTTTAAATGCAGTCAGTGCAATACAACTTTCAAGAACCGCCAGAATTTACGCCATCATGAGCGTAAACATGATGGGCCTCTCCCGTTTGTCTGTACACAATGTGATGCCGCTTTTCATTTGCTAGGCTTCTTGAAAAAACACTTGAAAACGCATTCAGAAGAAAAGCAGCTGAAATGTAGAGTGTGCGACATTGCGTTCAGCAGTACTGACGGCTATGATAAGCACATGGACATCCATGCCCCCAATGGTCCATTCGCTTGTCATGTTTGTGACACAACTTTTGAGACCCTTTACGAGGGACGAAAACACATGACTGTGCTTCATCCAGGTCAGAAGATCAAGGCCTACATCTGTGACCAGTGTGGGAAATCCGTACACAGTGCTCGCTACCTGCAGAAACACAAACTGCTTCACACGGGTGAAAAGCCATACGCGTGTAAACAGTGTGACGCATCATTTGTTTTCTCATCATCATTGAAAACACACATGCTGAACCACACGGCTGTCAGAGCGTTTGCATGCTCGGACTGCGGAGCTTCGTTCAAAACCGCTGGCAATTTGAATGAACACAAGCTGAACCACACAGGAGTACGCAAGTACACTTGCAAGGAATGCGGCTCTGCTTTCCTGCGCCTGAACCACTTGAAGAAACACCTCAAGCTTCATTCGGGGGACAAACTTTGCAAATGTGAGAAATGTGACGCGGCTTTCAATTCCACAAAGTACCTGAACACGCACATGCTGTCCCACAAGGAAGATGTCCGCCCCTTTGTGTGCGAAGTCTGTGGAAAGGGGCAGCGGACTGCGGCCATTTTGCGGAGGCACATGCGGATTCACACGGGCGAGAAGCAGTACGTATGTGAGGAGTGCGGTGCGACCTTCACTTGGATGAGCGGCCTGCACTACCACATGCGCTACCACATGCAGGACAAGAAGTGAAAGTGGCAGGTGCAGCTACAGCAGTTGGGACACCAGCCGGCTCCATTCGCAAGAGGCATAGATTCTCATGAGCCCCTGCGGATGCAGGAGCTCATAAGAATCTATACCTCTTGCTGACTAAAGTCACCTCCAGTCGAGCATGTTAGATAAAAAGAAAAAGAAAGAAAAAGCAGCAATCAGGAACACTTGAAACCAGTTTCTAAACCTGCCAGCTCCATCTGCAGGATTTTCAGGGGAGTGTTGGTCAGGACCAAGCAAGTGACTGGCAAGATTGTTGAGGTCTTGTGGCTTTAATTGAGAGTGTTGGTCAGGGCCAAGTAAGTGACTGGCCAGATTGTTGAGGTCTTGTGGCTTTAATTGAGAGTGTTGGTCAGGGTCAAGCAAGTGACTGTGGCCATATTGTTGAGGTCTTGTGGCTTTAATTGACCTTTCTATGCATGCTAATTTGGTTCACTATTCACAAAGGTCAAGGTCGTGGGAGGTTGACAAAAGTGAAAAATGCGCAAAATTTGAGAAAACATGACCTGTGGGAAAGGTCAAAGTCTTAACGGTTAGATTAAGTATGTTTATCGGTCATGCACATGAGCCTTCAAGGCTTCACGATTCTTGTTTAAATCGAGCTTTTGTTCAGCTTAGTTTATCATGTTTTCAAATCATCTGATATAATGTTTATGTATAAATAGCAGTGAACAGCTTAACCACTATTGGCGTCGGGCAAATCATGCGCCACCCAGCAGTGGTCATACTCATATGTGTGCGTGCGCGTGTGAGTGAGTGCATGTTTGCATGTGTGTGTGCATACGCGAGAATGAGAGAGAGAGAGAGAGAGAGAGAGAGGAAAAACATTTGTTGTCCTCTTAACTCTTTGCATGCAGACATATTACCACTTAAAAGAATAATTTACAACAGTTAGTATTAAATTTAGACGGTAGAAAAACATTTTGAGAAATAGTGTATTTGTTTACATGAGGCTCCCATTTAAAATGGTCGTCTAATAGCTATGACACTTACTAGTTGATATACCGAAACATGTTCACTGGGTTCTTTATTGCAGAGGAAAAGTCGGAGACGGAGTTGATGTTCCTGATGTGCAGTTAGCAACATACATTTAGTTTTAAAAGAGCTGATTAGCATGAAATTTTGTGTACACCAAAGTCGGTCCATTTCTTCAGTGCTTTGTTCCAGCAGACTATTAACCCTTTTCATCCTGAAACAGCCATTGCTTGAAATAAAGTTGACTATGCTAGTTCAAGGGTGGTGCCAGAGCAGCTTGGCGCCTGAGGTGCTAAGCAGTTTTGGCACCACCCTTGAACTAACACGTTTGATCCATCTCTTAGTCTGTAATGTAACCTTTATAGGACAATAAGCACATTTAGATAAATCAGCCTCAGGATGTAATGGGTTATACATTGATTTATTTACTTTGTAGTGGAGAGAGAGCGCACGCTCACGTGTGGTGATAGTTGCGGTTGCCGACATAAAAATACCGTTAAAATGCTGGTACAGGTTTTCCTACTGGCACTCAACTTGCAGACCTTGAATGTGATGCTGCATCCTTTTTCTACTTGCATGTCAGCTCTAGGGGCATGTTGTACCGATATGCTAGATGTAACACTAACTTGTTTGAGACTTTTTGCATTTCTTTTTCAGTTGTGCAATCAGCTTTGTAGATTATAGAATCAAAATGTAGCTGTATGTTCATTATACTGTACCCTGTTAACTCAGATATGAAAACTTTATTTTTAAGTGTACAATAGATTTGTGGATCAAAATAAATCCAAATGTAGCCTTATGTTCATTATACCACTAGCCTGTTTTCTGATGAGAAAAACAGTTTTGTCAAAGTCAAGTCAAAGTGGTTTATTGTCGGAGGCATCTGGGCCCATAGACAAGGGTGGTGGGGGTAGGGAATTTGACATGCATACATGAGCGATCGATTCAAACCCGAATACAAAAACACATGACACGGATAACCGACAGTCATTCGTCGGTCAGTTGTGCAATAGATGCTATTATTCAAAATGAATCCAAATGTACCTGTATGTTCATTATACCAGTACCCTGTTTATTCTGATGTTAAAAGTACTTTTTTTCAATTGTGCAATAGATTTTGGAGATTGTAGAAATTAATTGTACCTTTACATTTATTATATCAGTACCAATTGTTTTTCTGATATGAAACCCTTTTTATTTTTTGAATTGTGCAATAGATTTTGATTGTAGAATCAAATGCACTCATGTTTGTTTTCCCTTGTTTTCTGATGTGCGTCTCTTATAAAAGTAAAATAAAACTCTACATGTAGACAGTGTGCTTGTAAAAGAGAGAGGGAGAAAAAAAGTTCTTATTGCAGCATGACTCGTGAGCTTGCATTATATGGGGAAAATAGTGGAGTGAACAATTCTGCTTTTGGAGTTATTTCGGAGAAAAGCTCATCACATGTAGACAGGCAAACTTGCACAAACATTCATAACATGGGCGGGTTTCTTAGATGATAAGATGCTGCGCTGGCAGTTGTAAGGTACTTTGCATAACCCTTTTAACCCCAAGGTCCATTTCTCAAATTTTGGAGGTGTTGCCTAACAACTATGTACCAGTTGTAGGAGATGGAATGATCATGATAATTTAAGGTTAGTGGCAGATGAGCTTGGCACCTTCTGGCACTACCCTTGAATTATCATGATCAATTCATCTCCTGCTGCAGGGTCCCAGGGCTAAAGGGGTTAAATACCCTGGTGGACAGGAATGGGATGTGGATTTGTCTTTGTTCCCATCAAGTCAAATTTATGTACAGGCTCGGTTTAAGGTGCCTGGGTGGCCTTTGCACAGCATGCATAATAGAATCGATCCATAGGGTTCGGCACAGGCTCGCAATCCCATTACCTCTGTTCCAAAACAGTAGGCCCGTTAGGGTAGGTGGAATGGAGAAACAAGAATACATCACCTACACTGAAGTTAATGGAGTGGAAGTTTGCACATAAGGGCATTCATACCAGTACAGATAAACACGGTTCAAGCACACACATAGAGTGACATACACACACTAAGACGCTTACAATCATAATTATATGCCCGACATTCATGTACTCCATAGACAGTATCTGGTTTTATTTGGGTATTATTTGTTTTTATTTGGGTAAAAGACGGAACAGCCCAGCAGTGTTCTGCTTCCACACACCAGTTTGGACGGTCCCTGTGTGGTTCTGTTGTGCTTAGGTCCCTGCGTGGGAATGCGGTGTTTAGACGATCTTCGCGGCCGTGCGCGTTTGAACGGTTCCTGCATGACTGGGGTTTGAAAGTTCATGCATAGTTCTGTGGTGTTTGGACGGTCTCTGCGTGTGCGTCCACACACTGCAACAATCGCAAAAATCACAGAACCACACAAAGACCATCCAAAAACCACAAACTCCCTACATCGAGATTAAGGCAGAGTCCCCTTCAGCCTTCAAATTGATCATGGAATGCTGGCTAAGGGCGAAATAGGCGGTTAACCGTCGGAGCAGGAGAGCGAAGGGAATCGCCGGGTCGTGGGTTCGAATCCCGTCCGTCCCAGGGTCACCCTGGTCAGCCCCACAGGGTGGGTTTTTCTCTCTATTCTGGGGCATGTGTTTCTGTCTACCCTTTGTCCATTCACCTGTATTTGCCTTTTTAAAACTCTCCCCACTGTCTGCACTGCCTGTAGCTCTTGATATTGGATGTGTGTTGCTAAATGGTCTTAGCTTTATTTAGGCCCCATGTTGTAGGTTTATTTAACGTATTTGACCGGCTGGCGACATATATTCAATTTTCTGTTTAGTTTTTTTTTTCACAAGCAGTGCAGGCACGTCCTGAGAAAGCCTTGTTGCTGTCGGGACGTTAAGCAATGTACAATCAATCAATCAATCGAATCCCATCCGGGCCCCGGTAGCTGGACTCGCAATCCAGGGGGCAAAAAACGGACTTGTTCAATATAGTCCTGTAAATCAAAGTGGCACAGTTGGAGAGCACCCGAGTTGATCAGTGTTCAGGTCGTACGCCATAGGCAATAGATTTCCCTGTTCCCCCATAACCCGCCCGCCAGGACCGTCCATTATCACTTCGGTGCCGTGGACGTTAAACCCGAACTAACCAACCAACCTGGCTAAGGGTGTGGTCCCCTCAGCTGTGGGGTCCCATCCCCTCCTGATTTTATCCCTTAAAATCCATTTAACCTCAAGGATGGAATGTGACCTAATGCACCAGTTGCAGAACTTACATGTATTGACCATGATGATTCAAGGGTAGTGCTAGGTATAGCTAATTGGTGCCCGATCATGGCGATGGTGCAAGCTGATCTGGCACTACCCTTAAATTATCATGGTCAATCCATCTCAGCTGCTGTATTGAGTCTGGGTTAAGCCAGCCTAAGTTCTTTTTTTTTTTTTTTTTTTTACTGCTTTAGTGTGCACTGGGATAATTGCTCTAACTAAAGGGCCATCCACATTATCAAGGAGAACAACTGTCATGGTCAGTGTCACACTGCTTACCTCCCTTGATCCACCCCAAGCAGCCATGAGAATCAACACAAGTTATTGGTCGCAGGGGTTTGCTGCATGGACCCTTGTAGGCCTGAGGGAGGTCAAAGGAACCATTGTACCCCTCACCCTTGTAGGCCTGAGGGAGGTCAATGGAACCATTGTACCCCTAAGGGATACAATGGTTCCTTTGACCTCCCTCCGGCCTACAAGGGTCTGTGCTGCTACCAATAATGTATTTGTTTTCATTCCTCCACTATTTTCATAAAAGAAATCAAGCTGAAAACTTCTGACCTGGGTCACACCAGGCATGACTGATATCAAGAGAATATACATGTATGACTAATATATTTATGACGTATTAAAAGATCTTTCATGACGTTGCATGACCATCAGCATTGTCTACAAGTTGTCACAGTAATGCAATGGAAGAGCCGAGTGACTGTTTACCTCAAACGATTGTTTAATTCTTCAATAAAAATAGTCGCATAGGACGCTCATGTGCTTCGATTCTGCAAAGATTCTTTCTTTTGTGGTCTGTTACACAATGTTGCTGCAAAGGTGCTGCAAACAACTCCAGTAGTGTGCCTATTGTTTCGAACAACACTAATTTGTACTTTAAAACGTTTTAGTGATTTTTTATAAAACAAAACTGGCATCCAAGACACGTCACAAAGAGGGCTACAAAATGTCTGCCATTAGTCACTACAAGGGTTTTTGCAGTGGGGTCACATGGTATGGTTTTCGCTAAAGGAATCAGTTGCATGACCTAGGATGAAAACAAAGTTGCAATGTGTGCAGTGTGGGTCACAGATCCATCTCTGAACTGGTAGGTAGCATACTGAGAACAACTACATTTGGGACTTTTGACTTTGAGGCTCAGTGTATTAACCCTTTGGCTGCTGGTAGCGCTTTTGTCATGATTCCTGCCAGAATCATCGTGACAAAAAACGCTACCGACAAAGGGTAAATTAAATGTCTCTGAAAATTATGAGCAGGGCATCATTTTATTTTCAGATGAAAAATCTGTACATGTCTGCACTCAAAAAGACCTTTGCATGGTCCATCCCAGCTCTTGAATCAGAACTGCCTAGTGCTGCTGTTGAGACCATACAGAAATAAATATGAACACATATATATGTACAGGGGAGCATGTCAGTGTTCCACCGGTCTTTGTTCCCACAGGTTCATATTCCCAAAGGTCTTGTTTCCACAGCTATCTGGCTGTTTGGTTGCCAGTATTGTTTCTACAGGTATGGGTGAAAAATGTCACTCTGCAAGCTTTATTTATGACAGTGGTTACAGCTTGGCGTGTCTATCACCGTGACGGCCGACACCAGTCCAAGAGCAGACGCTGGTTAACGATCATCCCACCTCTGCGGCTCTGACATCAGACGGGTTACCAGGGAACCCAGAGCGAGCACCCGCACCGGCAGCTGCCACAGACGGGCCAAGATGTGTTTTCCCAGTGGCGGAGCCTCGGACGGCACGGGATAGACCAGCCTCTACCAATCCTACAGCTACGGCCATTGGCGGGCCCACGCATTAGTACTGAGTGGACCCAGTATGAGTCTGGCCCGCCACGTGCATGCACGACCCGCACCCCGTCTGCGAGCCCGGCAGCAGCTTCTGGAGTACGGACCTCCAATCCCTTTACACAAGTCCCCCAGATGTTCGGCACCCTGCTCCAAGGTCAGTGACAGGGGACCACGACCGGACAAGTACGCTGGACGGACGCACGCCCACTCGTCAGTTAGAGGTAAAGGGATGAAACGGGCTTGCGACGAGATGACGCGCCCCGTCTACCCTCCAGTGCCGACATTCGTGGCAACCCGGAGGATACTCCAGCATGGATAAGAATATGATGTCCCGGCCGCGGTGAGTGTCAAGTACCCTCGGCGGGACGAGATGCTGGACCATGCAGGCGCTCACGTGACTTACGCCACAGGATGGGGACTACTCCTAGAACCTCGGCTGGTGCGTGCCAACTCGTAAGTACTGAGAGTATCCAGTATGAGTATGGCTCGCGTGTGCATGCACGATCCGCACCCAGGCTGGGAGCTTCTGGAGTACGGCCCTTCAATCCTCGATGCTAGTCCAGCACAGACGTTAGGATCCCCTCTCCTAGGGCAGTGACAGAGGACCATGAATGGATAAGACTGCTGGACTAGTGTGCGCCCACTCGTCGGGGAATGGTAAGTGACGAGTCGGGATCACCACGAGATTACTTGAAGCTTCAGCGTCTTGCTCCAAGGTCAGTAACATTTGTTTATGGATTATTGGGGGTTAATGCCAATAGGCGACTAAGGCCGTTTCACGGCGGTGGGTCAGTGAAAGGTGTTCACGACCGGACAATACTGCTGGACTTGCGTGCACCCATTCGTCGGACAAAGTTAACCCTTTGAACCCAGCAAACCGCTGTAGCGGTTGGCGGCTTCGTATACCGTTCAACCCGGCAAACCGCTACAGCAGTGTCAGGTGTTTCGTATCGCGTGCCCGGTGACGCGTGAGCCTCACTGCGCATATGGTGACCTCACCCTTCACACGGACACATCCTGTTTACACTCGGTACATGGCACGTACGTTCGTCTGTGGTATGCAGTCAGTTTTGCGGCGCTAGCGTGGGAATTATGGTCGGAATGGTGAGTGGATGTGTAGATATACGGAGACGGAGTGATACAATTTTGTGTTTGGAGACATGGTAACAAAACCAGATAGCTTTGATGTATTGGGACATGTGTGCCTACCTACTGCGTGGCAGCATAACCATGTGTTGGCAGTGTCAGCTGGAGCGATCGCTGTTTGAGGCACTGACAACGGCAATTACTTACAGCTTGATTCTGATGCTGAATTCAGAGGTTCTAATTGATATCCGTTTTTTTGATGCCACACCTTGGTGCACCTGTAGGTGACTCTGTGGACACCAACGACACACATTGGTCATGTGTAGTACGTGTATAGTCTTTACAACACTGGTACTTCCATCCGATCGTGTATGACTGATCATCATTCGATGCTGCTTATTACAAGTTGTCTAGACCGTGGATATACCTTATCAGTGGCAGGTGTAAACATTGATATCTGGTGACAAGGTAGGGGCCTTAAGGGCTGGCTTAACTGGGCGAGACAAACCCGAACCATGTCTCAGCGAGACACCCGAGACAGTCAATGCGAGATACCTGTTCCACCCGTTTATTAGGTTCGGCATGTCTGATCTTGTCTCGGAGAGTTCGCCGAACCTATTAAAGGGTGGGTCGGGTATCTCGCATTGACCGTCTCGGGTGTCTCGCCGAGACGAGGTTCGGGTTTGTCTCGCCCAGTTAAGCCAGCCCTTTACGTTGTATCGGCATGCCGGAAATCCATGGACACTTATGTGTCGCACTAACAGACACCCTATTTAGTGATGCATGTTAAGTACCAACGACCTGTCATGCACGAAAGACTTTTTTTTTCAAGTTTATTGTCACCTGTCACTATTTTTGTCACCAGGCATTACGACGCATGTGACACAGTGTGGTCAAATCCATAAAAAAAAGTAGTCCATTCAGTGGCAAACTGTTCATATATACCTTTATGGGGATATCTGTTTTAAAGTATTATTTACAAATATTTTACAGTGCACACCCATTTTCAACAGAAATTTCTCAAATACAGTCAGGGCTGAAGGGTATATAGACTTCTTATTTACTCAGGGATGAAAGGGTTAAGGGACGAGCCGGGTTCACGTCGATATCGCACGCCCCGTCTACCCTCAGAACGGTGCGGATGGACCACTGGGGGTTAGAAGAGCCGAGCGGACTACCGCAGACTGTTTCCCGCGACTTGGTTGCTGCCCATCACCCTAGGCCTGCCGTCGGGACAAGAGTATGGCTGACCAACCTGCCACAATCCAATAGAAGTGTTCCGCCGCAAGCGCAGTACAAGTTTCATTGACCCGGGCGAGACTGACAGGATCAGTGTGCGGCCGCTCGCCTGACACCAGCACAGGGACGGTGCCTTACCCTGGACAGGATGAGTCTTGGGGGGATTGGCGCGCCGGCTACGAGCGCAGTCATAGCGTTGGCTCGCCACACCGCCTCCCCTCCTGGGCGGCTTCTGCTTCCTCGCGGCCACTAGTAGGGTTTTGCAGGTACACATGTAACTGAGTTTTTTTTCTGGCGTGTACACATTGGAAAGCGCTTACAGCTGGAAGGTAAGTTAGCGCTGTAGTTTAATGATCCGTTTTATTCTTTAGTAGATTCGGCAGATGACTCAGGGTTCCTGCCAGCGCCCCAGGGCTATAGGACGATTATTTACGGTCCCTGGATGTTGCGCATTGGCCTGCGGATACGGTGCTTGATTACGCATGCCTGAACCTCTATGGGACTTCATTCCGCGCTTCGAGGTTCAGAGACTCACTCCACTCGTCGCGGTTTAGGAGCTTCCTGGCTTGCTGGTCACCTCCTACTTCGCTGCGTTCCACTCCTTGCTCGATGCCTTGCCGGCTACCACTTCGTGTGAATTGGTACTTCAGGATGCCCCCTGCTCTGCGGCCTCGACCTCCTGACCGTTGGTAGCGACTACGACAGTTGACGCGCGCTCCTCGTTGTACAAGTTCATCGCCGCCCCGTCCTTCGGCATGGGGACTGTCCAAGCCTTCGTGCCGCAGTACAGCCTTTGGACTGGATCGTCAGCCTGGACTCATCAATGGCCTAGACGATCTTCTCTTGCGCTCTGCTCGCCCCCAGTCACCCCGTCTCCAGCCGTTACCTCCGTTTCGCCCTCAGCAGCTTGGTCTTCCAGTGTCGCGCACTTCTCTTCGGCTCTGCTGCAGCCTCTGAGTGTTCTACCGTTTCTCGACGCTGTAGTGGACGAGGCCAGTTGGATGTCTTCGTGCAGTCACGTCGACATCCCTAGACGATCATCGTTTGCGGAACCTGCCGGAGTCCTCCTGGGAGAAGAATGAGTTCTGCGCGTCTCCAGACAACCCATCTCCAGTCGTTACCTCCGCTTCGCCTTTGGCGGCATGATCTACCAGTGTTGCAAGCTCCTTTCGGTGTCGATTGCAGCCTCTGGGGATTCAACCGTAGCTGTTTGTCGTAGTGGACAGGGCCAGACGGATGCCTTCGTGCTACATGTCAACTTCCCTAGACGATCTTCTCGGGCGGTATTGGGTGGAGTCCTCCCTGGAGAAGGATCGAGATGCACTTCTGGTTTTCCTCGACAGGCGTGGCTTTCTGGTCTACGTGGGCAAGTCCGACTTCATGCCGTAGCGCCGCTTGTCCTCCTAGGGATGGAATCACGCACCGACCTCACAAAGGCGACGTCCGGAGTGGCGTATTCAGCAGTTGGCGAACTCAGCGCGGCGGGTGTCTCTTGAGTAGGCGTCCTCCGCGGACGGGTGAGTACCGCAGCGGACCAATTTCTCCTACGGTGCATCGGCTGCCCCCGCTTCAGCTGCTCCTGCTTCTCCCCGGACGACCCTCGACGGTCGACCGTCTTCGCTGGACGGATCCACAACGGACTCATGACGGCAGATCCTCTCTTCTCGCCTTCATCCCAGTTGTCCCTTGCGCCGTCGCAAGTCTCGCCACCGGGGGTGCTCCCCTACTATCAAGATTCTACTCAGCCTCCGGCGGATGGCCTCCAGACCTGCTGGCCCAGCTTCAGGTTTCACGTTGGGGACGTTAGGAGCTTCTCATCCTCCACGCCAGCGCCACAGTAGTCGCCTACATTTGGAGTAGCATGGGACGCGGTGCCTCTTCCTCCCTTCCTCCTCTGCCAGGTGCTCCGATGGTGCGAAGATCGAGACATTGCGACCCGAGCAAGAGTCTTCATGGGACTTCCCCAGGGTGTGCCGACTCCTTCACGCATCGCGGCCAGCTTCTCCGCACCGGGTGGACGTTCCATCCGGACATCTAAGGGTGACCTGAGCAGCTATGAGTCCTCCAGGATCCCCCCGAGGTGCTTTGTCAGCTTCCCCGCTTTGTCTTCCCCGTTCCATCTCGGCGAACCTGAGCGGTCGACGCCCTCTACCTCTTGAGAAGGCCTTGTCGCCTCGCCGAACCACCTTCGGTGCTAGTTCCAAGCTCCTGTTCAAGCTCAAGGTTGCAACGCGGTCCTGTGCCTGGTGGATGCTGGCTGCGGAACATGCTCGTGGACCGCTGGCTTCCTGAACCTCGCCATGGGCACCCCTCGGCGGATCACTGCCCCACGCATGATGATTTGCAGCCACAAGAACTCTTCTCCCATGCCTTGCTGTGAAAGGATTCTCTATGCAGCTGTGGGAGCCATCACTACAGTTTTTTTAGACACTCGACCGACAAGTCTACGAAGGAAGGGGCGAATCCTGGGCGCCTGATGTGACGACGGGCGCATCTTCCACATGGACCAGACGGTTCCTCGGCGTGTGAACTTTTTCCTCTGGCTCTTCACCATCTTGGTGCCTTCGTCGTTAGGGGCTACCTCACCAGGATCGCCGACGCGGACCGGCCTAGACCGACCGACCCCGGGGCCGGTAAAGACCTCACCGACCTTCTGACGCTTCGGTCTACACCTCTGGCCTTCGCTCACGGTGCCGCGATGGGTCCTTATCTAGGGGCTATGGTGGCTCGTCTTGAACCACTTCGACCTGCTCCAGTTGACGCGGATGACCTTCGTGCCACGGAAGACCTACTCCCGATTGACCTTCGCCACAGTTGCCAGGGTCAGTGGACTGCACTCTCCTCAGCGCGCCCCTCAGATTTACAGTTCGGAGGGTTGACTCTGCACAACTGATGCCCAACCCGGCTTCCTAGCCTAGAGCCGGTCCTCTTGGGTCGCCCCAGTGGTCACCATTTGGCCCTTGAGGGATTCGGACCCTGCTCAGGATACAGACAGCAGGATCTGGTGAGAGCCTTATGTGGACACCTGCGCCGGACCAAGCCGATACGCAGGGGATGCGCCCGCCTTCCAGGTAGGGATGACATTTCAGTCCAGACGGTATACCTCCGGGCTCTGTGGCATTACGCGCCGCCTACCGGGACCTCTCCCTGAGGCAGCCAAAGCGATGAACATCAGGGCGTACGAGTTCAGAGCCACGGCCGCAACCTCGCATTCGACCACTCCTGCGCTGTCAAGGACATTGCCAGGGCCATACGCTAGGGGGGGGGGGGGGGGGGGGGGGGGGAGGGGGGGGGGAGGGGCACAGTCAACTTCGCCCGATTCTACCTGAGAGACCTCTCTGGACAGCACAAGGTTCTCCCGGGTCTTCTCCGGCCAGCGGGAAACAAGGTGCTGGTGGGAGACATCCCCGGAGCGCAACACTCCCTCCCGGCACCCTCGGTGCCATAGGCTTCTTAGCTAAAAGTATTGGGAGGTTGCTCCTGGGTGGGCGGACATGGTTGGCAGCAGGGGATTAGGGGCGTTGTAAGCGGCACCCACCTCCTCTTCGTAATTCTTTCTAACAGTAATGTGTTTTGAGGAAACAAATGAATTTTTCTCTAAAATGTATTTTTGAAAAAAATACTTCCTGATGACGTTACTCGAATGACCCTCCCACCTGCCCCGCTTGCCTCTCGTCAGCTAAGTAAAAACAAACTGGCGGGATTCTGATGAGCGGTTGCCCGGATGGGGAGGGAAGGGAGGCTACTCGGGTTGCTGGACTAGGCTTATGGCGCCCCTTGTTGCCTCCCCTGCCATATGGGTACACAACCAATTTTGGCTAAAATTAGGCTAGCTAAGACACTATTCCTAACAGTAATGTCTTCGGCAAGTATTTTTTGAAAAAAATACATTTTAGAGAAAAATTCATTTTTTTGCACTTGTGGGGTCGCTTTGTCTAGAGCCTCTGATTTGCTCGTTTCAGCCCATACAAACAAGAAAAGTCACTCTACCAGTACAGAAATGAGTGCTTGACATATTAAAGTAGGTTGCATCTCTAGACTGTACTGCCAGTTTTGCTTGTTAAACTGGAATTCGAGCACACATGTGTGCGCCTCGTCGGCAACAATAAGCAAGGCCAGCGCATATGTGTGCGCCTCATTTGTTACGGAGCTTTGCCTGGCACGCACATGTGCGTTCCATCGTCAAAAAGTTAACCACACACATGCTCCAAAGACACACAAAACTACACAAAATCAAGCCTTGAGTTAATATTAAATGTAATTTTTAGCATATAAATGACACTCTGACTTGTCAGCATGCAAAATCATAGTGAAAATGTTTTATCCCACTTGTGAATGCAGCCAAAATTACTGTAATTATGCAGCAGTGGGCTGATGTCTGCCAACTGCTGTGTATGCCAATGCACTGTCATGCATATGGCTGACATCAACCAAAGGGTCTTTTGCTGGGAATTATTCTCTCTCTCAATCCACATTATTTGCTTCTACATGGGAGTCCATATGATTCTTCAGTTCACTCTTCCATATGAAGCCTGCGCCACATACCTCACAGACACAGTTCTTGTTGTCATGATAACGCATGTGATACTGCAAACCACTGGACCATGTAAATGCGGCACCACATATTTCACAGATGTGTGGTTTTTCGCCTGTGTGCATGCGCATGTGCTGACGCAAACCAGAAGCGGTCCACTGCTTCATACCACACACTTCACACACAAAACGTCGCTTGTCCTTCTTATCGTGCGAGTGCATGTGATTGCTCAGAGACCTCTTGGAATTGAAAGACACTCCACATACAGGGCAGGGTAAAAGTGTTTCGCCCTCATGAAGTTTCATGTGTTTTTTCAAGTGTGGTGGACGAAGAAACTTGTCACCACAGTGTTTACAGACATAGTTCCTTATGCCAGTGTGGATCTTCTGGTGGGCATGCAGGTTGGTGGGATAATGGAAGGATGCACCACACTGTCCACACACATAAGGCTTCTGTCCAGAGTGGGCTGCCTGGTGAAATCTGGCGTATGCTTCTGACGTGAAACATTTGCCGCACACGTCGCAAGAAAACAGTTTGACTTTTTCCCCTGGGTGCACAGAGTACACGTGTTTGCGTGCTTCAAAAAGTGTGGAGGATGCCTCACTGCAGACATGGCACAAGTACGGCCCCCCTGGTATGTGAGCCTTGATGTGCTCCTTCAAACTGTGTGGCGACCTGAATGCTCGGCTACACTCTGTGCATTTGTATTTAGCGTCTGCAATATTACTGTGCTTGCTGCGCTCATGGCGTCGGAGTTGCGTAACTGTGCTGAGGAGAGTGTTACACACGTGGCACTGAATCTGCACATGAGCACCAGTATGCGTCTCCTTGTGAACTTTCAAATCGTACGGTCGCCTGAACCCTGCACCGCAAGAGTCGCATGTGAATCTCCTCAGTTCCTCATGCGTCAATCTGTGTTCCATCAGCAGTCTGTACGCTGAGAAAGAGGCGTTGCAGCGTCTACAGGCATACTTTTTGTTGGAAGAATGTACAGCAAGAACATGCCGATTCAATCCGTTGCTCTGTCGGAAAGTGTCCCCACAGTGTGAGCACTTAAAGGGCTTTTCACCCGTGTGAATCCTCACGTGTCGTCTGAGTATTGTGGACGTGAAGAAGGCCATGCCGCACTCTCCACACACAAATGGTCGTGGTTTTCCATCTTTTGCAGCAATCCTTCGCTGAGCTTTCTTTTTCTGGCAGCTGTTCTGCACATTATGCCCCTTGCGCATGCAGCCACCCGTACTGTTAACAGTGTGTCTGATTGTACTGTTAATAGTACCAGTGGCTGCTTGCACAAAGGGATTAACTGATGGATTTGACTCAAACAGCTCAAGCAATGTGTTACTGGCTGCAACCTCCTCTCTACTAGCTGGGGGAAGGGGGTTGTCGGCACAACTCTTGTAGTGTGGCACTGAAGCACACTGTTCAGATGGACTTGAAACCTGAAATGGAAGGCAATTAAATCAATATTAACAGTGTTTATATATATATATATATATATATATATATATATATATATATATATATATATATATATATATATATATATATATATATATATATATATATATATATATATATATATATATATCCACACACACATGCAAACTGAGACAGTTGTCATTTAACTCATTTAGCAGCCCCGACACACCACAGTAAGATATGGCTTGATCATGATAGTTCAAGGGTGGTGCCAGAATAGCTTGGTGCCTACAGGCGCCAAGCTATTCTGGCACCACCCTTGAACTATCATGGTCGATCTGTCTCCTGAATTGTAATGCAGTCCTCAGAGGACAACGCCAAAACGTGGGTATTTCATACCTGGGGCACAATGATTTAAAAACGACAACAAAACAAAACCCAAATAGGATCATCGCAACAGATAAACAAGATGTTGAAAGTCAGTACTGTTTACATCAATAAAAATTCAAATCAATACCTTCCCACAGCTCTTGCTACACAATCAAATTGGCCGAGTGGTCTGAGGGATATCAACTGCATAAACACCAGGACAAACAGATGCTAGCCAGCGTCGCTACCATGTGCCCCAGCGTACCACGATATTGGCTACAGCATGCACTAGTTGCTGGCTCCCACAGGGATGCCCAGTCAGCAAAAGGTCCTCGGGGCAAAGGCAGACTTAACTGGCCAGCACACAGCCATGTGCAGGCCAGCTAAATCTGACTTCAGCCCAAGGACATTTTGGTCACCAAGCGGCGTATCTTCCCAAGTTTAGATATATAAATTCAGCACTAAAATAATGCAATAGGGAATAAGACAGTCTGACTTCATGGCTCAGTCGTACTGTGACATATACTGAAGCTGACCTGTGAAGTGAACCCAGTATAACCCCCTCCCTGAACTCTTGTGGGGGCGGCTACTACGAAAACAAGTACTCACACTGTCGCTATGGTTGAGATGAGTCCACACCTGAGGGTGCAGAGCTTTCACACTGCTCGACACCAAACCACACTCCGGAGCCATCAACGATTGAGACTGCAATTGGCTCTCCAGCAGATGACCTTGACCTTCGTTTCTTTGAACCTGATGTCCTTGATTTTGATCTTGCTGCAGTGGAAACATGTATGTGTATCTGAAGTCCGTCGCAGTGCTTGACTGATCATGAACTGCGATCGATTGTGGCTGCATTGTTGTAACAGACACCAATCCTTGTAGATAGTCTCTTCCTTCATTTTTTTTTTCAGCTGTTGGAGAGGTAAGCTGCTGTGAATATGATGTTTTACCTGGTCTTTTATCCTGAAACATACCTTCTGTAGCAAAGTTCTCATCACATGTGCCAACATCCGATTCTGATGAACTCTGAGAATTTGATGAAACAGGAATCTGTATGCTTGATGTGGTTGCAATGCTTTGTGAATGAGATGCATGTTTATCTGACAAAGTCTGTACGTGTGATGCACCTGCACTGGAATAACTTTGTGAGTATGTTACAGGTCTACCAGTGAAATTGTGTAAATGCAGCACAGAAGTATCTGCTGCGTCATGTGGACATGAAACACACATATCTGTGATTCTCTGTGATTGTGATATTGGGGAAACTGTCAAACATTCTGAACGATGAACATTCCCTGGCAATACGCTAGATTCTTGAGATACATCAACCTCTGGGTAGACGCATGCAAAGTCTGCAGATGATGCCTTAGGGTAGACAGCAGTTGCGGCAATGGAGTCACGAGTTTTTCGTTCACAACTAGTACAGCACAGCACAAGTGGGCAGCTGCACTTGTCACACCAAGAAGTTGGCAGCGTCCGTGTAGACGCACATCTGAAAAGACCGGCATTTTTTAATACATGTACTAGGCTTCGTAAGCTGAGTGACCCAAAATTCTTTGCAAACCACTAGACCAAGTACACTGCCATAGCAGAGCACCTTTCATAGCAGCTTCAACAAAATTTACGCTCACTCGCCAATGCAGCTAATGGCTAAGACTAGGAGCTCGCAGCAGTGAGTACACCTCTTGGCATTTGGACACAGGGGCACTGGGGTGGAGGTTTTATATATATATATAATATATATATATATATATATATATATATATATATATATATATATATATATATATATATATATATTTATATATATGTGAAAATTCTATCTAAAATTAACCCTTTGGCTGTTGGTATAATTTTCTGTCTGGGCACTACCAAAAGGTAAATGACTTAACCCTTTAAGCCCCAACACCCTACAGCAGAAGATTGATTGACCATGATAATTCAGGGGTAGTGCCAGATTAGCTTGGCGCCTGAAAGCGCCAAGCTAATCTGGCACTACCCTTGAATTATCATGGTCAATCCACCTCCTGCAACTGGTACATAGTCGTTAAGTTACACATCCAAAATTTGGGAAATGTACCTGTGGGGCTAAAAGGGTTAATTATTTTGAAAAAAGTTTTAACTCAAGGATGGTGACAAATACTGAGGTTGGGTAGGCTGAGGAAAAGAAAGCTTTTCCCCACATAATGTATGCTCTTCACATCTGATAATGTGTCAGAACTAAATAAGTAATTTATGAATAAATTACATTGAAGATTTAATGAAGACAAACAGATTGGGACATAGATACATAACCCCCTTGTTCATGCAGCCACCATAGCAGTTAACCCAGCAGCAGTTTACGCAGCAATGACTGCTGCAACTCTTAACCCATATCATACCGAGGCTAAAAGCTTCAAATTTGTACACTGCTATATGCCAGCTACATTATAGTACTTACAGATAAGGACATAGAGCAATAGCTTTAGTTCAAGGGTGGTGCCAGAATAGCTTGGCGCCTAGAGGCGCCAAGCTATTCTGGCATTACCCTTGAACTATTTTTAGTCAAACTTATTTCACACACTGGTGTATTCTGAATAATAAGGATTAACTGTCTGGCTGTCGGTAGCGGTTTTTGCGACGATGATTCATGCAGGAATCATCGTGACTAAACATGCTACTGACAGCCAAAGGGTTAACAGTTCCAGAGGCTGCATGAACAAGGGGGTTAAATTTGAACTTACGCTTTCAGCAGAGCACTTGCTACCTCTGAATCAGTCTGCATGTTGTGTTTTTTTGCAAACTTGCGCCATTGGACCAAAATCTGTCTGTCCAGCAAGAGCTGTGTGCCCGACTGTGCAGCAGTAGTGCTGTCATTGTCAATGTTTGCACTTGCCGTTTCAGTCTTGGGTGCTGTAGATGAAAGAATCGTAACAGTTCATAAAGCGAATCATCCGTTTTTGGTACAGAACACAGTGAAAATACATTGATGATAAAGGAAGCTTTACACATTTAGCATGAAGGGGTCAAAATCGCCTTATTTACTATAATAAATCTACCCAGTGCTAATTAATTTAATCTACCAAGGGATTAAATCTACCCAGACCGAATCCACCAAAGTGTGAATGATCTACCCAATGTAAATTGCCCTGCTGTCGTTCCACTTATGTGGACTCATGCTGGGTCGGCTTTTGCTGAATAGATTAATGCGGGGAGGACCAAATGTTCTAGGACCTCTATAGCCTTTCAGACTACCATCACAGTCTAAATTAAATCTGGAAGCCCAGATTACTTTCTGGTTGCCACAACACTTTTGTAGTGTCTGCTTGCACTGTGAAATTTGCATCCACCGTTTGGGCTTCCGAATTAGCCTGCCTGACAAAAAAAATATGCTTGCATTTGGCAACAGGTGAGTGGGTTTGGTCCTCCCCGTTCATGTTGGGTAGATTACATCTAAGAAAAGCAATGTTGATCCCTCCAGACACATTTACCCCTCCCCTAACCCCGCCCCCCCCCCCCTTCACTCCCCCCTCCACCCCATGGTGGCTGCATGCATGTACAAGAGGATAGTTGGACTCAGCATGAGATGGATTGGACATGACAAAATAGACAATTTCTGGAAATCCGAAAAAAGGTCAATGTTTCGACGAAAATCGCATATGTCTGGGCTTTTAATTAATTCACTGTTTTCATCAAAACCGCCACGTGCAATTTTGACTCACTTCTGAAATCGTGTCCGTATGGGCGATGCCAGGTTATGTGGCGCCAAGTTATTCTGGCACCACCCTTGAATTATCATGGTCGATCCATCTCATGCTGTAGTGCGTTGGGGCTTAACCGTTCACGGGTTAAATGATTGTCTCTGTGTATGTAGCGTACTGCATACGGGTGTTCAGTTTTAAAGAAACAGATCATCTTTGGTGGGGTGTGTGATAATGCAAACATAATATAGCATAAAATTAATTTTCATTCATCGGGCCTTGTTTGAACAATACTTACTGTCACTCAGTCCAAGCTTCGTAAGATTCTGTCTTATCTGGTCAGCAAATGAAAATGAAGTTTGCAGACGACACAAACATGAGTGGCACAGCCCGATGTTTTCCTCCTGAATAGCACGGTATACTTCTTCGCCACATATGCCTTGAAGCTTTTCGTTAACTCTCTCCTTTTTCCATTTTTTGCCATTTACGTCGTACGTCCTCCAGAGTTTGGGTTTGAAGCATGCAAAACACTGAGGGGACTGGCTGGCCGAAGTCGCCATTTTGGCCACTCGGCCAACGCACTCGATTGGTGGAACGGTCTGCCAAATCTATACACACGTACGCCTTTCTGTGTTATATACGCACGAACATGACTATGCTCTCGATGTTACACGAAGCAAGAGATATTATTACATGTCATATACTATCAATATACTATATAAATATGTCAGACATACATGACAGGGAAAGATTACAGATTCTTGAGCTGCCAAAGTACATCAGCACATACAACAACGTCGCGCATTGACCACATTGACAAAGGGGGACAATCACGTTCGTTTGTCTAGACTCGGACCCAAAGGATGTTGATATTCTGCATCACAGTAAGTCTTTGGCGGTGCCAAATTTGATAGCAGCGTGGCTGGGTATATAATACTGTTTGGTCTCGTGTTTATCGCTGTACAACGAGGAATGCAGGGACAGTAGGTGAGTGAATTAATTCTGTTTGATTCACAGGCAAGAAGATCGATCTCCTGTAGCACTTTCAGACAACACAAACGTATTGTCCTTGTATGAGAGTGTTAGTACGACTACGAGATCGATCGAGAGCCCGTCTATGGTTACCTCTCAGTTGATGCCCCAAATCCGAGATCTTAAATTACCATTACGCATAAATCCGAAGACACGTTTCTGCACCAAATGTGTTTGTTATGTCTTGTCGACACACCTAATGAACTTTAACAGCAGTTTGGACAGGCAGCAACTGCACATACGTAATCTCACGTATTTATTTTGTGCAGCCGTTAGCGTTTCAAACTATTTTTAAATGTTTCTCGTACTGAGAGCACTGTATTTATAGAAAGGAGTGGAGTCATTGTCAGGTTACTTGATATTAAGACGACGTGTGCTAAACTGGATTCTCCTGTGTCCAAATGAACCATAACTAGACCTGTGTGTAGCGTTTCATAACCGTTTGTTACAGAAGTGTATCTTTGAACGTGCAGTTACGGCTGTAGTGGACCTTTTAAACATGTGATGAATTTGTCTACAAACCACTGTATACACGCAATCTTGCGAGGGGGGGGAGGGGGGGGGGGTACTTTTTAACCCATTTTATCCTGATACACCCATTGCTTGAAATAAATTTGACTGACAGTTCAAGGGTGGTGCCAGAATAGCCTCTATTCTGGCTCCACCCTTGAACTACAATGGTTGATCTGTCTTGTAATCTGTAATGCAGCCTTCAAAGGACAGTAAGGAAATTTGTAAAAATCAGCCTCAGGATGTAAAGGGTTAAGCTGTGCAGATTGTATTTCAGTTGGCTAAATAATAATAATAATACATGATATTTATATAGCGCATTTCTCATATTTATAATATAACTCAACGCGCAGGCGGAAACCACACACACACACACACACACATACACAGAGTCTGCAGGGTCACAGTGTGTGTACAGAAATACCGTAGAGATTACACGGAAGTCTGCGAGAAAAAGTAAGTTTTTAACTTTGCTTTAAACTGTGTAAGGGTGTAGGCATTTCTCAGCTCAATCGGTAAGGAATTCCAAATGAAAGGAGCAGTACAGATTTGAGACGGAACTTTGGAACTTTGAGAAGTTTCTCTCCCGATGAACGCCGCAGTGAGCGAGAGGGCTGGTAAGTAATTAGACTGGAGGAAAGATGTGACGGAAGACTGCCATCAAAGTGGCGGTATGCAAGGGTCGCTATCTTAAACTTTATGCGGGATTGGATTGGAAGCCAGTATAAGGTTAGGGTTATGTGGTCTCGTTTTTGCTTGTGCTTCCCAAGCCTGCACAAGCCTTGCGGCATTATTTTGAACTCGCTGAAGGCGGTTGATCTGCTCAGTTAAATAATGTGTATGTGAGGAAAAATACTTATCGTAAAGTGCACAGTCATCAAACTATTGCTGTAAATCTATAATCAAACTTGCTGTCAATCTGTTTCTCTGGTGTATGCTGATTTGCAGACAAGATGGCCAATTGTGTGGCACAGAACTGTCCTAGCCGGAAAACAAAAGGAAAATCATTCCACAAGTTTGTATGAGTTTCAACGTTTCTAATCATTTTAATTTCATTAAAATCAGTATTTTAGCATACATTTTGCAGTACATGTATGGAATATTTTTACGATATTTTCACTGTAGCGTAATTTATTGTAAGAACTTATTGAATAAATTCATATAGTTCATACTGGAATAATTTTCAATGATATTTTGACTGTAGTGACCGGTATTATACCTATTTTTGTAAATAATACCTTGTTTATCTCCTAGGGAGACTGCAGTCATATCCCTTTGGGTATCAGTCGCGATTTTTGTGGAGGTGATTCCTGTTGCTACTGACAACCAAAGAGATATTATGTGGACTAATAGTGTGGACTAGTAGTTAGATTGTATTATATGTTATTAAAAAAAAAAAAACAATGCAATCTGGACCCAAAAGGTGACTCCCAAGTGTGTAAAATGCTGTGAAAAACCCAACGGAGAAAGAAACACATTTAGAGAAGTCAGTTACAACACAATTTATTAATATTTCGGGTAAATACCCTTCTTCAAAATAGAGAAACAAAGAAGTATGGGAATCACAATTAATTAATAGACAAAAAAACAAGTATAGAGATCACAATTTATTAGTATTTCGAGTAAATACCCTTCTTCAAAATAGACAAACAAACAAGTATAGAGATCAGTCGCTACTTATCTTATTGCAGAAGGAATGGGGCCACACTCCTGCAATAAGATAAGTAGTGACTGATCTCTATGCTTGTTTTTTTTTTTTTTTGGTCTATTTTGAAGAAGGGTGTTTACCCAAAATATCAATAAATTGTGTTGTAACTGTCTTTTCTAAGTGTGTTTCTTTCTCCATTGGGTTCTTCTCTGTTATTATTAGTGTCTTGTGCAGTATCGTATTGCGCTTTCAGATGAATCATGCCCGTGATGTTTTCTGATGCCCCTAGGTTTCCTAAGGATGAAGACAGAAGGAAAGAGTGGGTTGCAGCACTACAGAGAGACAATTTCCAACCAGCTGAGCATGCCAGGATATGTGCAGATCACTTTGAGGATTCTTGTTTTGATCGCACTGGGCGTACAGCACGTCTGAGTGCCACTGCAGTTCCCACCATTTTCGATTTCCCCGCACACTTACTAAAGGTACTCTATTCACTACGTACGATTCAGCTTAAAAAGAGACGTAAACCCATTGGCTGTTGCCAGCAGTTTTTGTTGAGGCGATTCTGGCCGGAATCGCCTCAACAAAAACTGCTGCCAACAGCCATAGGGTTAACACATTCTACCTCGAGGACTGAAATCCCCGAGTTTTGAAGTTGCACTCTGAAGGATTGTATTATAGTTCCAGAGACAGGTCGAACATGATAGTTCAAGGGTGGTGCCAGAATAGCTTGGCGCCTATGGGCGCCAAGCTATTCTGGCACCACCCTTGAACTCTCATGCTCGATCCATGTCTTGCTGTGGGGTGTCGGGGCTGAATGAGTTAAAGATGGGTTGTTTTCTATGAGCACCGGTTCAAGGTGACCTTAACCCATATCATACTGAGGCTAAAAGCTTCAAATTTGTACACTGTCATATATGCAAGCTACATTACAGTACTTACAGATTAGGATATAGACCAATGGCTTTAAGTTTAATTCAAGGGTAGTGCCAGAATAGCTTGGCGCCTAGAGGCGCCAAGCTATTCTGGCACTACCCTTGAACTATTTTAGTCAAACTTATTTCACACACTGGTGTATTCCGAATGATGAGTTTTACTCAATGTCAGTTTTTTATTCAAGAGTATGCACGGGTCAGCTAAGGCCGACGTTGGCCCGAGGATCTTTTGCTTACCACATGATTTCTCTCCATAAGTCCATGTACATTCATCACTATAATAACACGATCATGGTTCACGTGGTGTGATTGTATGGCTAGTGGGTACCACAGTACATTGAGGCTGACCTGTGTTTATTTGTGTCTTCATCTTTCTGCAGAAATCTTCTCAGGAGACTATGAACAGCGCAGAGACAGCTGATACAGATAGTGTGAGCAGTTCTCCCAGACAACCAGCTGAAGAAAAAGAGCAGGATAAAGTTAAACAAAACCATTCCCGACAACTCGATGGCAGGAAATATCAGGATTCACCACTGCTGCCAAGCAGACTGGAAGAAACAGCACAGAACTCTGCAGCGCAAGATTCAGACTTATGTGGCAGTTTTCCGACACCAGTCAGCATCAAAATAGAAAACTCTGAGTCTGACGCTAACATCCAGCATGTTCATACGCCACAGAGTAACCCACGCCAAGCTGTCAAGGAAGAGAAAATCACTGGTACGGAAACTTTGCAGCAAAACTGTTCCAAACAGCCAACTGACCAGGAACCTCACAACGCTAACGGCCAAGGGCCCGCTACGCATAAGATTTCACAGTCCTTGACTGGCAACAGACGTGAAACGGGATTACAAAGGAACCCTGTTAATAGAGCTTCCACGGCTGCAGACTTTAAACTCTTTGAGAATGCGTACTTCTTTCTTGAGTGGCGGCGTTTAGGGGAGGTCCTTGGGCTGCCCGGTGACACAGCTATAGCGGGATATCTGCTGGAGCAGTAAGTATAACCCATAAGTGACAACTTCAGTCTTGGAGGCTGTTTTAGGGTCTTTGGCTCACGTGCAAAGCAAAAGTGGGTTTATGTTCTGGGCCAGTGGTTGTCCGTCCATCATCTGGTGTCCGTCGTTCGTGGTAAACTTTAACATTGTCATTTTCTCGGAGACTGATCAAGACACAGACTTTAAATTTGGTCCACGGATACACTGTGACAAGACCTTTCTAAACATATCAATGTGAGTGACCTCTCTCAAAGGTCAAGGTCACGGGCTCCAGAAATAGGTAAAAAATAGCCATATTTTGGCAAAAACTGCTTATTCTCAAGTACTATTTTCAACTTCAAACCCAAACTTGGTACAGAAATACCTGATGGTAAGACCTATCTATGCATACTAATTTGGACGACCCCTTGGATAGGTCAAGGGACACGAGGTCAGCAAATGTGTGAAAAATGGCAATTTTATTTACGATTGTAGTTTTTGACTCATGTGCAAAGCAAAAGTGAGTCTATGTTTAGGGTCAGTGGTCGTTTTTCCTGCCTTTGTCTGTGGTAAGCTTTAACCTTGGTACCTTCTTGGAGACTATTCAAGCCACAATCTCTTCTTTTTTGGCAAGACCTGTATAAACATACCAATTTAATGACCTGTCTCAAAGGTCAAGGTCCTAGAGATCAGGAAATAGGTCCAAAATAGCCATATTTTGACAAACTTATGTTTTCTCAAGTACTATTCACAACTTCAAACCCAAACTTGGTACAGATATGCCTAATGGTAAGAGCTTTGTGTGCATACTAATTTGGATAGGCCCTCAGAAATGTCATGGGCCACAACAGATGAGGAAGTAGGTCACAAATAGCCATTTTTGACAAAAATTGTTTTAAAAATACTATTTACAACTTCCATCCCAAACCTGGTACAGAGATATCTGATGGTAAGACCTTCCTATGCATGCTAATTTGGACAACCCCTTGAAAAGTTCAAGGGTCACAAGAGATCAGCAAATGGGTTGAAGTTTAGTTTTATCAGGATTTTTGCAAATTTTCAACCAAATTTAGCAGAAAGGCAGCTGAAGATAAGAACTTTTTATGCATACTAATTTGGTTCACTGCTCACAAAGGTCAAGGGTCATGGGAGGTTGAGAAAAGTGAAAAATGTGTAAATTGTGAGAAAACATTACTTTCGCATGTACAAAAGCCAACCCTTTCTTTAAGTTAGAACACTTGCATATTTCAATGTCCTGCCAGAAAGGTCAAGGTCACAAAGGTTATATTAATTATGTTGATCAGTTAATGCGTTGAGCCTTAAGGGCTTTGCAATTCTTGTTATCAAAGGTTCTCGCACCACCCTTGAACTATCATAGTCAAATTTATTTTAACCAATGGGTGTATCAGGATGAACAGGGTTCATGAAGATGAAAATGTCAATAAAGAAAGAAAACACGCTTTGAAATGACACTGACATTTACTACGTAATGTATTGTGTTGTCAAATGGTGTATTCTCAGCATTTTTCTTTCTTTCTTAGAATTTTCTCTGCAATTTACACTGCCTTCTTTATCAGTATTTCTTGCGTCTGTAGTATTCCGTAGATCTTTCTGTAATGAACCTTTTCTGGTTGCAGCTACAAGAGGAATCCCACCACAACTAAGAGGACGTGTGAAAGTTGTCACATCATTTTTGAAGTCCCAGGTTGGTGCAAAAATTGTAGCACAAAACATCTGCAGTCGCATGGTGGCTGTTCTGATGGTTCTGCAAGGGTTGCTGGTGTTGCTGCTTGTAGTGACATCGCAGTGGACGAAGACGGCGCAGTTGGTGAAGATGGCAGAGGAGACGTCAAACAGCAGACTACATCATCTGTCAGCCGTAACCCCCGGTGTAAACCGGCTGACTGCCCATCTGAACCCCAGCGCACCAACCCACTTGCCATGCAGTGCTCAGAATGTGGGAAGACACTGGGCAGTCTTCGGCAACTCAAGGTTCACATGCGTGAGCATCAGACTTGGCATCAGGCCAGTGACAGCACAGGTCAGCTGGTGTACACGTGCAACTTGTGTGATAAATGTTTCCCATCGAAAAACAGCATTGCTGCGCACTCCATAATACACCGTGAGAAAACGCTTGCGTGTGACAACTGTGGGCACAAGTTTTCGTGCAGGGGGAACTTTGCCAGGCACGTTCGGTCCCAGATGTGCAAGAAGCCTGCATGTGACGGTGATACGACCAAACAGTTTACCAGTGATCCAGTGGCATTGGATGCTTTGCGGCCACGTGAGCAGAATAATTGCAGCCTGGCTGCCCTTTCGGGTGAAGAATGTGGTATGTGGATTGTCAGTGAACAACAACAGACTGTGCATCATGAATTTAAAGTTGATCCCAAAGAGGAGGATTGTCGAGATGGGTGGGAAGATTTTGACCCTGGAGCTGCAGAGTTGTCATTGTCTTCAGATCTAGATTTCTCGACAGAGAAATCTAGATCTGAAGACAATGACAAATCTAGATCTAAAGACTTTGCTTTGAGGTCTCAGAGCAGTGCTGCTTTGGGATCAGAAGATGAAGGTGACTTGTGTGCCTCCAGTGAACATGCCATGGATGTAGATGGGGACCAGTCCAAGTCAGAAGTTACGAAAGCTCCTGTCATCCACATGATTACTGAAGGTAAACTTCAGCTTGGTTCGCAGGCGGTGGTTAGTCAGTTTTCTGTCAATCGCCTGCTTCCCAACAGGTCGGGCAAAGACAGGAACAAGTCAGACATAAAGTGTAGTTCTGAAATTACAGGTCAGACGAAGTCTTGTTCCAACACCAACGGCAGCCACACCAGTCACTTCGTCTGCCCTGATTGTGGGGCAAGTTTTGATCAAAATTGTGATTTTAAAAATCACATGAAGTCAGTGGATGGGAGGAAAGAGTTCCTGTGCACTACTTGTGAGGCTGTGGTCCAGCGACTGTCATGTCTGATCCAGCATAAACTGGTGCACCATCCCCCTGAAGTCTGCACCAGCCCACCTATGACTCGGTGCTCAGAGTGTGGGAAGATACTGGGCAGTCTTCGGCAACTCAAGGTTCACATGCGTGAGCATCGAACTTGGCATCAGGCCAGAGACAGCACAGGCAACCTGGTGTACACGTGCGATGTTTGTGAGAAAAGCTTTTCCTCCCAAAACAGCATTGCTGCACACTCCATGATACACCGTGAGAAAACTTCCAAGTGCGACAGATGTGGACAGGAGTTTTCATGTAGACCCAACCTTGTCAGACACATCCTGTCCAAAATCTGTGAGAAAGACTTGGCCAGCAGTTTGGGGAGTGACAGTGGCAAGCGTGAGCGTCGCTCATGGCATCAGGCCATTGACAACACAGGCCAGGTGGTGTATCAGTGCAACATGTGTGAGGAAAAATTTCCCTCCAAAAACAGCATTGCTGCACACTCCATGATGCACCGTGAGAAAACTCTTGCATGTGGCAAGTGTGGGCATAAGTTTTCATGCAGATCCAACCTTGCCAGGCACGTTCAGTCACAAATCTGTGAGAAACACTCGGCCTCAAAACAGGACATTTTAGCGCACTCCATAAAACAAAGTGAGAAAACTCTGGCCTGCAACAGATGCAACCAGAAGTTTCCATCCACAGCCAGGCTGGCCCAGCACATGCAGGAGCACATACGCTCCCGTACCTGTCTGCACTGTGGCAAAGTGTTGAAGTCACTCAAGACGTTTCTGGATCATGTCAACACACACAACAGGGTGAAAAATTACCAGTGCACCGACTGTGATGAGACGTTTTATGGCAGTACCATGTACTACTTACACCGCCGTGAAAAGCACCCTGCCCACGTCTGCACATACTGCTTCAAAACGTACCATTCCATGGGAAAATTGAGGCAACATGTTAAAAAGGTCCACAAGGAAGACCTGAAAACAGCCAGTGGTTCTAACTTGGACAGTTTCAAATGCCATGTGTGTGGAGTGACTTACACAGAGAAGGCAACGTTTCTCAGTCACATGGTCTCCCACAGGAACACACAACCTTTTTTGTGTAACCTGTGTGGGAAACGGTTTAAGACGAAAATCGGGTTTAGGATTCACACAAATCTACACTTGGGCCTCAATTCTAAGCGCTTTTTATGCAGCCTTTGTGGCAGCCGTTTCTACACCATCACTCACCTGCGCTATCACATGTTCTCTCACTCTGGGGAAAGGCCGTTTTTGTGCCCAGAATGCGGCACCAGGTTTAAAAACAGCTCCACACTGCATAGCCATCGCAGAAGGGTGCACCGCATCACTGAAGACCTTCGCAGGGGCCCTGGCTTGTCCCAACATTTCGTCCCCGTTTTGGGCAGTGCCACGATTTCTGCATCGTTTGCCTCGACTGAAGACTCCTCAGTCGGAACACACTGTCTTAACCCCATAACTGCCGGGGAAAGGCTGCAAGAGACATAAATCTTCACAAGCCCCCGCAGTCGCGGGGGCTTGTGAGGATTTATGTCTCTTGTTAGTCTTGTTCTTTATGCCTGTTTTTGGTCCCATTTCTTCACGTGAATGTTGGTCAAAGCGCGATAGTTTTCGACATGAAATTCATGTTCACTGGCAGCGAAGAGGTTAACGTAGGACGCTAGTGAAGGACAACTAGAAGAAAATGCTACGCAACTTCCACAGAAAAAAAAAAGAGATGTGACCGACATTCTCACGCACTGGACCTGAAGGTCAAATCTGAGAGTTGTCCGCTAAAGTCGTCGTTACAGTTCAGGAGATGGAACATTACGACATGTAGCACAATGGTGGTGCCAGAATAGCTATTCTGCAGGCATGGGAATTGTCTGCGAAATGCGCGAAAAAGAAGAGATTGTCTGCAAAAATAAAAAGGCGTTTCCGCGGAAAAAAACATTGTGAGTAGCAAAACGAGCAGAGCACCGGTTAAACATCATGGGCAGGATATGACGCATCAGGCCGTGTCCGCGACCCGCACTGGTGGCCGAGTGCGCCGCGCAGTAAATGTAGGTGGGCAGACGTGCATTTATTTGCTGATTTTGTTTCGGACCCTGAAATGAAGGCGTTGTGAACCCCCCCTCCCCCCCCACCCCCCCCGTTTGATTTTTCGGCCCCTGGAAAGGAAAGCAAGGTCTAGCTTATTGGAGGCCCGAGGTTGAAGGCCTAGTTTCAGATGATTTTTGCTTGGGCAATTCCCATGCCTGATTCCGGCACCACACTTGGACTGTCATTTCAGTGTTGCGATTTCAGGGCTGTGTAGAGGCACTCAGCTATGGCTGACCCAAGCCTAGGGACCTTGTGTTAATGGGGCACCCCCCGTGTGAGCCAGAGGCTCGTTTGCGGTATATATCCAATACCGCTGCATTTGGAATGCATAATATTGACGCTGACCTGTAATCGTATGTTATGTTTATGTGCTTTCACCTTTGTAGCCCCAAGTCTCCAGAACTCACTGCCAATCAAACAGCACAATCTGCTCACATTGTCCCAGTTTGAAATTCACGTGAAGACTTTTCTTTTCCGTCAGACCTCTGGCACATAGCACACAGTTTTTTCTAGCAAACTGTCAACCTTTGCGTGATGGTAGCGGTTTTAGTCGCGATGATTCCTGAAGGAATCATCGCGACTAAAACCGCTACCGACACGCAGAGGGTTGACTTACTCCTTTCTTTCAGATGCTGGACATGGAATTGGAAGCAAGGAAGGGATAGGATGGTTTAAAGTAGTGCATGATTATGCATGTATCTGAGAGAGTGTTGTCTTGTGCATTATGCATGCGCAGTGAGTCCGGTGGGTTTTTGGCTCACGTGTGATAGCAAAAGTGAGTCTATGTAACGGGCCATCCGGTGTCTGTCCGGCTTCTGTCATCCGTGGTAATGTTGGCATTTTCTTGCAGACTATTCAAGCCTCAGACTTCAAACTTGGCCGAAGTGTACTTTGTGGTCAACCATTTATAAACATAACGATTTCAGTAACCTCTCGCAAAGGTCAAGGTCACAAGGGGGCCCAGGAAGGGGTCAGAAATAGCCGTATTTTGACAACTGTTTATCATCAAACTCATCAAATACTATTTTCAACTTCCAACCCAAGCTTGGTACAGAGATACCTAATGGTAAGGCCTTTCTGTGCATACTAATTTGGATGACCACTCAGAAATTTAAAGGGTCACAGTGTGAATGTGTTTTTGATAGAATTAGTTTTTATCCAAGTTTTGGCCAACTTTTCAGTCAGATTTGGCACAAAAGTAGCTGATGATAAGACCTTTCTATCTATACTAATTTAGTGGTCCCCTCACAAATACTATTTTCAACTTCAAGCCCAAACTTGGTATGGAGATACCAGATGATAAGGCCTTCCTATGCATACTAATTTGGATGACCCTTTTGAAAGGTCAAGGGTCACAGGAGGTCAGCAAGCGTGTGGAAAAAAAAGTCAGTTTTTTGATAGAATTGTAGTTTTTATCAAAGTTGTTTGCAAACTTTTCAATCAAACTTTGCATAAAGGTAGCTGATGATAACACCTTTCTATGCATGCTAATTTAGTCGCCCCCTCACAAAGGTCAAGGTTTATGCTTTTGCTTACGTTTAGGCATATGAACACAAAAAGATCAGACTTATTATGTGGATTGTTCATACACATAAGCCATAAGGGTTTTGCCTTTCTTCTTTTCTGGAGAACTGTGCTTTATAAGAGGTATTTATTATTATGTTGAATGTTCCTTTACCCACTGTCTTTATCTGTGTTCACAGTCATATATCCATTGGCGTCAAAATGATCATGGTTATAATGTTTCCAAATGATCATGGTAATAATATTTAGACAATTTTATTTGTGCAAGAAAACTGTACTAGATCACACTCATACAGGAACAATTTCACGAGGATAAAATAAATATCTTACAATGTACACTGTGCGTGGAGGCAAATGATGTCTGAGTGCATGTTTGATCAGCACAGAGGGTGAGGCGTGTTGAGCAGAAATGTGCCTCTGGTTGATGAAATGTCAACGTGAAAATATTCCTATGCCTTGCAGGTGTACTCCTGTGTACTCCCCACAGTACACAAGTACAGTTGTTTTATTCATCTGGGAGGTGACACAAGTACACTTCTATTCACTTAAGATGCTTCACACCTCGTTTGAACAGAAGTGTACTTGTGGTGTACTCCCTGAGTGGGTGTATCTGGGGAGACAGTGCACCCGCATATAGTAGTGATTGTTTAGATCTAACACTAAATTATGGCTTTAGAAAATATTAGAAATAGGTGTACCTGCAACACCATTAACCTTTTGACTCCCAGAACTGAATGACTTCCATTCTATAGAATGGAAGTAATTTAGCTCTGGGAGTCAAAGAGGTCATGGCTTTTGGGTGAAATTTTGGATGTTGTTTAGATCTACCACTAAATTATGGCTTTAGAAAATATTTGAAACAGGTGTACCTGCAACACAATTAACCTTTTGTCTCCCAGAACTAAATGACTTCCATTCTATATAATGGAAGTAATTTAGTTCTGGGAGTCAAAGGGTTACTGGCTTTTGGGCGAAATTTTGGATGTCGTTTAATACACGAGTGACATCATACACTCAGTGTGATCAGAAGCCACAATTTTGTGACATACCTAAACAAATTTAGTTGGTTTTTGAAAGCAAATACCAAGAAGGACAGTAGCGACCGGTAGACATAGACATTACCCATTAGAAAGAGACATACAGACTGAGTTTTGACATGATGCTACTGAAGAAAAATATCAGTTGTCAAACCCTAGCGTGAACACTGGAATAACCTATGTAACAACTTTGGTCATGCCGGAACAACTTCTGTAACAACTTCTGTAACAGTTGATTATGAAAGGCTACATACAGGTCTAGCTATGGTTCATTTAGACACAGGCGAATCACAGATTACGCTGCCTTGATCTAACTGAAAAAAATGCAACCATCACTCCAGCTGCACATTCAATAATATTTTTTATTTTCTCTTTATGCTGGCAAATGCATTGTTGAAATATCATGTACAGAGCAAATGATTTTCTAATTTTCAAATTTCTGTCGGCCAACTTTCAGTTTCACCTATCCATTATTTGTAAATGCGTGAGTGTACCATAAAGCACCCTGGTTGTCTTGCTTGACAATACCGCAGACCAAAAGTAGAAAGTCGAGGCTGACACCCAGTGTGGGGTAAAAGTTGGCAGACAGAAAGTCATAAATTCAACTCTTGCATAGTGATCAAAATTTACACATTTTCAAAACGCAAACCCTTTCCCATGTTAGTGGCAAAAATACAAATACAATGTCTAGATTGTCATGTAAAGAAGCCACTTAACTCACTGTGTCCCAGGTACGCAATACCCACATTTTGGAGTTGTCTTCCGAGGACTGCATTACAATTCATGAGACAGACCGACCATGATAGTTCAATTGATTGTACATTGCTTAACGTCCCGACAGCAACAAGGCTTTCTCAGGATGTGCCTGCACTGCTTGTGAAAAAAAAAAAATCAACAGAATATTGAATGTATGTCGCCAGCCAGTCCAATACGTTAAATAAACCTACGCCATGGGGCCTAAATAAAGCCAAGACCATTTAGCAACACACATCCAATATCAAGAGCTACAGGCAGCGCAGACAGTATGGCGAGTTTAAAAAAGGAAAATACAGGTGAATGGACCAAGGGTAGACAGAAATACATGCCCCTGAATAGAATGGAAAACCCACCCTGTGAGGCTGACCAGGGTGACCCTGGGAACTAAAAAGTAGTTAACCCCACCCAAGTCCCCCAGGACCCGGGTGGGAGACCATGATAGTTCAAGGGTGGTGCCATATAGGCGCCAAGCTATTCTGGCACCACCCTTGAACTATCATGGTGAATCCTTATCATGCTGTGGTGTGTGGGGACTGAATCAGTTAAATGCTTTGAAATGCAAGGAATCGCTCTCGGCACACTACTGCTGCCAAGCTGCCTCTCTGTATTTTACAATTGCCAACTTTCACCCAAGAAAATGCTATGGTGAAACATTGCCTGCACACACACACACACACACACACACACACACACAGAGACAGGACAGAGGGTGGTAGCATCTAACCGCTAGAACACCTGCATTCCTGCAAATAATTATGAGAATATTATGCCTCTTGCAGATGGAGCAGGCTGAATGAATAAATCCACAGAATGTCTGAAGTCCGTGCAGTCCGTTACCTACCTCTGATGTATTAGGAAGTCTTCTGTTGTTTATTAACCTTGGCTACACTTGGGTAGGGATACACCCACTGTTTGAAAAAAAATTTGATGGATAGTTCAAGGGTGGCGCCAGAATAGCTTGGCGCCTCAGGCGCCAAGCTATTCTGGCACCACCCTTGCACTAAAACAGTTGATCAATCTCCTCCTAATCTCTAAAGTCTCTTTTGTTATCACACGCAACAAGGTGAAAATTGATGGCATTTGTCCATGTGGCATGGGTTTTAAATTGCACCGCACAGTTTATAATATATAGCCTGCACAATGTCAAATGTATAGTGTGATTTCTACCTACAACGATCTGGCAAGCGGAGGCAGCTGGCGTGTTATCCCTACTGCCAAGGGGGGTGGTGTGTTATCCCTACTGCCAAGGCGGCTGGCGTTTTATCCCTACTGCCAAGGCAGCTGGCGTGTTATCCCCACTGCCAAGGCAGCCGGCATATTATCCCTACTGCCAAGGCAGCTGGCAACGCATCTGCCAAACCAGTGATGCAGACAACTTGACTACTTCAAGGTCTCTCACACAACCCCGGCCACTAAACAAACCATGGACATACAGCAGTGGCAGCAGGCCTGAGTGACCGATATGGAAGTGGTAGCTCGTAACCCAAATTCATCCCGAGACACCCATTGTTTGAATTAAAATTTGACCGATAGTTTAAGGGTGGTGCCAGAATAGCTTGGCGCCTCAGGGCGCCAAGCTATTCTGGCACCACCCTTGAACTAAAACAGTTGATCCATCTCTTAATCTGTAATGTAGCCTTCATAGGATGACATGCATATGTTACAAAATCAGCCTCAGTAATGTAATGGGTTACCACAAATACAGCCAGCATTACGGGTCCATACCGACACAGTCGCCAAAGTGTAAGTAGCAGGACTACCACCCAACTTCAGACAACAGCTGGAACTGGGTGATAGTAATTTCGGTGAGGTTAGCTAGTTAGTTATTTGGGTTTAACGCCGAGCAGGCAACTAAGGCCATCTCACGGCGGAATTTCGGTGAGGTGAGCAATTTGTCTTTCCATGGCGCGAGGATGGAGGGGGCTAAATGAGTGGCTGGCCCTGCAACACTAAAAGATACTGCACGATGCTAGGCAACCCGTCTGTACAGCACAATGATAGAAATATTGTCCATTCCAAGTGAAACTGCCCAGCGCAGCAAAACTAGTCCTGCGAACTTCCACGTGAACACAACCAGAGGACAGAGAGAATGATGGAAATATAAAACAGTGTCGGGTTGAACCACAGTACACAACTCTATAGACGTTATTCACCGACGGGCACTTCCAGTAGCGAGAACAAGGCGCACCATGCAGACAAATGGCTGACGCAACTGCAGAACTGAGCGAGCGTCTCATAAATCGACGGCGAAGTGCATCAAGCAACAGGTACTGCTGTGTTCCTCAGTGTACGAATGACAGCAGATATGATCTATCTATCTATCTATCAGCAGATATGATCCTGACGGCCAACTCTCATTTCATTCCGTTCCGAGCGACCGTCCAGTTTCTGATAACTCGTGTCGCAGTAGGACAGCATGCGATACGTCCAACCACTGGCAGCACAGCTGCTACAAGCATGGGACCAGTCACTCTGCGTGTACATGATCTTCCCCTGCTACTCTGCAAGACAAATCCAAGCACACAGTATCTAAACCACATATTTAGCAGTTAGTTATTTGGGTTTAATGCCGAGCGGGCAACTGAGGCCATCTCACGGCGGGATGGGTTAAAATCTGGTCAGCCAGACTAAAAGAAAGGTTCTTTGGTTGTACATTGCTTACCGTCCTGACAGCTACAAGACTTTCTCAGGACGTGCCTGCAATGCTTGTGAGAAAAAAAACTAAACAGAATATTGAATGTATGTCGCCAGCTGGTCTAATATGCTAAATAAACCTAAGACCATTTAGCAACACACATCCAATATCAAGAGCTACAGGCAGCGCAGACAGTAGGGAGAGTTTAAAAAAGGAAAATACAGGTGAATGGACCAAGGGTAGACAAAAACACATACCCCAGAATAGAGGGGAAAACCCACCTTGTGGGGTTGACCAGGGTGACCCTGGGAACTAAAAAGTAGTTAACCCCACCCAAGTCCCCCAGGGCAGACCCGGGTGGCGGCAAGCTATTTTGGCACCATCCTTGAACTAAAGCCATTGGTCTATATCCTTATCTATAAGTACTATAATGTAGCATGCCCGGCATATGGCAGTGTACAAATTTGAAGCTTTTAGCGTCAGTATGATATAGGTTAAAGGAAAAGTCTACAGACTCGAAAAAAGGTCAAGATATTAAAATTCACATAGTCTATGAATGCTCAAATCTTGTTAAAAATATTCGATTCTCTCAGAAAACTGAAGATTTTGACCTGGAGAACATCCCAAACAAAACCTTCAAGGAGTCTGCTGTGAAGTGCTTACACACATTATTTAGCAAGAGCATTACAACGCCTGTCCAGCCTTGCCAACTCGATAACCCCACATTCTCGTCAGTGGTTTTTTACCAGGCTTCTTTACAAGAGCCACTGTAACTCAAAGCAACAGCCCGGTTCAAAACTGACAATCAGCATGGGGGATGCCGGAAACAGTTGCACAGAAAATTACATTTGCTTCAACAGATGATGCAGTTGGTCTTGTAAAGGTTTTAGGACCCAACTCGTTCATGGCCAAAACTGACACTTTAAGCGCTTGTAGGCTCAAGACAATTCAAGGGCAGTGTAAGATTAGCTTGGTGCCTTCAGGTGCCAAGCTAATCTGGCACTACCCTTGAATTGCAATAGTAATCCTTCGGAACATCATTTGCTTACTTTCACTTAAACGGACAGTATTTCTATCATCGCGCTGTACAGATGGGTTGCCCAGCATTGTGCGGTATCTTTGAATCTTTCAGCACTGCTGCGCAATGGATTGCCGGCACAACAAAAATTCAACATACAGGACCTTTGCCATACTCTAGACGATTTCTTTTTAGGGGAAACATCGCAGGCAAGCAGCAGGTTTTGGACTGAATTTTAGACATGTGTCAAAGAATGGTGATTCCAATCGCGCTGGATATAAGACTTTCCCGCCTTCTCAAGTCTTGTCTTTTGTGGGCCGGATACGAAAAAGATTCCAGGTCGATGATGGTTAGCAACCAAGCGTCGGAAATCGGTCATAGTCCCACAGCAGGGTTAAAATGTCTGATTAATGTAGGTGTCAGTAGGTCAAATGTTTTATTATAATTGTCTCCAAGCCGCATGTGTGCGGTTACTTATCTGTCTTCTTGGACTTCGTTTTTGACATTACCATCTGAAATATGTATTTTTTCCTAAAATAAATTTTTTTGAAAAATACTTACCGATGGTATTACTTATAGAAAATGGTTTCTTGCTAGTCTAATTTTAGCCCAAAATTGTTGTGTACGAGAATACCCATGATGGCAGGTGAGGGGCGCCATAGCCTAGGCGGAAGCGCGGGAAGCCTCCCTTCCGGTATTGACCACGCATGCGCTAGTGCTTCCCTATGTCAGTCAGTTTCTTTGCGGCTGAGCGGCAAGCGGGGCAGGTGGGAGGGACCTTCGAGTAATACCATCGGTAAGTATTTTTCCAAAAAATTTATTTTAGGAAAAAATACATTTGTTTTCTCAAAACACATTACCGATGGTATTACTCATAGAAAAGAATCCCAAAGAGGAGGCGGGTGCCGCTAGAACGCCCCTACCCATGCCATCGAAGCTACTGTATCAATCCACCCCAAGCAACCTCCCGCTAATTTTAGCAAAGATACTTACGGCGCCTATGGCGCGGGGAGGGAGTGTTGCGCCGCCACGATGTCCCCCACCAGCGAAAGGTTCTGGCGCTGTTTGGAGAGGTCCCGCAGGTAGAAGCGTGTGAAGGTGGTCTCTGCACACCAGCCCACGGCCGCCACAATGTCTTTGACAGCACAGTTGCGGTCGAATGCTAGGCTTGCTGCCATGGCTCTGATCTCATGCGCCCTGATGTGCATGCGTTTGGCTGTCTCCGGGGCGAGATCCTGGTAGGCAGAACG
Source organism: Semisulcospira habei (assembly GCA_036245525.1). Classification (NCBI taxonomy): domain Eukaryota; kingdom Metazoa; phylum Mollusca; class Gastropoda; family Semisulcospiridae; genus Semisulcospira; species Semisulcospira habei. The sequence continues at coordinate 55,387,570 of BTPG01000002.1, read as the reverse complement.
TATCACCCACCGAAGCCAGGAGGAAATAGTCTGGGCTGAGATATCAGTTCTACCTGGGGACAGAGGAAGGAATAGGTGGGTGCGTCCCCTGCGGAGTGGTTTGGTTCGGCGCAGGTACACACGTAATACTCGCACCGGGTCCTGTTGTCTGGACTCTCGGCTGGCGTCTGGGTCTCGTAAAGGTTGTATAGTGATCATTTGGGGTGCAACCAAAGGCGAACGGGTCTTGGCTAGGAAGGCCGGGTTGGGTAGTAGATGAACCGAACCGTCCGTGTGAAACTGCAACCAGGAGGGGTGTGCAGATAGGGCGTGGAGCTCGCTGACTCTGGAGGCTGTGGCAAGGGCCATAAGGAAGCAAGTCTTCCGCGTCACGTCAGGTAGTCTCGCCAACTGGATCAGCTTGAAGCGGGCCGAGTTGAGCCAAGTAAGAACCCAAGCCAGGTCCCATCGTACCAGAGAGCGCAGCGTGGGACGTTGTAAACCGAAGTGGGCCATCAAGTCGGAGAGGTCTTTGCACGCACCCGGGTCGGGTCGTCCCAGATGCCTGTACGTGTCAGCGATCATGGCCAGGTAGCCGCGAATGGTGATGGGAGCCAACCGCTGGTCATTGAACAGCCAGAGGAAGAAATCCGCCAGCTGAGGTACTGTCAAATCGATGGCGGAGAGTCTTCGGTCATCACACCAGGAGCAGAGTACTCTCCACTTGCCTTCGTAGACTCGCCTGGTCGATGTTCTGCGGGCTGTAGCGATAGCGTCCACTGCCGCACCTGAGAAGCCTCTAGCGACAAGGGCTTGCCGGACAACCTCCAGGCGTGGAGGAAGAGCCGCTCTCGGCACGGGTGGTAAAGCGGCTGCCGAGGTTGCCTGAGCATCGTGCGCGGGGTCGGGAGCGGAGGGGCCGTGGCGAGGTTCAGGAGGTCGGTCGTCCAGGACTTGGTCCAGCAGAAAGGTGCCACCAGAAACAGGATCGTGTTGCAACCTCTGAGTTTGAGTAGGACCTTGGGGACGAGCACTGTCGGAGGGTAAGCGTAAGCTACCAGCCCGTCCCAGGAAATGGAGAGGGCATCCACTGCCCAGGCCAGCGGATCTGGAATAGGCAGGGGTCAAAACACGTGCTGGGGAAAAAGGCAGAAACAATGGGGGGGTGGGGGGGGGGGGGGGGTGGGGGAGGGGGGGCTAGGGGCTAGCGACACATTGATTCGCGAAGCCGATAACGGTACGCAATGTTGGCGGGCCTATGCTCACTTCCACCGATTCCCAGCTTTAGAATGTGCTCTTATATCCATTCAAATATGTCAGGGTTCGACTTAACTTTCACCGATTTTTCACACCACTCCCATCTCTATTTCTTTCTCATTCCCGTTTCATTAGAAGTTTAGCCGCGAGCAACAATGTGTCCTGCATCGCTAGACGCCATCTTGGAAAAACGACGCTTGCCTAAAGTTAACGATAAACGAATCTGACAACTTGTGGACCTGCGCCGTTTAAGAACCACGACCGTTTTAGATTTTTTACGTTTTATTTTTTTCACGCGGAATTTCCTTTTTTTAAACAGCGGATTTTTTTAAATTAACGCTGATATCCTCGAAAAAGCGGAAGATTTTGACCCCTGAATAGGGGAGACGAACAGAGGGAGCTGGCGATTCCATCTCGTTGCAAAGAGGTCGATCATAGGAGCCTCCCAGGTTGCGCCGATCATCTGAAAAATTAAATTTTTCTCTAAAATGTATTTTTTCGAAAAATACTTACCGATGCCATTACTACAATGGAACAACCTATACCTAGCGTAATTTTAGCCCAAAAACTTACGATGTGTACCCTTAGAGCCAGGGGAGGCCACCAAGGGTACCGTGGTCTAGTACCCGGGTAGCCTCCCTTACCCCGCCGACAGGTGAGCGCCAGCTCACTACCAATCCAACCAGTTCTTTCATTTGACTGAGGAGCGGCTAGCGGGGCAGGCGGGAGGGTCATCCGAGTAATGGCATCGGTAAGTATTTTTCGAAAAAATACATTTTAGAGAAAAATTTAATTTGTTTCCTCAAAAACATTACCGATGCCATTACTACAATGGAGAATGGCGAAGAGGAGGAGGGTGCCGCGTAACTCAGTGACTGACTGAGCTAGCCAGCCCCGTCCTCCCCGGCGCAAGCTCCCGATAATTTTAGCTAAAGGATTACCAACGGCACCGAAGGTGCCGAGAGGGAGTGTTGCGCCGCCGCGATGTCCCCCACCAGGGCCAGGTTGTCTCGCTGGCCAACCAGGTGACGGAGGTAGAACCGGGTGAAGGTCGACTCGGTCCGCCAGCTTATGGCAGCCAGACTGTCTCGGACAGCGCAGTAGCGGGCAAACGTGACGCTAGCAGCCATGGCTCTGACCTCGTGGGCCCGGAAGAGTAGCCGTTAGACAGCGTCGGGGCAGAGGTCCTGGTAGGCGGAGCACATCACCCATCTAGCCAGGAAGATCGTCTGGGCTGAGATGACTGTCTACCTGGGGACAGAGAAAACAAAGGAGGTGGGTGCATCCCTGGCGGAGCGGCTTGGTACGGCATAGGTACACGCGTAAGGCTCCCATCGGGACGTGTTGTCTGACTTCCTCGTAGGGGTCGATCGGCGTAAGCGATCGCACAGTGATCACCTGTGGGGCTGTCAGCGGGGACTGGGTCAGGGCCAGGAAGGCCGAGTCCGATAGTAGCTGCACGGGGTCATCCGACCTGCACTGCAGTCAGGCGGGGGCGCGGAAGGCGCGGGCAGCTCACTCAATCTGGAGGGTGTGGCTACGGAGAGCAGAAGCCAGTCTTCGTGTAGCGTCGGCCAGGCTTGCTAGGGGAAGCGGCCCGTATGCTAGCGTTTATCCAGAAGAGTATCCAGGGTAAATCCCAGCGCGGGATCAGGGAGCGGAGGGCAGGTCGCTGTGTGCCGACGAGGGGCAAGGTGTTCCGCTCGGCCCTGGCGCCGGTAAGCGTCGGCGATCATAGAGGTAACCCCTGAGGTGATTGGTGCCAAGTGCTGTTCGGCGAAGCCAGGAAGAACTCCGCCAGCGGCGGGAAGTCAGATCGGTAGTGGAGAGGCAACGGAGGATGCACCAAGGTCCCAGTACTCTCCACCTTTCCTCTTAGACACGCAGGGTCGAGGATCCACGGCCTGAAGCGATAGCTGTCACTGCCTCACTCGAGGATTCCAGCGGCGAGGGCTTGCCATCCAAACTCCAAGTGTGTAGCAGGAGTCTCCCAGAGCACGGAAGGAGAGCGCCTGGCGCGGTAGCTAGAGCATCATGGGAGGAGCAGGAAGCCGGAGTGAGGGGCCCGTGGCCAGGATCAGGAGGTCGGGGGGCGCAGGATCTGGTCCAGCAGAACGGCGCTCCCAGCAACCGGATCGCGTAGCATCCCTGCGCTAGAGAAGCACCTTGGGGACAAGGACTGAGGGAGGGTAAGTGGAAGTGCAGAGGCCGTCCCAGAGAGGGTAGCGCAACGGCCGCCCAGGCTAGGGGTTTCGGGACGGTTGAGACGAGGAGGGGGGGAGCTGAAGGTACCACCCTGTCACGAAGAACGAAGAGGGGGAAGGGGGGCTCCCACGTGGCGCAGAACATCCGGGTGACGACCAGGCGAAGCGTCTCTTCCTCTTACTCCTCACTTGGCGTGGAGACGGAGACCGTTCCAGGAGGGGAAGCCCGCAAGGACAAGCAGGTGGCCGTGAAGTATCTCGCTCAGGAGAGACGCGGCGATCCTGCACCCACGGCGGCACCGGTAAGAAGAAGGCAGAGGAAGGGGAGCAGGTCCCGTCCTGCTTCTGAACGTAGGACACGCCAGAGGACTAGTCGGAACGACGATCAGGTCCTGATGTCCGAAGTCGGTCTCCAAGGGAGGAGAGCAGCCGAATCGCCTGTAACTCCAACCAGTTGAAAGCTTGACCGCAAGGACCGGAAGGCAGCTGCCGGAAGCCGTGGCACGTCGGCAGCAGGAGCGCACCCCAGCCGTAACGACTGGCTTCGACGCAAGGGACAACTGGGGGGGGAAGGCGAGGAGGGAGACTCCAGGCGCAAGACAGGCAGGGACCGCCGAAGGGAGCCTCGATGTCTCCGGTCGAGGGCGCCAGCGAAGGAGTAGGTGAAGGGGAAGCGGGTGCAATCAGAACCGACCAAGGGGGAGGAGATCTGCAGCGGTGCTCACTAGGCCAGAGAACTGCAACCAGTGTCTGGCGGGGACTGTCTCCTGCGGTGCACCAAGATAATAATAATAATAAGCGCATTAAATGATGAGCCAGGTTCGCCAACTTCTGGGTCCTCAGTTCCGGGAGTCACACTCGATGAGATCCGTCAGGAACTCCAACCACGGCGTGCGAAGCGGCGGGACAGAGCGAGATCCGAGGTGCCTAAGACTACGAAGCCGCAGGTGTCAAGGAGTCCAGGGGGCGTCTCATTGCTGTTCCCGGGAGGGAGCCGACCGGAGGCGCCGGAGCAGATCGTCGACAAGAACGAGGAAGGCTTGACAAAGTCCGCGTGGCCGTGGCTTTGCAGACGCCGACCAAGAGACGGCCGAAGACCCAGCGGAGGCTGTGGACGACGGCGGAACGGTAGGGACACCGTCGAAGTTAAGCGCAGAAGCGTCTGGAACCGGAAGCACGGGAACGAGAGTGAAGGCGTCCACTAAATCCCGGCAGACAGGAAGCCCAAGGGAGGGACCTCGGCGCGAAGGCTCAGCAGTCTCGAAGGAGGGAGGCGCCGCTAGGAACTCGTGCCAAGCTGAAAGGCGAGGTCGGGTACCGCCAGTGGCCGTGCCAGGCCAGGCAGGGGGCAGAGGCGGAGTCGGGGGGCGGGCGGGCGTGGCGGGTGGCGGAGACGCGCAGGGAAGGTCAGCGACTCCGGAAGGGCGGGTGTCCATCGGGTCCGGCGATCCGGGTGGCTGGAAGCGGGAGGAGGTGAAGCGGGCCGACGAAGAATCTCAACGCATCCTTCACCAACTGCCAGGACCGAAGGAGGGGATGTCGAGCGGAGCCTGTCGCAGCTGTCTCCGTAGGTCCAGCGGGAGGTAGGGGCGGACGACGAGCACAGAAGGCGCGGCATCGGAGCATCGAAGACCCAAGCATTGACACGCCGCTAGGAGGCAGGACTTCCTCTCCACAGCCAGAGCAAGGAGGGCGCCGAACAGCGGCGAGAAGGAGAAGAGCCAGCTCCAGGTAGACGAGTGCTCGCTTGGCCAAGTCAAGGGATCCAGCACAGGCGAGAGCGTCGCGGAGGGGAACGTCATCCGAATCCGACAGGGAGGAAGCAACGGCGCGAGGCACGAATCCACCAGCTGCTGCTGATCGGCAGGAACCACTGTGGAGAGGCAGAAGCAAGGCCTGTGCATGTCCGGCCTCCAGCTGCGCGGGAGGCGATGTCCAATCCACCGACCGGCGAGTGACGGCGACGATGAACCCGCGTCGGAGCCTGGATCCTGTCGCAGAGGCGGAGAAGGTGACCCGAACCCTTGAACCTCAGGGCGTGGCAGGGACGAACCTCTAGGGGGGAGAACAACATCCAAGCGGGCGACGGGGAAGGCGTCAGCTTGAGAAGACGCGAGACAGTAGAGGTGCGGTGCGTCGAGCGAGGGAAGAGTCTCTGTCCTGGGCGTCCTGGACGCAGGGTCAAGGACGTAGAAGAGAACGCGCGGAGGTAGAACGGGGGGAGCCGAGTCAGAATCCGCCGGAGCGAGTCGAAGGCAGCGATCCACATCGATGGGCAGAGCAGGAGGCCGACGCACCAGGGGCTGGAAAGGCGGAAGCTGCCGTCAGACGGGGCAAGACCAGGGCGAGAAGGCGCGGGCGGCAAGACCGACGAGTTTTTTTTTTTTTTTTTTTTTTTTTTCCCCCGCGAAGCTGAAGCGACGAGCGAAGAGGTGGCGAGAACCGAAGACGCAGGGCTGCGGGTCCGGGGTAGGACGCCGAATCCAGGGGGCGTCCGCAGGCGAGGGGCGAGGAGCCGAGTCCAGGCGGTCGCGAACCCGGAGTCGCAAGCGGAGAGAAGCGGCGTTCAGTTCTGCCAGAGGTCTTGTGAAGCTTGGGTTCCGCAAGGCGGGGCGAGCTAGCTCGCTGCGGACCTGGCTCGAGCGAGCTGGTGCGCAAGGGGGGATCAAGGCGTCCCCCAAAGTAGAATGTTGGGGTTGTTTTCCGCAGAGCGGGGCGAGCGGACTCGCTGCGGACCTGACTCGAGAGAGTGGGTGCGCAAGGGGGGAGCCTTGTCTGCCGTCCCCCAACTGCAGCGAAGTGTGTTCCTGCTGAATCCGGGGCCGAAGCATGCTTGCGGGGGTGGGCGGACTGTCACGCCGTAGGCTCCGCCGCTGGGTGTCCCAAGGTCCTCTACCCAGAGCGCAGACATCACGGGGGGGTCCCGAAGCGTAGCCAGCGCCGGGGAGGTAGATCGCATGCTTGTAACCCGGCCACAGCAAGTCGCCACATGGTGTGCAGATGCGGGCTTGAGCACTGCAACATAGTGAAAAACAACGAAGCGACTGGTCCTAGGAGAAGGCCATGTTCCCCGAAACTAGTTAGTTATAAGGGTATAACACCGAGCAGGCGACTAAGGCCATCTCACCGCGGTCCCTTGAAAAACCGCGCACACTTCCACCCTTCCCCACTATCCTGTTTAGAGCCATATCGCTTTCCCAAAACAACGAAAAAGCAAGGATGCCGGCGCACGCCGCCAGAGGCGCGGCGCTGGCAAAAAACGAGACCTTACCTGGACATCTTGCAAGGGACAGGGGAAGGTAGCACCTGTAGTTGAAGAAGAAGCGCCCACACGGCAGAGGCCCAGAAACATCCAGCAGAGGAAGGCTGGGTCCGCGACGAATGTCCCGGGCGCACCACTGGCGAACTTGACCGGCGAAGCCGACGTAACTCAAGCCGGAACCGAAGTAGGACAGCGCTCCCAGGAGGGACGAAGGCCAGCCCCACGGCCCAGGGACCTATCTTCCGGCGGCGACACAAGAAGCACCCGTGACACAAACTTCTTAAGCCACAGCGGGCGACGCGCAGGCCAGGAACGAAGCCACACGAACGAAGTCGCAGGTCCTGACGAAGGACTAAATCTGACCCAACACAGCTGACGGCACACACAAGGTCAGAAGTTCCAAGGCAAGCGAAGCACCCGCCGGAACAGAGTTCACCGTTGAAGGCCAACGCTTGAACCAACACAGCCGTCGGTACACACACGGACCGAAGTTCCAAGGCAAAGCGAAGCACAGGCCGGGAACGAAGCTCACTGTCGAAGGTCCAAGTACACTTGAACCAACACAGCCGCCGGTACACACAAGGTCAGAGGTCCAAGGCAAGGCGAAACACCGGCCGTGAACGAAGCTCACTGTCAAGTCCAAGTACTCTTGAACCACACACAGCCGACGGTACTGAAAGTTCCAACTGAAGGCAAGGCGAAAGCACAGGCCGGGAACGAAGTGCACTGTCAAAAAGTCCAAGTACTCTTGAACCAACACAGCTGACGGTACACACACGGCCAGAAAGTTCCAAGGCAAGGCAAAGCACCGGCCGGGAACGAAGCGCACTGAACCGGTCCTCTCGCTCACACCAAGTCTATTCCGTCTCTGAAAGTCACAGCGCAGAGACTACGAACGATCCTTTCTCTCTACTATTCCTCTTCTTCGAAGGGCACACAAAGCAGAAGGCCAAGGCACAGGCTAGGTAGCAAGACAGAAGGCTAACTAAGCCGACCACTACATAGCCAAGTTAGAAGCAGAGGGCTAAGCAGACACGTCTGCTTGCTGCAAGCTAAAGGAAAGAACTGGTTGGATTGGTAGTGAGCTGGCGCTCACCTGTCGGCGGGGTAAGGGAGGCTACCCGGGTACTAGTCCACGGTACCCTTGGTGGCCTCCCCTGGCTCTAAGGGTACACATCGTAAGTTTTTGGGCTAAAATTACGCTAGCTATAGGTTGTTCCATTGTAGTAATGGCATCGGTAATGTTTTTGAGGAAACAAATGTCTGGGCGCAGCGACCACTTGGTATGGAGAAGCTGTCCGCGTCGGGATAGGGAGTCGGCTAGCACATTCAGGTGACCTGGAATGTGACGCGCGCGGAGGGTGATGTCCCGGTCCTCGCACCACCGGAGCACCTGGTAGAGTAGAATGCAGAGAGAAGGAGAGCGGGTCCCGCCTTGCTTCTGGATGTAGGCGATGACCGTATAGTTGTCCGACAGCACAAGTAGCTCCTGATGTAGAAGACGAGGTTCCCACGCAAGTAGGGCTTGCCAGACTGCCTTCATCTCTAACCAGTTGATGTGTCGGGACAGTGATTCCAAGGGCCACAGGCCGGAGGCAGTCGCGAAGGACGGCAGGAGGTGTGCTCCCCAACCAGAGAGGCTCGCATCTACGCAGAGGGAGAGGGTGGGCGGCGGAGAGAACAGAGGTACCCCCGTCGCGAGCCAGGTGGGATCTGCCCAGCGCAGAAGGTGAGGACGGAGCATATGAGGGATCTGAACCGGAGCCTCGAGGTCGGACGACGACGGCCGCCAGTGAAGGAGGAGATGCAACTGCAGCGGACGGGAGTAGAGATGCCCCAAGGGAATGAGATCTGCAGCGGCACTCATCAGACCCAGGAGCTGAAGCCACCGTCTGGCGGGGATCGTAGCCAACTGGGACACCTGTCGGGCGAGACTCGCCAACTTCTGGACGCGGGGTTCCGCCAGCCGAACGATGTTGAGGTCGGTGCAGAACTCCATACCTAGGTGGACGAATCGGCGCGATGGGACGAGATCGGACTTGCCAAAGTTGACCAGGAAGCCCAGTTCTTCAAGGAGGTGAAGCAAGGCATCTCGGTCTTCCTCCAGGGCGGGCACGGTCTGATTCTTCAGCAGGAGATCGTCCAGGTAGTTGGAGGTGGGGCTCGTGGACAACCGTCGGGCTCTGGCTACCACAGCATCCATGATGCGCGTGAAGACCCACGGGCTGAGGTTGAGGCCGAAGGGAAGCGCGCGGAACTGGTAGACGACGCCCTCGAAGGCGAATCGTAGATACCGTCTGGAGGCTGGGTGCATGGGGACGTGAAGATACGTGTCCGACCAGGCTGACTGCGAAGTCCATAGGTTGCACCGCGGCCCGAAGAGCCCGAGCTGTCTCCATGCGGAAGTGCGGAGCGACGATAAACTTGTTGAGTGCCGACAGGTCGATAACAGGGCGCCACTTGCCGCCCGGCTTGGGCACTACAAAGAGCCGGCTGTAGAAGGCTGACCTCTCGCCGCCTTCCGAAGTAACGCAGCTACCTCGTTGCGCAGGGCGTCGGCTTTGAGCTGGTCTGAAGGGACCAAGGTCCACACCGGAGAACGTCGCAGGGGAGGTGGAGCCCGAAACGAGATCAGGAGTCCTACTGAGATGGTCTCGAGAATCCAAGGGTCGTCCGGTATCAGCGACCGCCAAGCGGCGCTGTTTAGTGCGAGCCTCCCGTCGACAGGAGACCCCGAAGCGGTCGGCGGGGGCCGAGTGGACAGACAGTCAGTGGGCCCTGCCCCGCCCGGGGCGCCGGGCAGGCTTGGGCCAGGACCTGGAAACGGGAGCAGAATCGGAGCCCGGGAGGAGACGGGCGCGGGGGAAGGCCGGAGGTCTGGGGGGGAGTCGGCCACCTCTGGTGTAGGGTCGGGTGGAGGGTCTAGAAGCCCGCAGGGAGCGACCCCGGGTCCTGCGGGAGGGCTGAAAGGAAGGAGGAACAGAGCGGCTGGGCCAGGTGTCCTTGTTAGCTTCTTTAACCGCCAGCCAGGTGGGACCGAAGAGTAGCTCTCCGCCGAGAGGCGCCTGACGAAGTTGAAGTTTCAGGTCATTGGGGAGCGGGCAGGAGCGAAGGAGGGCATCCCTACGCAGCAGGTCACAGTTAGAGGCTGCGGCCATGGCGTTGACACAGGTGTGGTAGGCAGCGTGGTTACCTGAGACGGCTAGGGCTAGCAGATCTCCGAGCAGCGGGGTGAGGGACGGATGCCAGGCATCCTCCACACGACGGACGATGGCTTGAGTCAGGAGGTCGAGGAATCCCGCCGAGGCTAGAGCGTTGCGGATGAGGGTCGCCGTCTGGTCTACGCCGGGAAGGAGGATGTTACGCGGGGGAGTAGTCGTTAAGGACCAGGCCGCAGGGTCCGGCTTGGGTAGGGCGCAGGCGAAGGTCTGGGAGTGTCCCGCGTACCAGGACTGCTGAAAAAACATGTGTAAATCCTTGGGCCATTTAGAGTCCGTGAAGAACCCGGAGGAACCCAAAGCGCCCTCTGCGAGGCGTGCAGAGAACGCGTCCCGAAGGCTGCCGAAGCCAGGAGGCTGGGGAAGAGACTTAAACGTTTTGGCATGTAGGTCAGCGTCCACGTAGGCCGAAGCCTTCCTCTTCAGCGGTGGAGAGGGAGGGCAGTCTTCCGCCGGGAGGCACGCCGCGATGATACGAGCCGCCTCATCAAGGGCGCGGAGAGTCTCCAACCTGTGACCAACCGAAGAGGGCTGCTGGTCCTGAGCAGAATCGTCGAAGTCAGGGTGAGACGAGGTAGAGCGAGGGGGGCTGTCGTCACGAAGCAGGGCCGAGACCGAATCCTCAGGTGCCAGGCTGAGGGCGTCATCCTCCACTCGCTGCAAACGTGTGGGGGATCTAGTAAGAGGCAAAAGCGGGAGACCAGGATCCGCGACGGGTCGGGAAGAGGCCGAAGGCTTGACAGGAGACCTTCCCGCTGTGTGGTGACGAACAGAGCGAGCTGGCGTAGGATCCCGGGACGAGAAACGAGACCGGCGTGGGTTACGGCAACGTGACGTGATGTACCGCGGGGAGCGGCTCCGATGAGAGCGGGAACTCCTAGAACGGGAGCGACGTCGAGTTGCCCAAAGACGCCGAGCGTCCAGAGCGAGAGGTTGACGACGGGCGCACTCTATGCGAAGAAGATCCACTGACCGGGGGGGGGGGGGGGGGGGGGGGGGGGGGCGACCTTGGCTGACGATCCACCTGCAGCGAGTCGTACCTGCGCGAAGTGCGGTAGTTAGACCGTCGGCGTGGAGACCTATCCCTCGAGCGTGAAAGGTGAGGAGAAGAGTGTCGGCGAGCCGAATGAACCCGGGAAGGAACTTCTCGGAGGCCTGTTGCTTCTCGCGCACTGTAACCTGAAGAGCGGGACGACGTTCGACGCAACTGTCCTACTGGTCGAGGAGCGTGACGGTCCTGAAAGGGAGTCTGATCTCTTGCGTAAGGCAAGCGCGAAGGAGGGGAATCCACCTTCTCGGAAGCGGCGACCGAAGAGGCTGAGACTGGTCCCGGTGCTGGAGCCTGTTCCTGTAAGACGTCTTGCGCCGCCGAAGTCGGCGGAACCGGGCAGTGTTCACTAGTCGGGTCTGTGGGAGCTGCCGGTGAATGGGAACGGGCCCGCGACCGAAGTCGTGGGGTAGACTGTTCCCTCGCCTGGTATGACCCACTAGTCGGGTCTGTGGGGAATACCGGCGCGGCACCCTTGTGCCGAGAATAGGGTCTGTCTCGAAGCTTAGCTTTTGGCGCTCGAGTTACTGTGACCGGACAGTGTCCACTAGGCGGGACTGTGGAAGCTGCCGTCGCAGAGGGACGCGCTCGCGGCCTAACCTGCGGCGTAGACTGTCCTGACACCAAGTAATAACCACTAGTCGGGTCTGTGGGTCTTACCGGTGTTGGACCCGTTATCCGTGCTGCTGTCGGCTGTTCGCGGTGGTAAAAGCTCCAAAGCTGCGTCCACTGCTCTTCCAGCCAGGGGGCGCAGACCAGGCACGGATGCGAGGAAGTACAGGCGGAACAGGGCAGGCAAACATCATGTCCGTCACTCGGCCATTGGAACTGTCCACACTTGGTACAGGTGCGGACTTGCCAACTGCAACACATAACGTACAATTACAAAGCGAACGTGCCCTCACAGGCACGCAAAACGACCGCGGAACGAACGAAGAAAAAGGACCACGGCATATGCTGACGCACGGCGCTCTACCCCTTCCCATGAGCGCCGGACGGAAGCAGTGACCGAGATATTACCTTGCCATGATGGGGAAAGACGAGGTACGTAAAGGAACGGGACAACCAGTGTAGCCAGGCGCAGCCCCGCAAGGAGACGAGGGCAAAACCCCAACCACAACGGACGGAGTAGCCCGCAGTGTCGAAGTCACAAGAGGCCGGTGCAGTAGGAACAGACTGGGAGAACCGGTCGTAGCGAAGTCGAGCCAAGCCCACGAGGTTAGCCGAGGGCGAAGCCCGGAGGCAAGCCGACAGGCCAACCGCGAGTAAAGTTCACAAGAGCTGTAACGTCAGAACCCGGGCGAGGCGGAGTATCGTAACCACACGAAAGCATCCAAGCCAAGCTACACAAGAGGGAACCCTCTCTTCCAACTCCGTACCACCGAAGAAAAAACAGTCCGAGCGTAGAGAGCCACTGAAGTACACAACCTACTGGGACTAGCAAAGAAAACTGACTGACGTAGGGAAGCACTAGCGCATGCTTGGTCGATACCGGAAGGGAGGCTTCCCGCGCTTCCGCCTAGGCTATGGCGCCCCTCACCTGCCATCATGGGTATTCTCGTACACAACAATTTTGGGCTAAAATTAGACTAGCAAGAAACCATTTTCTATAAGTAATACCATCGGTAATGTGTTTTGAGAAAACAAATCGGCATTGCACAATTTGCAGGCAGTGACCACTTACGAATCACTGTCTTACGTGTATGTGTATTACTATTACTAGCCCTTTTTCATCAGCCATTCCAGTCGTTTTGTGCACAACACTTGCGTATTGTTTTATTCTGGGTCCATGATATTACACGAATATAAGAATGTCATGATGACCTACAATACTGACAAGCAAAAGAAATGTGACGTCATTCGAGTCATCGGAAACACTGAAGTGTTTCTGATGACTCGAATGATGTCGCATTTTCTTTTGCTCCTCAGCAAAAAATGTTTGCATGGTGGACATGCCCTATTCATGTTGGCGGACCCAGGACATTTGACCCATCTGTGGAAATGTCTAGTTGCGTCCCCGAGTTAGGCTGCCTCAGTGTAACAGAGTGAATACTCGGAATATATCTCTGTGTAAATCACCCGCGAGCACTACTGACTGCCCATTGGCTTCCGTGTTGACTGCTAGCTATGACATAAGCCACTCGCAGCATCTGCTAAACGCAACGTCATGAGTTGGGTATGCGACAGAGCATTATACACATTGTGTTTCTTTCAAATTGTTGACTGTATACTGTAGCCAAACTACGCCACCATTTGCTTAATATTTACCATGGTTAACCCATTTAGTGCCAACACCCTGCAGCAGGAGATTGATTGACCATGATAATTCAAGGGTAGTGCCAGATTAGCTTGGCGCCTGAAGGCCAAGCTAATCTGGCATTACCCTTGAATTATCATGGTCAATCCACCTCCCGCAACTGGTACAGTCATAAAGTAACACTTGCACTTGGGAAATGCACCCCAGGTTTTAATGATGTATCAGTCTTTTGGTTAATTATAGCCTATCAGGGCAATACTCATGATTTAGTAGTCATTATGATTTTCTGTGGCCAGTCTAAGACCACTTTAAGAATGAATAGAAAATGTTCGTTAACAGCCCGTAACCCCAAACTTAGTCCAGATTCAGTGTTCATATTTCTACAGTATGTAGATCAAAAGTTGTTCTAGTTTTGCAGGCTGGCAGAAAACACAAATTTGCCATTTTCGCCATGCCAGACCTCCCACTTTTCTTGCACGTGACCCTTTTGTTTTCACTGTGCCCAATTGAGTTAGTCAGTTATTTGGGTTAAACGCCGAGCAGGCGACTAAGGCCATCTCACAGCGGTGCAACAGATTAGCAGTTATCACAGTACAAGTACAGAGCGACTTATTTTAATTTTGGCACCAGTTTGTGGCACCAGTGTTTTGTTCATGTCTCAACCTCTTCTTGAACTGTGCGGGTTTTGGAGACCCTGTGCTGCTTTCATGGAGCATTCAAAATAAAGCAACTAATCACGATCAACACGTCTCCGACTGTTTAACGCTCAAGTCCGACATCACATCATCAGCGTTCGTCCTCATGCCATCACATATGGCATATGATCAATAATGATAATTCGATTAATGGTGCCAAGCTAATCTGGCACTGCCCTTGAATTATCACCGTTGATCCATCTCCTGCTGTAGTGTGCTGGGGCCATAGGGATTAAGCATTCACTGAAATTTGCATAGCCACGGCTTTGCTCTGAACGCCTTCTTCGTGCTTTCTCTTGCGATGTCTGCGCAACGTGGAGGAGTCAGAGTATGCTACGTCGCAGTCTCGACACTTGAACGGTTTTTCACCCGTGTGAGTCCTCATGTGCTTCACACGGCTGCTCTCCCGAGCAAAACTGACGCCGCACTCTGAGCACTTGAACGGACGCAGGTCGCTGTGTGCGACCATGTGTATCCGTAGGTCCCCGGCCGTACTGCACCACTTCCCACACACATCACACTTGAACGGTTTCAAGCCGGAGTGTCGATGCATGTGCTGGTTGAGGTCATTTTTCTGTGTGAACGTCGCGCCGCACTGTGTGCACAGATAGGGCCTCTCGCCTGAATGAATGCGCAGGTGGCGAGAGAGGTGACTGGAGTAGTTGAAAGCGCGGTGACACTGTGAACACATGAAAGGTTTGTCACCCGCGTGAATCCGCATGTGGTACCTGAGGCTGCCTTTCGAGGCGTAGACACCGCCACAGACTTGACACAGCCAGCTGGAACGTTGAGGGGGCGTGCCCTTCGTTCTGACAGACTTGCACTTTGGCGTGTCGGCTTTCGGTGGCTGAAAACCAAAACAAAAGAAAACATCAATCTGACTGTAAAATGCATACATGTATCCCTCGGCCCCCTTACCTTGTTTTCATGGGCAAGACTCAAGGGTAGTGCCAGATTAGCTTGGCGCCTTCAGGCGCCAAGCTAATCTGGCACTACCCTTGAATTATCATGGTCGATTAATCAACTGCTGCAGGGCGTAGGGGCTGAATGGGTTCAATATCAGCAGCTTTTATTTTCTGAAGCCATCTTGCAACTGCCCCCCACTGCCCCCCCCCCCCCCCCCCCCCCCCCCCCAAAAAAAAAAAAAAAAAAAAAAACCCAACAAAACAAACAACCTATTCCTATGTTCAGGTGAGGGAGGTCATCATGGAAAAATCATAACCTTTGGCTCTTTTTACAAGCTACAGATACTTCTGTAAATAAATAAATAAATCAGCGCATTCAATAGGGGCTTTATTCCAATTAAAAATCGGCTCAAAGTGCCGCCGCGAACTGAACCCAACAACCACGCTCACATGAATCACGCACATTCACTCACACACTGTACACAAACCATTCACGTGGTGCTAAGGGCAAGCTCAAGTGAGCTACTGAAGTTTTGGAAATTCAAATCGTTTGTGTTTGAAATTTGATTAAGTGGGCTGAAACTGATACCAAAGTCGTACAAGGCGTGTTGGAGTACAAAACTCTACCGCCGAAAGCATAAGAAAAAAACTAGCCTGTGTCATTTTTGGGGGGGCAAGAAAACTGTCATCAGCGGGTCTACGCTTAACCCTTTTTATCCTGATACACTTTTGCTTGAAATAAATTTGACCATGATAGTTCAGGGGTGGTGCCAGAACAGCTTGGCACCTCAGGCGCCAAGCTATTCTGGCACCACCCCTGAACTAAAATGGTTGATCCATCTCCCAATCTGTGATCTAGCCTTCATAAGACAAGAAGCAGATTTGTAAAAATTCAGCCTCAGGATGTTATGGGTTAGCAACAAAGAAACAATTTTGCCCGTCCACATGAATTTCAGGTTTTCAGGATAGGTGTGCGTAATTGTCCATATATCCATCAAATTTCGGTCCAAACCCAAAATTCTTCTGCAGAAAACAGACAGCAGGCTCTCATGCTAGTCATGTGCAGTGAAGTGAACTGAGTTTGCTAGTCAAAGACTGTCTTTGTGGTAATACGTGACATATGCTGCAGACCCACTTGTAACATTTGTTTTAATAATAATAGTAATAATAAAAATAATGGAGATTTGTTAACCCATATCATACTGAGGCTAAAAGCTTTAAATCTGTACGCTGCCATTATATGCAAGCTACATTATAGTACTTACAGATAAAGACAAACCAATGGCTTTAGTTCAAGGGTGGTGCCAGAACAGCTTGGCGCCTAGAGGCGCCAAGCTATTCTGGCACTAGCCTTGAACTATTTTAGTTAAACTTATTTCACACACAGGTGTGTTCCAAATGATAAGGGTTAAGCGCTTATTTCTAAAAGTAGCTCTAAGCGCTGATAGTGATACAAAAAAACAACAACAAAAAACTAAGAGCTAACTAACACACACACACCAACACCCACACACACAAACGTGATAGTGGTGATGAATTGTACATGGCTGGGGAAAGGGAATAGTGAAAGGCAGTGATGTAGAGGTGGGTTTTGACAAGTGATTTGAAGGAGGGGAGTGTGTTACATTTATGGTTGTGTCATTCTCTTTAGGGCATGTGTGTGTTGATCATAGGAAAGATCCGGTGTTCAGGTGAGTTATTTTAGATCAGAATCATGTACCTTTTTAGTATGATTCGTTTTCTTTCGCATGGACAATTTCAATTGATTTTTCTTTTGTTTTGTGTAACTACAATGCTGCAAATTGTTGCAAAGTCTGACCTAGATTTAGGGGAAGGTTCTGGAAAAGTCGCAATTGTTCTAGTGACCTTAAACATGATGTCAAAGTTTTGTAGTACACGTTGGCTACATTTCGTAACATTTACATAATGCACAGGTCTATATTTTAGTGGAGGATTGTTGATAGATCTAGAGTGTTCTTTTTAATGAACATTAATGAGTTTTGGTTACATTTTGATTGGTTGAGTTGTGGAATTTGCAGGATTGTTCTGGAAATCTGTAATAGTATAAAAGAGGGTATTTGGAAATATGTGCTGCATTTTATGAGAGACACAGTGTATCAAAATTGTGGATGCATTGTATGAGACAGTGTATCAAAGTGTGGATGCAACTGTGGATGAATTGTGCTGAGATTGCATCATGAGAATAAAGTACTGTTGGAACCATAACTCCAGTGTGGTCTACAACCTTGTGCCACATGTGACGAGTTGCAACTGAGTGAGGTTTTTCTACAAGAAGTGAAGAAAACTACGCGAGTGTGTCTGATGTGATTGCATCATACTACGATCACGACTCCCACGTAATAGAGCGTTTGACAGTTTTGAGGGTGCATCATTTTACTGAACATACAGACACCATGTTCCATGGAAAGTCAATGCATATTGCAGTGAGCAATGTTGAATAACTGACATATATCATGGCGTAATGAGAATTTAAAAATTCCAAAAGGAACACACTGTTAAATAAAAGACAAGGTCATGAGCTAAAATTCCAACCTTATGATTTTTTATTTAGGGGGTACCCATACTCATGTTCCATGCATCACAGCTCAAAGAGTTAACAACAACAAACTACGTTATTGGTAGCAGGGGTTTGCTGCACAGACCCTTGTAGGCCTGAGGGAGATCAAAGGAACCATTGTACCCCAAAGGCCAAGTTTGCTACACGGACCCTTGTAGACCTGAGGGAGGTCAAAGGAACCATTGTACCCTGAAGGCCTACAAGGGTCTGTGTAGCAAACCCTTGCTACCAATAATGTATTTGTTTTTATTCCTCCACTATTTTTAAAAAATAAATCAAGCTGAAATCTTCTGACCCCGATCACCCCAGACCTGACTGACATCAAAAGAACATACATGTATACATAGTAGACTTGTGACGTAATACAAGATCTTTCATGACGTTGCCATCTGCATGACCAGAAAAATTGTCAGAGTATTGCAATGGAAGAGATTTTAAAATCCTTCAATAAAATAGTTGCAGACTATGTGCTTCAATTCTGCCAATATTCTTTCTCTTGTCATCTGTTACACTCGATTGCTGCAAATGTGTGCTGTAAACAACTCCAGCAGTGTGCCTATTGTTTTGAACAACATTAAGCAAACTTTGTACTTTAGAACATTTTGGTGATCTTTTATAGAACAAAACTGGCACCCAAGACGCGTCACAAAAACGTCTGCTATTACTATTAGTCACTACAAGGGTTTTCGTAGCGAGGTCACATGGTATGATTTGCGTTACAAAGATTGGTCGTGTGGCGTAGGAATGAAAATAATGTGCTTTGCAGGGCTGGAAAGAGAAATTAAAAAGTTTCTGACATTTTAATATGACGTGAAAAATACATAAAATATTGATTGCTGAATCGCATGAAACAAGCTCAAGTGAAACACATGTATTCACATGAAAACAAATAGTAAAAGACAAACGCAGAACATTCACATGGTGCAAAGACTTGGCCAAGCTATTTAAGTTTCAGAAATCTTGATTGCTTGTATTTGAAATTTATAAAGGGGCCTGAAACCAACACCAAAGCAAAGAGGGAGAAAGAGCTGGGGTACCCAAACAAGTCGCAAAAAGTCTGCCCACATTAATGGCAACATGGGAGGGGTAAAGTCCGATGCCGGGACCAGGGATCGAACCTCACATCTCTCACACTATACCACTGCATCATGGACTGCCCCAATATGCATTCTTAGTCAATATACATACACTTTTTGAAATCACAAGAAACCTGAGCATTTATGTGAAGTTGTTTATTACTTTGTGTATTTTGACCCATTCAAGCTTTTAATTTAACCCTTTTGGCCCCAATGTCCAACAGCAGAAGATGGATCCACCATGATAATTCAAGGGTAGTGCCAGATGAGCTTGGTGCCTTAAGGTGCCAAGCTCATCTGGCACTACCCTTGAATTATCATGGTCGAACTATTTCCTGCAACTGGTACATGGTTGTTAGGTAACACCTCTAAACTTTGGGAAATGTGGCTGTGGGATGAAAAGGGTTAAGCTTGTGAAAAAGTATGTCATCGCACTTCATGTTCTGAGAAAACCATCTTGCCTTGGGGACTGCTGTAACGTATGATACTGAAGTGGAATGTAGACAAACGAGGAAATTTTCACACCACTGGCGATTAAAAAAAAAAATGGAATGAAGTTTCTGAGACTCTTGCTTTCCATTCTTTCATTAACCTTCAACGTCCCATACTGCTACGTTCCGCTACTGAGTCTCAGTCCTGTACCGCTTTGATCCGCTACGGAGGTGGGTACTGCAGTCAAAGGGAAAGAACACTGAATGAGAACTCTTTAATCTGAGGAACACATTCAGTATACTTCCGTCTGCACCTTGTGGTTTACTGTGATTTTTTCTCGGATATTATCAACGATTTGGTTCAAAACAGACTTGGTAATTCTGATCAAAGTGATCTGTCAATGTCATCGGTGTCATGAGTCCATTTTACTCACCTGTAATTTGTTAATTAACAGCCTAAATTCACAGGTAAAATCATGTCTTAAGCAAACCAAATCAGTTCACCGTAAGTGGAATTTATTTATGAACACGCACAAAAATTTCAGCCCATTCCATCAACAAACAATGCCCAGGATTTTTACAGGACTGAGGCTTCCAGTAGTAACAGAGCTTAACCCATATCATACTGAGGCTAAAAGCTTCAAATTTGTTCACTGCCATATGCAAGCTACATTATAGTACTTACAGATATGGATATAGACCAATGGCTTTAGTTCAAGGGTGGTGCCAGAATAGCTTGGCGTCTAGAAGCACTAAGCTATTCTGACACTACCCTTGAACTATTTTAGTCCAACTTATTCCACACACTGGTGTATTCCGAATGATCAGGGTTAAAGGACATAATAAGCTAAACTACTTGAGGAAAGCAATACTGCACTGCTAGGAAAGCAATACTGCACTGCTAGGAAAGCAATACTGCACTGCAGACTTGAGTTAGTTTGAGGGATGCTTCCAACATGCGTCTCCTTTATAACGTAAGAAAATCAGTCATTTAATTTTGTTAACTTTGCCCCCTGATCCTCTGGAGTATAACATCGTCGGCTGATACTTCCTTGTAGCATTAGGGCCAACAAGAGGCATAGATCCTCATGAGCCCCCGCAACTGCGGGGGCTCTTGAGGATCTATGCCTCTTACAGTAAAAAAAGAATGGGCTAAAACTACTAAAAGTGAATTTACAGGTAGCGTACAGCATCAGTTTCCATTACCTGTGGCGGCTGTGAGTCAACACTGCTATTCTCAGTGGGCTCCAGTTCGTCCGTCCCCTTGTCTTCGACTAAGCGATGTTTGTCTCGAGCACCTGCGGTTTTATCCCTTGATCTCCCTGGAAAAATGATACAATGGTGCTTTCACCAAGTGTTGCTCAAATACTATTTGAGTATTTCCCATATCCAAAGAAAGCCAATATATATCGACAGGCTGTAAACACAACTAAGAAAGTTGCTTTTCCCGAGAACAAAAAAGGCAAAGCCATTACGGCTCATGCGAATGACTGATCTACATATGTGGGACCTTTGTGACAATATGTAAAAGGATGGCTTCTGCACCAGCAAAAACCATGTTTTTTCAAAATTTAAGCATTTTGCACACATCTGTGAACCCCCCCCCCCCCTCCCCGTGCAATGAGTCGACTAAATTAGAATATATAGAAAGGTCTTATCATCAGCTACCTTTGTGCCAAATTTGACTGAAAAGTTAGCAAAAATGTTGATAAACCTACAATTCTATCAAAAATTGGCATTTTACACACATTTGCCAATCTCTTGTAACCCTTGACCTTTCCGAGCGGTCATACAAATTAGTATGCATAGATAGGTCTTACCATCAGGTATCTCTGTACCAAGCTTGGGTTTGAAGTCCTTAATAGTATTTGAGAAAAACATCTTTTGTCAAAATAAGGCAGTTTTGGACCTATAATAAAGCCCTGAGCTCTTGTGACCCTTGACCTTTCTGAGGGGTCAACCAAATTAGTATAGTATAGAATAGCCCCTGCAGATCAAGGGGTCATGAGAATCTATGCCTCTTGCTGACATCATTTTTGTATCCATGTTCCTTTGGCAGCCGTGGGTTCTCTGATGTTGAATTTATAATGATTTTAACACCGCTGAACTTAAACCCCTTCACTGTCCCCAAAAACATTGAACACTGCTCCAGGGCAAGAGGTATAGATCCTCATGAGCCCCCGCGCCAGCGGGGGCTCATGAGGATCTATGCCTCTTGCTGACAGAACTTTGTATCCACGTCCCTTTGACTGCTGGGGATCTCTGCCGTCGAATGTACAACTACAATAATTTCAAAAGCGCAATCTGTGTCCAGTGGGCTAACCCCTCATCCGCCAGTGGATGCGCATTTCGCGTCTGAAACTACTGCACACTGACTGACATTCATGCGAGGAACGCAAATGAAATGGGACCAAACGTGGGCACAAAGAACACGGGACTAACAAGAGACTGCGGGGGCTCATGAGGAATTATGTCTCTTGCCGATGGGCAGCGTCGCGGGCTATGGGGTTAAAGAATAACTGAATACCTGCGTGACAACTGACGACGTGTCGAGAGAGGCCACCGGCCTTGGAGAATGCCTTATTGCACAGTCCACACTTGTACAACCTCACATCCCTGTGCTTCGCTGCCGACTTGGTGTCCTTACTCCGAATGGCATTTTGCTGCCGTGTCCGTCGACTCCTTTGCCGGGTGTTGTGTCCGTCGTTTGGCAATAGCTCAGCTTCTTCTTTCACAGCCTGAGGTGTCACCGCAGTGTTGTTGTGGTTGGCTGCTAAACTGTTACAATCAGCTACTGAAGTCACGTCACTACCTGGTTCAAAAGTGATGCTGCCAGCACCTTTCTCACAAGCTTCCACAGCAGGGACACTAATGGTCATGCCACTGCTATGACAAGGTGCCGTAGTAAGACCACCTGCTGAAGCAAGATCTACTTTTGTAAGACCGGTTACTACCGCGAAACTATGACCGCCTACCGAACTAAGACCAGGTACCGAAGCAGGTGCTGTAGCGATGGCTTGACTGGCTACCGATGTGATGTCATGACCTGTGAATGTGTTACAATGGGCACAGACGGACGGCAATGGAGCACTGCAGAATGCACAGGTGTGCGTGTGTATGTGTTTCATGTCCCTGCCGCTTTGGAATCTGAAACAAATATGGAATGTCATCACATATTAAGTGGCACGTCATAAAAAACAAACAACAAACTTTACAATACATGCACTGCAACATCAACCTAACACATCTGAGTAAGAACATGCATTAACCTTTTGACTCCAAGAACTACCCAATGTGCACAAGGTCATCAGGCCGCCGTTGGCCTGCGCACGGACATGCGCGGGCCAACAGCGGCCCAATGGCCTTGTGCACATTGGGTAAATGACTTCCATTTCACAGACTGGAAGTCAGTTAGTTCTGGAAGTCAGAGGGTTAAGCTCATAAAATAAACATAAAAGTGTCAATTGTGTGTTGGTCTGTTATTGTGGACCTAGGTTTATAATAGAATGGTGCAATGGAAAAGTGGTCTATTTTGATTTTGAGTTAAAAGTTAACCCATATCATACTGAGGCTAAAAGCTTCAAATTTGTAGACTGCTATTTGCCGGCTACATTATAGTACTTACAGATAAGGATATAGACCAATGGATTTAGTTCATGGGTGGTGCCAGAATAGCTTGGCGCCTAGAGGCGCCAAGCTATTCTGGCACCACCCTTGAACTATTTTAGTCAAACTTATTCCACACACTGGTGTATTCCGAATGATAAGGGTTAAAAGGCTGGTGTAACTCTAGTCAGACCCTGCCTCTCCAGGAACTTTGTGAAATTTCTCACTAGAAGAGGGGTCCAAGTTTGATCTGAATAGTTTTAACTGAATCAATTTTAAAGCCCAATGTAATTTTTCCTTAATGCAGAAGTGGTCTATCTGTACAATGACCCGTTTTCTTCTCCACTAATGCCCAACATAGGGCTGAGCTATCTTGAGTTAAGTCGTATCATCTGTGCTGCTAGCGCTTAACTTTGGAGAGGAACAGCGGCTGTCTTAATAGACAAGTTTTCCTTTTTACTTATTTTAGACGCCAAAAACCTGGACATTGATTTTTTCAAAACTGTAAAAAATCAAGAAAGATAACTCAGTTAAGCCATTCAATTACAAGTCCCACAATCACACAACCACAGAACAGACTGTACTCAGGTTCCTTTTTTCCCTTCATGTAACAAAATTGACCCCTTTGGCTGTAGTCACTGGCATGCCAGTGACTACAGCTGAAGTGGTCAATTTTGCTACATGAAGGGAAAAAACTACTTACTGTGAATCTACCCAAATTTCTATCCAGCACATATCCACCCCGAGTCGATTTTCATGGGCGCAAACTAACCAGGTTTTGATGCAGATGCGATTTGATACTGCTGTCAAAAACTAAGTCACTCTCTTTGTTTTTTGCTTATCTCCCCTGTTATGTGTGTGCAATTGCTCAAAATTAGTGACATGTTTTGGGCCATTGTTGTGTTTGTGATTATGTGTATGAGTAATTTGTAGTTTAGTTGCAGCAACAGCAAGTTCAAAAATTGGTCTCGTAACTAAATGCTCTAATCGTTGTATATTGTTCATTGTCAAGCCTTCCATGTGAGAATTGTAAACATGGGGGTGTATTATGAGTATATTTTGTCTATGCACCTTGGGAAACAGTCTGTGTGTGGCCAGTGCAGCTTTACGTTCACGCACGCCTCTAAGGGGTCGACCATGGTGCACAGTTTTCCACTTCAATAATATGGTCGACAAAATCACAGACGATTTTTCTTTCATAGCATGTTGACTACTGAATGAGAAATATCGCTTGCGAAGGAGGTGTTGCTATCACACTATCACTAGTATCAGTATCAGTTTCAATGTTCCTGGAAATTCTGATCATAGAGATTGTTTTTCCATCACAGCTAAATAGTTGCATAGAAGTGGAGTGTTCATATACTATCATTTTTAGACAGACCAGGCTAATCCCATTCTCAAATTGTTTGAATTATATATAGTCATCCAGAGCAAAGCTCTCGATGACTAAGATTCAAACAGTTTGAGAATGGGAGTCGCTCGGTCTGTCCAGAAATGATCATCGCTCTCAGTTACTCTGATTCAAACAGTTTGATAATGGGAGTCACTGGGTCTGTCTAGAAATGTTAGTATACAAACATTCCACTTCTATGTTTACAGAACATTTCACAACATAAATTCAGTCATAAAAAAAATCAAACAAAGCAGACAATAGCCAGTTTCGCTTTAGCCTGTTTGTCAGCTGCACCGGTCTGAGCCGGTAATCGCTGTTTCTGTTGAGTTTCGCTGCTTTATAGAGAAAACAATGTAAATGATGAATCGTAAAGGTTTGTCTGTTTCACTTTCAGAAGTTTTTATCGCTTTCGTGAGGAGTGCAATGTCACAAATTCTAGCGTTGAGTACGCTGAGGTGGTTTTGCCGTCTACAAGTTCACCATGATATCCCAGAAAGCATAGCACGTTAAAGGCAGTCGTACATATGGATAGTTCTGACATGACGGTAGAAAACTATCGGCGAAATATCTTATCTACTCGATAGCCTTTTGCTGTACACGGCGATAGCTCTCTGCAAGCTGCATATGTGCTATTTCCTTATATGGAAAATCTCACAAAACTTGTAGACAGAGTACATGGAAGATGAAGAAAATAGAACAATTCGCAGCAACCACAATTATCGTTGCCATGGAGAAGCAGAAATGAGTCTGGACGAGAGAGTGGCTACTTCGATGTCCGGTTATGAGAGTGATGCGTGTGCAAGAGATGTGTGCGAAAGAATCATGCAGCTCAGTACAACACATTGAAGTTCTCAGCCGAGTGCTGACGGCAAGATGCCGTCACTGATGCGTGGCGCGTAGGGCTCTGCTGATTGGTTGTTTGCGGATAGGCGAGCTGGCTAGGATAGGAAAAATAGAAGCAGGTTCTATTCGGACTATCGGGTGGATAGAAAGTATCGTCGAGCTAGCGAGACCTATCGACAAACTATCGAGTGGCTGGATAGGCGTGGATAGGATAGGATAGGCCCATTTCTAGCCTCGTGTACAGGCACCTTAAGACTAGGACATATGGTGTAGGGGTGTTTCCAATGTGGTCTAGAAAGGTTCGATACTGACACAGTAGAAGTTGTTTGCTTGAGTTTGCTCAACTCACAACTTTTTAGAGCTAATGTACTTTTGTCTTTTAAGTGTTCATCTTGCTGACGATATAAAAACAATCAGCAGGGATGATAAGTGTTCCCCACATACTTAAGCATTAAATCTTACACAAAAACGACTCCGACAGAATATTGTACTGCGCCTTCTGAAGAGACCACAATGCAGTGGAATCCGTAATCTTACTACTAAGCATCTTCTACACCAAAAAGACAGTAGCCCGCATACACGGCTTGGTGCTGTTAGGAAACAGGCCCCAAGTGTAACTGTGGTGGTGAAAATCTACTCTGGGTGGATTTACACCTAGGTGGAATTACGCTGGACAAATTTTTCAGGGGTAGAAACACTGCCTTGTGATAGCTAAGGTTGATTGATTGATTGATTGTACATTGCTTAACGTCCCGACAGCAACAAGGCTTTCTCAGGACGTGCCTGCACTGCTTGTGAAAAAAAATAAATAAACAGAACATTGAATGTATGTCGCCAGCCGGTCAAATACGTTAAATAAACCTAACACATGGGGCCTAAATAAAGCTAAGACCATTTAGCAACACACATCCAATATCAAGAGCTACAGGCAGTGCAGACAGTAGGGAGAGTTTTAAAAAGGCAAATACAGGTGAATGGACAAAGGGTAGACAGAAACACATGCCCCAGAATAGAGAGAGAAAAACCCACCCTGTGGGGCTGACCAGGGTGACCCTGGGAACTAAAAAGTACCTAACCCCACCCAAGTCCCCCAGGGCAGACCCGGGTGGGGGGATAGCTAAGGTGACCCATTCAGCAAAGATGACCCCAAACAATGAGCTGGGCAAAACAAGTACTGCTATATGACCTGTTCTCTGCTAAGAGAAAAACTGAACTCAGCCTAACCACGAGAGACACAGAATGACAGATCCTCATATGTCACTGTTCCTCAGATGGACAAAGTCAAATCCGCAATATAGACACAGTTAAGTCAGCAAGAGGAATAGATCCTCATATGCCCCAACACTTGTGGGGGTACATGAGGATCTATTCCTCTTGCTGACTTTGTATCATCATTATTTTCTTGGATGGATGGGGCTCCATGAGAATAAATTAAATTAACCCTCTTAACCCCAAGGATACATTTCCCAAATTTTGGAGTTGTCACCTGACAACTATGTACCAGTTGCAGGAGAAGGATGGACTGTGATAATTCAAGGGTAGTGCTAGATTAGCTTTGCGCCTTCAGGCGCCAAGCTAATCTGGCACTACCCCTTGAATTATCATGGTCCATCTGTCACGTAACGGATGTGACAGGTTGTTTTATTTTTTTCGCCAAGTCGTTTTTTTGTTAATAAATGTAGATCGCCGAATTCTGTAAATAGCCTTAGTTTAGGGAAGTTAATAAATGTAGTGTGAGCATAATCGTAAAGCCCGTGCAGCAAGCTTAACAGTGAGCGAGTACAGCGGTTGCACGCTTTAGCCAAGTAGCTTTAACCGAACAGTGTTCAGAAGTAAAGTTAAACTGCAAGGTAGCAGAAGGATATTACAGTCAGTCAGCGGAGTTAGCCAGCGAAGTGAGAGTCTGGGTCAGGGTGCGGCCTCGTTTGGAGCCCTTGACAAGCTGTGTGAGGGTTGTTTTACCCTCCCTGCAAGACCACGGCCAGTGTTCCTGGGTGTGGGTGTCCCGAGAGACTTGTGACCACGGCTGCTGCTCACCAGAAGACCCCTCCGGTTCGTCTTCGTCCTGTTTGTCTCGTCCTGCCGGAGGACTCACCAGTGACAGGTAAACGTTCATGCCATTTTCTCAGTTAGCTGCTGTGCTCTCGGGTGTGTGAATATGTACATAGGTGCGGAAGGGTATGTTCGTCTAGTTTTTTAGTGATGTTTTAATCGAGTCTTTAACCATGTTTTTTAGGTTGGGTTGTAATGTGATGGGTGTCGGATTTAGTTGTTGATGTTCGGCTGTCGCCGAGTGAGTATATTTAAAGGGCCGTGTTGTAAAATGAATTAAAGTGGGTATCCTTTCAAATATATTTAAGTCCTAGATGCAACGTAATAAGATTGTCACGTTGGGTGGTTGCTGGTGATTATTTCATATCGTTGTATGTACATGTGGATATTTTGATAATGTTGGTTTTAGCAGTGGCAATTTTATTATACAAAAGTGGTTGTGCTAGCTTAATGTTAGTGTAATGGAATAGTGCAGACCTGGCGAATGTTGAATGTACATAGGAATCTTTCATATCCATGATTGTATATTTAATATGGCCAAGGCGGATATTAGGGTGAGACGAGACACAACTCACGTGGTTTGTGAGTAGGTGCGTGTCAAATAGGCCAGAATTAACTGTGTTGGCACTTTGACTGACAATGCGCCCTTTTCCAGTGCATTGGCTTCGAAGATTGGCTTCGAAGATTGGCTTCGAAGATTGGCTTCGAAGATTTCGTCGTTCTTCGATCTCTTCATCATCCACGACCAACGGTGACGCATCATCGGGAGTCGGAACGCCTTCGCTAGCCGGTCCTGTTGGACAAGTACGTTGGGCTACAGCAGGCTGATTCTACGTTCTGAGCGTCGGTCACAGGCGTGCGTGGGCAAGCGCGGCTACGGTGCTCTGTGGTGTAGGGGTAGTACTCTTACGTTCGAGCCACCCTGTCTAGTGTGGGACAGAGGACACGGTACAGAGACAAAGTTACCCGCCTTGTATAGCCGTTTGCCATATTAGTCATTTTCACTTGTATAGCCATATTAGTCATTATCACCTGTTAGTCATATTCACCTGTTAGTCATTTTCGTCTGTTAGTCATATTCACCTGTTAGTCATTTTCACCTGTTAGTCATTTTCGGTTGTTAGTCATTTTTTATATGTTAATCTTTTTTAAGTGTTAATACGTTATGAGTGCATGCGTGGGTATGTGTGAGTGTGTGGGGCGTTAGTGGGTTGGGGTGGGGGTTAGAGTAAGAGTGGGTAATAAAGGATTTGTTTGTTGTTTATCGCTGGCGTTGTGTTATTTATTTAGAGTGGGTGGGTTTTCTCGAGTGTCTGCACTCATATTGTCCACGGCGCCCTGACTCCGTCAGGCGTGTCGTGACATATTTGGTGGCAGCGGTGGGATAAGGATTAGGGGGAGGTAACGGATTAGGTAGATTAGGGTATTTTTGTGCGCCAGTGACCGTTTGTTCGTGTTGTGGTACGAGTAAGTTTTAGCGGGCGGTTGGCGGGAGTGGGGGCGTATTGCGCCAGGGGCCACGGCCAGAGAGTGCAGTGCGCATAAACGGGGGGTGGCATGAGTGGTTGCCTCTCATTACTCAGGTACCGAGTGGTGAGGACCTTTCGGCTCTCGTCACTGTCTAGTCCTTATTCGTTGTTTGTATTCTGTGTATTTATTTGTTTTGTTTTTTCTTTGTCAGGGGTCCTGCTGGGGAGCAGTTGTCGTCGCTGCCTCCGTGACACCCACATCAGGATGCCCCCTAAACGGGATACCAGGGCCACCCGTGCCACGTCGGGGCACGACCCTGAGTCCGAGGGTGGTGGTGCAGGGGATGAGGGTCCAGGAGAGAGAGGAGCCACTTTGGCCACTCCCTCTCGGAAGGAAACGGTGGTGAGTACCCTTACCCGTACTCTCACTGCAGCAGGACTGACACCCAGTAGGGATCAGGAAAGTAAAGAGGGGTTAGGGGTGATAGTAAACCCATATGAGCAGTATAAAGTGATAGGAGAGGGCCTAGGACTTAGTGGGGGAGCTCTAACCCAGTTCATCCTGTCCGAAGTTAGGAGAGAGGAAGAAAAACGGGAACGTGACCTAGAGCGTAGGGCGTTAGAGAGGCGGTTCCAGATGGACCGCGAGGCAGTAGAGAAGCAGCTCCAGATGGCTGAGCAGGCTAGGCGGGATGACTTAGCATTGACCGAACGTAAGCTAGCTGCCGCGGAACGAGCACGGAAAGAAGAGCTAGCTGCCGCGGAACAAGCACGGAAGGAAGAGCTCGTCGCGGCCGAAACGCGGCTTAGATTACAGTTAGCAGCATCGGAAAAGAAGTCAGTTACGGAGTCTAGTCAGCATTACTCGCTCAAGATGCGTCCGTTAGAGGATAAGGAAGATGTGGAATCTTACCTTCAGCTCTTTGAGAGAGTAGCCGAAACCCAGGGGTGGCCGAAAGAGGTATGGGGGATCAGGTTAGCACCTCTATTGCAGGGGGAGGCCCGTGATGCATACCTTAGGCTGACCGTAGAGCAAGGGAAAGATTTTGAGGTGGTGAGGGAGACCTTACTGAGAAGATTCAGGCGTGACGCTGAATATTACAGACGCCAGTTTCGCGAAGCCAAAAAGGAGAGTCCCGAAACGTTTCCCCAGTTGTTCGTTAGGTTGAAGACCTCAGTCAAGCGTTGGTTCACTTTAGCCCATAAGAGCATAGAGGACGTAGAACAAGTGCTAGACATGTTTCTGTCTGAGCAACTTTATGCTATTATGAATGCAGACCTTGAAATGTTCGTTAGGGAAAAATGTCCTAGGAATGGTGAAGAGGCCGCGGAGCTAGCGCAGCTCCATATCGACACCAAACGGGCAGTCTCGCGTCCATTGGGTGGGGGGCCGATTCGTCCGCCGTTCAAGAAGGACAAAGGGTCGAATAAACCCCCTGAGACCAAAGCAGAACACAGGACAGCACCAGCTAGTTCAGGCAGAGGGACTGGTGAACGGCTGTGTTTTAAGTGTAACAAACCAGGGCACTTAGCAAGGAACTGTCAGAGTAAGGCGTCAGTTAACCAAGTCACCATTGCTCCTGAGATAGTAGCCGTAATGACAGAGCCCGTGACCGTAGGGATGCGGACGATCCGGCCCTACGACCCGTGGAGTAAGGGATTAGCCAAGGGAAAGGAAGTTCGTATCATGCGTGATACCGGCGCGGATATGAGTGCGATCGCCGCCAAGTGGATAGAACCCAGGGATTTTACAGGTCGGTTCATAGACGTCAATCCCGTCGACCATACTAAGTCCGATAAGTATCCGACTGCATGGGTTGAAATCGATTCCCCATTCGTGCGAGGGACGATCGAACTTATCGTAATGGAGCGCATGGGACCGGACGTAATCCTAGGAAACTGGGTGACTTTTTCAGATGGGAAACGTAGTCCCGTATCCATCGATGCCAGTGAGTGTGATATGGCAGCAGCAGTCCAAACTCGAGCTCAGGTTCAGAGGGAAAAGGAGGGAGAGAGCGCGCTTAAAGTCGTTAAGCAGGCCGATCTCAATGTGACTCCTGCCCAACTGATAGAGCGGCAGAACCAGGACGAAACTCTAGCTCGCGCTAGGAAGTTGGCCGAAGAGGGCCGAGCAATTCCGTCAGGGAAGAGTCTGATAGAATTTTGCAGGAGGAAGGGAATTCTGTATCGGGTCTATAGCAAAGGAGGCAGCCAAATGTCCCAGTTAGTCGTCCCGAAGCCTTTGAGGGAGACTGTAATGCGTTTAGCGCATGACCCACCGATGGGAGGGCATTTGGGAGGCAAGAGAACCCGGGAACGCATTTGGGGTACTTTCTATTGGCCGGGGCTGTGTGCTCAAGTTCGCAGGTACTGTGAGTCGTGCGAACAATGTCAGAAAGTAGTACCAAGAGGGAGAGTACCACGGGTTCCTATGCAACAGCTTCCGCTAGTAGAAGAACCATTTCAGAGAGTAGCGGTAGACATTGTGGGGCCTATTGCTCCAGCTTCCGACAGAGGAAACCGGTTCATTCTCGTGACCGTCGATTACGCCACTCGATACCCCGAAGCAGTACCTTTAAAGGGGATCGAAGCAGAAAGGGTCGCTGAGGCATTGTTAGAAATCTGGTCTAGGGTGGGAATTCCGAGGGAGGTGCTCACCGACCAAGGGTCCCAGTTCACCTCACAAGTGATGTCTGAAGTCAACCGTTTGCTGTGCATACAAGGCAAGTGTACTACTCCTTACCATCCGCAGGCAAATGGCCTAGTCGAACGTTTCAACGGTACCTTGGTGTCCATGTTGAAGAAGTTAGCTAGCGAGCAACCTCGATGTTGGGACAGATACATTCCCTCATTGCTGTTTGCGTACAGGGAGGTTCTTCAGGAATCGACGGGGTTCGCGCCGTTCGAGTTATTGTACGGCAAGACTGTAAGGGGGCCCATGTCAGTTCTACGGGATCTGTGGACGAAAGAGCAGATGGGAGAAGAGGTGAGAGATGCAAGCCAGTACGTAGTAGATTTACGGAATCGCATTGAAGAGACGTGCAGGTTAGCGCACCAGAATTTGAAGCTAGCTTCAAAAAGGCAGAAACAGCACTTTGACCGCAGAGCCAAACCGCGCAGTTTTAATGCAGGAGACAAGGTTTTGTTGTTACTTCCAGTTAAACACAACAAGCTGGAGATGGCTTGGCAGGGACCGTTCGAAGTTCTAGAGAGAGTCGGAGAGTGTGACTACAGGGTACGGGTGGGCAGTAAATATAAACTGTACCATGCAAATCTGTTGAAAAAGTTCCAAGAACGAGTGTCAGTAGCTACAGTAGTGATAGATGAGGAGGACGAAGATGAGGGGGGAGAGGCGTTCATGGTGGTAAAGGAAGTACCTACCATTCCTTTAGTAGCGTCTGAAGGACCCTCTGACATCCATCTTGATCCTAACTGTCCAGAGATCCATTCTAGTATAGAAGCTCTGACTGTCCAGTTTAAGGATATTTTGACAGATTATCCGTTGAGGACGACACTAGACTCGTGTGAAATCCATTTGACTGATGAAGTGCCGGTGAAAACGAAGCAATATCCTCTACCTCATTCTCAGCTAGAGGTAGTGAAAGCCGAAGTAGATGCTATGCTAGAGATGGGAGTAATCGAGAGAGCCAATGCATGTGAGACAGCATTTGAGGCGCTGAAGGCGCGACTGTGTTCAGGTCCTGTGTGCTCATTGCCAGACTTCGATCGTCTCTTCGTGTTGCAGACAGATGCGTCCGAAGGGGGTGTAGGAGCCGTATTATGTCAGGACCATGGTAACGGTTTACAGCCTGTTGCATGCGCGAGCAAGAAACTATCCAAAGCAGAGCGTAACTACTCCACCATCGAAAAGGAGTGTCTTGCAATCGTGTGGGGAATTCAAAAATTCCGTCAGTATCTGTATGGTAGGACATTCGTCGTACAGACCGATCATAGACCATTGCAGTACTTGCAACAAGCTAAATCCACAAACAGTCGACTGATGAGGTGGGCTTTGCAGTTGCAGCCATTTTCCATTAGAGTAGAAAGCATAGCCGGTAAAGTAAATGTTCCTGCTGACTTTTTGAGTAGAACAGGGTGGTAGAAACCGTAAATGTGGAAGCAGTAATGGGACAGTCATATAGTAATCAAACCCGGGTGTTTGATCTGGAAGGGGGGTATGTCACATAACGGATGTGACATGTTGTTTTATTTTTTTCGCCAAGTCGTTTTTTTGTTAATAAATGTAGATCGCCGAATTCTGTAAATAGCCTTAGTTTAGGGAAGTTAATAAATGTAGTGTGAGCGTAATCGTAAAGCCCGTGCAGCAAGCTTAACAGTGAGCGAGTACAGCGGTTGCACGCTTTAGCCAAGTAGCTTTAACCGAACAGTGTTCAGAAGTAAAGTTAAACTGCAAGGTAGCAGAAGGATATTACAGTCAGTCAGCGGAGTTAGCCAGCGAAGTGAGAGTCTGGGTCAGGGTGCGGCCTCGTTTGGAGCCCTTGACAAGCTGTGTGAGGGTTGTTTTACCCTCCCTGCAAGACCACGGCCAGTGTTCCTGGGTGTGGGTGTCCCGAGAGACTTGTGACCACGGCTGCTACACACCAGAAGACCCCTCCGGTTCGTCTTCGTCCTGTTTGTCTCGTCCTGCTGGAGGACTCACCAGTGACAGGTAAACGTTCATGCCATTTTCTCAGTTAGCTGCTGTGCTCTCGGGTGTGTGAATATGTACATAGGTGCGGAAGGGTATGTTCGTCTAGTTTTTTAGTGATGTTTTAATCGAGTCTTTAACCATGTTTTTTAGGTTGGGTTGTAATGTGATGGGTGTCGGATTTAGTTGTTGATGTTCGGCTGTCGCCGAGTGAGTATATTTAAAGGGCCGTGTTGTAAAATGAATTAAAGTGGGTATCCTTTCAAATATATTTAAGTCCTAGATGCAACGTAATAAGATTGTCACGTTGGGTGGTTGCTGGTGATTATTTCATATCGTTGTATGTACATGTGGATATTTTGATAATGTTGGTTTTAGCAGTGGCAATTTTATTATACAAAAGTGGTTGTGCTAGCTTAATGTTAGTGTAATGGAATAGTGCAGACCTGGCGAATGTTGAATGTACATAGGAATCTTTCATATCCATGATTGTATATTTAATATGGCCAAGGCGGATATTAGGGTGAGACGAGACACAACTCACGTGGTTTGTGAGTAGGTGCGTGTCAAATAGGCCAGAATTAACTGTGTTGGCACTTTGACTGACAATGCGCCCTTTTCCAGTGCATTGGCTTCGAAGATTGGCTTTGAAGATTGGCTTCGAAGACTGGCTTCGAAGATTTCGTCGTTCTTCGATCTCTTCATCATCCACGACCAACGGTGACGCATCATCGGGAGTCGGAACGCCTTCGCTAGCCGGTCCTGTTGGACAAGTACGTTGGGCTACAGCAGGCTGATTCTACGTTCTGAGCGTCGGTCACAGGCGTGCGTGGGCAAGCGCGGCTACGGTGCTCTGTGGTGTAGGGGTAGTACTCTTACGTTCGAGCCACCCTGTCTAGTGTGGGACAGAGGACACGGTACAGAGACAAAGTTACCCGCCTTGTATAGCCGTTGGCCATATTAGTCATTTTCACTTGTATAGCCATATTAGTCATTATCACCTGTTAGTCATATTCACCTGTTAGTCATTTTCGTCTGTTAGTCATATTCACCTGTTAGTCATTTTCACCTGTTAGTCATTTTCGGTTGTTAGTCATTTTTTATATGTTAATCTTTTTTAAGTGTTAATACGTTATGAGTGCATGCGTGGGTATGTGTGAGTGTGTGGGGCGTTAGTGGGTTGGGGTGGGGGTTAGAGTAAGAGTGGGTAATAAAGGATTTGTTTGTTGTTTATCGCTGGCGTTGTGTTATTTATTTAGAGTGGGTGGGTTTTCTCGAGTGTCTGCACTCATATTGTCCACGGCGCCCTGACTCCGTCAGGCGTGTCGTGACACCATCCATCTCCTGCAGTAGGGTCTTGGGGCTGCATGGGTCAACAAAGATTTCAGAAACATACAATCTGCCCTCATCACTGTACATGACATGGTTACCTACAATTATGACTTGATCAGTTCAGCACTGGTCATGGCTCTCGATTCGCCAATCAGCGGCAGTGAATCGAGGGTGACAACCAGTGTGTCACATCAGTGCTCAGGGTGCGCAGCATGCAGCCTGGAGAAAAAGTCCTCACCGTTCCAACAGGAATCGGGCGATCTGAGAATGAGTCTTCAATCCCTCATCCAGTCCCACTTGACACCACTGCATGAACACATCACTCTCCAAGTGCATTTCATGCATTCTGTCCCTGCACACAAATTAATTTTCAATGACAAAAATACAAAGTAAAACGATGCATTGGTTAGCTCCTCAAAGTGCTGCCCGTCAAAACCATATACGTGTACTGTCTACTCCGCTTATAACAAGGTCGGATGTAACAAAAGTCGCAAAGGTGCCATGCAGGCAACCCAAAAATAAACAAACTCGGAAAATCTGGTCAAGTTGTTTTCAAATGACCTGACAAGATTTTCTGCGTTTGTTTTCCATTTGGCTTCTCAGTTCTGTTGAGTTTTCAAATATGAGTGGTTTATGAGAAACTGACATTTTAAAGCTAGAGGTGTAAAATGTGTCTAAGGCCAATCAATCAAGGTGTCATCAACAGGTGTGTGACAGCACGCAGCTAAACAAAAGTGATACGCCGTGCCATTTGACAATCTATAGACATCGGTTTCCAGGACTGATTAGCATGTCTCGGAACACTTGATCACCCCTTTCAATACTTTCATGCCACAAACACAGATGTAGATACATTTTATGAGTTGGCAAGACTCATAATTTCTGTTGGTCCCCAATACCTGCTGTGGCATATGAAGGTTTTGTGTCGCAAAGACAATTATATATCACAGGTGCATAGTGAGTGTGGAAATGCCTCAGGCGATAGCCTTCACATCCAGTGCCAACTGCAGCAAACGATTGTTTACTTTTGGCACATGTTTAGTGTCCCATTAACTTTGAGCTTGAAATGGTGCCAGGCTGATCAGTTACTGCTACCCTTGAGCAGTTATGGTCAATCTACATGCTGGAATGAGCGTGCATTGTTTTGAAAACTGTCGTGAAAGGGTTCCACTTTGAAACTGAAAGAACCATTAAGACTGGTCCAGCTGGAAGTCCCCCAGTCAACCCTTTTCCATGGTAGAGACAGGCTCATTCTAGTAGACATCCCCCCCCCCCCCCCCCCCCCCCCCAAAGCCAAACTCAATATATTGTGAACGGATAATATATTGTGGTCACGTCTTATGGATCAGGTCAACCTGGATATATGTTGAACCAGAGTTGTATTTGTTATTGGCACATGTTTGGTTGCAAAGCTTTCACAGGTTACAGTCAAGAAATGTGGGGTTTATGATGCACAACAATTTGTTGCTGTGCCTGTTGGAGTTCAGCCCTGGGGGCGGCTTCAGTGACTGGAATGGCTCAGCCAGTAGTTAGTACCCTAATAACTCCCCCCACCCCCTTATCTAGATTTCCTGTTGATTCAGTTACAAGCGAATTACTGCTCGCTCATTCTAATGCAAAGCATACTTTCTTGCTACCATAAATTCATGCCCCCCCCCCCCCCCCTCCACCCCAGATGGTCATTAATTAGAAAGAGAAAAATAATTTCATGCAGTATCAAAGACGACTTCTTCTCCACAGTAATAACTATGATAGCGCAACAGAATCGGTTGGTATACACTGTCAGTAACGCTTACCGCTTGACCACAACGCACCTTGACCAAACTGACCATGGTAAAAAATTGTACAGTTTACGCACGCAATGAATTGTACTGATTGAGCGATTCCCCGTGACTGTGTTTGTCCATCATAATAGCACGATTACATCCGAGGAAAATGATCTTACTGATGAATGCAATAAAAGGTAGTGTGAAATGAAAGAAGCAAAAACAAACTGAAATGTTCACTCACAGCAGAACTAGATATATTCGGTAATAACTAGGCCTAGCGAAAAAGCAAAAACAGCGATCGCTAACTAGTTCCACTTTGAAGGCTAACAAACACTATTCAGAAGTTTCGTATTTAGAAACAGTAGACCTTGTTTTGTTATTCATAACTATTCCATGATTCGAAAAATAAACGATGGTTAACATAGGAACTAAATTAATATTATATATAAACATAGGGAGACGAATAAACTACCTGTATACAATCTCTAAAACCAACTCGGTATGTCCACATCCCGGCGTTCCCATACGCTGTGGGTGCCGGTCAACTCGCCCATATGCCATCTCGCCGAGTTACGCTGAGTTGGTATACCTCGCCCTGTCTCTAGGTGACATCATGCACCAGCGGCGCCATTGTTGCTATTTTCGCACCTGACCGGTCGCTCGGACCGGTCCTGTGCACCAGATCGGTTTAGAGAGTGTGTTCTCTGCACTTGTAATGAGCAATCTCGGAGAAAGAATTATGTGACATTTGATTGCTGCAAAATTAGATGAATAAAGAATAAACCCATTCCCATATGCAATCCGACGATAATCCGGCAATCCTTGTGCTAGCACCACGAAACATTACATGATTTGGCAGATTTGAAAAATAGTTTTTTTTCCTCAATGGTGGTGATTTTGCGACATGTGCATCGCTTTGCGGCAGAAAGCACCATTGTAGCCGTAGTACGAAAGACGAGTGCACTATAATTATGAATAAATCCAGACCAAAAAGGTGACTGCCAAGCGTGTAATATGCAAAGAAGTACCCAACGGAGAAAGAAACACGCTTAGAAAAGACGGGTACAACACAATTTATTAATATTTCGGGTAAATACCCTTTGTCAAAATAGACAAACAAACAAACAGAGAGATTAGCCGCTACTTATCTTCATTGGCAGAAAGAATGTGGCAACTGAAGGAGGTGACGTAAAAGAAAGAAAAGGAAGAACAAAAGTACGGAAAAAGTAAAAATGACGTCAACGAAAAATCGTAAGAGAGAGACTCGGAAAGAACCTGAACACGAGAGACAAGAGTGTGTGCAAGCACGTGCAGGAGCGAGCGAAAGAAAAGGCGTGTAGATGAGGCCAGAGAAAGAGAGAGAGAGAGAGAGAGAGAGACGGAGAGAGAGAAAGAGAAGGAAAACGAACGGGGAGTACCCTTGGGCACGAAGTAGGCGGAGTGTCTAATACACAAAGCCTGCTAAACACCAACCTGAAGGCAAACTTTATATCACCTTCAAGTTGAGGACTACCTCGGGGAAAAACGGGAGGACCCCGTGAAAAAAAACCCAGCATTTAGCACGGTACACAACAAGTAATAAGTCATGAAAACAAAGCAAATAATCAAATTCAGTAAGAGAATATTGGTATAAGTGGAGAGTAGGTAGTTGTGAAACCGTCTTCAAGGGTAACTCAAAAAATAGGGGGGGGGGGAGAGAGAGAGAGAGAGAGAGAGAGAGAGAGAGAGAGAGAGAGAGAGAGAGAGAGAGAGAGAGAGAGAGAGAGAGAGAAGGGGGCGGGGGCGGGGGGAAAGGAGGAAGGAGGAAGGGGAATAAGAGAAAAGGAAAAAGCGTAAAGAGAGAAAGAGGGCTAGAGAGAAGTGGTAAAGGGGGTAGGGGGGGGGGGGGGGAGAAAGAGGGAGAGAGGTAGAAGGAGAGAGGAAAAAAAAAAAAAAAAAGCCAGAGCCACCAACCCCACCCAACAGGCACCCACCAGCACACAGAAAAACACACAGGCATGCAACAAGACGACCACGTACATCCCCAAGGGATGCACACGATCGCCCCGCCCCAAAACCGCGTATCAAACCGTGAGCCGGAGACCCGGCGCCCGACAGGGAAGGGCTATAATTATGGACTTCATTTAGGAATAGCAAGTGCTGATGAGAATGAACTACCCCCGGAGACCTATCTTTTTTCCAATAGGGATGTACACCATGGAAACATTTTATGCTCAAAGGGGGGTAATGCTAAAACCCGAAACGAACCATATTTCGGCTGCGATCACAATCTTCTGCGGGAACGTACAAGACCACACTACAAGAGCAGAAGCCTACCTGTGTACGCAGTTCTGGTGCATAGGACCAGTCCAAGCGACTGGACAGATGCAAAAATCGCAGTAATGGAGCCACTGGTGCATTTAACCTAGACACAGGATGAGGTATACCAACTCAGCCTAAGTTACTTTGCTCGCTTTGAAATAACCGTGCCATTTCTCAGAAACGACAAATGAGTCGGTGTAAATATACCTTTCATATGACCCCGAAAGTCGAAAGACATCGGTTTCCAGGACGGCTCAGTGTATCATTGAACACCTGATCATCCCCTTCATAACACAGATGCTGATTTACTAGTTGGGAAGAGTCTGGTGTGTATTTTTTTTTTAGGTGTCGACAAACGCATGTCGATAAATGAGTGTCCTGCTATCGACACATGCTGGTTTTTTTTGGTGTCGACGATATAGTGTCGACTTTGGTGTCAACAAATGGCGTCGACAAATGTGCGTCGAGGTGTCGATAAGTTTGTGTCGAGGTAGCGACAACCGATGAATATCTAGCACAAAATTATAACTGACGCAGGCTTAGTTTCATAAAACAAGACTAAGCCAACATTTTCTGTTTTAATTCATCATCATCATCAGTCCCTTGCCCGAACTGGGCGTTGGGGGGACTGAAAGGCAGCAGCAACAGACAGTGCTCTCCACTGAGTTCTATTTTGGGCGGTGGCAAGCAAGTCTGGCATCTCGAGTTCGGTCCATTCTTTTATGTTTGCGACCCAACTCTTTCTCTGACGACCTCGCCGACGACTTCCTTCGAGAGTGCCTTGGAGGATAGTCTTGGACAAGGTGCTGTGTCGGGTCACGTGGCCAAACCAAGCAAGCTTGCGCCGTTTCACGGTTGCCAGAAGGGGTTCATGTGGGCCCACCAGGGAAGTGACGATGCTCCGTACATATTCGTTGGTCTTGTGCTCGCGGTACGAGATGTGGAGCAACTTCCTCAGGCACTTGTTCTCAAAGGCCTGGATTTTCTTTTCTGAGTCTGCAAGCAGCGTCCAAGTCTCACAGCCGTAGAGTAGAATAGACACTACGAGGGACTGTTTTAATTAGTTGCGTATAAACACTTGAGATACGTGTATGACAGAAACAAATATCTTATTTTGAGTGTTCAAGTTGCCTTCACTGTTACGTTAAAAGGTGCAACAATAAGGGACATCGACTTAGTATCTTTTGCACATGCGAATTTGTTTAGTGTTTAGATAAATGTAATTTCCGATCCAGATTTTTAAACATTAAGACAGGCAAACGACCAAACAACAGATTTCATCAAAATCCTTGTTTCTGCTTGATCAACGCTATACAACCCTATACCATTATTCACCGCAAAGTCTACCGGCTAGTCCGTAAAACTAACGATCAAACAACGTAATTTCTATTGTATATATAGGTGAGGGCGTGTCAATCGCTGGACGAAGGATGGATGCTGATGACAACAAAAAAAGAAGAGCAACACGAACAGATGATGGCCCCATGGAGAAAGGTACTGTTGTGGCACATAAAAGCATTGCCAAAAAGGAAGTTATAGCCGCATTTTGGTATTATCGCTGAAGTGGTCACTAAAACTGAAGTGGTCACCATAGTATACTTTTTGGGACACGCGTATCCTGTGTACACTGTCCTATGCTAACCTGTACCTGAGGAACACTAAATTGTACACGGTGTACACTGACCGGTGTCAATTTATATCAAGTTTTTGAAATCTCGCTTCCAGCAAGAGAGCCTCAGACCCGCCAGTAGCGGGAGATTGGCATAGATCCGCATTATCCCACACATGGCTTAAGGACGTGGGACAATCTTTGAGACTTCCGAAGTATCTGGGGATGTATTCTTACATTTGTATGGCACTTGCTGAATTTTGATTAATGATTGGCTGTAAAGAAATAGCACTCTAGGCTTTCTGAAAAGGAATCTTAAAGTAAGCAATGAGAAAAAAAATTCAACAGCTTATTTTCTGGTTGGACCATGGTGTACATGAAGGATCAGATACAGGACGTCAAAATGGTGCAACGCAGAGCAGCATGCTTTGTAACTACTGTCATATCAACATCAGTAGTGTCACAGACATGATTCAGTACTTGCAGTGGGACTCGCTGTGTGCAGACTCACAGAACCACGAGTGACTGTGATGTTCAAGATGATCAACAATCTGGTTGAGATTCCAGCTGATTAATTATACCTTACACTACAGCTGTATAGCAAGACAAGAACTAATCATAAACACATGATGAAGATCACAAGAGCTTCTACAAAATACTTTTAAAACATACTTTCTCCCCAGGGACCATCACAGTATGGAACTCTTTGCCCGCTTCAACTATAGGGTGGCCTCTGACTTTAATTGGCACATTTCAAGCAGAGGCTCTCATCACTCAACTTATAAACCAGCACTTCCAAGACTACTAGTAGACTTAATGATTTGTTCGGGCACTGTTGGCGATCTTCGGATCGAGCTGCTTGAGGTACCAGACTGGCTGCTTGAAGAAAGTTCTATGTAGTCTTCTGTCCCTTTATTTTCCCTCTTTTGTTCTTGCCATTCTGATCTTCCTCTCTCTTTTTTCCGCCGTGAGATGGCCTTAGTTTCCTGCTCAGCGTTAAACCCAAATAACTCTCTTTTTTATTTTTCCCTGCTAGCCACCCATCAGATAATAGTCTACTGTGACTGCTTGACAAAGTGATATTCTAGATAGATTGTGAACAAACACTCTGATCAGTGTTTTTTTCAGCAGGGTTCACTCTTAGGCTGCAAATACTTCTGATTTCTAATTCTATTGCATGCCTCCTATACTGGTGAATGGTGTTGGCTGAATGGATATAAGGACGAAAGTCAACCAATTACAAGAAGAATAGATGCTCATGAGCTAGCTGTGCTGTGGAGATCTGGAGTATCTTTCACGGGGGTCCAAATATAATTATGTGTATCTATGCCCTTTGCAAATTTGAGTCAGCACAAGTTTGAGTGTGAAACGAAACTTTTCAGTCTCAATGATACGCACAGATCCTCATCATCTGACTTATGCCAAGGAGCTCATGCAAATCACTCAGGCTGTAAAAATATACATGAAGATCTGTATTCAGTGGCCTGCCGTGAGATGGCCTTAGTTGCCTGCTCGGCGTTAAACCCAAATAACTAATGTATTCAGTGGCGTGTGGGGTTGAAAGCACACAAAGCAGTGCACAAAGATAAGATGCAACGATCATCTACATCCCTAAAAAGGATGCATCAGGTCTCACTTATAACCCATGTCTTTCTCCGGAACTTAGGTAGTAGGCAGGAGAAACATGCATACACAAACACAAACGTGCTCTACGAAATGTGGTCAGGTAAATACCCTGAATTCCCACAGTAGATGCACAAGACAATACACCACAATGTAACGATACAAGTGTGCCTCGAGTTATAGATACTCACAAACCAGATAGGTGAGGCTAGCGCTGGCAGAATTGTATGCATACCAAGGGGAACGACTCAGCGCTGGACAGACAAACAGTTAGATCCCCTGCCTCCACCTATCAGGCACCCAATCGCCAGCCCACAGAGAAATACACAGGTATAAGACACAACGATCATCTACATCCCTAAAATGGATGCATCAGGTCTCGCTTATATTTTAACCCATGTCTTTCTCCGGAACTTAGGTAGTAGGCAGGAGAAACATGCATACACAAACACAAACGTGCACTACGAAATGTGGTCGGGTAAATACCCTGAATTCCCACAGTAGATGCACAAGACAATACAATGTAACGATACAAGTGTGCCTCGAGTTATAGATACTCACAAACCAGATAGGTGAGGCTAGTGCTGGCAGAATTGTATGCATACCAAGGGGAACGACTCAGCACTGGACAGACAGACAGAGTATCTATAACTCGAGGCACACTTGTATAGTTTGTGAGTATCTATAACTAAGAAGCCGAAAACCAACTCACATCGGACTTATGCAAGAAAAAGGTGAGTAAGAAATAGATTTTTACGTCAGTGTTTAGGTGATTTGCGAGTAGGATAAGGTCTAAAGACCACGAGAATGAGATTTTTCAGTATCACCTAAACACTGATGTCGGAATTTATATATACTACATATTCGGTTCTTTCATTTGTTGTTGACAGGCAATGTCAAGCGTTCAAGAAGGACTGCCACCATGAAGAGTTCCAGTGCCCTGGCATCTATAAGCTTGAGCAAGAAAAAGCCATCACATTCCAAGCGTGGTCAAAAGGTCAAAATTATCAAGCTGCAGACTGACATTTATAAGGGCTGGCAGAGAATTGGGCATTTTGAAGGCTTGGCCTCTGACACAGAGATTGCTGCTTTTCTCATTCAACAGTGAGTACAAGATGGATTGCATAAACGAAGTTCTCTAACCGTTTTCTTCTCATATTAGCGTTTAGTGTGCAGTGATGCGTATTGTATTAATTTACAAGGATGTGCCAAACAAAAACTAACAAGCGCAAAATGGAGGCAGCATGCATATTAAAAAAAAATACTTAGCTCTGTTGGACATATTATCCATGGTCTTTTGACGCTGAGACGTATTTAAAAATGCAAGTCCAAAACAATGGAATACATCTCATTTGCTGTACGATTGGCAAACTCCTGAAAATTCAAAACTCAGCTGCTAGGTTGATTCTTAGAGTTCCTAGATCAGATCATATCACACCCCATCTGTCTGCCCTACACTGGTTACCTGTAACAGCTAGGATTCAGTACAAAATTTCATGCATGACTCACAGTTGTATTACCTGTTCCTGCCCACACTACCTTGCCTCTTTTCTCCAGCTGTATACGCCCTTAAGACAGAATTTGCGCTCTGCTGCCGACTCTCGAGTTTTACGTATCCCTCTTGTCAAAACAAAGTCGTTCGGTGAGAGGTCATTCAGGTACCAGAGCCCAGTTGTTTGGAATGACCTCCCACGCGAACTGAGATACGTGGATTCGAGAGAGGCATTCAAGCGTGCCCTAAAGACCCATATGTTTTCTGTCAGCTACAAATGACTTTGTCACACACCTGTCATGTTAAAGTCAAATCTATCTATGTTAGAAGTAGTGTGTGTGTGGGTGTGTGTGTGAATGCCAGTATGAGTCCATAAGCTTAGCACTTTTGAATGGTGACTTTATAGCTTGTTTACAGAGTGCGTTGTATTTTGTTTTTGTACTTTTTGTAAATTCCATTTTTGTAATTAGTTATTTTTGTACATTAGTTTTTGTTAAGCGCCTATAGCTCTAATCTGAGGTTAGGCGCTATACAAGTACTCATTATTATTATTATGTGTGGAGGAAGTGAGTTCCACATATGGGCACCCACATATGAAAGGCTGGAGTTAACCAGATCAGTTTGGGGCTGTTCAGTGACGATGCTGTAGCTCAAAGTGCTGTTAACCTTTTTGCTTTCAAGGAAAAGTTTGGTCAGGTAGAGGGGGGGTTTTCCATTCAGTGCTTTGTGCATAAGTACGCACTTATTTAACCCTTATGATCTTGATACACCC
This sequence comes from Semisulcospira habei, assembly GCA_036245525.1. NCBI lineage: Eukaryota > Metazoa > Mollusca > Gastropoda > Semisulcospiridae > Semisulcospira > Semisulcospira habei. Next base: position 55,343,751 of record BTPG01000002.1, on the reverse strand, counting down.
ATTGCTTGAAATGAATTTGACTGATAGTTCAGAATAGCTTGGTGTTATAGGGTGACCTGAAGCTTCTCCTCAAGAGTTAGAGATTGGATTTTGGAGAATCAGTTTAACTGCATGCTTGTAGTGAGAGATAATCTTCTTCAGGTATATCCAAGCGTTGTTGCCCATGACTTTTCATGATTTTTAATCCAAAATTCTCAGCCAAATCTACGCTGATTTTCATTATTCATTTATCAATTTCTTCAGTTCTCTCAGCAGAACTTCACTATGTTAGCGGTCAAGCCACCCAGCTAGTAACGGCTGCACATTTTACCTTCCCAGGTGTGCATTTTTTTGCTCACTTGTAAAGCAAAAGTGAGTCAGTGTTCTGGGCAGGAGGTCAAGGGCCACAAGATATCAGGAAATAGGCCCAAAATAGCCTATTTTTACAAAAGATGTTTTTCTCAAATACTGTTCATAACTTTAGATCCAAACTTGGAAAAGAGATACCTGATGGTAAGACCTTCCTATGAATACTAATTTGGATGAGCCCTTGGAAAAGTCAAGGGTCACAAGAGATAAGGAAATAGGTCACAAATAGCTATTTTTTAACAAAATATGTTTTTTTCTCCAATACGGTATACAACTTCAAACCCAAACTTGGTCCAGAGATACCTTATGGTAAGACCTTTGTATGCATACTAATTTGGATGACTCCTTGGAAAGGTCAAGGGTCACAAGAGATCGACAGATGGATGATGTGAGAAAACGTTTCAACCAAATTTCGCAGAAAGGATAAGACATCTCATTATTTTGGTTCACTACTCGCAAAGGTCAAGGGTCATGGCAGATTGACAAAAGTGTGTTTAGCTTATATTTTAAGTGCTGACTTTTTCCAAAACAATGTGCTGTGTCTATTAAAGACTGTGTTGGTTTAGATAATAGAAGACGCTGTTACTGACTTTTGTCTTCTGAGTGACAGCAGATGTGTGTGCTCACATATCTGTCTATAATAATTCATGATTTTTAGCTCGTGATTCCAAACAAAAATTCTGCATTGAAGTTTGCATGACAAGTCTACAAACATTTCTTTTTACAAATTGTGTAATGTACTTGTGTAGCACACACATACATACGGCATGTGCAAAATGATTCATCATTCAGGGTCTGCACAGATTTTTCATGAGAAAAACAAAAACAGCCAAATTATTGCCATATTTTATCAGTTGTGCAATTTTCACTTTAAAAAATACTGCTATGATTTCAAATCACATAGCTTTGACAACTCATTGTGGAAATCTACAAGCAATGAAGTTTTCAGGTAGCACTGATGCTAAATGTGCATATAATTTACACTGAAGCAAGGTAATTTTGCAAAACTGCACTTATGTGAATTAAAATTGCCTAGCTCTTTTTGTGGCATTATGACTTCATCAGACCACCATACTTTTCAGTCTAAAAAGTAGTCTCACAGTCTTCCACGATAGCACAACTGTAAGCCTCCTGAAATATGTCTGACCCACTTTGAACCACATTTTCTCTAAGAAAACACCATTTTCTGGGTGTAGGTGCTAAGTGCACTGCATGCTTAAGAAATTAAAGATTTTGTGCATATGATTTTTACTTGCGTAAAAAGAAAATTGTCTCCTGAGTTTGTATGTAAAAATGCACAACTGTGCAGGTAAAATACGAGGCCGTTAGGTTGTGAGGTTTGCTTTTGCAATATAACTGTTGAATTCTGGTTTCTTCCAAGATCATAATGATATATATCAACCATCGAAGTCGGTGTAGATTTGGCAGAGAAATTAAGAAAAATCATGACCAGCAACATTCAGCTATACGTTTAAGTTAGCCTCGCTGCAGCTGTCTAGAGAGAGAGTGGTGAGTTTGTGTGAGTGCATATTGCCTGTGGCTGAGTGGTGTGAGATAGTGATATTTGGTGTTGTCGGTGTACTTTAAGGAAATACTGGTGCACCAAACAAATACCTTTAAATACCGGTATGGGTTTTCATACCAGTATACAACTTTAGTAGTAATGCATGTTTTGTTGTAATTTCTTTTTGTTGTTGGTCTAATATCATCAGAGAGTGAAAAGACGGTAAACAAACTTCTGATTCCGGCTACAGCATCAGAGGTTTCAAAAGCATGGTTTATTTTTTGCCTTATTTTATTTTTGTTATTTTAACTCATTTGCGGCCATCCGCATCCGGATGCGCGGCATAAGCTGGCTGCGAATGAGTTAATGAGTGACAGTCTACAGCAGCAGTGGGGACGGATTTACAGTAGCTTTTCAAAATTCCAGAAAGCTGAATTTCAGCTTTTTTGCTTCAGATGGAACAGCCCGTCAGTCACTCTGTTCCATCTGTAAGAGGCATGCATTTTCACAAACTCCTGTGTCCACAGGGGCATCCTGAGGATTAATGTCTCTTGCTGGCTATGGATTGTGGGGCATAGTAAGTCCGCAGACTGTTTTTAGTCATTTACTTTTTTAGCACTGTCACTCATGTCTTTAAATTTTTGACTTAAGTGCGAAGCAAAAGTGATTCTATGTTCCAGGCCAGTGGTCGTCCATTATGTCGTCCGTCGTCCGTCGTCCAGTGAACTTTAATGGTGTCATTTTATCCGAGACTGTTCAAGCCACAGTCTTCGGACTTGGCCAAAGGATACTTTGTGGCAAGACCTTTCTAAAACATACCAGTTTCAGTTACCTCTCTCAAAGGTCAAAGTCACAGGGAATTAGGAAATATGTAAAAAAAATAGCCATATTTTAGCCTTAAAAAAGACCAAAACAACAACAACCAAATACTATTTACAATTTTAAACCCAAACATGGTACAAAGATGCCTGATGGTAAGACTTTTCTATGCATACTAATCTGGATGACCCCCTCAGAAAGGTTAAGGGTCTCGAGATCAGGAAATAGGTAAGCAAAATAGTCATATTTGGACAAGAAGTGTTTTTTTTCTCAAATATTATTCACGGCCAAAACTAAATATGGTACAGAGATACCAGATGGTAAGACCTTATGCATATGAATTTTGGTGACCCCCTTGGAAAGGTCAAGGGTCACATGAGATCAGGAAATGGGCCACAAATAGCTTTTTTGGGACAATTTTTCTCTCTCAAATACTCTTTACAATTTCCATCACAAACCAAGTACAGTAATACCTGGTGGATCTGTCATGCACATGAGCCTTAAGGGCAAAGCCATTCTTGTTTTTTTTTTTATAAAAAAAATCATTGCATGTTGTCTGGAAGCATTAAATCAATTCATTACACTTGTCATGGAAGATATATAATGAACAGTGTGTTGGTTTGTTTTAAAGTATGAGACGTTTAGTTTTTTTAGTGAGGTATGTATGGTGTTACTTTCACATTAGCATGACTGTGTATTCCTGATAATAATATTAAAAAATCCAAGTTTAGTGTGTGAATTGCTAAGGATGCTTATTACATAAACTGCCTTCTGATTTCCGTGTTTAATCTCTCGTCCTTGATCACATTTAGTGCTGTAGGACATTAAACATCAAATAGTCTGTCAGTCCTTGTTTAAACATGAATGGCAAAGCCCTTATGGCTCAAGTTTTTGACTGATCCAAAACTAAGTAAAAACTTTTTTTTTAAACACATTTGTCGACCTCTTGTAACCGTTGACCTTCCAAGGGGCATCAAAATTAGCATGCATAGAAAGGTCTTTCCATCAGGTATCTCTGTATTAAGTTTAAGTGTGAAGTTGAAAATAGTATTTGAGGTGGGGGTGGGGGGGGGGGGGGGGGGGTGGGGAGTGAAAATATTGCATTTTTTTAAAAACATATTTCTGGATCTCCTCAGGGTTCACGATAACCGGTAATTTACCAGAATTTTACCGTTTGTGAACAGAGAATACCGGAGATTTTTTAAGATGCCAGTCCCAGGGACCGGTTTTATTTTGGCTGGACCAGTTAGAATTCTTCCCGGTGAACGCTTATGTCCCTTGTCTACCGGAAAGCATTTCCTGGGGACCGGTTTTGATCTGAACTGGAAAAGAAACAGGACTGGTTTTGAAAAATTCTAGCGCGAACCCTGTATATGTGATCCTTGGCCTTTTTCAAGGGGTAGCCAAATTAATATGCATAGAAAGGTCTTACCATTAGAAATCTCTGTACCAAGTTTAGATTTGAAGCTGACAATACTATGTGAAAAAAAACCATTTTTTTGGTGGAAAATATCGTTATTTTTTTTACCTATTTCTTGACCTTTGTGAGGAGTCTGCCAAATTAGTATGCATAGAAAGGTTTCCATCAGGTATCTCTGTATCATGTTTGGGTTTGAAGTTGCGAATTGTATTTGAAATAAGACAGTTTATGTCAAAATGTGGCTATATTGGACCTATTTCTGGACCCCCTGAGACCTTGACCATTGAGCAAGGTCACTCAAATTGGTGTGTTTAGATAGGTCTTGCCACAAAGTGCCCTTGGAGTTTTTGGACCAAATTTGAAGATTGTAGCTTGAATATAAGCTTAAGAGAAAATGTCAACGTTAAAGATTTGCCACAGACGATGGCTGACAGATGGATGAGCTCTGGCCTATTAATACATAGGCTCACTTTGCTATCGCGTGTGAGCCAAAAATGTAACCCCTTCACTGCAGAGAAGGGGATGATTGCCGTGAGCCTCTGCAGATGAGCTGATGAGTTCTGTTCCTTGGATGGAGGGGGGTTCTATGTTGGTGAAGTTACAAGGCAGTGAAGTGGTTAAATTATTCTTCATGTGTATTTCGGGTTGACAGGGGGGGGTGGAGGGGGAAGTTGTGAGCAGTAGTGTGTTTGTGTGGGTATGCTTAACTCTTTCAGCCCGACGGCCATATTTCCCAAATTTTGGAGGCGTCATCTAATGACTATGCACAGGTTGCAGGAGATGAATCAACCATGATAATTCAAGGGCAGTTCCAGATTAGCTTGGTGCCAACAGGCGCCAAGCTAATCTGGCACTACCCTTGAATTATGGTCGACCCATCTCCTGCTGTACTACGTCAGGGCTAAAAGGTTTAATTACACTACCATGAAATAAAACGTTACCATATGGGTTCTAATAAGATCAAGAATAAAGTTAAGATGTTTGTCAGTGAACCTATGTATACCACATTGTAGGGTAACATGTGGCATTTGTGTTTTATTAAAATAAAGGCTGACAACTGAACCTCTTTCTTATACTATACTGATGAGCAAAAGAAATTGCGACATTTTGAAATCTTTGGAAACACTATGATTAAAAAAATGTCTCATTTCAAAGTTTTTTCCAATGATTTCAAAAATGTTGCATTTGTTTTGCTCATCAGTATGCCATATTCATCTCTCCAGGTATGAAGCGAAACACAGCAGTGTCTTGTCAACTGCCTGTTCCAAATGTCAGTCCCCGCTGATGGTTTCCTGTGCCAAGTGCAAGCCAGGCTTTCAGCAGCATCACATCCCAGGAAGTGCGCAGTTCCTGGCACAGACAAAAATGGAAGAGGACTCAGATACTGAGGAGCATTCTGGTTTTGAACCCAGCGATGACTCTAAGGAGCCAGAAGTGTTGGGGGATGGATTGATGCAGGAAGACATTGCACAGAGACTGTTAAATGCACGTTCCCATTTTCAACACCGCCAGATTTCACATTGTCAGAATGTACGGTCTGACGGTGGTGAAAATGGGAGTGATCATTCTACAGTTGGTTCTGATCAATTGGTAATTTTCGCTTCAGAGTTTGAAAAGGAGACTTTGTCTTCTTCAGTCTCTAAAGATGAACGCCTAGGTATGTCCAAAAGTGCAAAGAAAGAGAGTAAACCATTTAAATGCTCAATTTGCAGGCACAAATTTGCTGACGCAGAAAGCTTGCGGAAGCACAAAGCCACACATCCAAGTGAAAAACCCTTTGAATGTGTGTTATGCGATCATACTTTCAAAACAAACGCCTTTTTGATGGCACACATGCGTAGAACACACAAAGCAAATGACATCTTTCCATGCAGATTCTGTGAAGCCAGTTTCCCCAAAAAGGCTCTCCTAGTAGCACATGTGAAGATTCATGGCAAACCATACTCGTGTGATTTGTGTGAGGCAAGCTTCAAGCAACCTTGTGAGTTAAGAAAGCACAAGCTGTTCCACACCCAGCCGTACAGGTGTGACACTTGCAAATCCTGCTTTCGCACAGGGCAGCACCTGAGGAGACACATGCTGATCCACACAGATGAAAGGCCATATCAGTGTGACATTTGCAAAGCTGCCTTCAAAGACTCCAGCCATCTGAGGACGCACATGAGAACTCACACAGGTGAAAAGCCGTACACATGCAGGTTTTGTGGAATCAGTATGACACAGGCCAGCGCATTACGGCGTCACGAGCGCACCCACACTGGTGAGAGACCCTACATGTGTGCAGTGTGTGGGATGAGCTTCTCTGGTTCTGGGTGCCTGAAGAAACACATGTTGTCCCACTCGGATGAACGCAAACACATCTGCGTGGAGTGTGGGCAAGGCTTCAAGCTTCACTCCAGCATGAAGCTTCACATGCGCATCCACACTGGGTACAAACCTCACATTTGTGAAGAATGCGGGACAGGCTTCACCCAGAGCAGCACTCTCAAACAGCACATGAAGGTTCACAGCGATAAGAAGCCTTATGCCTGCAAGGTGTGCAACGCGGAATTCAAGCTCGAATATGAACTGAAAAAGCACATGCGCTTGCACCAGGGGCACAACCCTCTTGTGTGCAAAGACTGTGGAGCTTTTTTTTTCCGCGCGGACTGTTTGAAAAGACACATGCTGATTCACACAGGGGAAAAACCATATGTTTGCACCTTTTGCAATGCCGCTTTCCGTGACCCCTCCACCCTGAAAGGTCACACGAAGGCCAAGCATCAAAAAGACGGTGCTCAAGCACAAACGCAAAGTGCGGTTCTCCCAGCAGAAAGCAATCCATCCGATGCATTTTACCCTGTGCCACTACCCGCGTCTGAAAACCAAGCATTCTAACCCTTTCACTGTCAAGAAAGAATCAACATGATCCAGCTGCATGAGACACAGATCCACATGCACACCCACAGTTGCAGGGGCTCATGAGGATCTATCCCTCTTACTAAACCCCTTTGTATCCATGTTTTGTGGACAGCTGTGCCTCTGGCAGTGAATTAACCCTTATCATTCGGAATACACCAGTGTGTTAAATAAGTTTGACTTTAATAGTTCAAGGGTGGTGCCAGAATAGCTTGGCGCCAAGCTATTCTGGCACCACCCTCGAACTAAAGCCACTGGTCTATATCCTTAACTGTAAGTACTATAATGTAGCTTGCATATGGCATTGTATAAATTTGAAGCTTTTAGCCTCAGCATGATGTGGACTAAGAAAGATTTCAGACAAACAGTATGCGACTGCTGGTGGTAAAAGGTTTTATTTGATTTTTCGGTTCCAGTGCTGTAGATGGCATAGTCATGATGCAGGGAGTTCAAGAGTAGTGTCTGATTAGCTTTGTTTCAGAAGAGACACCAATCTGCTTAGATACTGTGTGTGACCATTACAGTATATCCAGTTCCTGTCACAGGCATTTCATCTCAATATTCTCCACATTTGACCATTTTCTTACACACCTCCTTTTTTTGCACCTTTGAGAGGAAAAGCTTTATCACAGACGTGTGAATCAAGGAAGACAACCAGTGCGATTTTTAAAATTCCAGTACACACGGAAAAAGCAAACAATATGTAAGCCTAATTTTCTATGATAGTGTGAAAACACCAAAATAAACAAATCCTGAAAGTCTCTCCCTCTCTCTTAGTCGGTGGAAAATGTTAGTAGTGTGATATTAATTAACTCATTCAGCCCGCCGCACGTATTTCCCAAATTTTGGAGGCGTCATCTAATGACTAAGCACCTGTTGCAGGAGATGGATCGACCATGATAATTCAAGGGCAGTGCCAGATCAGTGCTGAATGGGTTAATCCCTTTACTGCCTATTGACGCAGACTGGGTGTTTGAAATCATTGTAATACTACATTCAGCTTGAAAACCAGACCCCCAGCCAGCTAAATCCACATGAGCCCCCAAGACTGCGGGGCCTCGTGAGGATCTGTACCTCTTGTTTTTGGGTGATGTTCAAGTCTTCTCGGCAGTGAAGGGGTTAGTGATCAGATTAGTAATGACAAGTAATCCGGTAAGAAAAGTAGTTGTTACTAATAAAAACTTACACCGTTGTCAAATAAGAAATGTCTTTGTCATTGGGGGTCACTTAACTTGTGGATCTTCCTTTACGTGTTATGTGTGTGTCCACTTGGGCTATGCTTAGTTTCTTCTTTCGGGGCAATTAACCCTCTTGTGCATGTAGCCACCACATCCACAAAAGAGTTAAATCATGCTGAATTTGCTATGAATCAGGTTTTTTTGGGGTAAAAAAATGTGTGTACATCGCACACATAATGTCCTTACATCGCACACCACTATGTGATGGCTTGATGTGACCAGCCGTATACCCTTATGACATTTCACAAATCATTCATGTTTCATGTTTGCTGTCAGGTGTATTTCAGGATATTTAAGCATTTATCGGCTAAGGGCTGCCTTTATCAGTGTGCTGACTTTGTTTTTTTTTGTTGAGTAAATCTTTTTTGTTAGGTTTTTATGGTATTTGTTTGTGGTTCATTCTGTATTGTTCAAATTGATGTACTCTTGCTGCTGACACTGCAAATTGAAAGGGCCTAGTGAAGAGTAGAAGATTCTGTCGTTAGTCAGGGGTCAGCCACGGCTAATTGTATGATCTAGTGGAGCATAGAGTGCCTGCTTGGCTGTTCAGGTTTGTTTTTGTCTGTCGTACAGTAGATTCTCTCCTCATTATGTTCTCAGTGAAGAGGTAGATTCTCTCCTCATATGTTCTGAGTGAAGAGGATGGGTGCACTTTGGCGTGTTTGTAGGATGGTGGTTTGTTCTAGTTCATCTATTGCAACCATTTTGTAATATAAAAAAAAGGTTTTATCTGTTGGCAGTTTTGTAGCATCAGTATTTCAGGGTTCCGTCTGTGGCTGGGTTCTGCCTGGAGTTAGGCACAGTGCAGCTGGTAGTGGGAGGCATGCAATTGCAATGTTGTAGACACTTTTTTGTCATCATATATATATATTTACTATCTGTTTTTTTTAATTTTTATTTCTTACTTTTATCTCGAGGCCTTTCTCTTATGGATTATCTGTTTCGGTAGCTGGGTTCATTCCGCCCCCCCCCCCCCCCCCCCCCCCCCCCCCCCCCCCCCCCCCCCGTAGTGTTTCAACATGTTTTTCTTCGTGTTCCTTCCTCTTTGGAAACAAACAAAAACAGATTCTGGTTAGCGGTTTTCTACGGTGATGGCAAGACTTGCTGTTATTGCCTATAGGGCTCGGGAAGTTCCCTGCGTTGCCTAGCAGCGTCGCGCATCAGCCGCCATCTTAAGAGGATAGGATAGGCTTAAGATAGTAGTGAAGTAGTGTTTCAACACGTTTTGCTTCATTATTCTTCCTCTTTGGAAACAACAAAAACAGATTCTGGTTAGCGGTTGCCTACGGTGATGGCAAGACTTGCTGTTATTGCCTATAGCACGTCAAGACTTTCCTGACATTGTCCTGACAGCAATTTCCCTATGAGGGCCTTATCGCGAATCTTCTCAAGATGGCCGCCATGACTAGCGTGATGACGTCAGCTCCCCGAGCCCTATAGCACGTGAAGACATTCCTGACACTTACAGTAGAGCGGCGGATCCGGGGGCCCTGACAAAAATTTTTGGGGATGGTTATTTGTGGAAGTTGTGTTTTACTATTCGATAGTTCTTCTTTTCTTGTCTCTAGTCCCTGATCACTTCGGTGCCAGTGGGACAATAAACTTGAATTAGTCTGTCAGTTCTTTCCTTGTATGGTCTATCTTACAATTATCTCACGGGGTCGGTGGGTGAGCCTGGTGTGTTCCTGGGCCTATAGTCAAATATCCTTACTTGGCATTCCTTACCTGCACCTGTCACAGTACTTCACCCAGACATAGAGTGTCATGTGCCCCGCACTCACAGGGGCACATGTAAATCAGTGCCTCTTGCTGTGCGATACAATCCTCATTGCATCCTCAGACTGAGGCAGCCATCTGGCAATACGCCACTGACTGCTGGTCAACCGCAGCGGTGGAAAAGTGTCCAATCATTGCTGAACTGGGGCCCAACTCAGTCCCTCAGCCAGGCATAGTGAACACCAATGAAATGACTTACTGCCGACAGAAACGTGCAAAATTCCGTGTGTACTGAACGAGCTTAAAGAATGATAAAAACTAATGTACATGATAGTTAAGTCCGATCTCTCTGTGTCCTTTGGCCCCAATGGGCCCCACGACAATAAATGTTGTTCTGTTCTGTGTCCCTTCAGTCACGGGGGCTCATAAAAAGCATTACTTCTTTCTGTGCGATACGAATCTTATTGCATCCTCATACGTGACAGTCATCTAGGTTTAAGTCTACACCTGTGTACACCCCAACTGTGATCAGAAAGCGAGAAATCAACTGCGCTGTGAGTGTCTCCCTCGGGGTGAGCGGCGCCAACTGGCCCAGGTGTCACAGGTAATTGCTAATCCCTTAATCCTGTCACACATCACTCTCTGAGCACAATGGGTCTCCAGTCTCACACAGACATGCGTGGACATGCACAAGTGCCCATCAGAGTAGCACTGTGGTCATTGATGCATGTCACCAGTGGAGAGTTGTGAAATGTCTTGATTCTGATCAACCTTGAACTAACCCTTAAGTAACCGTCAGTCAGCGTAAGAGGTATACATCATGAGTGATAATGACTTTCTGTGATCTGATCCTGTGTTCTTCATATGGCGGAGGTTTGTGGGTGCATAGAGAAGTATCACAATTTTCACAAATGGCTATGTTGTTCCTCAGACGGAGGAGTACTTGGTAATGTAGTGTTGTCAATTACAAGTTGATTGTTCCTGCAAAAGCTCCAGGTAGAACATTTTTTTTCAATAAGAAAATTAACACCATATAAGAATCAGAAGTGCCCGATTAATCTTGTTTTGTTAGGGAGGTGGGGAGGAAGTCAAGTGCATGTAGATATGATCAACCCTTCCTTTTAAACTTTTAAAAAGTGCCAAAAGCGGTGCTGTGTCCCGAGATGAAAGAAGAATGGTTTGAATAAATAAAAATCGTAACCTCTGCAAACTCTAAATACGTCTCAGAACACACCCCCCCCCCCCCCCCCCCAAAAAAAAAAAAAAAAAAAAAAAAAAAAAAAAAAAAAAAGATTAAAAAAGAAGAACGAAACACGCGTAGAGAGAACGGTTACACCACTAAGTACAATTTTAAAGAAATTCCCCAAAAGAAAAGCACCAAGAAAGAATAATTTCAACACAACTTATTTGTAATTGTTCTTTTTAAGCGTTTTTCTAGTCTTTGTTATGAATTTATGCTCGTCTGATAGTCGCTGTTTTGGTCTGGATTTCTTTTGTATGACACAGACAGGAAAGGGGGGAGAGGGAGGGCTGTCTCCTACCCCCTCCCCCCTCTCCCCGTCGAGACACCCCTGGATCCGCCCCTGTGACAGCGATTTCCCTATGCCGGAGCGCCTTAGTCGCTATCCTCACAAGATGGCCGCCACGACTAGCGTGATGACGTCAGCTTCCCGAGTCCTATTGCGATGCAGTTGACTGGATGATGCCGGTCGGGTTGTTAGGTTGTTTCTCTGATCTTGTAGGAGGGTGATGGTGTTCCCTGATCTTGTAGGAGGGTGATAGAGTTCCATGTTCTTGTAGGAGGGTGATGGGGTTCCCTGATCTTGTAGGAGGGTGATGGTGTTCCCTGATCTTGAAGGAGGGTGATGGGGTTCCCTGATCTTGTAGGAGGGTGATGGGGTTCCCTGATCTTGTAGGAGGGTGATGGGGTTCCCTGATCTTGTAGGAGGGTGATGGGGTTCCCTGATCTTGTAGGAGGGTGATGGGGTTCCCTGATCTTGTAGGAGGGTGATGGGGTTCCCAGATATTGTACCCCCACCCGGGTCCGCCCTGGGGGACTTGGGTGGGGTTAGGTATTTTTTAGTTCCCAGGGTCACTCTGGTCAGCTTCACAGGGTGGGTTTTTCTCTCTATTCTGGGACATGTGTTTCTGTCTACCCTTTGTCCATTCACCTGTATTTGCCTTTTTAAAACTCTCCCTACTGTCTGCACTGCCTGTAGCTCTTGATATTGGATGTGTGTTGCTAAATGGTCTTAGCTTTATTTAGGCCCCATGTGTTAGGTTTATTTAATGTATTTGACCGGCTGGCGACATACATTCAATGTTCTGTTTATTTATTTTTTTGTTCACAAGCAGTGCAGGCACGTCCTGAGGAAGCCTTGTTGCTGTCGGGACGTTAAGCAATGTACAATCAATCAATCTGATATTGTAGGAGGGTGGTGGGGTTCCCTGACCTTGTAGGAGGGTGATGGGGTTCCCTGATCTTGTAGGAGGGTGATGGGGTTTCCTGATATTGTAGGAGGAGGATGGGGTTCCCTGATCTTGTAGGAGGAGGATGGGGTTCCCTGATCTTGTAGGAAGGTGATGGGGTTCCATGATCTTGTAGGAGGGTGAGGGGGTTACATCTTCTTATAGGGTGAGGGGGTTCATTCCGCCGTAGCTGCTATATTTCTTGCACATTGTGTGGGTCTTCTTGTGTGTGTGTGTGTGTGTGTGTGTGTGTGTGTGTGTGTGTGTGTGTGTGTGTGTGTGTGTGTGTGTGTGTGTTTTGTCCCCCACGTGTTTGTCTCTTCATTTGATTTGGTGATCCCGGCGGTGCCTCTTCAAGTTGTGCTTAGTTGGTCTTTCTGGAAATAGATGTCCCCCACCGGGTCTGCCCTAGGGGACCTTGGTGGGGTTGTCTACTTTTTAGTTCCTAGGGTCACCTTGTCTAACCCCTGCAAGGTGGGTTCTACTCTTTTGGGGGTTTGTATTTCTGTCTTTCTAGTCCATTCATCTGTATTTTTCTTTTGAAATTCTCCCTCCTGTCTGCGCTTCTTGCAGTTCTTTTCTTCATTTAGCGCAGGCACGTCCTGAGAAGGCCTTTGTCGCTTGCGGGACGTAAAGCAATCTATACTCACTCACTCACTGGAAATAGATGTGGTCATGTGTCGGCTCCTGGGGTCAGTTGCATGTCATGTGCAAGGCACTAAGCAAGGTGCTCCGCTATAGCGCCACAACACTAGGCCCGGATAAAGGAGGAGGGTTGGGCGTAGGGCTAGCAACCCTACCCCGGAAAACACTTCTTGCTACAGAAACGCCAACAGAGAATCAACAAGAAAACTCAGCCCTGGGAAGAGAAAGGTCTTCAACAAGAAGATTTATGACACCATCTACTGAAAGCCGGAAGAATCTGGAAGCTACAAGGCCGATACCCCTTCTTTCGACCAGGGCAACCAACATTGGTACATGGAACGTAAGAACCATGTGGGAGACAGGGAAGACATTTCAAGTAGCGGCGGAGATGAAGAACTACAACCTTGCCCTGCTTGGAGTTAGCGAGATTAGATGGACACAATCTGGACAGAAGCGACTAGCCTCCTGAGAGATGCTGTTGTATTCTGAACATGAAGAAGACAACGCCCCTCACACACAAGGAGTTGCATTGATGCTCTCAAAAGAATCACAAAGAGCACTCATAGGATGGGAATCTCATGGACCCTGAATTATTACAGCTTCCTTCCGTACCAAGATGGAGAAGATCAACTTATGAACGTTATTCAATGTTACGTACCCACCAACGAAAGTGATGAAACCATCAAGGATCAGTTTTATGAGAGACTACGGTCTATCATAGAAAAGTATCCAGAAAAGGACTTCATCATTTTGATGGGAGACCTTAACGCTAAGATAGGAACGGACAACTCTAGATATGAAAAAGTCATGGGGCACCATGGACTAGGAGATAGGAATGAGAATGGGGAGAGGCTGGCAGACCTGTGGGCATCGAACAACTTGGTCATCGGTGGCAGCGTTTTCCCCCACAAAAACATTCACAAAGCAACATGAGTTTCCCCAGACCACACAACAAAGAACCAGATTGACCACATCTGCATCAGTAAGAAATTCAGAAGGTCCATGCAAGATGTGAGTAAAGAGAGGAGTGGGCGTGGCCTCGGACCACCATCTCGTGGTGGCCAGGCTAAAACTGAAACTAAAGAAGAACTGGACAAAAGCGCGCAGTGCACAACATAAATACAACACCGCCTTCCAGAGAGACACTACCAAGCTGCAAGAGTTCAAGTTGACCCTCAGCAACAAGTTTCAAGTGTTACAGGAGCTGATGGAAGAGGAGGAAGGTACCCTAGAGCAAGTGGAAAGGAATTAAAGAAGCAGTTACATCAACATGCCAGGTAGTGCTTGGTCCCAAGAAGTACCAACATAAAGAATGGATCTCTATTGACACGCTGAGTAAGATTTATGAGAGGAAGAACAAGAAGATGGCCGTCAACAACAGCCGAACAAGAGCAGAGAAAGCCAAGGCACAAGCAGAGTACACAGATGCAAATAAACGAACGAAGAAGAGCATTAGAAGTAAGTAGGCAAGCAGAAGTATGTGGACGACCTGACAACCAAAGCAGAACAAGCAGTCGGAGAGGGCAACATGAAAGAACTTTACAACACCACCAAGAAGCTAGCAGTGAAGTACAGTAGACCCGAACGTCCGGTCAGAGACAAGGAAGGAAAACCAATCATGGGTGATCAAGAACAGAGAAACGGGTGGAAAGAACACTTTAAAGAGCTCTTGAATAGACCAGCACCGAAGAACCCATCAGACATCGACCCTGCTGAAACGTACCTACCTACAAGAGAAGAAATTAGGACGGCCATTAAGCAGCTCAGGAAAGGAAAAGCAGCAGGACCAGACAACATCCCAGCTGAGGCGCTGAAGTCGGACGTAGAAACAACAGTGGGAATGCTCTACCCACTATTTAAGAAGATCTGGGAAGAGGAACAAATACCAGCTGACTGGAAAGAGGGATATCTTATCAAGATTCCGAAGAAAGGAGACATTTATAATTGCACGAATTACAGAGGGGTCACGCTGTTATCAGTGCTGGGGAAAGTATTCAACAGTGTTTTGCTGAACACAATGAAAGACCCAGTTGACGCCCTACTTAGAGACCAACAGGCTGGCCTTCGCAAAGATCGATCCTGCACTGACCAGATTGCAACGATGCGAATTATAATTGAGCAGTCGTTGGAGTGGAACTCACCCCTGTACATCAATTTCATTGACTATGAGAAAGCATTTGACAGCGTGGTCAGAGAGACTCAATGGAAGCTCCTACGTCACTATGGGATACCTGAAAAAATCTCCGTTATCAGGAACTCGTATCGGGATCTAAGCTGTAAAGTGGTACATGGAGGACAACTCACTGAGGCATTCCAGGTGAGGACAGGCGTCGGACAAAGATGTCTTCACTCGCCATTTCTCTTTCTACTTTGCGATTGACTGGATTATGAAGACCTCTACAGCTCAGAGAAGGAATGGAATTCAGTAGACACCTTGGAAAACAGCTAACTGACCTGGACTTTGCAGATGATTTGGCCCTACTATCACACACCCAGCAGCAGATGCAGGAGAGGACAACCAGTGTAGCAGCTACCTCCGCACAAGTTGGCCTCAAAATTCACAAAAGCAAGAGTAAGATCCACAAGACAAATACAGCCACCACTAACCCGACTACGCTTGACAGAGAAGCACTGGAGGAGGTGGCTACTATACCTATTTGGGTAGCCGTCATCGACAAACGGGGAGGCTCAGATACAGATGTCAAACAACGGATAGGGAAAGCACGAACAGCATTTATGCAACTGCGGAACATCTGGAGATCCAAAGAACAATCAACCAAGACCAAAGGCAGGATCTTCAATACCAATGTCAAGGCAGTTCTCCTATACGAACCGCCGTGAGATGGCCTTAGTCGCCTGCTCGGCGTTTAACCCCAATAACCAATCTCCTATACGGAGTAGAAACTTGGAGAACAACAGTTGCCATCACAAAGAGAATACAAGTCTTCATTAACAACTGCCTACGCAAGATCCTAAACATCCACTGGCCAAACTGAGACCATCAGCAACAACGAAATCTGGAATAAAACCAATCAGCTGCCTGCAGAAGACGAAATTATAAAACGACGTTGGAGGATAGGGCACACCTTACGTAAGCCAGCGGACAACATCACCAAGGCCCTAACATGGAATCCACAGGGCAGGCGGAAAAGAGGCAGACCAAGAAACACATGGCGCCGAGAACTGGATGCAGACCTTAAGACCATGAAGATGACCTGGAACCTGCTGGAGAGGAAAGCCCGGGACAGAGACTCTTGGAGATCCCTTGTAGACGGCCTATGCCCCAGTAGGGGTGCAAGGCATAAGTAAGTAGTGCACCAACTCAGCTTTAGCGTGCTTAACTTCGCACACATAAACCCATGGGGCCTGACGAGTAATGCAAATCCTCTGCGCCACCGCGTGCGCGTGGCCACCGCGTAAATAGATCGTCAGAATACAAGAGAGGAAACGAAGCACACCCGCAAAATTCTAACCCCACCCGGGTCTGCCCTGGGGGACCTGGGTGGGGTTAGGTACTTTTTAGTTCCCAGGGTCACCCTGGTCAGCCCCACAGGGTGAGTTTTTCTCTCTATTCTGGGGCATGTGTTTCTGTCTACCCGAGGTCCATTCACCTGTATTTTCCTTTTTAAAACTCTCCCTACTGTCTGCACTGCCTGTAGCTCTTGATATTGGATGTGTGTTGCTAAATGGTCTTAGCTTTATTTAGGCCCCATGTGTTAGGTTTATTTAATGTATTTGACCGGCTGGCGACATACATTCAATGTTCTGTTTATTTTTTTTTTTTCACAAGCAGTGCAGGCACGTCCTGAGAAAGCCTTGTTGCTGTCGGGACGTTAAGCAATGTACAATCTACAATCAGCAAAATTCTAGCTGTGGCCGGAAGTATCCCAGGACCTCTTTCTCAACACCTAGAGTTGAACGTTAAACCCTTTAGTAGAGTGCCGTGAAAGAGGCCACTATGCACTAGTGCATCCATTCTTTTCGGCAATGTTTACTTTAAAGTAAAAGAGAATTACTCGAAAAGATATTGACACACTGTGCAGTGTATAAACCAGACTCCATTAAAGTAGACCTTTTTGGGCTGGGGGAAATACGTACCTTAGTAAAGCGACTGCTGCGTGTAGGTGTCAAGTCAGTTCATGTCGACAGTAAGACGCACTCTTCAGTTAATTTCATTCCGGATATGCTAATTTACATAAACCAATGAAAATGAGCATGGGGCATATTTTTGGCCACATCTAAAACCCTGCAACTCCACGAGTGCTATGAATGATGCTAGACTTAGTCCATAAGCTAGGAAGGTCTACCGTGCACCCCCCCCCCCCCCCCCCCCCCCAGTACTCAATAAGATGGGTTTCAAAGTGTTCCTTAGTATGTCCTGAGATGTTTAAGCCATGTTCCCCGAAAATCCTTAGGAACACACCAGAGATATAGCCGATGGCGCAAGGATACCCCCATTCACGCTCTTCGCAGGTGCTAAAATGAGGTTGAGAAACACTTTCCTCTAAATAAATCAGAATTCATTCCAGAAACCCAAATCAGGCAATATTATGTCAAGGCACACCTTCTGCATCCTCTGCAAAAAACAGAATGAAAAAATATTGAATCTCTGGCTCACAGTGAAGGTATTTGTGCACCCCGTAAACGACCATTTCCGCGAAATCGCAAAAAAAGACAAAAATAATGTGTCAGATGCCTTAAGACATTTTCTATAGCACTGACAGTCCATTTTCAGGTTTACATCATTAAAACAGGATGTCACAATTATTATAAACTTGACTGTGTGATGCTGTGATTACTGTGAGTGCCACAGTGGTTGATTTTGTATCCCTACCCTCAAGTTGTAAAAATACACAAAATTAATTAGAAAAATTGCTTAAGTTATTCCATTTTATTTTGACCTCTCTTTACCTATTAAGTTTGAATAATGTGAGCATAAAGTGCAAGAAAATAAGGAAAGTCGGCATCCTTTACGGTATGTTCGTGGTGAATGATAGCTTTTTTCCCATTTAAAATTGCCGAATTGGGAAACGTACGTTGTTTCCGATGCCCTCAGAAAATTTGTATACAACTGATAGGTCTTTTTTAGGTTTTATTGTTTAGGAAAGAGTACCACAGTTACTCCCAACCTGATTTTATGATGCTGTGATGCATTTAGGGGCCACAGTGGCTGAATCTGCTGCCCTACCCCCATTTTACCTGTACGCAAAGGAACGAAAAATGATCATAACAATTGCTCCTCTGATTAAATATGTTTGTTGCCAGTTTTCTTAACAAAATATGCATATTGAGCATAAACATTTGTGATAATTTCATTAATTTCAATGTGACCCATCAATTTAATTGTAATTCTTTTTATTTAAAGCATGCTTAACAAGGGCTGCCGCTGAAGCTTCTATCGTCTGCACATTCAGCACTCTTGTCAAACTCGGGGAAGGTGTACCTCAGGGAGATGTTGTGTCTGATGCTGTTTTTGGTCTACATTAATGACATCAGTACAACAGTACCAAGGTTCGTCTTGAACATCCTCCATGCGGATGACTTTGCAGTGTGGAGCGCAGCAGAACATAAAGAAATGGCATCCTCCAGAAAACATAAAGAAATAGCATCCTCCAGAATCCAGGATGCTGCCAATACAGTCAGCAGCTGGACTGAAAGAGGCCACCCAAACTGAGCTAGACCATCTCTTTCAATCAGACGGAAGAGGTCACCTCAAAACTGGAGACCTTCGAGTACCAAAGACACACAGGCCAACTGGCAACAAATAAATTACTGGATTCCCGTGGAGGCCTCACATTGAAGCCATGGAAGCTAGAGCTGCAAAAAAAAAGTCTCTGATGAAGAAACTGGTGGGGACCACATTGGCGCAAATTACAGCATCCTGGCACAAGCAAACACCTGCTCAGTCAGACCAGTTGTGCGGTACCAAGATACATCGATAACATGAAACACTGCCTGCAAAACCCAAAAAGCCAGGCTTGACAAGATGCAGAACATGGGTCATTCTCATGATGCAGTGACATTCTTAGAGCCATCTGGAGCAACCCAATTTAGGAGATGGAGGACATTGGAGCCACTGGAATGCAGAACAGCACACACGACGAAGAAACTTACTAAACACCGACAGCATGGGAGACTACAGGAGCAGACCAAGAACCGTCAGAAATGTCCAAATCTGAACCGCCCAAAATCTGAACCGCCAACTGAAGGTCATGCAAAGAGCTAACACTGACGTCCTAGAACCAAGCCCAAAGATGTGTGAACAGCTCCCTTCAGATACCTGGACATCTTGAAAGAGCCTTCAAGACAACATAAACAATTTTCCAGGACTCTTTGCCAAAGGTCACGGCACTGCACAAAGCCATCTTGCTGGAGGTTGTGCACAAGCGCTACCCTCACAGCAGCTGTGATACCACACAAGATGCCGTGCGGAATGAAGGAAGTGGCGTGTACATCTGTTGTGCAGACCACACTACTACCTCCCTCTCCTTACCAGCTGGTGGCAGCATCTCCAACTATCGTACAGATCTGCAGGTGCTGAACACAGCAGCAGAGCACTAGCTAGGGAAAGGCAGCAGCTTGATCCACTGATCTCACCAGGAAGCTTCAAGATAGACTGGATGCCTTGTCCACAAAATAGTGCTGCAGTGGATTCCAGTGCATTCTGGACTAGCTGGGAATGGAGATACTACAACAACAAAGTGATTGGCAACAGCAGAATGGCGGCTGCAGCCCGTGGGCAGATGACATCAACAAGCTGAACAGGGAGAGTCAGGCCACCATCTTTCATCTACGCGGCACTGATTACTCTAGACTGGGTCCATACAGAAAAGCAGGAACGTTTCACAAACCCAAAATGAAGCCTGAAGGTTTACACACTTTAATCAGATCACTCTGTATCAGCAATTATTTGAAGCTTCCTTGCCTAATGCATGAAGAGATACCAAAATAAAAGAACGCTTAGCGAATGGCGGACTTCGGTAGAAGTGTAAACAACCAATCAGAATGTTCGGCAGAAAGGCCATGCAGTCACTTTATGATCAGAGCTAAATATAGATCACTTGCAACCAGTGTCTGCACAATCGTTCGCAATGGAATAGTCACAAATTGGGGGAGAAAAAAAAAAAAAAAAAAGAAGTAGACAAAAGTCTGCCAGCACGTTGTAATTTTGTACAAACTTTCACAGACTTTAAGGAAAAGGACTGAAATTGACAGACTTTCCAGGGCCCTGAAAATGCCTTGTCATTTTTTAACAACTTTCACAAATGTTCACAGACCGTAAGGACCCTGCTGGACTCACCTCGTGAGATTGGGTCATGCGGAAACAGCCCTATGCGAATTTGGCGTAGAAAATCAGTCTCCTTAGCACATTCTCCAAACATGTCCATACACAGAAGCGGTCTGCTGGCAGTTCTGACCAGAAGACACGCCCCTATACACCAAACTCTGAAAACATGCTGCCTAGCTCTTGACAGCTCACTTATTGGCAGCCAAAACAATATAAGATTTAAAGACGGCCATACAAAATTGAACGTTGCAGAAGGTGGAAGTGGAGATCTCGTGGTCGACATGTGGAAACTAAGTATTTTGATAACATTGTTTTGGCTATTAGGAACCATGAAACTTTATTACGCATTCATATTTACACATTTCTAGATGAAAATAAATGAAAGGAAAAGGGGAGACCTTACTAGACCCACCTTACGCTAGGTAAAATATCACCTAAAAGACCAGCCAGTTAAAAATAGTTACAATTGATGGGTTACATTGAAATTAATGAAATGATCACAACTTGTTATGCTCAATATGCATACTTTTAAAGAAAAACTGGCAACCAAAAATATTTAAACAGAGGAGTATGACGTAAGAAACTTTTATGACTATTTTGCGTACAGGTAAAATGGGGGTAGGGCAGCAGATTCAGCCACTGTGGCCCCTAAATGCATCATAGTATCACAAAATCAAGTTGGGAGTAACTGTGGTACTCTATCCTAACCAATAAAACCTAACAAAGACCTATCGGTTGTATACAAAATGTCTGAGGGCACCGGAAACAACGTACGTTTCTCAATTCGGCAATTTTAAATGGGAAAAAGTTATCATTCACCACGAATGTACCGTAAAGGATGCCGACTTAACTTATTTTCTTGCACTTTATGCTCACATTATTGAAACTTAATAGGTAAAGAGAGGTCAAAATAAAATGGAATAATTAAGCAATTTTTTCTAATTAATTTTGTGTATTTTTACAACTTGGGGGTAGGGATACAAAATCAACCACTGTGGCACTCACAGTGATCACAGCATCACCTAGTCAAGTTTATAATGATTGTGACATCCTGTTTTAATGATGTAAACCTGAAAATGGACTGTCAGTGCTATAGAAAATGTCTGAAGGCATCTGACACATTATTTTTGTCTTTTTTTGCGATTTCGCGGAAATGGTCGTTTACCGCGTGCACAAATACCTTCACTGTGAGCCAGAGATTCAATATTTTTTCATTCTGTTTTTTGCAGAGGATGCAGAAGGTGTGCCTTGACATAATATTGCCTGATTTGGGTTTCTGGAATGAATTCTGATTTATTTAGAGGAAAGTGTTTTTCAACCTCATTTTAGCACCTGCGAAGAGCGTGAATGGGGGTACCCTTGCGCCATCGGCTATATCTCTGGTGTGTTCCTAAGGATTTTCGGGGAACATGGCTTAAACATCTCAGGACATACTAAGGAACACTTTGAAACCCATCTTATTGAGTACTGGGGTGGGGGGGGGGGGGGGGGTGCACGGTAGACCTTCCTAGCTTGTGGACTAACTGCAATAAGCCTCGATACTAAACTATCCGTTTTGATCGAAGGACAAGGTTGGTACAGATTTGTGGCAAAACGTCTAGAAGTTCAGTCCGAGGTTTTAGGCGGATTGTTTCTCTGAGGGTTGAAAACTGCTTTGGAATCACAGTGCTTCGCTGCTTTTTGTTTCTTTCGTTTCCTCTTTTGTATTCTGAATTGAGCTTAGTAGGCGGTGGGGCCGAGCGGATTTGCAGTAGTCAAAGCACTATCGTCAGGTCCCTATGCAAAAACCCTATGTGGATTTCACCTACCTCGCATTTACTGACACATCAAGTTATGCTGGCGCATGAAACGTGCATTCATAGTCACTGAGCACGAAAACTCGCTGATAGAAATGTATCGGTTGGATTGCACTTAGAAATAAGCGGCGGTTCGCTGAGCAAAAACACCGTGGCCGGCTCAGTGCTGTGGCATATGACGGTGACACGAAATATCAAAATGTCGCCTAAAATGATGCACGAACGCAGGTTTATAATGCGTATATACCTTCTGATACACACATGTAGCGTGGATTTCATCTTTCATTTTACGCATTAACTCATTCGCGACCAGCCGCATCCGGATGCGGTTGCCACGGGCCGCGCCCGGCCGAATACCCTAAGTTAAATCATGCCACCTGCAGCTGCAGTCCATAAACTTGAAAAGGACAAAACACGCCACCACTCTTGGTCAAGTCAACATAGCCTCAGCCGCGTGGGCCATATGCAAAGCCTTCTCTGGTTGGTCAGAGTTAATACGAGGAATAATCGTCTTTAGTACTAGTGATAATAATTACACCGCATAGCGACGGTAACTCAGTTAGTCCTCAATGAACAAAATGTATCCTAAAAATTAGGGAGGCGGGGCGCCGGCTGTCAAAGTGATGGGTGACACTTGCCCCCTCTCTCGAGCAAATGTAAACGATACTGCAAGCGTGGGCCCAGACTACGTACACGGTCCAACATGATGCAAAACGCTTTCCGCCTGTAAGAGGCATAAATCCTCATCAGTCCCCAGGCTGCAGTAACTCCAAGTCTCTTGTTGGTCTCATTGACGCTGATTTTGATCCTCGGTATGAGGGTGCTGCTGCAGACTGGGTCTAGATGACTGTAGTCAGTCCCCCCCCCCCCCCCTTGCCTCTCTCTCTCTCTCTCCCCAACGCAGTTCTATTCATACATATACAGATGTGTATGGAAGCAAAGGAAATAGCTTTTTCTCTTTTCAGTGCTGCCGGCTCGTAATGTTTGCTGAGATATGTGTATTTTTACATTATGTCCAAAATGTTGTGATGTGCTATGTTGTATACGATGTACCAGTGGTCTCTCGCACTCACCCCCCCCCCCCTTCCCCCCCCCAAAAAAAAAAAAAAAATAAAAATAATAAGAATAATAATAATTAAAAAAAAATAATAATAATAAAATAAAAAATTAAAAATTTAAATAAAATACAAAATAAATAATAATAATAATAATAATAATTAAAAAAATAAAATAAAAAATAAAACACAACAATGTCAACAACAAATGACCAAACAAGCAAACAAACTACTATTCAAAAGACCCAAACTGGCATTGGCTCACACGAATGTAACGTACGTATACAGGCATAAACCCGTGCAGGTCTAACACAGAACAGCAACAAGAACCAGTTTTCTGGCAGTACTGATTCAAGCCGCTTGGGCAGGGTAGCAATGAGTCTACTGACCCCAATAGCAAATCGTCTTCGGACCCACGACTCGGTGCTGGAACCCATAGGGAAGTTAGAGAAAGTCTTATCTTGAGGTCCTTCGTGGTTGTTATGTTTAGAAGGCGACCTTCATGAAAAGTAGTACAATTAACACGGATATCGCATTCCCAATGCGCAAAAGGCCATCGGGCAGACATCGGCCGCCGTGAGCCCGCGTACCGCCATGCGCGGGTCCATGGCGGCTGACGTCGGCCCGATGACCTTTGCGCATTGGGTCAGTACGTCGTGGGTGGAGATTGCACCATATGATTTACATAGACTGCGCCAAATCGACCGCACGGTGCGGCTTCTAGTACCCACGACGTAAGATTAAGGTAGTAAGATGGTGACGTGTAGCGAAGTTTTGGAATACGTCATCAGGCAGGTTTACTTGCCAACAATAATGATGTCACCGTCTCCCTCTCCGTTTTCTGTCACAGTGGCTACACGAGCGGCAGGTTCGCCGAGTTCTGCACTGACCTGATTGCCCGAGGCCCGAAACTTCGCTTGTGGGCTGCTGCAGTGCAGCGTGACGTCAAATCTGCCTGTTTGTGTTTGGAGACTGTCGATTGATTGATTGTACATTAACAAGAAGACTTTCAGGACGTGCCTGCACTGCTTGAGAAAAACAAAACAAAACAAAAAAATGTAATATATGTCGCCAGCCGGTCTAATACGCTAAATAAACCTAATACCATTTAGCAACACACGTCCAATATCAAGAGCTACAGGCAGCGCAGACAGTAGGGAGAGTTTAAAAAAGGAAAATACAGGTGAATGGACCAAGGGTAGTCAGAAACACATGCCCCAGAATAGAGGGGAAAACCCACCCTGTGGGGCTGACCAGGGTGACCCTGGGAACTAAAAAGTAGTTAACCCCACCCAAGTGCCCCATGGCAGACCCGGGTGGGGGGTTGGAGACTATGAGCACACCTGTCAGGTGTCCGCCGGCGGTCATGCGGGAGGTGGGGCTGTCACGGCAGATTGATGTCTCTGTGCCCCGCTGCAGCTGCCATCCGGCGACAGCCCTAACAGACGGCCCCGCACTCGGGCAGATACGCTAGTGGCCGGAGCCGGACACTGAGATCGTTCCCGCTCCACACTATCCCCTGGTCACACAGTGGGCTGGCCAAAGTACTGTGAACGTTGTGACGACGTCATCGCCGACCTGATGGAGGAAGTCTGGGTGGGACAGCCAGCTATGATGTCATCAGTTGTGTTCAGTTTACTCACTCAACCACCATCACCATGTGGAGCGTCAATAGCGGCACGCAACTCTTGCCGTAACTGCAGTAAATTCGGTTTTCTCCCCCCTTTGGGCGCACTGACCAGTCATGCTTGATTATTATTTATTAAAAAAAAAAAAAAAAAGCCTCCAGACTTGGTGCTAAACCTGGCCGCGGCGGTGTGCTAGGCTGGTTTGTGAGATAGGACCTGACGGTCTTGACCCATTGACCCCCAAGACCACATTTCTCAAATGTTGGAGATGCTAGTTAAGGACTATGTACCTGCTGCAGGGGATGGATCGACCATGGTAATTCAAGGGTAGTGCCAGATGAGCTTGGCGCCTGAAGGCGCCAAGCTCATCTGGCACTACCCTTGAACTATCATGGTCCACATAAGTGGGTCAAATGGTTGTTGTGATGCGTCTAGTGTGGTAGTGTAGCGTCTGTGCTTGTCGCTCTCGCTTTCAGCTCCCACCGCTGGCTAGCAGTTTTGCGAAAAGGGGAGCAGAACATGTCAGTCTCTCCCTGCCAGTACACAGCCTCTCCAACAACAAGCCTCATGTAGTGCCTCCTCGTGGTGACTCATGGTAACCGAGCACCTTACGGACTCGGGCTGAACTACAGAGGACTCGGAGGAGATCTGGCCCCCAGACATGCGGCATGCAGGCCCATCGATGTGTGGACAAGCCCTGATGCCCATGAACCAGATCCCCAGCTATGGGTAAATAGCCCCACTGCCTTGTGGGTGCCTTGGGAGAGGCAAAGGCTAGGGGAGAAAACCCTATACAAATCCGGGCAGGGATGCTCGATAGCCTTGGTTGGCAGATCTCCTTCGAGAAGGAAAACTCCGAGGAAAAACCTGAGTAGATGGGACCCATAAGCCTTGGTCGGCAATCCATCTAGGAGAAGGATACTCCAAAACTAAACCATCCTGTGCTCTCAGGATAGGCCTTTTGACCAGGAGCTAAGGGTGAGGTAACCCCGACAGAAACCCCGAGTGCTGAAGACGGAGGTACTGGGCTGCACAGCGCACTCTAATAAACCACAGTACCATGCATATACAGCCACATGACACTTGGAGATGGATTCAACAGGAATGGTGCTCGCCCTGTGGAGTCTCACCAGGCAGGTGCAGTACCGGGCTCTGCGCCTCTTCAGAGCCCACCCCCAGCGACTGGAGGACCTTCCCGACTGTCTCGAGGAGCCAGGGGACTGGGAAGTAGAGCGACTGGCCAACGAAAAAACAAGACCAGAGACAAAGAAAAAGCCAATGTGAACATCATGCACTGGAATGCCGAAGGGGTTACCCACAAGAAAACAGAACTAGAGCACTTTCTGCATGAAAACAGCATAAACATCTGCTGTATACAAGAGACGCACCTGCAAGAAGGGAAACCATTTAAGATCAGAGGATATCAGGTCTTCCGAAGTGATCGCCAAGGGAGGAAGAAAGGGGGGGTTATGACCCTAGTTAGAAACAACCTGAATGCCAGCGAAACCAGGAGATTCATGGAAGAGGCAGAATACATCCAGGTCAAGGTAACCACCAGTGACAGCACCCTTGACCTTGTCAACTACTACTGCCCTAATGATAAGTTGCTGTCCCTCGACACTATCCAGGTACCGGACAGTGGATTCCTCATCACTGGTGACTTCAACAGCCAGTCCCAGAGTTGGGGATATGACACACTGGACAAGAGAGGAGAAGACATTGAGGAGTGGCAAGATGAAAACCACCTGATACTTGCCAATGACCCTGAGGACCAACCTACCTTCTACTCTCGCCGCTGGCACACCACCACTACACCGGACCTGGCGCTTTGCACTGAAGATGTTCATAAGCGCCTCAGCAGAACAGTAGGACCACAGCTAGGAGGAAGTGACCACCGCCCTATCCTCCTAACCCTAAAAGGATGCACAGCAGCTAGCTCGCCACACCGGCCAAGATGGAACTACCGAAAGGCAGACTGGCGCTTGTTCAGTATCCGAACAAATGAGCTAATGCAAGACCTCACTGTTTCTGGAAGGAACATCAACAATGTGGTCAGAGAGTTTAATGACATTATCAGTAAGGCAGCCAAGGAATCCATACCTCGAGGGGTCCGGAAAAACTACACCCCATACTGGACCGCAGATCTTCAGAAAGCACATGACAACCTCACTAGGGCCAGAGAAGACGCTGAAACCAACCCCAGCCAAGAAAACAACATCAAGCTACAACACAGTAAGGCCCAGTATCTGAAGATGAAGTTGGAGTGCACAAGAAGAAGTTGGAGAGAGAAGACTGCAAGACTAAACATGGACAGGGACACCACGAAGTTGTGGAGACTGACCAAGGCGTTGAACGATGAGGGCACCAGGGAACAGAAGATCACCTTGGAAGAAGAAGGGAAAGCACTGACTGGTAGGAAAGCTGCAAACATGTTTGCACAGATCTATGCGAAAGAAAGTGACATCACGGTCCCACGAATGCTTACGAAAGAAATCAGACAGGAAGAAACAGAGAGAACAAGAGATGCGAACATCCATGATGCAATGAAGAAGGACATCACCCTTCCAGAACTGAAGATGGCCATCAAACAGCTGAAGAAGAAAAAATCTCCAGGTCCAGACAGCATCTCAAACGAGATGTTACAACACCTTGGCAACACTGCCTTAATGAAGCTACTGGACATCTTTAACCACAGCTGGATTGATTGATTGATTGTACATTGCTTAACGTCCCGACAGCAACAAGGCTTTTGCTGTGGTAGAGGAGGACAGGTTCCCCAGTGCTGGAAGGAAGCCAGGATGATCCCAATTTTGAAGAAAGGGAAGAATAAATCCAAAGCCCTGAGTTATCGCCCCATCAGCCTGACAAGTTGTGTGTGCAAGACCATGGAGCGCATCATCAACAAGCGCCTGCAGTGGTACCTGGACTCCGAGAGCATTATTGTGCCAGAGCAAGCCGGCTTCAGAAGCTACAAGAGTACAGAAGACCAGACAACACACCTTGCACAGGTCATAGAAGATGCCTTTCAAGATCAGAAGGTGACATTAGCTGCCTTCATTGACCTACAGAAGGCTTTCGACAAGGTGTGGAAGGATGGTCTCCTTGTGAAACTCCTTCGCAGTGGCATCCAAGGGAATATGTACCGGTGGACCAAGTCATACCTGCACAATCGCAGAGCCCGTGTGACAGTGGATGGGTACTGTGGCCAAAAAGTGCTGTTGCGTCAGGTGGTGCCACAGGGGGGAGTCCTGTCACCGACCCTGTTCATACTTTTCATCAACGACCTTGTGCCAGAGCTACCAAAAGGAGTACACGCAGCCCTGTACGCAGACGACCTGGTACTCTGGTGCATAGAAGAGTATGCAACAACTGCTATATACAGGATGCAGCTAGCCCTGGACAGGCTGACAGACTGGACCAACAACTGGTGTGTGACCATCAACACAGAAAAATCATCAGCCACACTCTTCTCTCTCTCCAACAAGGCAAAGGCTGGCAACCTAACACTGGGCAACACCCCGCTGCGGTATGAAGACCAACAGACATACCTGGGAGTCACCCTTGACAAGAGGCTGACGTGGAAGCCGCACATTTGGAATGCAGAAGCGAAAGCTAGAAGAAAGCTGCACATCATGAGAAAACTGGCTGGAACACAATGGGGAGCCAATGAAAAGATCCTCAAAAATGTATATCAAGGCACAGTGAGACCACACCTTGAGTACGGATCTAATGCATGGTTGACGGCAGCCCAGTCACACCAGCAGACCATTGACAGAGTTCAGAACCAGGCACTGCGTATCATCACCGGCGCAATGAGATCCACACCAATTGAAAAGATGGAAGAGACAACAGGCATCCCACCCCTGCGCATGAGAAGAGATTGCAAAGCCTTGATACAGTCCACAAAGATCAAGTCTTCCAAAGACCACCCTATGAACGCTAGGATGAAACAACCAACCTCAGGGAGACTGAAAAGATCAAGCTTTGAGAAGGAGAAGACGAGAGCACTGCAGAGAAAACACCAGGCAAAGCTGCCTGCGCAGGTAGAGGCTCTGAATCCTGCTAGCGACCTTCCACCTTGGGAAAGTAAGCCAGAAAACATCACCATCTCTTCCACGGTACCCTACATCACCACCAAAGATGAGCACAGCACTGTGAGCAAGAAAGCCCTGACACTGGCCATGCTCGAAGAAAAGTATCCCCAGGAAGCATGGATACGGGCATACACCGATGGATCAGCCACAGATGCAGTTCAGGATGGAGGGGCTGGGGTGTACATTCAGTACCCAAACGGAAAATGGCAGGCAGAGGCAGTACCAACAGGCCTTCACTGCACAAATTACAGAGCTGAGGTGGAAGCCCTGGTCCACGCAGCTAACACCCTTAGTGGCACTGCAGACCCTGATGCCCAGTTGTCTTCCTTACTGATGCCATGTCTGTCCTTGAGGCAGCAACAGCAAGCAAACTGCCACGTCTACAAGAGGCACTGCAAAACATCAAGTGCACCAGACTGGTGCTGCAGTGGATTCCTTCACACTGTGGCATCTACGGCAATGAAGAAGCTGACAGAATGGCAAAAGCGGGTGCAGAGAAAGAACAAGATGAAAATGGAGTCAGCTTCACAGAGATGAAGACCATCATTAAGTCTGTGTACAGACCACCACAACGGCCCATAGACAGTTACCATCAGCTGTCCAGACAAGAGCAGGTGACCATCTTTCGTCTGAGGACCGGGCACAACCGACTCAATTTCCACCTGCACAGACGCTTCCACCTCGTGCCATCTCCCCTGTGCCCTTGTGGAGAAGCAGAGCAGACCACAGATCACATCCTCCAGGACTGTGGGAACCACCAGCCGCTGAGGGAGGAGATATGATTGATTGTACATTGCTTAACGTCCCGACAGCAACAAGGCTTTCTCAGGACGTGCCTGCACTGCTTGTGAAAAAAAAAAAAAATAAACAGAACATTGAATGTATGTCGCCAGCCGGTCAAATACGTTAAATAAACCTACGACATGGGGCCTAAATAAAGCTAAGACCATTTAGCAACACACATCCAATATCAAGAGCTACAGGCAGTGCAGACAGTAGGGAGAGTTTTAAAAAGGCAAATACAAGTGAATGGACAAAGGGTAGACAGAAACACATGCCCCAGAATAGAGAGAAAAACCGACCCTGTGGGGCTGACCAGGGTGACCCTGGGAACTAAAAAATACCTAACCCCACCCAAATCCCCCAGGGCAGACCCGGGTGGGGTCGAGGGAGGAGATATGGCCGAAGCCCGCCACTCTACAAGAGAAACTGTACGGGCCTGTGGAGGCACTACAGAAGACCACAGATTTCATTTTGAGAGCCAAACTCCAAGTGTGACGGCGTTCGAGAAGAAGAAGAAGAAGATGGTCCACCCGTCTCCTGCTGTAGAGATTTGGGTCTAAACGGGTTAAAGCGATCTGCTCCGCAGAAAGCTTTGATGGCTGGACTTCGCGGCTACAAGGGGTTCTCAATGTTGTCATGCCTCAGCTAAGACCTTTCTATCCTTTCCACGATCCATGTGAGGAAGCACGTGTACCAGAGGTTCTCCACTGACTTTCCAGCATGATGGAAGGAACTCGCCTGTGTGCAAAGGTGAGAAAGTGCAGAAAGGTCTTTCACTTTGCGACAGTCAAACTTCAGAAATAAAGTTAACCTGTTTGCTCAGCTCAGCATTATTGAAGACATTAAGAAATGTATGATGGAGATATTGTGAAGTATTAACCCTTTGCGGCCTTGATTAGGTCGATTTAAAGTCTTGAGGCTCAAAATCAAAGACCAGCACAATGTCAAACCGATAGACCATACACACACATACAGGATCAGACACCCCCCCCCCCCCCCTCTTTCACACATACAGGATCAGACACTCCCCCCCCCCCCCCCCCAATGCACATACAGGATCAGACATTCTCTTCCCCCCCCCCCCCCCCCAACAGGATCAGACATTCCCCCCCTCCCTACCAACACACATACAGGATCAGACACTACCCCCCACCCCACCCTAATGCACATACAGGATCAGACACGCCCCCCCCCCCCCCTCCCACAAGATCAGACATCTTCCCCTCCCCAACACACATACAGGATCAAACCCCCCCTCCACACACTCTCTCCCAAGTACCGGTACACTTGTATATATGCAACAAAAGGCGATCACACAAAACTGCTGTTTTTCTATATATTTATTCTTCATCCGAGGTGTACGAGGTAACAAACACATGTTAACCCTTTTCATCCTGATACACTACTACTTGACATCCGTTTGATTATGATTGGTCAAGGGTGGTGCAGGATAGCTTGGCACCTTAGGCGCCAAGCTATTCTTGCACCGCCCTTGAGCTAAAATGTTTGATCTATCTCCTAATCTGTAATTTTGCCTTAATTGGACAAAAAGCAAATATTTTTTTAAAATCAGCCTCAGGATGTGATGGGTTAAACATTTGGTTTTGAGAAAAAGGCACCAGGAAAGTCCGGATCTGTGCAAGTTTAGACCCCAAAGAGGTTTGAACTTGGTACCTTCTTAACCTGCTTTTGTGCGCAGCTACCGATAGTGTCAACAATACCAGTGGCTGCGTGTGACAGAGGGTTAATCCCAGAATATATGATGCAGAAGACTGATCATCAGTCTACAATATAGACAATATGACGGAGTCTGCTTATATTAATGCCGCACACGTTTTACTGTACAGCCAAACCTGTCAAGGCAACCACCTATTGAAGCAGACCAGCTAGTTTAGTCTCATGGTCTTTTTCTGTTACTTGCATGACCCTGCGTAAAGGAGACCACCTATCAAGAAAACAACTTTTTGAGAGTCCCGTGGGAGGTCGCCTTTCACAGGTGTGACTGAATCCAATACAGTGCACCCAGGAATTTGTGAAAATAATATTGACACATTCACTTCAACCCCTAAAGCAAAACAAAGATGAAATGGCCATGATGGTTCAAGGTTGGTGCAAGATACGCTTGGTGCCTTTCATGACACCAAGCTGACCTGGCAGTACTTTTGAACTATCACGGTTGACCCTTCTTTCACCTGAAATAATAATCAAGCCTACGTGCAGCCGCTGCTGGAATAACTTGAATGGACGACTCCCGGACGTCAGAAGTAGGTCTTCATTGCATGTTTCCATGAAAACAGTGGATTAACTCATTTGAGATGTGCTGCCTTGGGATACGCTGCTTATGCTGCATATCCAGAGGAGGCACGTCTCGAACGAGTTAAATGCCCAGACAAACATGCGACATAACTGTTTGTCTGGGCAGTTAATCCACCTTTTTCATCGAAACACGTCCTTGTACACACCTGATTTCTGAACTCCTATTAGGAATGGAAAAAAGACTGTGTGCATGATAGCCCCTCTCGTGCACGCAGCAACCCATGCTGATCACAGTACCGGTGGCTGTGTGCAC
This sequence comes from Semisulcospira habei, assembly GCA_036245525.1. Lineage (NCBI taxonomy): Eukaryota > Metazoa > Mollusca > Gastropoda > Semisulcospiridae > Semisulcospira > Semisulcospira habei. Next base: position 55,311,481 of record BTPG01000002.1, on the reverse strand, counting down.
GAGGGTTTAGGAGGGTAAACGTCCACTCATTTTCACAAACCAAGCTCAAATCTGGCATCTGCCCTGTCGAGGACTGCACACCAGTAGAGGAAACGGATCAACTGTGATAGTTCAAGGGTGGCGCCATGCTATTCTGGTATCACCCTTAACTCATTCAGCCGAGACACACCACAGCAAGATATGGATCGAGCATGATAGTTTAAGGGTGGTGCCAGAAGCTATTCTGGCACCACCCATGAACTATCATACTCAATTTGTCTCTATAATTGTAATACAATCCTTCAGAGGGCAACATCCCAAATTTGGGGATTTCGGTCCTGTGGTAGAATGTGTTCAAGTGTGCCGAATATACTACAAATTGGACCTGGAGAAACTGAACGTAAAATGCCCCCAAACTTCCCTTTTCCGCTGCATGTAAATGAGAGATGTAGCGGCAACCAAACCATGAGGCAACAACGCCAATTTTTCACCGTATTGCTTTTCCTTCATAAATATGCTTTGTTCTGTTTTATTTTTAGACAGTTAAATAACGTTTTGAAAGGAGTGTTGTGTCTTGTGTAAAGAGAGTGTTTAGTCTTGAAAATCTCGTCATCAATGACGAAAACCATGCGCGCAGCATCCCTAGGGCCAGTATGAATGAAACTCTGGCCTTTTTTATCTCGATTTTATATATTGGTCAAGGGCACCTACAAAGTAAACATGACTTATAAACACAAAAAAACAGCCAGTTGTTTATTTTTATGGTAGCAGCCATACTTACTGATTATGGGATTATGGTTATGGGTGTGTTCCTTATTTTTTGATCATCCACAGGGGCATGAAAAATGGCTTGAAAGTAATTCACATTGCAGAAAATCTGATTATTTACCAAAAAATGGTGTGCACCTGAAAATTCTGTCTCTTGATATTTTTATGATTCAAATTTCTTTGCACGCAGTTTAGAACATCATTAGCAGTCCACAAAACATGAATGTTTACATATCTCACAGAAAACTTGCTGGTCACCTAGTGTGTCCAGTTTTGCTTACATGCATTTTCAGCACAAATGAAATCCTGTGTCGTCCAAGGGCAATAACTCTTTTAAAATATGTGTGCAGGTAGCTCAGACAGTAGGCTCAACATGTAAAGTTAACAACAAAAATAATTTTCTTGCTTTATTGTATGGCTGGGTCTTCACTTGCAGGTACATTTACCAAGACATTTTGCGTTTGTATTGCCGCTAGCTATAAACAATGTGGACATTCACAATGAGGGGGTTTCTTCACATGGAAAATGGGACAGCTGGGGTCAGATAGAGGCGAGTTTTCTCGGGGTACAATACCTAGCATGTTCGGCGCGCTTTAATCTGCCCGTTGATGGAAAACTGTGGTTCTGCAGTCTTCGTCAATACAACATCAACAAACCCTAGCTGTCCTGGGAACATGGACTCAAAGTGGTGTCAGCAAGAGGCATAGATCCTCATGAGCCCCCGCAACTGCGGGGGCTCATGAGGATCTATACCTCTTGCAGCTGGGTGTGTTCACATTTTCTCAGCACTATGGTTTATATCTAGACCCATTTAGCCCTGATTCACTACAGCAGGGGATGGACTGACCATGATAATTCATGGGTAGTGACAGATTAGCTTGGCACCAGATGCCATGCTAATTTAGCAGTACCCTTGAATTATAATGGTTGATCCATCATCTACTGCAACATTCGGCCATGGGGTTACTATAGTGCATCAGGACTTAAAGTGATAATGTACATGGAATAAATCCAATATTTGGGGAAAAGAACTTTGGACGCACACCGAGACATACTGCTTCATTGTCTGTTGCCACTGCGGTGGTGGTTCCAGTGAGTCACCAGAACACAGCTCAATTACTCTCCCTCTCACCCTCCATATTTTTTTCTTCTCAGAACATTAGCACCATCAAAAACGTGAACAAAGTGAAAACAGCATTCAATCCTCAACAAGCTATGTTTGTTAAGCTGGCCGAAAATTTAGGTACCTTGAAAAATCAGACATTGTTAAAGCAGGTCAAAACTGCACATGTTCAGACGAAAACAGCGGAATAAATTCCCTGACAAACATGCCGTATTGCGTGTTTGTCCTGGATTTTTATCATCCGTTTTTATCAAAACATGTTCAACTTTGACCTACTTCTGATTGCCAGAAATAATCTATTACAGTAGTAGTACCGCACAGGTTCTTAACTCATTCGAGACATGCCACCTCCGGATACGCGGCTTAAGCCGCGTATCCAGAGGCGGCACGTCTCAAAAGAGTTAACCCTTTTGCTGCCAGTGGCCATGACTTGCGTCTGTGAAACCACTGAAGACTGTCAGCCAACTGACATCATGTGCTTGAGGCCAACAAGAAGCACAGAGCTTCAGGAGCTCCCACATTGCTGGCTGAGATTTTTTTTTTAGGGTGGGTGGGTGGGTGGGTGGGGGGGGGTTGTTGGGGAAAAAATAACTTATCTCGATGCACATCACAGCTTCTGGACATACAATTCAGTCAGGACAGTCTGAAACAAATATCCACTTTCCTGCAATCAATTGTGAGAGTGGTTATGAAAAGGATTGAGGAAAAAATGTGGGAAAAAAGTGGAGGACCACGAAAACAATGTCGAGGAAGATCAGACAAAGATATGTCAGGGGCTCGTGAGAATCCCACGCCTGCTGCTGACAAAGTTATCTGTAGCTCCTATTGATGCTGCCTATCCGCTTAACCCGTTCGCTGCTATTGACTAGGAAAAAAGTCCCTGGCACCATCGCGCATTCGCTGCCGGATAACAAAAGGTCTGCCTGAGGCACACAGATGTGAAAATGAGACTGTAAACCTGACCAAAGGGGTTGACTGCCAGCGACTGTCATTTACTGATTTAGAAGAAACTAACAAGTAAGTAGGAAAAAGCAGATCTATGATCATTGGTACATGGTCGATGATGCACAATTCTCTCCCCTGGCGATGCTTTTTCCTACTTGCATGAGAATGAGGCTGGCAAGAGGCACAGATCCTCATGAGCCCCCGCAACTGCGGGGGCTCATGAAGATCTATGCCTCTTGTGTTTGGGGTTACTGAGAACATCCCAAAGAAGAAATGCAAACACTCTGAAAGACAATTTTACAACATAACTGTCTTTTCTAAGCGTGTTTCTTTCTTCATCAGGGTGTTCTCACACTTGGCGGTCATTCTTTTTGGTCTGGACTTGGGTTACTGGTTTAAGCAGTTGTGTTATCCGGCAGTGAAGGTGTCGATAGGCATTTGGGTGATACTTATTGCATCCCAACATTGAAGGTGTGAGGAAATTAGGCTTAACTCGTCATTTTCCAACAGTGAAGGGGTTAGGCGTATGACAGCAAAGTTAATCATCACTTAAGGCGGCCACATCATCCACTGTGGTGGTGTCGATGGCTTCCAAACAGTCCTTCAGCATCAGGATATCTTTCAGGACAGTGGGAAGCGGCAATGCTGCGATCCTTCCCAAAATGCTCATCCCATTGCTGACCTCACACAAGTGCTTGCGAACACGCAGTGCACACAGAGCTCGCAGCGATCGGGGGTTGGAGACATGATGCTGCAGCCAGCGGTAGAGAGGCGCGTTGTGCATGACGCGAATGTTGCGAGGGTACCTAGCGAGGATTTCAGGTGTGAAGCGAACTCCGGCCAAGAGAAGAAGTTTAAGGGTGCGCTCACGGTTGTTGAAAATGGCCCAATAGATGGCTGACGTGTTGCTGGGGAGGATAAAAAGAGGATTAATGAGAATAAATGGAGTGAATGTCAGTAAAAATAAATAACTGAACGGCTGCACAGAAACAACACTTCCCTTGATCTAAATGAAAGAAACATTAACTTTGAATAGAACTTAACACATTACACCTTGAGGTTGAATTTTTCAGACTTGTGAGCTCTCTTATGAAAGCTAGATTACAGTTCCAGTGATACATTGACCGTGATAGTTAAAGGGTGGTGTTAGGACAGCTTGGCGCCCACTGGCTGTTCTGGCACCACCCTTAAACTATCATGGTCAAATTAATGTTGTGTTAGTGTATCAGGATTTAAAGGGTCAAAAGCAGCAGTAAAATAAATGCTGTAAAAAAAAAAAAAGTTCTGATACACCCACCTACCACCACCTCTCATTCACTCAGAGATGTATTTCATTTTTCAAATGCTCCAAGGGAGAGTCGGTGGATGAGAAGATTATTACACACACATACCATCATAAATTTTATGGGAGGGTGAATTGTTTTAAATGCTAAAACGGCTTACTTTTTTCTTACTGGGGTAATGGGAAATTAGATTTCTCAAACCGTGAACTGCTCGTAGACATAAAGGCACAGCAGGCTATCATATTATGCCCACCACACATGCTTAATCATACACAACATGCGCATCCATGTACAAGCACATGCATAAACCCACACAGTTTACAAATTGAACCCATTTAGCCCCGGATTCCCTACAGCAGGAGATGGATTGACCATGATAATTCAAGGGTAGTGCCAGATTAGCTTGGCGCTTTCAGGCACCAAGCTAATCTGGCACTACCCTTGAATTATCATGGTCAATCCATCTCCTGCAACTGGTACAGTCATTAGGCAACACTTCAAAAATTTGAGAAATGGGACCTTGGGGCAAAAAGGGTTAATAAATCAAACAATGTGCAAATTGTCACTTTTGTAAAAAATGGACATGCTGATTGGCAGACATAGTACAGTAAGCCGTACCAAGACCTTCTGATAGGGCAGAGAGAGAGAGAGAGAGAGTCAGGCAGACAGAAGTGCTGGGATATGGGAAGCATGGGAAAACGATCTAGCGATTCCTCACACTACTCACTTGTCGTCCACCAGATCAAGGGCTGCACCGTGTTGGATCAGCACCCTGGCGTTGCTCTCACATCCAAAGTACACACTGGCCAGCAGTGGAGTTTCCCGGAACCTGTCACGTGCGTTTATGTCTGCTCCGTTCTCCACCAACAAACGACACATCTCCGGCAGGTCGAGACGTGACACAAGGATGAGGGGGCTGTTGCCAAAAGCGTTGATGTGGTTGATGTTGCAGCCCAGATCCAGTGCTTGTTTAACAAGGTCCAAGTTCTGACTGAGTACCGCAGCATGGAAGAAATTCCCATGTGTGCACTCGAAGTTGGCGCCCGCTCCAGCTTTCAGGAGGTAGTGGACGATCTGAATGTTTCCGCTGAAGACGGCCATGAAGAGAGGAGTGGAGCCGTCAATGGTGCGCTGGTTCAAGAAACAGATTCTCCTCCAAGATTTTCTCTCTTCCAGCAAAAGACTAGCACCCCTAGCATGGTCTGCGTCATGTTCAGCTAATATGTCCGCAAAGTCTTCCCCTTCGAGGGATGCTAAGCACATGGAATGATCCCACAAGGTTCTGTCATATCCTTCAGCACCAAACTCTTTCTGAAACACTGGCTCCATCTCAGTGCTGTGCTGCTCTGGTTCCACTGACTCACTACTGTCTGACCGCAGAGCACCATTATCAGGGCCATCAGTTTCACTACCTTGAACTGGAGTTGGGTTATGAGACAGACTTCCAGTTTGAATGTCACCAAATGCACAAGCATTAGCACCGGACTGACCAGAAGACTCTGGTTTTGCTTGTACATCACACCGACATGTCATCAGCGGTCCTGAGAACAAAGCCTGGCTATGATTATGAGAATTACTATCACAGTCACTGGCACTAAGTATGGCATCACCCATGGAAGGCACCACTGATGAGGCTGTTTGACATTCTGCAGATTGAAGACAGGAACAATGGGGGCATATTGCAGTTTCTCCAGATGAGACATGCAAAACTGGTAGCACCTCAGTTGCGTAAATGCTGTCAGGATGGCCATTATTCTGTGTCTGACAATGAGAACAGTGTTCAGTCTTATGCTGTGTGTGCTGGCAGTGGCTGCTGCTGTCAGTACACCAGTCCTGGCTTCGTCCAGCCATGCTTACTGATGTATGTGATTGACCGACTTCACAATGTTGGACTTTTATGTCTTGAACTGTCTTAGATACACTTTCACTTGTTTCAGCTTCACTGCAAGGTCGGCTTGCTGCCTCACGGAGAGGTCTGCTTTTTGTCTCTTTATAAGGCGTTTCTGTCTGACCACAGCTTGCACATGACAAAGATTTATGTTCCTGACTACTAGTAATAGCTTCCGTGATGGAAACATAAGGATCATCACAATTTTTATCAGGAGTAGTCCCTCCTTGTGTAGTGTCATTATTTACTCTCCATGTGTTGACATCATCATTTTCTCCTCGTGTAGGGACATCATTTTCTCTCTGTGTGGTGACAGCATCATTTTCTCTGTGTGTGGTGACATTATCATTTTCTCTCTGTGTGATTTTGTTCTCTCTCTGTGTATTGTTTCCATTCTCGCTCCGTGTGCCTTCATCAGTCCCTGGAGGGAACCAATCCCAGCTTTTAGTTTTACTAGTGGGTAACACTGCTGTGCTGAATGCCACTTCACTGCGGGTCCAGTATTCGTCCACACTGGGTGCGCACTCGGCCAGCCTGTACAGCCCTTGCCACTTCATGCGACTGATGGAGTTCCAGTCAAAGTCCAGCATGAAAGACATCTCTGATGCCAAGAGCTTAGAGCGTCTGGAGGATGGGGCCTCGGAGGGTGGGGTGAAGATAGGGTTCCCCATCTGTAGCAACCTGTCCACAGAGAAGCCCCTTTTCATCCTCTGAACAGTAAGCCCCGCAGCCTTCTCCACCTCTTCCCCTATCAGGCCATCTTGACTGCACACGTCCTCCACCAGGAAGCGGACAAAGTCAAAGTTGCCCTTAAAGCAGGCAATGTGTAGCGGGGTGTAGATGCGTTGGAAGAAACTGATGATGGCCTTGCTGTTTGGCTGGGCCCCAGCATGCACCAGTCTCTTAGCGATCTCTGTTCCATTTGGCCGGTCAAGTGTGAGTGCTAGACCTAAAGGCGTGTGTCCCTCTGTGCTGGTTCTGTTCAGGTCAGCGTTATACTTGATGAGGGTGTCCACCAGGGAAACATCATCCTCCCTGATGGCCAGGTGGATGGGGGACTCCAGATTATCTCCGTACGTTTGATTCACATCTTCCCCGTGCTCAAGAAGCAACAGAGCCAAGTGTGCATTCTTGCGGATGATAGCGATAACTAACGGGCAATTGATGGTGAAAAGTTCACTGGGGGATGTGACAGTGGCCAGAAAATGTATGTCAGCCCCATACTGAATGAGAAGATTGGACACAGCAGGGTTTTTGTTCATGGCCAGCTGGATGGGAACTAGGTGGCCGCAGCAGGCAGCATTCACATGACCACCGTGCTGCAGCAGCATTTCTACCAGCGACACTTCGTTCAGCAGAATAGCTAGGCCCAGAGCGTTCATGTCCTCCATGCCATCAGACAGGTTCACGTCCGCCCCAAAGTCCAGAAGCAAACCCAGCAGCTGCTCATCGTACGTGGTGATGGCCGCCATGAGAGGAGTCTCCACGCCAGTGGCATAGTTCACGCCCTCTCCCCGGGCCAGCAGGTTTGCCACGATGTTGAAAATGTTTGATCGAAATGTGGACTTGAACACCTTGACACTCTTCCACACACAAGACCTCTGCATTCCATCCTCCCTTACTGTGCCCAGAAATGCCTGATATGCTTTAATCAACCTGTAGATGGGCCGTTTGGATTCACAAGTGCACACATGGCTGGAATCGAGGTTGCCTGTGATTTGTCTCTTCACATTCTCAAATCTTCCTTGGGAAATATCTTTACACAGCTGGCAGCATTCAGAAGTTTCTGCCGGTGGCGACTCTGCCATTGTACTGGTGGTCGACCTGTGATTAAACTCTGTCCTGATGTGTGATGATCGAGGTGCCCTGCTGTAATGCCCACATACGGAAGACACCTACTGACATTGCAGCTGCACTTGAAACTTGTCTGGACAGCAACTGGTGGTCAAGCAACCATTCATTATGATTCATTGCCAAGGACTCTAAGCACGTTCATGTTACACGCAGACAGGAAAACTGCGTGCTCCTGTAAACAACAAGCAGACAAAACTCACTGCATGGGGACGCAGATTGTGTTTTTGAAAACTTTGTTAATTCAATTTCAAGGTGAAAAAACTCCAGCCACCCAAGGAACACGGACACAAAGTGGTGTTGGCAAGAGGCATAGATCCTCATGAGACCCGCATTTGCGGGGGCTCATGAGGATCTATGCTTCTTGCATATGGATCATGTTTAGATTTTCTCAGCAGTGCTAAGAGTTTATTCACAGATGTTATTGATTCATTCAACAACAGCATAAAAGTGACTCAGATTACTGTATTTATCCCTTACCAAAGGAGTTTTATTTGGATTTCAGTTTACATACAATTATATATCATTATGCAGTCTCTGGGGTTAGGTTCAGGCATACTGCACAATGTGAACGTGAGTATGAACCACATTGTGAAAAGCAAACTCACAACATCTCTAGCTAGTTGTAAAAAAAAAAGAGAGACCTTTATTACTGTATGCATTGGAATCATTCATCTACTTCTGAAACAACAACAAAACATCGTTCCTCTCTTTCAGTTTATGGAACATTTTCCGTATCTAACGAAAATTTTTTTTACAGTGTTTTGATAGCGACGGAAAGAATGGATGGACAAATCTTGAGAAAAAAATAAGGAGGATGGAAGCTTCTAGTCATTTTCAGAACCTTTTTGTGCCTGCAAGTGCAATATCAGATGCACATGTTTTGTGCCTGCAATATCAGATGCACCTCTGCCACAGTGTTTCAAAAGATGTTTTTAAATCTGCGCTAAAAACACACCTTTTCCAACTCCATTACCCCAGTAATTAACATTGACTGCTGAGGATTCTGTTGTAGTTTTGCTGTAGTGCCTGGAATGTGTGTGTGTGTAATACTAATACTGTGTACAGTTTTTTTAAATTGTATTTTTGAAATTTGTAAGGTGCCTAGAGCTCTACCCGAGGTTAGGCGCCATAGAAATCATCATCATTATTATTTTTAAGTTTTTAAAGTTTGTGACAACAACAGCCTCCGTCCACACACCCCCTTGTACTCTTGTTGGTGTACACACCCAGCTTCAGGATCAGTAGTGATGTACTTATCCTGGCTGTGTTCACAGTACATGTACTTGACCGACTGCAGAGTGCCTGAGAGGATTTGTGTAAATTCTGTCCGTCCCCAAAACAATTTTTACATTTTTGCGCAAAGCATGCCTAACCCCAAACCCTCCTCCTATGCTACCCCAGCCTACACATGAAAGGATCAGTAATATTATTTTTTTTCTCTTTCTTGTGTGCCACCCTTACACAATGATACGGGTTTTTAAAAAAGGACATGGTGCCGTCAAAAGAAGAAAAGAACGATGCATCTGTGGAGTGAGACTGAGAGGGGCCCATAGCAACTATGGGTCAAACATACTATGGTGGCTTGGGTCCATAACCATTTGACTACAGCATATAGCTCATCCCCTGTTAACCGAGAGAGGTGCCATGGCGTGTGTTCTGTGTACATGAGTACAGGTAGGCCTCAAAGATGCTTAACCCCTTTAGCCCCAAGGTCCCATTTCTCAAATTATGGAGGTGTTGCCTAACGACTATGTACCAGTTGCAGGGGATGGATTGACCATGATAATTCAAGGCTAGTGCCAGATTAGCTTGGCGCCTTCAGGCGCCAAGCTAATCTGGCACTAGCCTTAAATTATCATGGTCAATCCATCTCCTGCTGCAGGGACTTGGGGCTAAATGGGTTAATACTGCCTCACCGTGTCTGTGTTTTACCGAAAGAAGTAGACCCAGACACAGTTATAATACATGTATATATTGTCTTCATACACCCAGACACAGTTATACACTATCTTTATAATCATCGTGGACTACGTTGTGTACATCCAATTCCCTAGTGTTCATGGTTGGTTCGATTTTATTTTGGGATCCATGGTCCCTTCTATGATATATTCGAAAAATATGGGCCTGAGGATCGAGCTTTCACTGAATACAAATACTGCTGTGCCACCGCATACGCAATCGTCCACCACCACAAACACAAGGGCAGAAAGCTACAGCATACGCGAAAATCTGAAAAGGCCCGAATTTCGCAACATCTAGAGTCTGATGTTAAACTGTTTAGCACAGTGCCGAGAAAGAGGCCATGTTGCTTTACTTTGCATCCACTGTTTTCACACTTTGATGGCATTACTTTGCAAATTCTACTTTGGAAGTCATGGCGCCAGTGTAATCTACTTTTATTTTCATTTCACAGGATATGCTAATTTACATAAAGAAAATCAGACATCAGCCTGACACTCATTTCCGTGCAAAGAAAGAGCTCAGTAAATGGACGTCTACAAGAATAAAGCTTGACTGTGCAAAATGCTTTCATACTAAACTTTCTGTGCCAATTGGCCGACAAGGTTGGTATAGATTTGTGGCAAAATGTCTACCGAGTTTGTTCCTTTCGGGGTTTTAGGCAGACGGTTGCTCTGAAGGTTGAAAACTGCTCTGGAATCAGAGTACATCTCCTTTTGTGATTTTCACACTGGAATAGCTTTCTGCCCTCATGTTATAGCATTGAGTTTGTGTGGTGGCTGGTTGCGCACGCAGCGGCGCAGCAGTATTCACATTCAGCAAAAGCTTGATCATCAGGCGCCTATGATCCGTTAGTTATATAATATGGAAGGAGATATCCTGCTTTAATTTCCTGCTATCTCAGATCATATGATCGAGATAGCTGGAAATAGAAGCACATCTCCTTCCATCTTCCCTTTGTCTGCCTACCAACTTCAACATCGTACAGAGACTGCTGTTTCTGCATGTCCAAACGAAACAAGCTGATTGATCATGCTGATGTTAGGTCAAGTGTCCATTCTTTCATTACTTGGAACGTTTGAATTATAAGCACTACTGCTGCACACATGCAATACTATGACAATAATGGTCAAACTTTTGATCACTGGTCAGCATGGGAAGAAGACAATATGAGCCTGTCAGGGGAATCTAGTGTACAGAAAATTGTGTCGCCCAAAGTCTAAGATGCACTCGATCAGAGTAGCTCCAAGGGACGCAATCTTACATTTCAATTCTGAGAATGCTCTGCTGTACTAATACCATAGAATTCCAGACTGGCAAGCTTGCACTATATCATCAGAACATCAACTGCCCTTTTTGTGGTTGCAAGGCTCACTAGATCTCGGAAGAGAGGGGGATGGCAGAGACGGAATGACAGACCTATCATTTTGAGCCTTCCACTGAAACCCCCACAAACTTGTAAAAATGAGATGAAATGCCAAGTTTAGGATCACATAACTAAATAATCTCTAGACTGACAATATGCCCACTTGCTGTACTGATCAAACCCAATACATAGTTTGAACTGCTCTTTTTACAGCTCTTATGATGAGATACTTTAGAAGATATGCCATTCTAAAAATGATTAAAAAAAAACAACAATGGCATGCATCGGATAGCATGCTTTACTATACTAGCAAGCTACGCTCACGCTATTTTCCGTGAAGCAATGCACACATGCTTACTGGACACTCACAAATGGGACAGAGACTAAATCTTCATGCCAAAGGTGTCCATTGAAGCGTCAACTTGCATCTCTTGGAGCTAAAAACTCTGATCGAGAGAATCTTTGGCTTTGGCCGAAGCCTTTGTCTGAAAGTAAAAGGTAATTACCCCACAATTTGCCTAGGTTGTTGCCTTTTCAAAAATAGTCCGTCTTCTTCCACTAAAACCTTCCATAAAGCTGTAGGGATGCATTCTGCACTATACTAGGGGTGCTATGTATACCAGTAAATTCTGGAGGCGCCTTCTAGTAGCTGTACTAATGCTGTGTTTGCAACTGACAGGTTGAGTCATATGTCTAGCAAGCCTCCCCCAATGGGGTGAAACCGGTCGTATGTGGCAAACCCAAATCTACCCAGAGAAGAAGTCACCTTTTGGGTCTGGATTCTCAATCTACCCAACAGCAGGCCAACATTGTATCGAAAACGCTTGGATGTTAGTTGAAATTTGTAGTTATGGACCACCATGGCATCATCATATCATCTTCATCCTCATCATCATGCAAAATGAAAAAAGTTTTAAAAAAAAAGAAGTTATTTCTAGAGCAGGGCTAGAAATTAACTTTTTTCTTTGGGGGCCACCGGGCCCCTTGATTGAAAAATTTGAGGGCCCACAAGCAACTTTCGGGGCCCAACTTTGAAAAATAATGCAAACAAAAAACAAAAGAATTATTGACAATATAATAAGTAGAAAGTACAATTTGTCTGATAATCTAACATAAAAACAATTGAATTTCCAATTTTGCTGAGTGATGTCATTTTTATTTGCCTTTTCTTTCACTTTCAAACATTACCAACAAAAAAGGAAAAAAAAAACACACACACACACACATTCAGTGACACACATATTCCAGTGACTAGTGAGCCTGAAATGGCCATTAAACAAAATAGAAAAAAAATCAAGTGAGTCTCTTGTATAATACTTTTCAGTTTTGTGACACATCATTAAATTTTTAATATGAGTAACCTAACAAAAAATCTGACCTCAATGCACAAAAGTTCAAAACAAAACCATGAAAGAGAACTAAACTTAACAGTACTCTTCCTGATAAACTAAAGTTAAACAAACAGATTTTGCCTTTTTTTTTTTTTTAATCATCTATTCATATTACACTTATGTGCACTTGAGTTAACAGAAGTTAACTAAAAATACAATAACAAAAAAAAAACCCCACAATACTATTACTGTGAGTGTGGGCACCGGTGTGGGTTGCTTCCCTTGGCCCAAATACGAAACTGCCGAGTAGAGCTAGCTGTAGCAGACGAATTATTTTGCGGGCCAAGCGGGCCCTTCGTTTTTCAACTTTCCGAGCCCGAAATCAACTTTGCGGGTTTTTGGCCCCGGGCCCCCGCTAATTTCTAGCCCTGTAGAGTGTTCTTTTCAATAAATATTAATAAGTTTTGGTTATGTTTTCTTTTCTGATTGGTTGAGCTGTGTGAATTTGCTGGATTGTTCTGGAAGTCTGTAATAATATAAAAGATGGTGTTAGAGAATATGCGTGTACATTGTATGAGAGACGCAGCACTTTGCTTCAAAAGTGTTGATGCATTGTAGAGGAGACACTATCAGTATCAGTGTTGGTGCATTTGTAGATCTATGCATTGTGTGAAGATTGCATCGCTGCAATAAAATATTGTTGGAACTGTTACTCCAGTGTGGAAAATAACCTTGTACCACGTGTGACGAGTTGCAGCTGAGTGAAGTTTCTTTACAAGAACCCTACGTGTGCGTCTGGTGTGATTGTATCATACTACGACTACCACATAACATATAAAAACACTATACTCCTTGAGAAGGCTATTTATGGGAAGAAAAAGAAAAATATTCAGTAATTCTGCACCACCAGGTAATACTTTTACCAAGACAAATCTGCGGCGGAAACTTACACAAAACAACGCACGGCTGTTCAAGGCCTCCCATTTAGTTTTGAGGCGCGCGCGCATGCCGGCGCTGTAAGATAAGGCTGGCAGAACAGAGCTGAGCGCAATCTGTTACGGCTGTGCAACTATAGTCGCGCTACTTTTGTCACTGTTTTACGTGAGCACGCTATCTGTGTACACGCTTAGCGCTGATTGTGCCACGTGGGATACATTTTAATGGTACCGGTCATTTACGGCATGTTCTTTAAGCTGTACTGAACGTATCTTGTATTTAAGACATACACTTAAAAGCTAAGAAAATAAGCTTTCTGTAGACACTAGACATGCTTAGGAAAGTGAAGATGAGCAATGCATGCAACGGACTAGAACACAGGCAACCAGCGCGCAGTTTACCGTGAAGACAACGCAAATCTGTTGCAAATGACACGTCTTTCAACTGTTCTAACTCATGCAAAGTACTTTTGCGAAAATTGTGGTTCAGGCCAGCGATCATCATATACAGCCACTGCGCTATGCACTACTCAAAATGTCTGATAGATTTACCTTGCGATCTCAGTGGGTCCTGAAATGGGATGATGCGTCATTGGTAATCCAGTGTTAGACAGACGGAAAGTTCTTGGGTTAACGTAATCTCCACATGTAGTTTATTTCGGAGGCAGTGAAAATGTTCGAAATAATTGACAGTTCATATGCAGGGTTAGCGACAGTGTCAGTTGCACACTTTGTATAGATAAAGTTGTCTTTAGCATTCCACTAAATCTTATAAAATCGGAAGAGCAATCCGGCCACTTTACTAAATCTTACAAATCGCATGGGACACCCACAGTGAAAATAATAAACACTCTTAATGGTGATCAAATGGCTATTTTGACTAGGTGTAAATTAGATAAACACACAACAGTGCAGGCTAAAATGTATCAGTCTCAAGACAGTTTATTTCACAGAGAGACTGAGTCTTGCGTGTACTTGTTACCGGCGGCTCTCTAAACATTCCCTTCAGATGTTTGTCTTCTTCATCTGTACATACGTCAATACCATGAAAAGCAGAAAGATCGTCTACATAATCAACGCACAGTTTAAAGTGTTATAGTCCATCTTTCCTTTGCCTTTTACTCGCTCTGCACAGCAAATCCTGCACAAACTACTCAATCGTTCCATATGGTTTGAATAGGAATATTGTGTGTCAGACTCCATTCTAAATGTCGGCGAAATACACTCACATGCTGGTCTATAAAACTTTCTATAAAAAATCACAGGTAAATCTATCCAGTAAAAGAAAAGCACTTACTTGTAGCACTCTGTTACACTATATCACTCATTGGAAATCCAAACAAAAGTATTTTGAAAGCACAGTCAAGGTTTAAAGCAAGCACAAATTTGGCACTCTGCCCACATAAAATAGTAAGCGTTTAAGAAGGCCTACTATCAGGCAGTACCAGACGCACTCGCCACTTGAACTGCTAGCGCGGCACTCCCTAACTAAATGTGTCGGTTTGTAGAAGAACTGAACAGCCGTGAACGAATCTGCTCCAATTCCATTGTGCACCATAATATCTAAAGGGAACTTAGGTGTATCAAAAGTGTGAGGATCCAAAATATCTTGTGCGTCATGACAAATTACCTGGTAATGTGAGGATCCAAAATATCTTATGCGTCATGACAAATTACCTGGTAAGTTAATACATGAAGCATTATTTGCAGTTGGATTCAGGGCCTAGGTTCTAGAGCCCAAAATAATGACCGAGGCCTGGTCTGATGTTACACACACAGCATTTTGGGCCAAAAGTACGTTCTACAGCAAGGGTAGCATAACTAGACATGACGTAATTGTGATCTTGTTACTTCAGTTGTCTGAGGCTGATGTGCATGCTACTAAATTTACCCCACCACTACCCATCCTAAGGGCAGCAGATGTCTTGATGATGCAATGCAAGATCACCAGCCTAAAATTCCAAGGCTGTAGTACAGCACAGCATTCTCAGAATTGAAATATATATATATATATATATATATATATATATATATATATATATATATATATATATATATATATATATATATATATATATATATATATATGCAGCTTTTTGTTGAAACGAAAATGACTGTGTGATTCACAGACATACGTCTGATCGATCGCCTCGAGAGCGAAACGTTAGCAAAGAAACATATGCCGATGGGAACGGGCGAACTCCCCAAAATAAATTACATCTGTTGGACGACAATATTAACCATTAAAGCAAATACACTACATCAACCTACCCATCCAAATGGATGTGAAGCGAACTGGACAGCAGCGACGGTCAGTCTGACGACAGGCACAGTGATGACCTTGGCCTTTCATCTGATACGAAGCTGTACATAATTAGTTTAGAATCTATAAAAATTGTGCAGGTAGCAACGGCATATAAGCTTATTAGTACACCACAGGTACTTGTGTATATCACATATTGTAAAATAAAACTTACGTCATACGGATGTAACAGAACTTGGTTTTTGAAAATACGTCAATGCGGTTTATTTTACGAGGTCTAGCTCTATTGTCAGCGCGAAACACCTTTCCGTCCAAAATGAGTTTGTCACTACGGTAAGTTGAAACCTTTAAAACGGATTTGTGACCAAATGAAAGGTTCGTCAGTACAGATAACATAACTATGACGACTGATATTGAAACTGTTACGCTTTTGCGGATAGCGGTATTTTATAAATATTTTGTTTCGAGAAAAATATTCCAGTGCCGATTCATGTCCGTGCTCGTCTGCTATAATAATAATAATGAGTATTTATATAGCGCTTAATCTTACTCAAAAGCTCTAAGCGCTTTACAATCTGTACACAAAAATAAAAATACAATGACATATGCACATAACAAACAAAGCACAATGCCCGAACACACCACTTTTACAATAAACTAAATAACAATACATACATAATAATTTATATTCTAATTAACATTCAGTCTAAACAAGGAGGATTGCAGAACTACAACTAAGGCATCAAACACTGGCAGTTATTCAAAGTAAAGCTTGAAGAGGTGAGTTTTCAACGACCTCTTGAAGTCAGAGACAGACTCACTGTTTCTGACCTCAAGAGGAAGTGTATTCCATAACACTGGGGCTTGATAAACAAAAGTGCGCTGACCAAATGATTTAGTTTGGACAGAAGGTACACACAACTTCTGTTTATCAGAAGAGGAGCGGAGCTCACGAGAGGGTGTATACACATGCAGCAAAGAGGACAAGTATTCTGGGCTGGTGCCTGAAAGGCAGTTAAAACAGATTGACATAACTTTGTATTGAATACGTGAGGACACAGGTAGCCAGTGAAGGGACTTCAAGATGGGTGTGACATGCTCAGTCTTACGGACTCTCACAACAAGCCGGGCTGCATTGTTCTGAATTTTTTGGAGGTGATCAATGAGATACTGAGGGCAGCCACAAAGCAAAGAGTTACAATAATCTAGCTTGGACAGCACAAATGCACAAACTAGTGTTTTAGTGGCTTCCACGGTCAGCAGGTGACGAACTGAACTAATACGACGAAGTTCCAGATAAGCGGATCTACACACTGCACTGACATGCTGTGACATAGATAACTCGCTGTCCCAGGTTTCTCACACTCGCAGAGAAGCCAATGAGTGTTCCATCCACAGACAATGATGACGGTAAAGGCAGGGACGAAGATAATCTTGGATTAGCTACCAACATTGCTTCAGTTTTGCCATCATTTAACATCAGTTTGTTGGTGGTCATCCATGATTTGACATGGTCAATGCACTGGCTTATACTTTGGACGGCATTCACAGCTCGCTCGACAGTATCACTTTTGTACATCTGCGTATCATCTGCAAATGCATGATGGGAAATGGAGCGACTACAAATCAGGTCGGACAGGGGCTGAACATACAGTAAGAACAATACAGGTCCTAGGACCGAGCCCTGGGGTACACCAAACCGAAGAGGTGATGGCTCAGAACGACAGCCGTCGACAGAAACAATCTGGGATCGTTCAGTCAGGTATGAACTAAACCATGCCAAGACTGTGCCTTCAATGCCAAATACAGATTGAAGACGGCACAGCAAAATTTCATGGTCAATAGTGTCGAACGCACTGGACAGGTCCAGCAAAGCAAGGACTGTGATCTTACGCTCGTCCAAAGCACAAAGCAGGTCATTGAATATCTTCAGCAAAGCTGTTTCAGTGCTACGATGGGGACGATATGCAGACTGGAATACACTGAACAGACTATTAGAGTTGACATGCTTTAAAGTTTGAACAAGGACAATTTTCTCAAGAATCTTTGATAGAAATGTAAGATTGGAAACTGGGCGATAGTTTTTCAGTACATTTGGGTCTAAAGATGGTTTCTTCAATAGGGGCTTTACAAGTGCAGTCTTGAAGCTCTCAGGAAAAATACCAGTGGAGAGAGAGTTGTTGATGACTTGTGTAATGGCAGGCAACACTTCATCCAGGCACTCGTACAACAAGGGAGTGGGTATGGGGTCTAACTCACAATGTCTACAGTACTGCATTTCAGGGGTGCCGGTGGTGTTTTCTGTGTTGTGTGCGTGTACTCACAGGGTCGAAAAAATGCGCAAGACCTGAAAAAAAGCGTAACACTTACTCCAGGTCCATAACTAAAGAATTTCTGGGGTGAACTGCAGTTACGAAAATCACTTGTTAAAAAAATCAGCTTTCCTGTCGGCTATGGCTGTAAAATGTTCCCACAGTCGGTCAACCGCAACCATTACCTGTCCAAGTCACCCTAGTGACTGAACAGTGTTTAGCTGACATGTAAGTCACCGACCTCAATCAAAAAAATAGTGTCGTCTCATATCTATGTATGTGTGTACGCACTTGGACACCTCACACAAATGCTTGAGGTACCATTGCACAAATCTGAAGATGCATTTCAGCATCAGTTGTGTTTGTAACTTTGTTATGCCTTGTCAACACACCTAATAAAATGAAACAAGCAGTTTGGACAAGCAGCGAAAGCACACTCGTAGTCACACTTATCTGTTTTGCACTGCTGTTAGCGTGTCAGTCAATTTTTAGCTGTTTCTTGCTCTGATAGTGTTGTATTTCTAGAATGGAGTGGAGTCATTATAATAATAATAATAGTGAGTACTTGTATAGCGCCTAACCTCAGATTAGAGCTCTAGGTGCTTAACAAAAACTAATTGTACAAAAGTAGATAATAGCACTGTCAGGGGAGAGAAGTGTGCATGATCGACCAGTGATCATAGATCTACTGTGGCCAAAGCACAAAAAAAAAAAGATAGGAGAGGGGGCGCTAAAAAAAGTGACTGAAAGCAATGCATATGGAAGCCCCCCTATCTTTTTTTTGTGCTTGGCCACAGTAGATCTAGATCACTGGTCGATCATGCACACTTCTCTCCCCTGACAGTGCTATTATCTACTTTACTTTGTAACCTTCCTAAAATATTAGCACTGGCAGTCTCCCCTTTTCTTTTCATTTAATTGTACAAAAATTAACTAATTACAAAAACGCAATTTACAAAAAGTACAAAAACAAAATACAACGCACACTGTAAACAAGCTATAAAGTGAGCTTATGGACTCATACTCACATTCACGTACACATGCACACACACACACTACTTCTAACATAGAGATGACTTTAACACAGGTGTGTGACAAAGTCATTTGTAGCAGACAGAAAAAATATGGGTCTTTAGGGCTCGCTTGAATGCCTCTCGCGAATCCACGTATCTCAGTTTGCGTGGGAGGTCATTCCAAACAACTGGGCTCTGGAACCTGAATGACCTCTCACCGAACGACTTTGTTTTGACAAGAGGGATACGTAAAACTTGAGAGTCGGCAGCGGAGCGCAAATTCTGTCTTGAGGGTGTATACATCTGGAGGAGAGAGGCTAGGTAGTGTGGGCAGGAACAGGTAATACAACTGTGAGTCATGCATGAAATTTTGTACTGAATCCTAGCTGTTACAAGTAGCCAGTGAAGAGCAGACAGATGGGGTGTGATATAATCTGATCTAGGGACTCTAAAAATCAACCTAGCAGCTTAGTTTTGAATTTTCTGGAGTTTGCCAATCAGACACTGGGAACAGCCAGCCAAAAGAGCAATGCAATAGTCTAATTTAGACAAAACAAAAGCGCAGACAAGTACTTTAGTTGCTTCAGGTGTCAGATAGTGGCAGACTGAAGCAGTATGTCGCAGTTCAGTATAGGCGGATCTGCAAACGTTGTTCAAATGAAGGCGCATGGACAGGCTACTGTCAAGTGTGACACCCAGATTTTTTACATGGGTGGAGAAGGGGACAGTGGCACCACAGATTTGTAATGACTGGGGAAGTGTCGGCGTCTTCGTCAACCTCGGGGAAGGAATGATCATGGCTTCAGTTTTTCCGTCATTCAACTGTAATTTGTTTGAAGTCATCCACATCTTGGTTTCCGAGACACGCTCCTGAAGGCTCTCGATTGTGTCCATAATCTGATCAGGTGAACATGAGGCATGTTTGTGGTCATTGTCAGGTGACTGGATATAAAAGATGACGTGTGATGAACTGGATTGTCCTGTGTATCAGCTAGACCAGTATGTATAGTGTTTCATAACCATCTGTTACAGAAGTATATCTTTGAACAGCTATGGCGGTAGGTGGTCTTCGAAATTCATAATTTACGCACAAAAAATGCAATAAACCTTGACCCGTTTCATCCGCTTCTTCTTCTTCATGGTGATGACCATACACCTACATCATGTGGAAGATTATGTATGTAAGAAGTCTGCAATTATATATGTGTGTGTCACATTTGTTGAAGGCAATTTTCCAAGAAAGCTAATTCAGCACTCGGATATCCTCAGAAGAAATCTCAGGAACTGGCCTACTGACTTCAGCATAACAGCTGGCTTAGCACAAAGCAGATTGCCCTAGATACATATTGGGATCCCTTTAGGGCTCGGGAAGTTCCCCGCGTTGCATAGGAGCATCAGTGCATCAGCCGCCATCTTAAGAGGATAGAATAGCCTTCAGATTGTAGCGAAGTAGTGTTTTAAAACGATTTTCTTCATGTTTCTTCCTCTTTGGAAACAAAGGAAAACAGATTCTGGTCAGCGGTTTCCTACGGTGATGGCAAGACTTGCTGTTATTGCCTATAGGACATCAGGACTTTCCTGACATTGTCCTGACAGCGATTTCCCAATGAGCGCTTAGTCCTGTATCCTCACAAGATAGCCGCCACGACTAGATGACGTCAGCTTCCCGAGCCCTATGGTAAATCATGCAGTAATTGACTTGAAAAAGTCCAAAGACAAGCTGCCTGTTTTATCATTGGCGATGGCAAGGATGCTGATAGTGATAGTGCAGAAAAGGGGGGAGGCTTTGGGGGGGGGGGGGGGGGGGGGTAATGAGGATGGTTAGCTGTATTGGGCAGTGAAGGATTCCAGGCTCGGGCTGACACCACTGCGATGGAAGACTTTAAATCGTGGTAGAACTGTCAGTCTGAACAATATGACACATACTTGAAGTTGATAGTACTTGGAGTGGCAAGATGTGCTGATGGTAGCTGTAGTGCAATCCATAATTACCCAAAATATTTGACCGCTCAAATCTCCCCTTGTGAAGTCTGATTTCAGAACGATTACTGTAGCTCGTCAATGAATCCTTGCATTCACGCTGCATAAGTACTGCGACACACAGTGCTCAGACGTAGCCCCATACCCATACTACAGTACTGCTTATTAAGGCGGCACAGTCACCCAGACTTGGGTACCAAAATCATTCAAAACAGTGTCGGCTGTCTAATCCACGTACAGCTTTGAAATTTGGCAGAGTGATAGCAGAAATGTGGTACTTTAGTGTGATAACAATTATTTAAACCTGCTCATTGATTTAGATGCCCAAAAAATTAAATATTTGAAAATATGCTTTTATCATATAGCGAAAAATGCCTGGCAGTGTCAAACTCACCAGTGCACAACAAAAAGAGATTGAGCCACAACTCTTTTACAGCAGAATATATGTATGTAGGACTATAGTATGAACCTCAATGTTTATTCTTGTGTCAATAGTTTGTCAGTTATGGCATTTGCAAATTTACGTTAAAATTTTCGTAAAAATACAGCACACACTCCCACATAAATTTGTTCAGAATCAGTTTAGTCCAATAATCCTGCTTCATGCCAAAGCAGCAGCACCCAGCAGCATTTGTGCAAAATTTGAAGAAAATCCATCAACAAATGTGGAAATTATCTGGAATAAAGTGTGCATATATAGCGTATTTCAGCAAACTTTCGGCATGCAAAAATCTGGTGTTTTCCTACCTTTGTACAGTCAATAACCCCCAGCCTGGTATGGATGACCTTCTCTGACTGCTTGGTCTTCATCTATACCCAGTCTTCTGCGTCTTCTGGCCTGACGGAGCTCCTTTGAAGCTAGTTTAGCCTGCCGTTGTGCATTTTTGACGCGGAATACATCTGTTTCCTCACAATATGCACGACAGAACTGTCCCGGAGTAATGTCCATGGTTTGCAGGATAGCCATCAAGGCAGAGCACCCATCATTGAACAAACAGACTGCCACTGCGACAGCTGTTTCTACTGTTCTCAGACCATGATTTTTTTTCTTGGGGCACAATCTCCATATTAGTAATTATTAGGCTATTTAGTGACTCATTTCTGAGACGCGTACCGACTCTCTTCTGTGCATGTCCTAAACATTCTAGTTTGTCAATCTTTATGTCATCATACGGGTTTTGTTCACAAAATTTCTTGTAAGTATTTGTGTCCCCATCCCCCACAAACCCTGTGTATCTAAGCCTGTATTGTGTCACTGATCTATTAAAAATGTCACATGCACCTGCCGCCTCCATGGAGCCACTTGACCCTTCATGTGTCAGTGTGCAGTCCCTTTCATGCTCAGCATTCCAATTCCTATACCTGTCAGACTGTGGGTGTTGTTTCTTCCAATAATCACATGACTTGCACAGTTTGCTCTTGCTCTCAGTATCCAAAACTTTACCAGTTTTCATCCCAATGGTAGTTACTACACCTATTTTTGATGAATGACCTACAGTCATCCAAGTGCCGTCAGTTGACACATGAATGTCGCGAGTGTTGTCACCCTCTATTACCTCAACCTTGTCATATTCAGCTGTTGCTGCTGTTTGCATGCTGATTTTCTGTACAGAAGTGCTTGCTTTGTGTATTGTTTTCTTTATTGCTTTGTAGCTACTGTCTCTAGATGGTTTGGGCAAGTCCATGACACCACAGAATGTTTCTAATTCTGATCTGCCCCCCCCCCCCCCCCCCCCCAATGCACCGCATGGCAAATGCTGCTCTTCTGTTTACTAAATTTACTACAGAATTACCTACTGATGTCTGTAGGGAAGAAGAGAAAGTAGGCTGGTTGTCACAGTGTTGATTGCTGCAGTGAAAAACAAATGAACTGGCCAGTTCTACCTCATATAACTGAACAGTATGATGACAGTGTCCGCACACTAAGTTTATGGATATGTTCTCACTAAGAATTTTTACATCAATTATTCTGTTACCTTCTGGAGTCTCCACTTCGTTATCCAGTCCACAGTCTTCATCACTGCCTTCATTATCAATATCACTGTCTGATAAATCACTATCTGGTTCAGACTCATCACTGCTGTCAAAAATTAGCTTATACAAGTCTTGCACTTTTTCACCAGACCGAGTGGGCGTGTCAACTTGACTATTTTGATTGTTTGAACTGGTCCCAGCGACCACCGGCAGAAGCGAAACAGAATCCACACGAAGCCCACTTTGCACATCACTATTTTCACCTGTTTCCGATCTTTTGGCGTGTTGATTACCACAAAATTTACGTTTCTTGGGCTTTGAAGGCCCAAACATACGATCACTAGGCATGTTCGCACCAAAACACAACAGTACATACACAAAAAACTGGTAAAAGTTGAATGAAATATTCATACTGGCTTCAAACTGTCCGCCATATTTGCTCAAAAACACCAGGGAGTAGCTAATTGTACCGTAGTATAGGGGGAGTGGCTCATTATTTATAGAAAATGCAAATGATCGGAGGGGAGCCAATTATAGTATTTTGGCTGCCATTTTGAACATTTTGACAGTGACCCTTACCCTCTTTGGATGCTAATAACTAAAAAACTACTGCAGTCAAAGCAAAAATATTATTATCAATTGAAATTAGAATGATTTCTAAATAAAATTATATATCAAAATTCATGTATCCCAAAAAATGATTTTTCATGCATAGTCTGGGTGACTTTGCTACCTTAATAGATTTAAATGTAGCCAAGGGCCAGCATACATTGTTATGATGTATTGCCAGTCCAGCAGTTCTTGAGATTCTATGCCTGTTGCAAGAGAGACTACCGGTATGATGATAGCAGCCGCCGGCAGTGCAATCATGCCTCACCCTGCCTTTCGCAAAAGACAGATTCACATGAACCTCTGCAAGCACTGTGTCAGCCTCAGTCTCGTTTTACATTATCACATTGTAACTGTATCTGTGTTTACTTTATGTCTACATTTATTTGGCAATGCTGCACAATATGCTCAGTTACCGCACATGGACAAGCAGAGTTCTTTTTCCATCCCTTTTCGCTCTGCTTTGGTTTCTCTCTAGCAACAGTACAGATCTCATTCTCAGTCTGAGCAACATGTTTACTGTGTAAGTCTTGGTACCTATCCGACTTGTGATGCCTGCTGGCGTTAGAGCCAAAGCTACTTGCTTTGTTTCACGACAGCATGGTTACATGGGATACTGAAGAGTAATGTGTTGTACTTTGTGTCACAAAGCTAATATGTGGTGACCCTGCATTCTTACAACCATGTTCTTTTTAAGACCAAGTCGCAGTCCTGATTCTGAATGGCACAGTTCTATACAATCCTCAGGGTGAAAATCTGACAAGTAGGTCAGATTCAGGGCAGCACAGGGACAGGGCAGGTAATCGAGTATCATAGTCAACTGACGTAACATAGATGATGGAGCCAGTAAGACATTGAGCTCCAATGAGCCCCTGACTTTTCAGAGACAATCTATGATTCATGGTGACGGAGATGATGGACAGCTAGCCTGTAGACTTTCTGTGCCAAGAAATCAAGTGGGTGTTGGGGATGGAAGGTGAAGACGGTCAGGCAGTATTGATTTTCCACAGGGGCAGGGTGGTACATGATGTGACATTCTATAGCCTTGTATGTTTTGCAGATAATGTTTGAACTATCCATATTTCAAGAAAACGGTAAGAACAGGAGCCACTAAATTGGGATCTGATTTAAACACATTCTTGTGTGAATCCCCCCTTTGTGGGTTCTACCATTTGGGATGAATAAGGGCTGTTGGTGTTTCAATTCAAACCATGTAATAACAGTTAAGGGGTGGATCGGCGTGCCTCTGCAAGGTAAAATTAGTGCCTCAAAATTTCGACCATGACACCTCCACAGGCAATCAATTTTTTTTCAAAACTCCTATATAATATTTGACAAAGAGCTGAAAAATCTGAAAATACGCATGTAAAAAGTGGTTGAATATTTAGGGTAATTACTGTAATGAGGTTGTCACTGTGGATGTTTGCTGCTAGGTCAAGTTAATGGGGATCTAGCATGGTAATGTGTGACATCTTTCTATGGGTTTCTAGTGAAGTCCATTTAACCCATTACATCCTGAGGCTGATTAAAAAAAAAATGTGCATATTGTGTCATGTTAGTTGTTACTTTCTCAGTTTCTGGGATCTCCTAGTACCCCACTGCAATTTGGGGAGATTTGCTATGTCTAAGTCATGAAAACAGCATGCAAACCAGCAGCTTTTCAGGTACTCACTGAACAAACATTTACCGATTTTCAAACACTTGGTGTTATACTATAGACTATTCTACTGTTGTCAAGAGGGTTTACCTTTGTCACATCGTTGCCTGTGAAATGTTGGAAACAACAGCCAAAACGTGAAAACTTTAGCACTGGATTTCCAAATGACCCCGTGTGTGGACTGCACTCTGTGGACAAGTTTGTTCTTGTGACTCAGTTTATTTGGCAAAGCCTACATTCATAAAATTGACGTCATGGACTTCCCATATAACCTGACTCTGCAGCTCGTACAATTTAGGTGATGATGCTCTTTTGCGTGTTCCAAACTTTAACGTCACAGATGTATCCATTTGTTGTGCAAGTTCCTGCGGCTGCACGACTATGGGGCTAAATAAGATTCTAAATCGCCACGATAAGCATACCTGCAAGATAGCTGACAGCTAACTTGACTCGCTAAATTGGTTGCATGTCCTGAATTTAACTTGCAGCTAAGTAGCTTGCAGCTAGAGCACCTAGCTTGAAGATAGCAAATGTCAATTGCAGCTGTGATATCGACAATATTCTTTATTAAGTTCTACTGTGACGTCAACATTTCTTCTGCTGCATTCAGTGCAGGAATGTATGTCCAATATGGCTCTGTGTAGGTTCCATGGAGAATGTTAGTGAAAGCCGGAGACAACTCTGCATTTTGCTATCTGTGGCTGAGTCATCAAAATGAAGTGTTTGTATGCTATCATTTCTAGACAGATCGTGCGACTCCCATTTTCAAACCGTTATATTCATAGTCACCTTGAGCGTTGCTCTCAGTGACTATGTATCAAACAGTTTTGAGAATGGGAGTCGCTTGGTCTGTCTAGAAATGATAGTATACGGTCACTCCACTTAATTGCTATATAGGCACCATCCTTGGGCTATCACAGTCAAATTTATTTCAAGCAATAGTATATCAGGATAAAAAGGTTATCCCTCTTGCAGTTCCACTCTGGATGGCTCTATTTTGCGGATGTCGTTTGTGGTGTGTGTGCCCCATACTGTGCTGCTGTATTCTACTAGCCCTTATCATTCGGAATACACCAGTGTGTGAAATAAGTTTAACTAAAATAGTTCAAGGGTGGTGCCAGGATAGCTTGGCGCTTCTGGGCGGCAAGCTATTCTGGCACCACACTTGAACTAAAGCCATTGGTCTCTATCCTTTCCTTATCTGTAAGTACTATAATGTAGCCTGCATATGGCAGCATACAAATTTGAAGCTCTTAGCCTCAGTATGATATGGGTTAAAGTCAGAACCCGTGTAGAGTTACAAGCTCTCCCCTTTGCTGCCACTGAACTGATGCACTGCTTGATCTCGTGGCAGAACTGAGTTTGGCCTGGACAAGACCAAGAAAAAGAAGAAACGAGAACTTGCTGATGAGCAGAAACAGGAGATAAAGGAGGCGTTCGATCTGTTTGACACGGACAAGGACCGATACATTGACTACCATGAGTTGAAGGTATAGCCAGGTTGAACCCCGTTTTTACCCCCAAGGCTGCATTTCCGAAATTTTCAGGGTGTCGTTTTGCGACTATGTATACCAAATTGCAGGAGGTGGATCGACCATGATAATTCAAGAGTAGTGCCGGATTAGCTTGGCGCCTTCATGGTCGATCCATCTCCTGCTGTAGTGCGTCAGGGCTGAATGCGTTAACCCCTTCTACCCCCCCCCCCACCCTGATTTATATCAAAGAAAATTTTTTAAATTGTGTTTTATTTTCACCTGAAGTAACCAATACATTATGTCTACGATCTTTTTAATGCACGTTAGGATTTTATAGATAGACTATATAAACTTTGTTTTCTTTCATTTAAAGGGAACCGTAATAATGTTAGGATTTTATAGATAGACTACAAACTTTAAGTTTTCTTTTATTTAAAGGGAACCCTAATAATGTGTTTTTACTGCATTTTCTTTGATTTGAAGCATGGTAGTTTTATTTAATTGAAATAACCAAGAACATAAACGTGCTCGGGAAAACAAGAAATAGTGCTTAGACTAAAGGGTTCAAGTGGATTATCTAAAAAATTGTTCAGAGAGTATTTTTTTTAATGGATCCCAGAATGCAAGGTTGTTACGTTTGTGGTTGTGTTATTCTTTTAGAACATGTGTGTGTTAATCATAGGAAAGACCCGATATTCATTTGAGTTATTCTGGATGCGAATTACCTACCTTTTTTTAGTAGAATTCATTTCTTTTGCATGGAGAAATGCGATCGATTTTTGTTGGAGGTGTATTTTCGCTACATTGTTGTAAAGTTTGACATACATTAGGCTGGAAGGTTCGGGCAGGGTCGCGACTTTTCTAGTGACCTCAAATATGATGTCAAAGTAAACATGTTTGGCTACACTTAGTGACATTTAGGAACTTCATGGATTTTCTGGAATATGCCAAGATATTAGTGGAAGGCTGGAATAAGATCTAGGGTGTTGTTTTTCATGAATATTAATGAGTTTTGGTTACATTTTTTTTTCTGATTGATTGGGTTGTGTAGTTTGCGGGATTGTTCTGGAAATCTGTATAACTATAAAAGGAGGTGTTGGCGAATTATGTGTGTACATTGTATGAGAGATGCAGTGTGTCAAAAGTGTTGATGCATTGTACAGGAGACAGTGAATCAGTGTGGGTGCATTGTATGGGAGACGCAGTGTATCAGAATTGTGGATGCATTTTTAGAGAGACAGTGTATCAACAACGTATGGATGCATTGTGCTGAGAGTGCATCCCAGTTTAGACCAGGCATTTTGTCTACTTACTACTATTGGTGGTGAAATGTAGCCGATAACAGCCGTCAAAGCAGAATAAGTGACATGCTTACCCTGGTGCCTCAAAGCTTACACATGCACTTTTGATGTCATAAGAACCAGTAATTCTCTCTTGTAAATCTGAGACTGATGATTCATGAGAAAAGCATTCTCTAACCTATCTCTACCAGATACCTAGCTTCAAATCATTGTAGACACTAGCACAGAACTCCTAAGCTTTTGCAAGATGCCGCCTTTGCTTTAATATTGACAAAAAAAGCTACTATCACAGTCAAATTTATTTCAAGCAATAGTATATTAGGATAAAAAGGTTATCCCTCTTGCAGTTCCACTCTGGAACTGTCAACTCAAACCCACATTTTTTAAGGTTGGAATCTATGCACTTCCATGCTCCATGATGTGTCATTTCAATACACAGGCTATGCTAGATTTCTTATCACACTTTGACTTTAGTATGTGCTCACGTTACTGGGTTGTTGCAAAATTAGGTCGTCAGGTGATGGGGTTAGAAATCACTAGGTAAATCAGATATTGTTAATCTACCCCTGAAAATGGTTTGTGAGTGGTATAAAAAAAACTTTTCTAATTTTCAGGTAAAATCTTAATTTCAATGTAGACAAACACCCAAAAACATTGTTTTCTTGTCGTCATAGTGTTAACCAGTTATTTTCTTTTTTTTTATGGCAGTCACACTTTGGTTTGGATTTGTTATTATCATTATTTTAGTTAGTGTTTGACTAGGGATTATGATTTCACAGTTTGCATCCACTGATCCAGTGTACAGAGTAGAACTTGTTTTCTTCATCAACTTTGTTTTCACATGAGTTTTGTTTTGATGGTTCCCTATGTTTAGCCGTTTACTGATGTCAAACAGTACAGTTGCAAATGTTCATGCCTCCATCTGATCTATTTCAGGTTGCAATGCGAGCACTTGGCTTTGACGTAAAGAAGGCAGATGTTCTGAAAATTCTGCGAGACTATGACAGGGAAGGAACAGGCAAAATCAGTTTTGATGATTTTAATGAGACAAGTAAGTGCAGTCTGTATAAAAACTCCTTAACCCATATCATACTGAAAGCTTCAAATTTGTACACTGCCATAGGATGAAAAAGAAAATGCTACAGATGAATCAATGCCTGTTTTAGACATGTCTGACAAAGTATAAATACAAATCGAAAAAAGAAAATAATCTGTTTTGTGTTGACACAATTGAGGATCGACTGAGGGGGGTATGATACCCGTTTCGGATGCACCATAGGGACACATGCAATGCACCCACTCTAATTAAATTTAATATGCACCATTTTGTGAACATTAAATGTTCAGTCAAAGAGTAAATGTACTTTTTGAGGTGATAAAAAAATAAATCACCTAAACGAAAGGTTAGAGCTGCGTCAAAACTTGGGACTACCGTAGCATCTGAAACGTCGTACCAAATCATTTCACCACAAAAGCAAGAACAGTTGTTTTCCAGTCGTTAAGCACAAGCAAGGTATAAAAACAAGTGAAACAATATGGGAACCAAAAACAATAAAATTATAATAGTTGCATCTCCTAAATATTACACAAGTTTTGTTAGTTATGATGTTTCAGATGTCACGGGACACCATGAATGAAAGAACACTTGTTTTGACTTGTTATTAGGCATCATTTCCAGTTCTGTTCTGGGGGACATGCAGTCATTGATAGCATAAGATACCTCATAAAATATAGATATATAGAGAGAAATGTTGCAAATGGTAATGGTAGGCAGTTTGATCAGGATTGGCTTCTATATTTACCAGCGTTGCTAGAGTTGTGAAAGTGTGGGTCTGAGGGTGTGGAGCAGAGGTACAAGGCTTGTGTACACAAGATGAATGTTTATTTGCAATGTACTTGTTCAGTTTTGTGTGTATTAATAAATGCTTTAGTTGAACTTTTTATTAAATAAGTGAACGTGTTAGAAAATTAAATGTACAATAAAACAAAACCAAAAAAAAAAAAAAAACCAACAAAAAAAGATTTTGGGGGTGGGGTGTCTGTAAATATGAACAGTCTCACACACACACACACACACACACACACACACACATGAAAATGATCCAATGAATACAGTTCATCATTTATTGTAAATATCAGAGAAAAATAAAACCAGATAAGAAATTTAATATAAAAAAAAGAAGAAAAAAAGCACTCAACAAAGCGTTGGCAGAAACAGATAAAAAATCATAACCCTCCACCCTCCATTCCCTCAAACTGTTGCAAGTTGGAACAGAACCAACTTTAGCTATTATTGTGTCCATGGACATGAGCTGCACATCAGCAACTGCTGGGTACACAAAGAATGTCTTTGTCATGTGGGGATGTAAAAATCTGATGATGTCCTTGTCAATATATTCTGTGACCACTCCTGCACACATAAAGAACAAGTATCATTAAAAACTGCCGAGTCAGGCCCCAAATCAAAACACTCATTGAAAGAAGGAAAGAAAAAGTTTTGTCAAATATAAACAAAAAAGTTTTAATGATTTAGTCTTTGCACAATCTTCCCCCACCCCGGGTCTGCCCTGGGGGACTTGGGTGGGGTTAACTACTTTTTAGTTCCCAGGGTCACCCTGGTCAGCCCCACAGGGTGGGTTTTTCTCTCTATTTTGGGGCATCTGTTTCTGTCTACCCGTGGTCCATTCACCTGTATATTCCTATTTTAAACTCTCCCAACTGTCTGCGCTGCCTGTAGCTCTTGATGTTGGATGTGTGTTGCTAAATGGTCTTAGCCTTATTTAGGCCCCTTTTCGTAGGTTTATTTAACGTATTGGACCGGCTGGCGACATACATTCAATATTTTGTTTAGTTTTTTTTTTCACAAGCAGTGCAGGCACGTCCTGAGAAAGCCTTGTTGCTGTCGGGACGTTGTACAATGTACAGTCAATATTCACAATCTTGAAAGTCTACATGTTCATGTTTCCGATGCTGCATGGGACTTTACACAAAAATGCAATCGTGACGTCCCATGACACATCCTAAACAAACTTCACCTAACTTTGAATTTTTTTTAGGTTTTAAGGCATTTAGAAAGAAAATCACTACACGATTGATGAACACTATGAGTTCTTGCACACAAGATTAATTTTGGTGCTGTGTCAGATTTGTTTGAAAATGATGAAAATGTCACAAAATTCATTACCGATGTTCCACGAGACAGAGAGTAAACGTAAGCACAGTCTATAAAAACTGTTATCTCCTATAAAAATACAAACATGCAAATAATAATGATTTAGATTGATTCATGGAACATAAAACAAAATAAAAATGCCAACCTGTAATGCACATGGTCCAAGATACTTGGTAACAGTTGGAGATTGAAACCGTATGAGGCGCACGCGTTTCAGGCGCATGGAAGTCGGGATGCTTCAATGTTTTTTGCATACCAGGGCTAAAATGTCTATAGATTTTTTGTGTAAACATCATCAGTTTGTGTGGAATTTCCCGGGGAATTCCCACAACATAAGCAAACCGGTCGGAAAGGGAGTTTTGAACAAGTTTCTGCGATTGTTTTGGGTTGCGTTTCAGATGTGACATTTCGGACACCGCGACATAATTTTTTTTTCAGCATCCGAATCCTTCGAATATTTGTAAACTATTATGGTGCAAAATGAAGTATTTTGGGTATAGTTTGTTGATGCACATATCTTGTTGCCGACTTTGGAAAAGTGAAAAAATACGTTGCAGTGGGACACCTTGATATGCGTCCGAAATGCCACTTTTCATCCATAAGTGTCAATATCCAGTTCTAAAGTGAAAAAAAAAGTTTAGCACTGATGTTTCAATGTATGAAGCCTAAATTAAAAAAATAATTTCTTGTAATGATGCACTGATGTAGTCACAATCTTCATCTGAGTTCACCCACTGATACCGTTCCTCTTTTGGGAAGCCATTTTGGGCCACTATTTCAACATTTTATTATCAGTTCACAAAGAAATTCATCATGCAGATAGCCCAAAATATACAAATTTATACATTAACATTATCTTGATGCATTGCAACAGAAATGTCACTACATGCCTTATTTTGATCGAAATCTGAATAGCACCGCGCTGACCCCTTTGGTGCTTAGTACTGTAGATGAACTCGTATGCTTGCTAAATTATAGTACTTACAGATAAAGATATAGTCCAATGGCTTTAGTTCAAGGGTGGTGCCAGAATAGCTTGCACCATAGGATCCCAACACCATATTCATGGCTCCTAATTTGAACATGTGACCCACACAACAAAACCAATGTTGTGAAAACGTGGGTCAGTGGGGTGGCTAATTGGTAGCATAACTCATCGTTTCTCCATTTTTGAAAATTGTCAACCACTGAACCAGTTAACTAATTTGAACTCTCAATAGCCCCTGCTTGTTTCTGCACAATATGTATAGCAGCAAGCAAGCAGGGGGCCCCACAGGTTTTGCTATATATATATATATATATATATATATATATATATATATATATATATATATATATATATATATATATATATATATATATATATATATATATATATATATATATATATATATATAATAATAATAATACATAGTTTTTATATAGCGCCCTTCCCCATGAACAGCAAGCTCGGAGCGCTTTACAGCACATAAAAAACATTAAAAAGGAGAAAAATTAGAACACACTCACTCTTTAAATAAACATCTGCTTGCACCATGTAGGCGCATTTCTAACACGAAACACACACACACACACACACACACACACACACACACACACACACACACACAGACACACACACACACACACACACACACACACACACACACACACACACACACACACACACACACACACACACACATACACACACACAGCCTATCTACATGGGCTACCCACATACGAAACAACCAACATTTCCAGGCAGCACATCCAGACTAAGCTAATCTTGATATGCTACCAGGAAAAGATGGGTCTTCAAATTTGTTTTGAAGGTCATCAGGGTAGGGGAAAGACGGACATGCAGTGGAAGTGAGTTCCAGACGTGAGGGGCCTGATAACTGAAAGAACGGGCACCAGCAGTTTTTAGGCTGACTCTGGGCTGAACGAGCAGTTTTTGTGAGCTTGAGCGTAGACTTCTACTAGGATTATGTGATGCAAGGGAAGAAGACAGATATGCAGGAAGCGTATTGTCATAGTGTTTGTATGCCAAAGTGGCCAACTTGTACTCTATTCTCTGTTTGACAGGTAGCCAGTGGAGATGCTTTAGCAGTGGTGTGATATGATCAGTACGTTTTTTGCGAAGGACTAACCGGGCTGCATTATTCTGGATACGCTGAATGCGAGTGAGTTGATCAGATGAGATACCAGCAAGGAGGGAATTATAGTAATCTAGACGGGACAGAATGTGAGAGCATACAAGCTGGGCAGTAGCCTTTTCTGTCAAAAAGGATCTGATCATGCCTATTTTGCGGAGCTCCAGGTAGGCAGTGCGGCAAAGATGGCTAACCTGTTTTTCCATCGATAAACTTGAATCCAGGAATATACCCAGATTTTTTACATCGGATTTGAAAGAAATGTCATGGCCACCTATGGAAATATGATCACTGCTGGAGGCGGATGTTCTAGCTCGAGTACCAACAAGCATGCTCTCTGTTTTGTCATCATTTAACTTGAGTCTGTTGCAAGTCATCCAGTCTTTGACTTCAACTATACACTTCTCCACATTGGAGACAATGGTCTGCAGTTTACCAGGATGGTCAGACTTAGAGACCTGAGTGTCATCAGCATACTTGTGATACTCACAGCTATTCTGGCTGATGATTTGGGAAACTGGTCTAGTGTACAGAGAAAACAGCAGAGGACCCAAAACAGACCCCTGTGGGACACCATACTTCAAAAGCACAGGCTGAGACATGATCCCATTCACACATACAGACTGATATCTTTCAAAAAGGTAAGACCTGAGCAATGACAGCGCTGGACCGGAAATACCAAAAGACACGCGTAGGCGTTCTAAAAGAATCCCATGATCCAGCGTGTCAAATGCCGCAGACAGGTCTAATAATGATAGCAAAGAGACATGTCCGACGTCAGCATGTGTAAGCAGGCTATTGGTAATGTGAAGCAATGCTGTCTCAGTACTGTGATTTCTTCGATATGCAGACTGATACAGTTCAAGTAAATCGTTACTACTGAGATGTGACATGAGCTGACTCAGCACAACTTTCTCCAGAATCTTAGAAAGAAAGGGAAGATTAGACACTGGTCTATAATTTTTCAGCAAGTTTGCATCCATCCCTGCCTTCTTCAGCAATGGAATTACCACAGCCTGCTTAAAATGCCGAGGCACAGACCCTGACTCCAGAGACAAGTTAATAATTCTGGTTATCACACTGACAAGCTCATCAGGGCATAGCTTGAGTATAGAGGTGGGAATGGGGTCAAGGGAACAAGATTTGGTGGGTGAGGAAATAATTAGTTTCTTTACAGTCTCCTCTGTGACAGCAGTGAACGCATGTAACACAGGCCCGTCATATGGTATATAGGACACAGCATCAGAACAGTTGTCCAGTTCCTGACGGATCGTGCTTATCTTAGAGTCAAAGTACTGACAAAACTTATCAGGTATAAAATATAAATTTTTTTTATATAAACAATATAAAATTATATATATATATATTTCATTAAAATTTGAGAATGCCGTGCTAATGCCATGGGATTCCAGGCTGGTAAGCTTGCATTGTGTCATCAGCACATCAACTGCCCTTTTGTGACTGCATCGCTTATTAGATCTTTTGAGCCTTCCACTGAACACCTACTACATAAAGCAATAGGGACTACCCCCACGCGCCCCGCCATCCGCTGGAGATTATCCAGTTCTCCCCCCCCCCCCCCCCCCCGAGGGGGGGGGGAGATAAAAAATATTCCCAAACAGATATTGGACCTGCTGAGTAGATTTAAAGTTTTTGCCGCCTACAACCGGTTTCGCCCCAAGGGGGGGCTCTTCAGGTAGGCATACGGCGTAACCTGAAATTGCAAACAACGCATGTACTAGAAGCCGCCTCCAGAATTTGACTGGTAGTACCACCAGTACAAGGTGGATTGCATCCCTAAAGCTTTATGGGGTGTTGCAGTGGAAGAAGACAAATTTTGAAAAGGCAACACCTAGGCAATTTTGTGGTACAATTATTCTTTACTTTCAACAAAGGCTTCGCCCAAAGCCAAAATATGCACTCAATCAGAGTAGCTAGATACATTCAGACAAATATTGCAAATACTAATGGTAATGGTAGGCAATTTGATCAGGATTGCTCATGTCCTGATGACACAATGCAAGCTTGCCAGCCTGGAATTCCATGGCATTAGTACAGCAGAGGATTCTCAGAATTGAAATGAATATATATATATATATATATATATATATATATATATATATATATATATATATATATATATATATATATATATATATATATATATATATATATATATATATATATATCCAAAGTTGACTGTGTTATAAAGCCCTTCACGCATCAGAAGAAATAAACACAACCCAAGGATCTATATCTCTGGGTGAAACCACTTTGTATCCACATTTCTTTGATGCCTTGGGACCTTTGACAATGAATTCAACAATAATTTCACAAACACAGTGTGCATTCACTGGCAGTGCAGTAGTTGACCCTCGTGCACATCAGCCTGTGGTATAGGCTGTTTGACATCAGAGCGCACATTCTTTTGCAAATATCTCCACAAGGAAACAAGTTTCTGTACCACTTTCAGAACAAATATCCTTTAGTGCCAGATGACCTAATAAGATTCTGGTGGGACCATGCTTGTTGACTTTCTGTAATAAGATCTGGCAGTCAGGGGAATGGCCCACACCATGGACCCAATCACTTGTAATAACTCTCCCGAAAAAAGGCAACTTACAACAATGCCAGAATTATCGCACGATCAGTCTTATATGCCACCCAAGCCTCACCTATCTGGTTTGTGAGCACCCAAGCAAAGTCATGTTAAAGATCCTACTGAACAGGCTGAAGCCACAGGCAGAGGAAATCATAGCTGAGGAACAGGCAGGCTTCAGACCAGGGCGCAGCACAACTGAGCAGATCTTCAACCTGAGAGTTCTATGTGAGAGGTACCTCCAGCACCAGCAAGACCTCTATCATGTCTGTGGATTTTAAGGAGGTGTTCGACAGGGTGTGGCACGTGGCCCTTTGATCCACCATGAAACTGTACAACATCAATGCCAACCTGATCAAAGTAATAGAAAACCTTTACAACAAGGCCACTAGCGCAGTCTGCTTCAACGACAAAATAGGAAACTGGTTTAGGACAACAGTTGGAGTCAGACAAGGCTGCTTGCTCTCACCTACTCTTTTCAACATTTTCCTGGAAAGAATCATGATGGACACTCTGAAAGATCATGAAGGAACTGTCAGTATTGGAGGCAGAACAATCAAGAACTTGCGGTTCGCGGACGACATTGATGTCCTTGCAGGAACAGAGGAGGAGCTAGTTGAGCTGGTGGTAAATCTGGACAGTACAGCTATTGCGTTTGAAATGGAAATCAGCGCAGAGAAGACCAAACTGATGACCAATAACGCCAGTGGCATTGGCACCAAAATCATGGTTGGAGGCCAAAAACTGGAAACGGTCGAGAAATTCAAATACTTAGGAGCCATTGTGACAGATGAAGGATCAAAACCAGAAATAATGTCCAGGATTGCGCAGACAGCAACAGCTCTGACAAGACTGAAGACCATATGGAAGGACAGAAACATCACACTCTGCTCCAAGATCATACTGATGTGCTCCTTAGTCATCTCGGTGTTCTTATATGCCTGCGAGTCATGGACCCTCACAGCAGACCTTGAAAGGAGGATACAGGCCACTGAAATGAGATGTTTTCCAAAGCTGCTTGGCATTTCTTACAGAGATCATATCACGAATGAGGAAGTGGGAAGCAGAATCAGGCAAGCCATCGGGCCCTATGAAGACCTATTAGCCATTGTGAAAAAACGCAAACTGAAGTGGTATGGGCATGTCACACGATCAGCAGGGATTGCCAAAACAATCCTGCAAGGCACTGTGCAAGGAGGACGAAGGAGAGGAAGACAGAGAAAAAGATGGGAGGACAATATCTCAGAGTGGACAGGACTGAAGCTGAGCGACACTAAGAATGGCAAAGAACAGAGTGGAATGGAGGGAGCTGGTTGCCAAGTCATCAGTGGTGCCTCAATGGTCGGCAAGACTACGGGATAGATTAGATAGATAGACAGACAGACAGACCGACCTAATATGAAATATTTTTTACCGAACTCCTGCGATTTGTTGATTTTGTTGTACAGTCATAAAAAGAACAAAATGGTGAAAAAAACAAGAACAAGTAGGGGTACAGCCACATTTCCAGACTTTTGGAGGTGTCATCTGACTATGCACCAGTTGTAGGAGATAGATTGATCATGATAATTCAAGGGTAGTGTCAGATGAGTTTGGCGCCTCGAGGCGCCAAGCTCATCTGGCACTACCCTTGAATTATCATGGTCAATCCATCTCCTGCTGCAGGGACCCGGGGGTAAATGGGTTATTAGAGCCCTGGCAGATTTCAGTATCGAGGTCAAGCATGCAGACTTCATGTATGCCTGCGCTGTTTCAGGTTTGAAAACTTGGCCGATTCACGTGAAAGTAGATTTTCTTATACTGGGCTTGATATGTCTGGAGCACATACGTATAAGGATGTAAAATCAGTAATTTTATGAAAATATTAAGGTTTTTTTTACGACTGTATGGAAAAACTGACGCAGTGTTCAAGTTTATTAAAAGTAGATGGTATTAGGTCAACTGTCACTGAATTATATTTGTTCAAGATGGTATAGAAAAGTTATTCTTTGCAGAGATATTTCTGAAAAACGTGTTTTCCGACGTCTTACAACCTATACTGTGTACACTACTGGTGGTTGCACGCACAAGAGAGTTTAATCCTGTTACACATTTTCTGTTTATTTTGTTGAAACCAGTGACGGACATGATGTTGGAGCGAGATCCGCAGGATGAGATCCTGAAGGCCTTCAAACTGTTTGATGACGATACTTCTGGCAAAATCAGTCTGCGCAATCTCCGCAGGGTAGCAAGGTACATCAGTTAGTTTAAACACATGCACTTGTACAGTAGAATATCATGCATCTAGGTAAAGTCAACTTCGCTGCACACAAATGACAAATGAGGTTTTTCAAACTAATGACATGTATGCACTGTGCCCTTTGTAGAGCTCACTGATGCATTGACAGATCTGCAAGACCTTTTCATTAGGAGATATGTCAACAACAGAATCAGGTCAAAGACAACAGGTAGAGACCCTTGACAAGTAAGGACAGCTCACATATAACATTTAAGGGACTTTGTGGGTTATGGCTGTCATTTAGAAGAGACTTTGTGGGTTATGGTCCATCCCATCTTGTTTGTATTATATCAGAAATCTGTTATTACAAATTTCTGATCTAGTTTTCTGATCTAGTAATCCCCCACAAAGTCTGCAGTTTTCACCATATCCAAAGTCCACTGTACCAGTATTACTGTCCTGCTGTTTCAGGGAGCTTGGAGAAAATATGACTGATGAGGAGTTACGAGCCATGATTGATGAATTTGACAGAGATGGTGATGGAGAAAGTAAGTACATGCACAACTCTTTAGTCCTTGTGAATTTTACAGAGATGGTGATGGTGAAAGTAAGTACATTCACATTAGTCCCTGTAAGTGGAGTATTGATGCAGGTGTAACAGGAATCACTGGATGCTGGGCAAACATTCTATCGAACTGTGAGATTTATTTATATTCTTCTATATGCCACCAGGTTTTCCGACCATGAACGACAAAGCATAGTGTGTGTGCTTGACACCCTAGTACTAATTTTTCAAATGAAGTTATATTTTACACTAGCTGAAACTTTCCAGTGTATAAATAGAACTTAGTTTGAAACATTCTGTTAGAATTTAGAATAATTCAAAACAATTGGTGTTGCTTTGAATGCACTTTCTTCATAATTTTAATTGGAAAATCAACATCCTTGTATGAGCAGCCACCGTTATTGTTTACAGGAATGGTGGCTGTTTGCACAAGGGGTTTAACCCATATCATACTGAGGCTAAAAGCTTCAAATTTGTACACTGCCATATGCAAGCTACATTATAGTACTGACAGATAAGGATATAGGCCAATGGCTTTAGTTCAAGGGTGGTGCCAGGATAGCTGGGCCTAGAGGCACCAAGCTATCCTGGCACTACCTTTGAATTACTTTAGTCAAACTTATTTCACACACTTGAGTATTCCAAATGATAAGGGTTGAGGAAACCAACGAGTTTATTTTTTTAGAAAAAAGTGTTGTTGGAACCTCTGAAAGTGTTAAATATGAAATCCATACCAAATAGGTGACTGACAACTATGTAAAATGCAATGAAACTCTCAACCAAAAAGAAACACACCTAGAAAGGACAAGTAGAACACAACTGTTTTTTGTACGTGTCATTCCTAGGCCTGTTTCTTTCTCGTTCGGTGCCCTGGGGGACTTGGGTGGGGTTAACTACTTTTTAGTTCCCAGGGTCACCGTGGTCAGCCCCACAGGGTGGATTTTCCTCTCTATTCTGGGGTATGTGTTTCTGTCTACCCTTTGTCCATTAACCTGTATTTGTCTTTTTAAAAATCTCCCTACTGTCTGCACTGCCTGTAGCTCTTGATATTGGATGTGTGTTGCTAAATGGTCTTAGCTTTATTTAGGCCCCATGTGTTAGGTTTATTTAACGTATTGGACCGGCTGGCAACATATATTCAATGTTCTGTTTAGTTTTTTTTCACAAGCAGTGCAGGCACGTCCTGAGAAAGTCTTGTTGCTGTCGGGACGTTAAGCAATGTACAATCAATCAATCTATCTTTCTCGTTCGGAATTTTTTTATGTACTCGTCTTTTCCAAGCGTGTTTCTGTCTTTCTGGAGATTTTTTTCTGAAAAGAGTTATTAGAACTGATTTGTAATGTGATCTTGCACAGGAAGCCAGCAGTGTTAATATTTTGCTTTTTCTATTTTTTTGTTTTTCAGTTAATGAAGAGGAGTTTATTGCCATAATGACTGGGGACACGTAACAAAGACACTGCTGTTAGTTTTATCGTTCATCTCCTGAAACTCCACATGACACAGTCTCTACAACAAAAAAAAAAAAGTATTTTTTTTACTGGGAGAGGTCTTAGCGATGAGAGAAGCAGGGTAGTGCCAATGTAGGTGATGTAAATTTGTATTGGAGAGGCAGCATTTTAACTCTTTCAGCCCGACGGCCGCATTTCCCAAATTTTGGAGGCGTCATTTAATGACTATGCAGCAGTTGCACGAGATGGATCGACAATAATTCAAGGGCAGTGC
The DNA here is from genome assembly GCA_036245525.1 of Semisulcospira habei. NCBI lineage: Eukaryota > Metazoa > Mollusca > Gastropoda > Semisulcospiridae > Semisulcospira > Semisulcospira habei. Next base: position 55,271,055 of record BTPG01000002.1, on the reverse strand, counting down.
CTGATTAGCTTGGCGCCGACAGGCGCCAAGCTAATCTGGCACTGCCCATGAATTATCATGGTCGACCCATCTCCTGCTGTAGTGCGTCAGGGCTGAATGGGTTAAAATCCATGCCTGTTGAAAATTTGTTCTTTGTATAATACATTTCCTGACAAAACCCAAGGAGCAGTAACCGAATGCAAGAGGCACAGATCCTCATGCACCCTGCGTTGGCTGGGGTGCATGAGGATCTATGCCTCTTGTTGGCCTTATTTCTTGATCTGACAGTGAAGTTATCTCCCCCCCCCCTCCTCCCCCAAGTGGGGGGGGGGGGGGGGAGACTTCACTGTCAGATCAAGACACACCCCCCCCCCCCCCCCCCCCATTTTTTCCCCCCATCCCATTTTCTGATTTTGAGACATGAAAACCATTCATTTCATGTCTTTCTCTGTCAAATATATTTTTAAAGGATGTCGGACCAGATACTTTGACTCACAGTTTCAGCTGTTTGACTCCGTTGTTTTTTCACTGGGGTCATATTGACCATCACTTAGAATTTTTATGGGGAACACTGACACGCGCGTGCAGACACTCAAACACACACGCCAACACACACGCTCTTTCTCTCTATCTCTGCTATTCAAGAGACCTGTTGTAAAGTGCTGGTCTGTGAATTTGGACATTATGGATGTAGCGGAAGGCCTAAAATCACACAATATGTGATACGATTTCTTGACTTCATTAAACATTGCTAGTTTCTGACGTTGTGTACTTGTGCCTGTACTATTTGGCAGTCATGGCCAAGAAGGCAGTTTTGTGTGTTTGTACAGTAGGACCCGTTTTGAGCAACAATCTTTTCTGCAAGAAGATGGACAGGTGCTCTCTCAGGATAAGCAGGGGCAGATTGAGGGTGGGTGGGGGGGGGGGGGGGGGCCGGGGGGGTGTTTCCAGGGGTTCCGGACCACACACCACCATTCCCGGCCCAAAATTTTAAAAATCCTCTAACTCGGTCCCTTTTTAAGCGAGTTTGGGTCCCCCCCTTCACCCCCCTCCCCCCCTTCACCCCCCTTCACCCCCCCTCCCCATCACCACCACCACTCCCTCCCTCCCCATTTAATATTTTGCCTGGCGTGAGATGGCCTTGGTTGCCTGCTCAGTGTTAAACCCAAATAACTATAACTAACTAACCCATTTGATATTTTGGTGAGTTTTCTTTCCTCCCCCCCTCCCCCCCCCCCCCCCAACCATTGTTCAATATTTTGGCAAGTGGTCAGAGTCTTGACACACACACACCTCTTCTTCTCTTCTCTTCCCACCCCTCCTATCTGGCGTCAGGGAGGACTTTTGTGTCAGGTTGAAGGTCCCAAACTTAAATTGGACCCCCCTTTCCCCCCACTCCCTCTCCGAGGTTACTGATCTGCCCCTGACAAGTCTTGAAGGCTAAACATGTCGCCTGTCATTAAATGCCATCATTCATGTGGCTACAGCCTAAATGATGGTCTTTAATGACAGGTGAAGGGTGGTCGCACAGCACAGGCTCTGATGTATCATAGTGCTTGATTTTCATGTTGCACATCAAGTCCTCAAGCTGAAATGTCAAATGTTGGACATGTCTAGTGAGGAATTCATGCATGAAGCAGATTAGCATCAAGTGTTTCAAGGGTAGTGATACAATATTGTTGCCACTGACCTGTGAACTGTCTTGATCGTTATGTATGACGCAAATGCGTGTCACAGCCGAAAAAGTTGATGGTGATGTGTATTTTTGTGTATTTATCCAATGACAATGTATGTGTGGCACAGTATTAATAATTAACCCATTTCATCCTGAGGCTGTTTTTAAAAGAATTGTTTATTGTCCAATGAAGGCTACATTGTAAGTTATGGGTCGCAGGGGTTTGCTACACAGAACCTTGTAGGCCTGAGGGAGGTCAAAGGAACCTTTGTACCCGAAGGCCTAAGGGATACAATGGTTCCTTTGACCTCCCGAAGGCCTACAAGGGTCCATGCAGCAAGCCCCTGCTACCAATAACGTATTTGTTTTCATTCCTCCACTATTTTCGTAAAGAAATCAAGAAATCTTCCGACCTGGATCGCGCTAGACATGACTGACGTCAAAGGAATATATATTTATACATAATTGACTTATGATGTAATTTAAAATATTTCATGAGGTAGTGTGCCTGTTGTTTCGAACAACACTAAGTAACTTTGTACTTTAGAACGTTTGGTGATCTTTTATAGGACAAAACTGGTATCCAGGACGCGTCAGAAAGAGGGCTACAAAAAATCCGCCATTTGTCGCTACAAGGGTTTTTGTATCATGGTCACATGGTACGGTTTGCGCTAAACCGACTGGTTGTGTGACGTAGGGATGAAAACAATACAGATTAGGAGACAGATCATGCATTTTAGTTCAAGGGTGGCGCCTGAGGCGCCAAGTTATATTCTGGTGCCACCCTTGAACTAGCATAGTCAAATTTATTTCAAGCAATGGGAGTATCAGGAGGAAATGGGTTAATTTAGTGTAAATTTGCATTTGTAAAGTTCAGACATTTGCGTTCATGATTTTGCTGCATATTAATTATTATTGGTTATTGAGTGTTGTGTTGTTCGACAGTGAGCATGCTTAGCCTGATGGAGGTCAGACTAATCGTTTTATCATGAAGTCAAAGGCTAAGTGAATCAAAATAATAGTTAATTTGACATCTTGACAGCTTACACATTATTCTGCTTCCAGTTAATGAGTCGGGTTCATGATGAATGTAAGCGCTCAGCTTGGCACTCGTGTGCAGGCGGGTCCTCCAATGGTAAATGTCCAGCTAAATGGGGGATAAAACTATTTGCAGTTTGCAAGGCCGATCAGACGGCGGGAAGGCTGGGTGCACTGCAGCATGCTGCTAAGCCCCTTCCGTGAAGGCCTCTGTTGTAGGAGATGTTATCAAGTAGTGGGAGCTTGGGTGCACTGCAGCATGCTGCTAAGCCCCTTCCGTGAAGGCCTCTGTTGTAGGAGATGCTATCAAGTTGTGGGAGCTTGCTCAACTCCTTGAGCTTCCCATGGAAGGAGTGGCGCAGAGCGGATGGTACGCCCTCCTGGAAGGACCTGTATGTGCCTCTTGTCCTGGGGCGAGTTGCATGAGTGAGCTTAGACCTGCCCCAACCTCTAAGCAAGGTGCGCCGCTATGGCAGAGCACCTTGCTTAGTGGCTGGAGCAGGACTAAGCTCACTCACGCAACTCGACCCTAGTGTCTCCCTTCTGCAGGCACTCATTCTTGGTGGCAACTAGTCCAAAACGACTTCCTGTTAACCTACGTGTGAAGAAAGCCTGTATATACTGTAGGGTGCTTGCTACCCTTCATTACATTGTGGAAGAGACGTCCATGTGGCACTTTGTCAAAGGCTTTTGACGCAGTTTTGAGCTGGTGCTTGCACAGTCAATGGAAATAATCGCTGGAATATCCAAGTGTGGTGCTGGAAGTAATTAATACAAGTTTCTGTACATAACAGTTCATTGCCAACAAAAGCAACTGTGCAGCACAGCAAAGTCAACATGAAGAAGAATGCTGTCAAACAACACAGCTGTCGGTAACAAATTTGTTTTCATTCTTCCGTCGCTCAAGAAAACAAAGTTTAGAATTCGATAAAATAGTTATCATGCTTTCTGCGATTGATTCCACCAAGGTTCACCCCTTATGTGTCGTGTTTTTACTTAACAAATAAACCGTTGGTCTGCGGTTCTAATTATCCCAAAAGCCAATATGTCCATTTGTGAGAATATTATATAACAGAAAATCTCCCATTCCACCCAAAATGCATGTATTGGCATTTGCCAACAGGAGCGGCAATAGTAGTCGCACATTTACAAGTTTTATTTGAAACAGAATTTGATCTGAGGTGCGTCACAAGGTGATGTGTTGAGATTGCTTTAGAGTGGGTTTCTTCACTATCATCGTGATAATGTGTGCGTGACACAGGATTGAAAACAATCTCTTGTATAAAAGCGCTCTGTTTGACTGTGAAAGTGGATCTTTCTCGCGTCTGCTCTTAGCCTTGATCTGGCAGTAAATGGTGGGTACTAAGTCAGACCGTGAACTGGTGGACCAAAGCAGCGAGCATATGTTGAGATACTGCCATCTGGAACTGTCAGGGCTGACCCATAATACATTTAAGGGAGCATTTTTTGTCGCGATGATTCCTGCTGGAATCATAACAAAAACCACTACCGACAGCCAAAATGTTAATGTGTTGATAAGATCTTTGAATTTTAAGTGCTTTTTGCTATGTACGTATATATATATATATATATATATATATATATATATATATATATATATATATATATATATATATATATATATATATATATATATATATATATATATATATATATATATATTTGGGTGTTTGTACAGAAAACATACTATGCAAAAAATAAAGAAAGGAAATAAAAGTGCATTTTATGGTGTGTGTGTGTGTGTAATTATATCAGAATTATTATTATTTTAAAACGAGTGTCGGGTATTGGTTTTTTTTTTGGTTGACTGCTTTTGTCTTGGAACTGTCCCCTTGCTTTTTTGCTCACGTGCGAAGCAAGTGAGTGTTCTGGGCCAGTGGTCGTCCATCTGCCGTAAACTTTAACATTGGCATTTTCTCGGAGACTATTTAAGCCCCAGTCTTCAAACTTGGCCAAAGGATAACGATACTTTGTGGCAAGACCTTTCTAAACATACCAATTTGAGTGACCTCTCAAAGGTCAAGGTCACAAGGGATGAGGAAATAGGTACAAAATAGTCATATTTTGACGAAATCAATATGTTCTCAAATGCTCTTCACAACTTCAAACCCAAACTTGGTACAAATATACCTGATAGTAAGACCTTCCTATGCATATTAAATTGGTTGATCCCTTGGAAAGGTCAAGGGTCACAAGAGGTCAGGAAATGGCTTGAAAATAGCCATGATTTGACCAAAAACATTTTTCCTCAAATACTATTCACAACTTCAAACCCAAACTTGTAAAAAGATACCTGATGGTAAGACCTATCTATGCATACTAATTTGGATGACCCCTCAGAAAGATCAAGGGTCACAAGAGCTTGGCAAATGTGTGTAAAGCGCCAATTTTTGATAGAATTGTAGTTTTTAATCAACATTTTTGTAAAGTTTTCAACCATTTGGCTCAAACATAGCTGATAACAACTTCCTATGCATACTAATTTAGTTGACCCATCGCAAAGGTCAAGGGTTGTGGAATGCCATGAAAAATGGCATTTTTTTGTTAGAATTGTAGTTTTTATCAAAGTTTTTGCAAACTTTTCAATCAAATTTGAAGTTTGCTGATGGTACGCCATTTCTATGCATACTAAGTTAGTTGACTCGTTGCAAAGGTCAAGGGTCACGGGGGTGTGATAGATGTGTGAAAAATGCTTGAATTTTCAGACATGGATTTTGCAGTGCTGAAGCGAGCCCTTATTGTCACAAAGGTCACACATAAATTATGTGCATCGGTCATACACGTGAGCCATAAGGGCGTTGCCTTTCTTGTTGCATTGATATAATAGCGTGAATTGGGGCAGAACTATCATGTCCAATCGTCGTGCTGTGCTGTGCAGGGGTATTACAGGTGAACGTTTTGACTGACACGGCGACAGTAGAAATTTAACCCATTCAGCCCTGACGCACTACAGCAGGAGATGGGTCGCCATGAAAATTCATGGGTAGTGCCAGATTAGCTTGGCGTCTGTCGGCGCCAAGCTAATCTGGCACTACCCTTGAATTATCATGGTCGACCCATCTCATGCAACGGGTGTATAGTCGTTAGATGACCCCTCCAAAATTGGGGAAACGTGCGCCGGGCTGAATGTGTTGAGTATCGGAAGAAAATGCCCTGTTTGGTGCTGGCGCCGCACCCCAGTCCGGCGGCCAGTACGACCAGAGACCAGACGGGAAAGTGTGTCTCTCTATTCTTTATTTATCTATTTATTTAGTTACATTTAGGGTTTTATTTTACCGATAGCCGATCTGACCTAAAGATAACCTCTCCTGAAGTGGTTAATTGGCAGTTTTAGGTACGTCTGCGCATGATTTCTTTCTAAGTTTAATAATAATAACTCCGCCATGGCCGGTCCCAAGCCCGGATGTGAAAGGAGGAGGGTTGGGCGTGGGGTCAGCTGCCCCACCCCATAAAAACACACATTGCTACAGAAACGCCAACAAGAAAACCAACAACCGACTCGGCCCTGGGAGAGGATGGACCTTCAGCTGGAGGATTTATGACGCGGGGTGGTGAAAGCCGAAAGGAAGCCACTCAGCAGACTACCATCCTTTCGACCAGGGCAACCATCAACATCGGAACATGGAATGTGAAGACCATGTACGAAGCAGGGAAAACAGCTCAGGTGGCAGTGGAGATGAGGAACTACCGTCTCGACGTCCTTGGCATTAGTGAGTCCAGATGGACGGGCAGCGGACAGAAGAGACTGACCACAGGAGAGAGGCTGCTGTTTTCCGGCCATGAGGAGGACAATGCACCACACACAGAGGGAGTGGCTCTCATGCTCTCCAAAACTGCGCAGAGTGCTCTCATCGGGTGGGAAGCCCATGGCCCACGCATCATCACAGCCTCGTTCAGAACACAGCAGAAGAGGATTAGCATGAACATCATCCAGTGCTATGCCCCAACCAACGACAGCGATGACGAGACCAAAGACCAGTTTTATAACAGACTTCAGACCATCGTTGGAACCCTCCCTAGAAGAGATTTCAGCATCATCATGGGCGATTTCAACGCCAAGGTCGGCAGTGATAACAGAGGCTTCGAGGAGGTCATGGGGCAGCAGGGTTTGGGAGTAATGAACGATAACGGAGAGAGATTCGCAGACCTATGCGCCATAAGCAACCTTGTCATAGGCGGCACAGTCTTCCCGCACAAGCGCATCCACAAGGCGACATGGGTATCACCGGACCATTTAACCGAGAATCAGATCGACCACGTGTGCATCTCGAGAAGGTTCCGAAGATCTCTCCAGGACGTCCGAGCGAAGAGAGGAGCCGACGTTGCTTCAGACCACCACCTGGTTGTTGCCAGACTGAAACTGAAGCTGAAGAGGAACTGGACCGGCGAGACCTGTCAGCGCCAGAGGTTCAACACTACGCTGCTGAAAGATGCAGGCAATCATGAGGAGTACAGACTCGCCCTCTCCAACAGGTTCCAGGTTCTCCAAGAGCTTCTGGACGAAGGAACCATTGACGAGCAGTGGAGAGGGGTGAGAGACGCAGTAACTGCAGCATGTAAGGAGGTGTTGGGCTACAGGAAGCACACCCACAAAGAGTGGATAACACCAATGACACTCGAGAAAGTAGTAGATAGAAAGAAGAAGAAAGCAGAAGTAAACAACAGCCGCACAAGAACAGAGAAGGCCCGCGCTCAGGAGGCATACACAACAGCCAACAAAATAGTAAAGAATAGCATCAAGGCAGACAAGAGAAATTTTGTAGAGTCACTGGCACAAGAAGCAGAGGAGGCAGCCCGACATGGAAACATGAGAGAGCTCTACAACACCACAAAAAAGCTTTCAGGGAAGTTTGCCAAGCCAGAGAGGCCAGTAAAGGATAAACAGGGAAGAGCCATCCAAGGAGAGGAGGGACAGAAGAACAGATGGAAGGAGCACTTTGAGGAGCTCTTAAATAGACCAGCTCCACAAGACCCACCAGACATTCAGGTAGCCGAGAGAGACCTGCCGATAGACTGTAGCGAGCCCACCAAGGAGGAGATCCGGAAAGCCATCAAACAGCTCAAGTCGGGCAAGGCAGCCGGACCCGACAGTATACCGGCAGAAGCGCTAAAGGCGGATACTGAAACCACAGTTGAGATGCTCCACCCCCTCTTCAGGAAAATCTGGCAGAGAGAACAAGTACCAGCAGAGTGGAAGGAGGGTTACCTGGTCAAGCTGCCAAAGAATGGAGACCTCAGCAACTGTGCCAACTATAGAGGAATCACCCTACTGTCTGTTCCAGGCAAAGTCTTCAGCAGGATCCTACTCAACAGGATGAAGGACACAGTGGACCCCCAACTCCGAGATCAACAGGCGGGCTTTCGCAAGGACCGATCATGCACTGACCAGATCGCCACGCTGCGAATCATCCTGGAACAGTCGCTAGAGTGGAACTCGTCCCTCTACATCAACTTCCTTGATTATGAGAAGGCCTTCGACAGCGTCAACAGAGCCACCTTGTGGAAGCTGCTGAGACACTATGGAGTACCTGAAAAGCTTACCAACATCATCAGGAACTCCTACGAGGGACTGACCTGCAGAGTGATCTGTGGAAACCAGCTCACCCACGCCTTCCAAGTCCGGACAGGGGTGAGACAGGGGTGTTTGCTGTCACCGTTCCTGTTCCTGCTGGCCATCGACTGGGTCATGACGACATCCACAGCACAGAAGCGAAATGGCATCCAATGGACACTTTGGACCCAACTGGATGACCTGGACTTCGCAGATGACCTAGCCCTGCTCTCGCACACCCAACAGCAGATGCAAGAAAAGACAAACGCAGTGGCAGCGAACTCCGCAAGGCTAGGCCTGAACATCCACCGTGGAAAGAGCAAGGTGCTGAAAGTCAACGCTGCCAGTGGAACGCCCATCACATTGGAAGGCGAGGCGCTAGAAGAGGTGGAGAGCTTCACCTACCTCGGCAGCATAGTCGACAAGAAGGGTGGGACGGATGCTGACGTGAAGATCAGGATAGGCAAGGCCAGGGCAGCATTTCTCCAGCTAAAGAACGTCTGGACTTCAAGAGATCTGTCAGTCAACACCAAGATCCGACTGTTCAATACCAACGTGAAACCAGTACTCCTCTATGGAGCAGAGACCTGGAGGACCACAGTGTCGACCACCAAGAAAATACAGACGTTCATCAACAACAGTCTGAGAAGGCTCCTCAGGATACGCTGGCCGGACAAAATCAGCAACGAGGAATTGTGGCAGCGGACAAAGCAGAAGCCTGCAGAAGTGGAGCTCCAACAACGCCGCTGGAGATGGATAGGTCACACACTACGCAAGCCAGCAACCAACACCACAAAGCAAGCCCTAAGATGGAACCCCCAGGGAAAAAGGAAGAGAGGTCGGCCACGAAACACCTGGCGACGTGACCTGGAGACAGATGCCAAGAAGATGGGCCACACCTGGGGACAGCTGGAGAGACTCGCCCAGGACAGAGACGGCTGGAGGGACCTTGTCGGCGGCCTATGCCCCAGAGGGGGTGATGGGCGTAAGTAAGTAAGTAGTAGTTAATAATAATAATAATTAATAATAATTACGGTATTTATAATGCGCTTATATAATAATTATAACTCTAAGCGCGCACTCACAACTCGCGCACTCATGCGCACGCTTTAGACAACGACTCGCGTACAACAAATGGTAAAATACGTTGCGACAGTCGGCTTTTGTGGGGAGTGTGGTGATATAGTGCTAGAACTGTTGAAAGAGGTGAGTTTTTGAGGGCGGACTGAAAGGAGGAGAGAGAGTCTTTCTGACGGAGAGAGAGTGGGAGAGTGTTCCAGGTGGATGGACCATAGACTGAGAAGGAGCGGGGGCCGAAAGTGCTGAGTTTGGTGTGGGGAATGTGGAAACGGAGAGGGTCGGACAGAGTCATTGACTGATTTTGATTGACAGTTCAATTTGATTATGTAACTGACTGAGTGACTGACTGATTTTGATTGACAGTTCAATTTGATTATGTAACTGACTGAGTGACTGACTGATTTTGATTGAATGGTTAATTTGAATTACTATTTGATTGATTGTTGGTTTGATGGTTTGTTAGATGGAGTTTCCACGAGAATGGATAGATGGATGGATTTTCTTGACTGGTTATGTTCTATGTTCGGTAACGGAAACAGGTAAGCCACGCAGCTGATGGCGGTTAGTTAGTTATTGGGGTTTAGCGTCCGGCTTGTGACTGTGGCCATCTCATGGCGGTTGGTGTGCGTAGACAGTTTTCAGTAGAGCAAACACGTGTATCCCATTGCATTAGCTACCATCGGGTCAAAGAAAACAGGTAGTGTCTCCTTAACCCATATATATATATATATATATATATATATATATATATATATATATATATATATATATATATATATATATATATATATATATATATATATATATATATATATATATATATATATATATATATGGGTACGTATTGGTTTTGTGAGATTAGTTGTTCAGTTTTGACAGTGTGTGTAGAGCATTGAATTGTGTGAGTATTAATTTTTTTATTTTTTATTTGGTCGAATGGGATGTTTGTAATTGTAACGACACCAACACACATTCCTATGCTTTATGTTCTTAAGGCAAATGGCAATAAACAGTATTATTATTATTATTATTACTATTATTGAGGTTAAAAGCTTCAAATTTGTATCCCCACCCGGGTCTGCCCTGGGGGACTTGGGTGGGGTTAGGTATTTTTTAGTTCCCAGGGTCACCCTGGTCAGCCCCACAGGGTGGGTTTATCTCTCTATTCTGGGGCACGTGTTTCTGTCTACCCTTTGTCCATTCACCTGTATTTGCCTTTGTAAAACTCTCCCTACTGTCTGCACTGCATGTAGCTCTTGATATTGGATGTGTGTTGCTAAATGGTCTTAGCTTTATTTAGGCCCATGTGTTAGGTTTATTTAGTGTATTTGACCGGCTGGCGACATACATTCAATGTTCTGTTTAGGTTTTTTTTTCACAAGCAGTGCAGGCACGTCCTGAGAAAGCCTTGTTGCTGTCGGGACGTTAAGCAATGTACAATCAATCAATCAAATTTGTACACTGCCATATGCAAGCTACATTATAGTACTCACAGATAAGGATATAGATCCATGGCTTTAGTTCAAGGGTGGTGCCAGAATAGCTTGGCGCCTAGAGGCGCCAAGCTATTCTGGCACTACCCTTGAACTATTTTAGTCAAACTTATTTCACACACTGGTGTATTCCGAATGATAATGGTTAACTGTGAGGACAGTGTACAAGGGTCCATGTGGCTTCAGTGATCGTCGCCGCTCTTGACCCTGACAACTTACAAAAGGTCCTCGGGCCGGCAGTGGGCCCGCCTTCACTGTCGTGGGCCGGCGGGCCCAGTGCCGCGGCCGACATCGGCCCGAGAACCTTTCCTGACTGGGAATTTCAGCGGGCCCCTGGGGCTGAAGAGAATTTCACAATCTGCAGATGGCGGAGCGGGATGGCTGAACTGATCCGGCACTCCACGTGTAGAACTTAACTCCTTCTACCCCAGACACTCCACAGAAAGATAAGGATCGACCATGATAGTTCAAGGGTGATGCCAGAATAGCTTGGCGCCTATAGGCGCCAAGCTACTCTGGCATCACCCTTGGCGGAACTATCATGGTCGATCTGTGTCCTGAATGCAGTCTTCTTCACTGAGAGGACAACGGCAAAATTTCAACTACGGATTTCGTTGTCACTGAAGTTGGGGTAGAACGAGTTTTAACTTGAAGTGCGTGCCTTTTCTCACTTGCTTCTGATCTATGGATAACCTCTGCTGAAGGGGCCAACCTGTAATTATTCAGGCCGGCGCAGATGATCCTCTCGGCGGCGTGAATCCGCCAAGTGCGATTCCACCCAAACGTGAATCCCGCCAAGTGCGATTCCACCCAAACGTGAATCCCGCCAAGTGCGATTCCACCCAAACGTGAATCCCGCCAAGTGCGATTCCACCCAAACGTGAATCCCGCCAAGTGCGATTCCACCCAAACGTGAATCCCGCCAAGTGCGATTCCACCCAAACGTGAATCCATCAAATAAAAACTAATGTTTGTGGCGCTATCGCTATTCCATATTGATCTGTCATGTGAAGTCAAGGGTATGTTGATTCATATCGGGTAGATTTAAGTCTGAATGTGGGTAGAATCGCGGTGGTAACAATTTGCGCTGGGTCGAATCACGCTTGAGTTGAGTGTATGCGCGCTAGGTAGATTCACGATCACCTTTGGCAATATGCCGCCCAAAACTAGCGAAGTTGACCCCTTCAGTGTCACCCTGTTGTCAAGGTGCTGTCAGACTTCTGTTACGTCAGTGTGCCCGCTCACACGGATTGTGAAAAGATGGGCAGAAAACTCTTAGACAACGTATCGGCAAATTTGAGCAACCCACGCCCGCGCTGGAGCATATTGTTTTATTTTAAAATGCAGCTAAGTGAACGAAAGCGAAGGAAACAAATATACTGTCAAGCAAAAGAAATGCGACATCACGCGGCGAGTCATCGAAAACACTTCAGTTTTTTTCCGGCGGTGACTCCGGCGCTTGCTGTCGCATTTGTTTCGCTCGTCAGTCTAATACTGTTACTCTTGATTAAAGACAACGGACACGGCAGACACACTTTTCGATGACTTGCGTCACTCTTTTGATTCAGTATGACAGTGACTGACATTACCATTTAAACTCCGAACATCTTTAATGTTTATGTAGAACCACAGTCAGCATTTAATTACACACAAAATGCGTAACTAAGCAGAGTAAAAAGAAAAGAAAAGAAAACTACCCGCGATGAACGATCTACGTACATTGGTAGATCTGTACTTTGCACCGAGTACTGTATTTTATGTACAACAGGGACAGAGCACAAAGAACGCGTTCCCATAGCGGCCTCCAAATATATCTACATTTATTCCCGTTAAAAAAAAGATCACTGGTAATAGAATCAACTGTGACACAAAAATAATACGCCTAACATAGATCTTTTCACACTACAAATTCACTTCAAGTTTTTTGTTTGTTTGTTTTTTCAGTCTAAAGGCATGACAGCTTTAAACGTTACACATTTTGTTCACAGTGTATGTATGTCTACATGTATTTTCTGAGTCCATGCCGCTAGCTCTTTGCGCTGGTGAGTAGAAAAAAAGCGGGGTTTCGTGCAGAACAGTCGCTCTGACGCGTTACGGTTGCCGGAAGACGCGCCAATCCACCGATGTATGACGTCACGCTGGTTCGCCTGCCTCTGTTCGCTGCGCCGGCTTGTCAGCGCAGCGAATCGAGGGAGACAACCAGTGTGGTGTGGTGTAGACTGCTCGTGATGTTGTACAAGGAAAGGGCCTCTTGAATCGCCTGGTGTCCTTGGTGTAATGCACGTAACCCATTCAACCCTGACGCACGGCTACAGCAGGAGATGGGTCGACCATGATAATTCAAGGGTAGTGCCAGATTAGCTTGGCGCCTGTCGGCGCCAAGCTAATCTGGCACTACCCTTGAATTATCGTGGTCGATCCATCTCCTGCAACTGGTCCATAGTCATTGGATGACGCCTCCAAAATTTGGGAAATACATGCGTCGGGCTGAATGAGTTAAATGCACAGGAGAAGGTCGAGTGACACCATCGACATGTATAATGGACACGCTGTGTCATCGACACGAAGGGCGGGCTACAAAACATCATAAATTATGCAAATCACGTGATGTAAGTCTTTAATATGTCACTGAGGCGATGGGCACCCTGTCCGGCATATTCCTGCACGATGATTGGTGGACTGCTGTAGTCGTCCGAACGCGGATTGGTGGTGCTGCCACTGTAGTTGCTCTTTGTCACACAGGCGAGTATGCCCGTTCTGAACGATGATTGGTGGAGTGCTGTACACTGTGAGCGCGGATTGGTGTTACTACCATTGTGACTGCCATTGCCCATTATTATTCCCCCACTGAGGTTGCTGACCGTAGTGTGGATCTCCTTGTCCAAACGCCCCGCCCACTGAAACACACCACAAGCACGCACTCGCTTAGTATTCGTCACAAAACACGCAAATATCATGGCATCATATTTTGTAGATACTAGTGCGTTCGTCGAAGTTCATTTGGTTCCTCCTTTCTGAGACTTTGAGTCTTGTTCCTTGATGTGAAACCACAGAGATCGTGAATGACACATTGACGTCAGTGAAAGCAAGAACAGTCCGTCAGCTCTTACACAGTGACAAACTACAAACTGACAAACACATCTTTACGAACAGTCTGCGTGTGCGACTTTGAAATATCCACGTGTACATCGCAGAGCTGATGTGACATTGACATTCGCGCACAAAGTCTGACAATGGTGCGCTTCTGACCGACATTACAGCTGATAGTTTACAAAGAGTATTGGTACATGGACTCCTTTTTGCAACATACATTTACAATAGACATATAACTGACATATGATATAACTTTTGTTCAAACACCAGAAAATTAAACCCTTACAACCTCTGAACTTGGATATTATTGTAATATTGAACACAACATTATATACATTGACGTGTAAAAGATATGCTACATTACTGGAATCATCGGAAACACCTTGACGGTTTCCGATGGTTTCCAGCGATGTCGCGTTTCGTTTGCTCGTCCGTGTACACTGCTATACGCCTCAGAAGCACACTTTAAGTATATACGCGCCCACAGAGTAAGTGACCTGGGTGGTTAATATCAACGGAAAGGGGCGTCACCAGTTTAGTCAGTGCTCCGTTTACCGTTGTCAGTATAAATCGCATTCAAAGTAGGTCAACATTTGCACGTGCGGGACACAATAATGATCAGTGGATTAAGTCATTAGCGGCCAGCCGCATCCGGATGCGGCTGGCCGCGAATGAGTAAAAACCCCGGTCAGATATGCGATATCCCACGATTGCCCCGGCTTTAACCCACTGTTTGACCCAAGAAAGGTGTATCTACTTCTGAAATCCCAACAGCCTCGATCTCTGGCTCTGGGCACTGTCTCCGATTTGACATCACACGCAGTGAATGTCAGTTTCACTGACCGCTATGCCAGCATCTGTTATGCATCATAGCAATAATTTGACATCACAAGCAGCGAAAAATACTGCACTGCATGGCGTCATTTAATGATGTATCACAGAGCTCACTGTACCGGAGACAGTGCCGAGTAACAGCCTGCATAATTAGCAGTAAAATATAAAAAGTGACCGGAGGTCCAAGGAATGAAATTATCAACAGTATGAGACAAGAAACAAAAGTTAGTACGAGAAGAAAAAAAAAAAAGCCAGAAAGTTAGTTCATTTCCTGGGGATTTCCGTTATTTACACAACACATGTAACGCATGTAACAATGACGATGATGATGGTAATAATATATTATTATTATTATTATTATTATCTGTTGTTATTATTTAACTAGCTTGACAGATGTATTATATCAAAGTGTTTACCAATTAAGCCAGTCAAGAGACACATTTTATTTTTGTTGGATAGGACAGGACAAATAGAATAATGCATGCTTTGAAATGAAGACAACAGTAGTTGTCTCTACCCAGCCAGAAGGTAAGTGCAATCAGTTAATACAATAAGGACTCGAACAACACTCCCAGTTTCACAAAACAAAGCACAGCAACGCTCCCAATTTCAGAAATGAAATTTCTGCAAAGGGAAGCACAGACAAAAAAACAAAAAAAAAAAAAAAAAAAAAAAAAAAGGAAGAAGGAGAAGAAGAAGAAAAACACACAGTTCACGTGACATATAACAAATAACGATAACCATGCTCATTTGCATGCAGTGACGTCACAACTTACTACTTCCGCCGCTGGAGACTTCGCCCGATTATTTTATCGCCGCCCCTCAGAACATGGGCACTGAAAAGTGTATTGTCATGAAACATCGCTGCATACATCCCGTCTCCCATTATATTGAAACAAATCAGCCAATTGTCATCGAGAACAGTGCCAGCACACAAAGCAAAGCCTACATTTGTCGACTGAAACCTTCATTCATACTTCTGATCATTCCTCTATCGAATCTAGTGATGGTTCAGACATAAGAGCTTGCTTTTCACACAAAAAAGGACTTATGGACTGTCATAGAACAATTATAACATCGCTGTCAGTGTGTGCAAGATGGTATTCTGAGCAATTACAATATTTCTGCCAATTACTAGATTCTACGTCACGTTTAACTCATTCGAGACGTGCCGCCTCCGGATACGCGGCTTATGCCGCGTATCCGGAGGAGGCACGTCTCGAATGAGTTAAACAACAAATCGTACTAATTAGCAGGCAAGGCCGTGATAATCATTCCTGGTCTCTTCCAACCAAATACCTTACATGCATGTTGGTCTGCGATTTTGAACTTTACGGCTCTAACGCCTTATGGTCCAAAATCACAGACCAACACACGTATGCAATGCCTCTTTCTAAAACAACTCGTACTATGCTACACTGACGAGCACAAGAAATGCGACATTTTTGGAATCATCGGAAACATTGAAGTGTTTTCGATGATTCCGAAATTTCGCATTTCCTCTCCTCGCGGGTATATAATATTGAAAAAAAAAAAATGACGTCGGTATATAATATTGAAAAAAAAAATGACGTCAACCTTTCTCCTTGCATGCGTCAGTAGCTCGGTGTTAACTGTTAGGCGTGGGCACTTGATGAGCATGTCAATCATTGTATTAGTCCAATGAATCTGCTTTGTTTTAGTACAGCCCTTTGGCTGTCCGCAGCGGCTTTCGGGCACGGTGATTCCTGCAGGAATCACCGCGACCCAAAGCGCTACCGACAGCCAAAGGGTTAAGAAAACCAGAATAAATAAAATAAAACAACGCTGCGACAAGAAACTCATTTCGCTGCCGGATGACTGTCGCCAGACTGACGCGGCACCGTGCACACAAAGAGTGGAACAGCACTGGTTGCGTGTGGGGTACACGTGTACTCATTTCATCTGTACATCAACATGGCACCGGGGTGTCGCGTCAAGAAGTCGACCAAGAATGAGGCTACGTTCACGCCGAAGTAGTCGCGGCGGACAACCGGAGTATGCCAGAAGCACGGACCCCCCCCCCCCCTCCCCCCCCTCCCCCCCCTCCCCCCCCCCCCCCCCCCCCCCACAACGACAGATCTGCGCTAGGGATTTCCGTGTCTTCCATATTGCACGGCGCTAAATTGTGTACAGCCGCCATTTTGATGTTTTGAAATGAGTACAGCTGTGTTTGTCACACACGCACGCACGCACACACGCACACACACACACACACACACACACACACACACACACACACACACACACACACACACACACACACAAGGTATCACCCCATGAGAGACGGACGATTATCCACATTGTACGCAGAACTAGAAAAACAAAAAGCGCATTCCGCCCAGCAGAAGTCATGACGCATGCCTGAGACTGGGGTAAAACAAAATACGAATATGCAACATGGTGGGAAGCAGTCTCTCTGGCCGAGAAGCCCAGTTATCTAGTACCGTTTGCGGGTCAGCTGCTCAGACAGACCCACTAACCACAAGCACACTTCTATTCCAATGAGATGCTTCGCTGGCTGTACCGCTTAGCATCTCATTTCAATACAAGTGTGCTTGCGGCGCACTCCCCGAGTGAGTCCATCTGGCAACTGAGTGCGGCACAAGCAAACGACACCCGATCAACCGTGTGGTGGTCTGGGATTTTGGACATTACGACCAAGAGCCGCTAGGGTAGGAAATCACGCACTAGAACACAAATCAGGAGAATTCCAGTTAACCCATTCAGCCCGACGCACGTATTCCCCAAATTTTGGAGGCGTCATCTAACAATTATGCACCTGTTGCAGGAGATGGATCGACCATGATAATTCAAGGGCAGTGCCAGATTAGCTTGGCGCCGACAGGCGCCAAGCTAATCAGGCACTACCCTTGAATTATCATGGTCGACCCATCTCCTGCTGTAGTGCGTCAGGGCTGAATGGGTTAAGGGGCTCAGTTTGAGCGGAAAAGTCAGTTCGACATGCGCATCAAAAAAGAAAAAAAAAAAAAAGAAAAAGAAAAGGGGTCATTGGGTTGAAAAGTTGTCCACGGTTCCACTGTGAAGTTTGGGAGAGCAGACTATTTTGATATGAGCCTGCTGCCGATAGACAGTGGTTCGCAAAATGTGCAGAAGTAGGTGAACATAGCACGGGCTTCCACTGCAAACACTGGATTAACAACCAGGACAACACGTGGTAGCGTGTCCATTCTTTTAAGCCCACTGTTTGCACCAAAAGGACGCGCAGTTTGTGGCCTGCTTCCGATACATCAAACGCTCCATTAACCCTTTTCATCCTGATACACCCAGTGCTTGAAAATAGATTTGACTGTGACAGTTCAAGGGTGGTGCCAGGATAGCTTGGCGCCTCAGGCGCCAAGCTATTCTGGCACCACCCCTTGAACTACATTGGTTGATCTGTCTTGTAATCTGTAATGCAGCCTTCATAGGATAATAAGCAAATAAAAAAAAAAAACGAGCCTCAGGATGTAATGGGTTAACTGGCAAAGGCTGCGTGGGAAGATTAGTTTTCCTGCGTGAAGGAGCTGCACGGGTGGGTTGGTGAGTATACATTGGGAGCACACTGAGCAGGACAAGAAACGCACTCCGCAAGGGAGACAAAGCCGCGTGCAAATGCAAGTAGAGGGCATTGGGGTTAGCAGCAGCACATGAGCAGTCGGACACTTGCAAATAAGCTCTGTGATTCGAACGTTGAACTCTGCGATCTGCGCATGCGCGGCAGTCACGTGACAACTTACTTGCACCGCCGGGACCGCCAGCCATGCCGCCCATTGGAGGCACTGAAAAGGCGCACGCAGTTAACATACAAAACATCAGTTCTGGTGCTGCTTTTCTGCCTAGCATATATTTTGCACATGTTAATGCTTTCTCCCTGCTCACATCCTCAACACTAAGCTTTTTCTCAGTAAAACACATTCACGGACACTCTAGTATCTATTCACAGTTATGTCGGCAAGACCTTGACCCGCAGTTCACGGCCAGTGCTGGAAGCTGTCCACTAGAACACTACTAGCTCGTATTTCCTACCACTATTTAGTCACATTAACAATATTATAAAAAAAAAAAAAAAAAAAAAAACACCAAAAACAACCGCATCGGTTACAGTCCAATGCCCAAAAGGCCATCGGGCCGACGTCGGTCCGATGGCCTTTTGCACATTGGGAGGCGCCCACGACGTTTATGCCGCAGTCATTCGACGTGTAAAATGAGTACAAATGCATGAGTATCATCAACAAACCAAAAGAAAATCGCCTAAAGGAGGACTAAACATAATGCACGATTCACGCAGAGTATAAACAAGAAGCACATTCCCAGATGCCTGCCCGATATAAGGCAAAAACCGGTATGTCCATTTTCAAGTTGAGAATAGCGAGATTCATTTAATTTTTTTTTTTTTATCGTACTCAATGAAAATCTGGCTCTTCTCACAGCTGGGCATATTGGCTTCAGTTTGCATTTGACGGCGTGCAATGTAAAGACGCACGCGTGATTCTATGGATGTCAATGAACAGGAAAGATCTGCTTTGTAGAGACAGAAGACAGCAAGTCTATTTTTTTGTGAAAAGCGCGGCTTTGATTGTAAGACAACGTAAATGCCGCTTTTCACAAAAAACGGACTTAATGTGTTTCGCCTTCACGGGGTGGAGATGGTTGTGGCAGAGTTTTCTATGAACTGCACTGATGAAACGTGTCTGTGTCTGCTATTTTGGACCTACGACCTCCAGCCACAAGGCCCAGAATCACAGCACAGCACTCAAATGCAGAGTTTATACGCAGAAATGGATCTTTCAAACTCGAAAACCAGTTTAACATGGTCGTTGAAAAAAACATTGAATATGCTTTCGTGAAGGAAAAAAAAAAGTTAATTGTTCAAAATAAGCATAAATGTGTCTTTCAGAAAGCAAATTTAGTGCGCTCGTTAAACAAAAAAATCTTTCAGGAAATAAATTCAGTATGCTCGTTTAAAAAAAAAAAATGGGGGTGGGGGAGGGGGGGGGGGGGGGGGAGGAGAAAAAGAAGAAAGAAACAAATAGTTTGTTTAAAAAAAGTTAATACCGGTTCAAAATAAGCATAGAAGATGATTTCTCTGAGAATAATGCCTGCCAAATAATGCGAGGCGGATTCTACAGGAAATGAGTTGTCATGCTTAACAGAAGACGCAGGTGTGGGTTTTTGGGTTAGGCAAGTGTCCCAGTATGCTATAATCCCTCGGGCCGACCTCGGCCGCCGCTGGCCCGCGCACGAATGTGCGCGGGCCAGCGGCGGCCGAGATCGGCCGGAGGGACTTTCGCTCGCTGGGCATAGAGAAATGTTGACAGGTGAGCAGAAACACCGCGGCTGAGCAGATGCAAGTGACGGGCAATGGGGTTAGCAGCACGAGCAGAAAACAATGAACACTTGTAAATATAGCTCTGTGATTCGAAAATGGAACTCTGCGATCTGCGCTGCGCATGCGCGGCAGTCACGTGACAACTTACTTGGACCGCCGAAACCGCCCGGCATGCCGCCCATGCCGCCCATAGGAGGCACTGAAAAGGCGCACCCCGTCAGTCAACATACCAAACTTGCTAACTTCACTGGCATTTCACTATCACACTGCACCTTTTTCTCCCTAGCGCGGATGATCTGGCATATTCTCATTTTTCTTTAGCACAGATCTCGAATATTTTGATTTTTCTCTCTTTTACACAGATCTTTAATATTCTGATTTTTCTCTAGCACAGATCT
This sequence comes from Semisulcospira habei, assembly GCA_036245525.1. Taxonomy (NCBI): domain Eukaryota; kingdom Metazoa; phylum Mollusca; class Gastropoda; family Semisulcospiridae; genus Semisulcospira; species Semisulcospira habei. Next base: position 55,250,543 of record BTPG01000002.1, on the reverse strand, counting down.
TTAATATCCTGATTTTTATCTCTCACATATCTTTAATATTTTCAGCTTTTTCTTGCACAGAGCTTTAATTTCATTCTTTCTTTTGTGTATGTGTCTTGAACAGATCTTCTATTTAAGTTTCTGTTGTTTTTTTTTTTAACCCAGAGGTCACGTTTTTATTCTTCCTCTGTCACATTATCAACAGCGTGGTGGTAAAACAGTTATAAACCACGAACTTTTATCTTTAACACCGTATGCAGCACTGTGCGAGAAACTTACAGGCAACCCGCGAATGATAGTAGTAGTAGTAATAATAATAATAATAATAATAATAATAATAATAATAATAATAATAATAATAATAATAATAATAATAATGCTAATGATAATAATAATACATTATATATGCTTATACTAACACAATGTTTACAAATCAAACAGGTGAGGCTAGCGTTGATGGAAATAGTCCCTTGAAAAAAATAGTGTACAAAGAATAATTCCCCTTGTTGTTGGCACTAACAGAATGTCGTCGGGACCTGAGGGAAATGTACTTGACATAGTGTACTCGTTTCTTTTCTCCGACGTGAGATGACCTTAGTCGCCTGCTCGGGGACAAACCCTAATAACTAACTAAGCATCTGCCATTTCTTTGCTTCCTGTCGTGAATACACACAAATAATACTGTACGAGAAGGACGCGGGGATTGAACATGCAGGATACAGGGCAAAAGTCACCAGTATTGAAATAGCGGCCCTGTCAATATCTTACTTTAGAAAACTTTTCTTGTATTTTGTTGAGTCAGTAAGTGTGTGGTGGCCTGTGATTTTGAACCTTACGGCGTTCGCCTTACGGTCCGAAATCACAGACCAGCACACGTTGATGCTGAGTTTTTATTTATTTATTTTTTTTTTTGTCTGCGGGAACCTGGGCTCGCACGTGTGAAATGCTTGGATTTTCTTGGCGCTTGAAATCGCTAGGGAGTGTAACGTGCGCGGGTTCTGCGTTCGTTCACGCGCGCTCGTGGCGCACGCACACACACGCTCGCTTGCAAGCGCGCACGCGCCGACACTGACGCACATTTTGTGATCTACCTAGACGCAGTGCATTGCGATCTTCGCTCGTCAGTTCACCACACCAACAGTGACAGCGACAGTGACTTTTTATAGTAAAAAAACCTAAGGCAGTGAAGCTATCGAATGCAGAAGCCTTGAGCGCAGATTGAGACAGCACGCCACGATGAGTCTCTGCGCGGCACGGGCGTGCGCGGGCCCACTGCGGCCGTCGTGGGCCCGAAGACGTGGTGCTACTAGACATTTTCTTGGCACAGAACGGGTTAACTCATTCTGCCCCCAGACACACCACAGCTAGATAAAGATCGACCATGATAGTTCAAGGGTGATGCCAGAATAGCTTGGCGCCGATGGGCGCCAAGCTATTCTGGCCTCACCCTTGAACTATCATGGTCGATCTGTGTCCTGCACTGCAACGCAGTCTTCAGAGGACAACTTCAAAATTTGGGGATTTCGGTCTTGGGGCAGAATAACTATTTCGGCGTGGACCTAAAAAGGTTATGTTGTGAAAATGAGTGAGAGGGTTTAGTGTCTTCAATATTCAGTTTACAAGTTATACTGTGTGTTGGCGTGGTGTCACCGTGTGCATATCTGTCACACGTGGCAGACCAGCGGTAACTGACGAGCGCCGGACAGGAGTGGACACTTTTAGTCAGGGAAGGTGTGGACAACATCATGAACCTTTGACTGAGTAATTCTGGGCGTGGCTTGCCCATCACGTGACATGTCAGGAGCGGACACTTAGTCAGGGAAGGCCGGTGTGGATAACGTCATGAACCGTGAGTAATTCTGGGCGTGGCTTGCCCATCAAGTGACATGCCAGGAGCGGAACCTTTTGTGAGAGGTAAAGAGAGTAATGTGCCTTTAGATAATTCTGACGTGACATGACCTGTCAGGAGCGGACACTTTTAGTGAAGGTAAAAAGAGGGTATAAGGAGCCTTTACATCATTCTGGGCGTGGCATACCCATCACGTGACACAGGATGTCAGGGGTGGACACTTTTAGTGAGGGTAAGGAAGGTGAAGGTAAGGAGCCTGTAAATAACCCTGGGCGTAGCATGCCCATCACCTGACCTGTCAGGTGACTGATCCCGCGAGACTTACTTCCGGCGCCTCGGAACATTCCCGCCATGGCGGCTGCCAGATTGTTCATACCTCCACCCACTGCTGGCGTGGATGACATAATGGACATGGCCGGCATAGGGCCAGCTGGGGTTACACAATATGGCACTGCCGCTACATGTCTGCTTATTGTTTTGTATTAACCCGCACTGTGTATGTCTGATTGTACTGTTTACAGTGTGTCTGTACTATTTACAATGTGTCTGATTGTATTGTTTACAGTGTGTATGTACTGTTTACAATTTGTTTGATTGTACTGTTTCACTGTGTGTCGGATGATTGTACTGTTTACATTGTGTCTGATTGTACTGTTTATAGTGTGTATGATTGTACTGTTTCAGTGTGTCTGATTGTACTGTTTACAGTACTGGTGGCTGCATACTCAAGAGGGTTAAGTTAAATATGCGAAATATGTGTGTGGTTGGCTGTATTCCTATTGGTATAAATTGTTATAATCACCGAGTCCTGTCAGAATTTTACACTTCCAGCACGTTACGGCAACACTGACTAGTAAATAGTCCTGCGGTTGTGAACCTGGTGGAAGCGAATGATTCGGCACTGGCTGCGGGTAACGGTAGTTGGATTTTGCTTTTCATCATTATTGATCAAATTTCTCCGGACATTGTGGATTTATTTGGTCGCAAATGTTGCTACAATTAGTGGACATTTTCGGCTGCTACACCATTGGCGTCGGAACTACATTTACAAAAGGTCTCAGTTTGTGTTGTTAAGCATGTTTGAAAAACCCGATGTGGTTAACCCATTCAGCCCTGAGGCACTACAGCAAGAGATTGGTCGACCTTGATAATTCAAGGGTAGTGCCAGATGAGCTTGGCGCCGACTGACAGGCGCCAAGCTCATCTGGCACTGCCCTTGAATTATCATGGTCGATCCATCACCTGCAACTGGTGCATAGTCATTAGATGACGCCCCCCAAAATTTTGGGAAATACGGCCGTCGGGCTGAATGAGTGAACGGAACGGGCTACAGAGACACACACGCAAGCACACTCACACTCATGCACTCAGCAGTTGTACCGAGGTCAGGTGATAGTGATGATCTATCCAGTGTGGATTTAGTAGAAGGTGGGCTTATCTCTCTTTTGCGAGACACGCCTTTAAACTGAACTACACGGGTTGCAGATGTATGCATACTGGCCCTTGTCTCCCAGCGCAGCGGAATCGAAGGAGATAACCAGTGTGACATATCCAAATATGTTATGTTGTATGTAATGTCGACATATCTGTCATGCGTATGAAAGGCGGATTTCAGATTGATATGTACAGAGAAAGATATGTTCAGAGAGAGAGAGAGAGAGAGAGAGAGAGAGAGAGAGAGAGAGAGAGAGAGAGAGAGAGAGAGAGAGAGAGAGAGAGAGAGAGAGAGAGAGAGAGAGAGAGAGAGAGAGAGAGATGAACTTATATTCAACGTAACTAAGAGCAGCGTTACGATCTAATACTAATTCAGATTACAAAACTGAAGGAACAGGAAATCTACACTGACTGGAGTGAATGGATACTACGTTAATATTATGAATTAACGTAATTACATGTATAAACTTAACCCTTTGTGCATGCAGCCATCGGAACTCCGAGTCTTCACAGTACCAGTGGCTGCATGCACAAGTGGGTTAACTACAACTTTAACCCTTTGGCTTTGGTAGCGGGTTTTGTCGCGATGAGTTGATTCATGTCGGAAATCATCGCAACAAAAACCGCTAACTACAGCCAAAGGGTTTCAAATGACTACAGCAGTACTTAACTTGGCCAGCGTTACAGCTCGCGGAAGCTGATTATCAGGCCGACTGGCACAAAGCCGAGATCTGATGATCAGCGTCAGGGCGCTGCAACTTTAATGACTTATCCCTACAAGTACATTTTTGCGGGAGTGCTCCCAAGATGAACCCGCGCGGAGAGTACGCCACAAGTATAAACTTCTGTTTACATACGCAGCTCATATGAACGAAAGTGTTCTAGTGACGTTCTCAGTCCCCGCGCGGGTCCATGTGAACAGCAATGACTCGGTCCCGTAAAACGGTCTGGAAATCAGAACTAGGTCAGACAAAAAGAGGACCTGGATCGTACACTAGGGCATGCGATCAATGGTGCGATCAAGCTGGACGGGCATGAACTGACAAATGCGCGCGATCTGCTCGCGCGGCAGTAAGTCTTCGCTCGATTGACTCGAATTTCAGCGAATCAAAACTGGAACCCGGATCTCCGCCCTCAAGAGGCAAAGATCCTCACGAGCCTCTGCATCCGCAGGGGCTCATGAGGATCTATGTCTCTTGACAATAGATTGGGGCTGGACGAGCCGGACCTACATATCGCGTCGTTTGTGTGTGACCTGATTCTGATCTCGAAATGTCCACAGCACCGTGATGTACGTAGGCTTTGAAGTCGCTGACACAATTTAACCCCTTAGCGCGTGCAGCCACCGGTGCTGTAAACAGCACCGGTGGCTGCACGCGCTAAGGGGTTAATGTCGTAATGATCACAAGGAAATGGGAACAGTTGTACGTACTTCCAGCGCCAGGTCCAAAAATGTGGGGCATCATCTCCTTGGGGTCACCGATTAAAGCTGTAACGAGAGACAAGATATGACGTGATATTGGATGCCCCTCGAATCATACTCGAGGAATCTTTTGAGGATCCGATCGCCCCCCCCCCTCCCCCTCCTCCCCCCCCCCCCGCCCGACTCCATACCCGTTGTTTGATATTTTGATAGATTGGAAAGCGCTTCCTCCATGTCATAAGGGTAAAATTGTCCAAAACGTAAAGCTGGACCACTGCCATCCCCCCCTCCCCCTCCAAACTCCACCCACTCTCGACAGGTACTGATCCGTCACTAGTTATTCATTCATTAATTCATCTTTGCATGCACGCATGTGTGTATGTATGTGTGTGTGTGTGTGTGTGTGTGTGTGTGTGTGTGTGTGTGTGTGTATGCATGTATATGTATTTGATGCTTTGTTGTCTTTGCTGAATAGGTTAAAGAACTACCTGTCTGCTACATATGCGCTGTGTAGCTCTAAACTATCCGCATCTGACTCGAGATTATCCACCTTGGCAAAACTTGACACGGACTACAATTCGTCAGTGTAAGTATAGCGCACGCAACCGCAACCGCACACGCACGCACGCACACACACTCCCACACACACACACGCACACGCACACACACACACGCACACACACAGACACACATCCACACACACACACACACACACACACACACACACACACACACACACACACACACTGACTATGCACTTACAAATGATTTCTCTTTCCTGAGGCGTGTATCGTCCTGAAACAGACACACACCACACGTCGGTTCAGTCAGATCGATATGTTTTAATCCCTTCATCGCCGATAAAAAAAAATGAACGCGATCCAACTGCAAGAGGCATAGATCCTCATGAGCCCCCGCGACTGCGGGGGCTCATGCGGATCTATGCCTCTTGCTGAGACCAATTTGTATCCATTGTTTAATTTTTAATTTTTAATTATTATTATTATTGTTATTATTAATTATTATTTTTATTTATTTATTTATTTATTTATTTTATTATTATTATTATTATTTTTTTTTTTTTTGGGGGGGGGGGGGGGGGCGATTGTGTTGGCTTTTGGTCATGGAATGAACCAATATTTACAGTGGCAGGGAAGTGGTTGAGATATATATGTGTGCGGGTCTGTGATTTTGGACCTTATGGTCCAAAGCCGTACGGTCCAAAATCACAGACAAGCACACATATATAATGCGCCGCTAACTGGCTCTTCACCATCAAGATGCCACACAAGGCGCTAGAAAAGTGCACGCAGTGTTACAGTGGAGCTACGTTGTGGCGCTAGAAAAGTGCACGCAGTGTTACAGTGGAGCTACGTTGTGGCGCTAGAAAAGTGCACGCAGTGTTACAGTGGAGCTACGTTGTGGCGCTAGAAAAGTGCACGCAGTGTTACAGTGGAGCTACGTTGTGGCGCTAGAAAAGTGCACGCAGTGTTACAGTGGAGCTGCGTTGTGGCGCTAGAAAAGTGCACGCAGTGTTACAGTGGAGCTACGTTGTGGCGCTAGAAAAGTGCACGCAGTGTTACAGTGGAGCTACGTTGTGGCTCAACTGGTGTCTACATCTCTATTCTGAAAACGTTGAAAGAAATTCCCACCAAAGAAGGAAACATGCTTAAAAAAAGGACAGTGAATTGTGATGTAACGTGTTTCTTTCTGGGACAATTACAATAAATTGTGTTGTGTTTGTCCTTTTCAAGAGTGCTTTCTTTTTTGTCTTTGTTGAGATTTTCTCTGCATTGTACACGTTTGACAGTCACATTTTTCGTCTGTGTTCAAAAAAATGTTCAGAACAAATCTTAACAAACACGTTAATGGCCAACGCAATATTGACTCATATCACTGGGAATGCTTGGAAATTCTAGTTTGTGACTTTGACCCTATGCCGTTGGGTTCAAAGTCACAAAACTACACACACATATTTACGCAGTCTCTCTGTTTGTTTGTTTGTTTTTGTTTTTTTTCCCCTACAAATATTACAACACGATATGCTGACAAAACGTCAACCCTTTGGCTGTTGGTAGCCACTTTTGTCGCAATATTTCCTGCAGGGTTAGCAAGGCCTAAAATAAAATTCAACAATCTCATGCATATTACAAGCAACATTTTGGAGGGACTTCTTAATGGATATATACACTTAATATGGTTTACACACACTCCATAACATTTTTGGATAGAGAGAGAGAGAGAGAGAGAGAGAGAGAGAGAGAGAGAGAGAGAGAGAGAGAGAGAGAGAGAGAGAGAGAGAGAGAGAGAGAGAGAGAGGGAGAGAGAGAGAGAGGGTGGGGTGGGGTGGGGTTGAGGGGCGGGGAGGGGGTGGATGTACGGACAGACTGACAGACTCACCTCTTGTTGCGATCTTCCTTTGGAAATAGTACGTAACTTGGTCTGCACAAACAGGAACAACGCGCACTTTGAATACCATGTCTGCCATTATTTGGGAAATGTCCATTATTGAGATAGGTAGGCTATATATTGTCATTGTATAGCATTGACAATCTCTCTTTTCGCACACATGGACGTGTTGGCTAGTGTCAAGTAACGGTAGATGCGAAAGGTAGTGGCACACGTGAAAAACTGACGCTCTTATCCCATGCAGCCCTGACGCCCTACAGCGGGAGATGGGTCGACCATGATAATTCAAGGGCAGTGCCAGATTAGCTTGGCGCCTGACAGGCGCCAAGCTAATCTGGCACTGCCCTTGAATTATCATGGTCGATCCACCTCCTGCAACTGGTGCATAGTCATTCGATAACGCCTCCAAAAATTTGGGAAATACGGCCGTCGGGCTGAATGAGTTAAATTAACACTGCATCTCTATTATTAATGGCAGTGTTATATGCATCTTTAACCTTCTCGCGCGCGAATCCACCGACACTGTCTACAGGCTGCACGCACAAGAGTGTCAAGGTATTTTGTTCTGCCTGGTGTAGACATCACGATTTCAGATGATGACACACTAAAAAAAAAATAAAGCCAAGTTTCTGATTGATTTTTTTTCTCTCCCAAAGTCAGTGCAACGCTAGAATCAGATTTCTACGTTTTCGCCAGAAACCAATCAAATCTCTACATTTTCAAGGAGCACAATCAAAGCCAATCAGATATCTCCACGTTATAGACGCCAATCAAAAAAGCTCTCCATTGTCAAACAGTCAAGAGCAAAGCCAATCCAGTCGCTTCATTTCCCAAACTGCAACCCGTTCAGTGCCCCAAGGCGCAGACTACACCAACGACAAAAACTCTAGCAGTGCCAGCGGTGTCAGCAAGAGGCATAGATCCTCATGAGCCCCCGCAACTGCGGGGGCTCATGAGGATCTATACCTCTTGCAGTTGGGTGGTCCTCAGTTTTTTTTTCTCGGCACTGAACGGTTTAAAAGCAAGGCCAGTCAAATCTCTCATTGTTCCAAACAAAGCCAGTGTAATCAGGAAGGGTCTGCGTTAGACATTGGGATGACTACGCTCTCTCTGCAGATCGTGTGCCACGCACTCTACCCTGTAGAAAGGGAGGAACAATGAAGGGGGTACTTACCCTTGACGTAATCTGGCAAGCTCCACCCGAAGGGCATCCCCTGGCCAGGGTACATTCGTGGCAACAGATTGACCATGCCTGGATCTGATATGTCCAACACACACACACACGTTTCTCGTTTAACAATAGCAACAACGTACGTGCACGTTTTCGTTAAATTTAAACTCTTTCAAATCGCCCCGCACCAATAGCTGCGAAAATGTCGTACAGCGTTGCCAATGGCAACGCTAAACGACACTTCCGCAGCTATTGATGCGGGGCGCCTTAAATGAGTTAACTCCCTGCATGCAGCCGCCGGTACTGTGAACAGTACTGGTGGCTGCAAGTCACAATATTTTTTTGTGTTGAGTACTTTTGGACTTTTCTTTAGGTACTGTAATGGGAACCCGCCAGCAAAATTTCCACAATGTGTGGCCTTTTTTACTCGTATCTTATCTTATCTTATCTTATCTTATCTTATCTTATCTTATCTTATCTTATCTTATCTTATCTTATCTTATCTTATCTTATCTTATCTTATCTTAATGTAATCTTGTATAAGGTTATCTTAATTTTATCTTAAGCTTACGTTAATTTTCTCTTTATCTTATCCTATCTCATCTAATCTTTTCCTAGCTTATCAGCAACAGTAACAACCACAACAAGAGCATAATGTGAATGTACGGCAACAGACTAAGTGTGCATAGCAACAACAATATACACACGTTTGAATCACTTTCTATTAAAAAAAAAACGTAATTGCTTTTGATTCAGACAATGCTTGTGCAAAACTCCAACTGAAAACGGTGAGGACAAAATATTCTGTCCTCCGACCTTGTCCTCGACCTTGACCTTACCTCTTGGGGCGCCGGTGGCCGGGTCATAGAGAAGATCGAACAGACGGGCCTCTGCAATGGACAATGCCGTAGTTATAAAACAATAAGCAAAAGGTCCTCTGGCCGACATCAGCCTTAGCTGGCCCGCGCACAGGTGTGCGCGGGCCAACTAAAGTTGATGTCAGCCCAAAGACTTTCTGCTCATCAGGCCTACTCTGATATAGGCCGTTTAACATCGGAGCGCACACCGTTTATTGCAAACAGCTCCGCAAAGAAACACTTTTCTGTACCACATTAAGAACAAATATCATTTAGTGCCAATTGACCTAATATGGGATATTTTTTTTACTGAAATCCTACGATTTGTTGATTATGCTGTACAGTCGTAAAATGGGATGAAAAGACGAGAACAGGCCATTTTCAACACCATACTATAGCTTCGACAGATTTCAGCATCAAGGCCAAGTATGCAATCTTCTTGCATGGCCGCGCTGTTTCGGGTTTAAAATCGTGGCCAATTCACGTGAAAATGGATTTTTTTTTTTTAAATGCTGGGCTGAATATATCTGGGGCACGTTTAGGGATGTCATATAAGCTATTTCATGAAAAAAAATCCGAATAATTATGTGCGACTGTACTGCAAAACTGACACATTGTTCGAGTTTCTTGAAAGTAAATCGTATCAGGTCAACTGGCTTACTTACTTACTTACGCCTGTCACCCCTACCCGGGTATAGGCCGTCGACGAGAGACCTCCAGCGACTCCTGTCCTCCTTCTCCTTCGATTTTACTCCAGGTGGTTCCCAGTCTCTTGATGTCTGCTTGGAGGTCTCGACGCCAGGTGTTTCTCGGCCTGCCTCTTTTCCTCTTTTCCTGGGGGTTCCATGACAATGCCTGCCTAGTGATACTGGAAACTGGCTTTCTCAGACTGTGACCAATCCATCCCCATCTTCTTCGCCCAATTTCATTCTCTGCTGTTATCTGCTCTGTTCTCTCCCAGAGTCTGATGTTGCTGATCTTCTCTGGCCAGTGGATTTTCAAGATTCTTCTAAGGCAACTGTTTATGAAGATCTGTAATCTGTTGACTGTGGTTTTTGTCAATCTCCAAGTCTCTGCTCCATAATATAGGAGAACTGCTTTTACGTTTGAGTTGAAAATCCGGACTTTGGTGTGTTGTGACAGCTCTCTGGGACTCCACACTTTTTTCAACTGGAGAAAGGCTGCTCTGGCTTTACCGATTCGTGCTCTGATATCTGCATCAGTGCCACCTTTTTTTGTCGATGATGCTCCCGAGATAGGTAAAGGACTCCACCTCATCCAGCGGGGTGCCAGCAAGCAAGACTGGTTCTTCCCTGGTTGCGTTCAGCCTCATTGTCTTTGTTTTCTGTTTGTGGATGGTGAGGCCCACCTGGGACGAAATGTCAGCAAGCCTCGTGGTCTTGTCCTGCATTTGTTGATGAGTGTGGGACAGTAACGCCACGTCGTCTGCAAAATCGAGGTCGTCAAGCTGTGTCCACAGTGTCCACTGTATTCCGCTTCTTCTCTGCTCAGTGGTCCTCTTCATGACCCAGTCTATGGCCAGTAGGAAGAGGAACGGAGACAGTAAACACCCCTGCCTGACGCCGGTTCTGACCTGGAGCTCCCTGGTGAACTGCCCTTCGTGGATCACACGACATGTCATGCCATCGTAGCTGCTCTTGATCAGGCAGACGAGCTTTGTGGGTACACCGTAATGTCGTAGGAGTCTCTCGGTCCACGCTGTCAAATGCTTTCTCGTATTCCACAAAGTTGACGTACAGCGGGGAGCTCCACTCCGGAGACTGCTCCACGATGATGCGGAGAGTGGCAATCTGGTCTGTACATGATCGGTTTTTCCGGAATCCTGCTTGCTGGTCTCTCAGCTGGGGGGTCGACGGAGCTCTTCATTCTCTCCAGGATGATCCTGTTGAAGACCTTTCCTGGTACTGACAGCAACGTGATTCCTCTGTAGTTGGAACACTTGCTGAGGTCGCCTTTCTTGGGAAGCTTGATTAGGTATCCCTCCTTCCAGTCAGCCGGCATCACCTCCTCTTCCCGGATCTTTCCAAACAGTGGGTACAGCATCTCTACTGTTGTTTCTAGGTCTGCTTTCAGAGCCTCCGCTGGGATGCCATCTGGCCCTGCTGCTTTACCGTTCTTCAAAAATGCCACTGCTCTTCTGATCTCTTCCCGGCTGGGTCTGTCACAGCTGATGGGTAGGTCAGTCTCTGCTGGCTGGATATCTGGGGGGTCGGGTGGGGTGGGTCTGTTCAGTAACTCTTCAAAATACTCGGCCCATCTGTCGAGTTGGTCTGCTCTGTCTGCAATATGCTTGCCTTCTTTGTCTTTTACTGGTCTTTCTGTATGGCCAAACTTGCCTGACAATCTTCTGGTAATGTTGTAGAGCTGTTTGAGGTTGCCGCTGCCTGCTGCCTTTTTCTGCCTCTGCTGCTAGGCCATCTGTGTAGGCTGTCTTGTCTGCTCTGATACTCCTCTTCACTTCGCGGTTGGCTTCCGAGTATTCCTCATGTGCCCTTGCTTTGGCCGCTCTCGTGCGACTGTTGTTGACAACTGTTTTCTTCTGCTTCCTCATTTCTATCTTCTTCAAGGTCTGCGCCGACAGCCAGTCCTTGTGATGGTGTTTCCTGAACCCCACACTGTCTTTGCAGGTTGAGTTCAGTGCCTCGCTAACTGCCTTCCACTGCTGCTCTGTGGTGACCGCCTCCTCTTCATTTACTAGCTCCTGTAGCGCTTGAAACCGGTTGGACAGCACCAGTTTGAACTCTTCTCTCACTCCCGTCTCTCTAAGAAGGCCTACATTATAGCGCTGTCTTTTTGTTGTCCCTGTGCTGCTTTTCTTTAACTTGAGCTTTATTCTTAAGGTAAGCAGATTGTGGTCTGAGGTGACATCTGCTCCCCTCCTCGAACATCTTGAAGGGATCTTCTAAATTTCTTGCTAATGCAGATATGGTCTATTTGGTTTTCTGTAGTATGGTCAGGTGAGACCCACGTTGCTTTGTGTATTCTTCTGTGTGGGAAGATGCTGCCTCTAATGACAAGTCTGTTTAGAGCACAAAAGTCTACGGACCTCTTCCCGTTCTCACTCATCTCCCCTAGTCCCTGTCTCCCCATCACCTCTTCGTACCTGGTGTTGTCCTCCCCTATTTGGCATTAAAATCGCCCATGACAATGGTGATGTCTCGCTCCGCACATTTGTCCACAGCACTCTGGAGTCGGTCGTAGAACTCTTGTTTCTCTTCCTCGTCACTGTCATTGGTGGGCGCATAACACTGGATGACGTTCAACTTGATCTTTCTCCTAGTTCTAAAGGCTGCAGTGATAATTCTTGGCCCAAGAGGTTCCTAACCAATCAGCGCTCTCTGTACCACTGGTGACACCATGAATGCTACACCTTCTGTATGGTGGGCATTCTCCTCTTCATGACCTGAATACAGAATCATCTCCCCACTTAACAGCCTTTTCTGGCCAGACTGCGTCCATCTGGCTTCACTGATACCTAGCAGGAAAAGGTTGTACTTTTGCATTTCCGCTGCTATCTGGGCGGACTTCCCGCTCTGGAACATGGTCTTGACATTCCATGTGCCCATGATTGTGTCCCTGGATAGAGAGAGGCGGCTCGGTCCTGTGGCTTCCGAAGACTTCCGGCTTTTAACACACGACGTCATAAATCTTCTGGTAGAAGAACCTTCCTCCTCCAGGAAAGGAATTGCTGTTTGTCTTTTCGTCGGCGTTTTTGGAGCTATTTCTTTATTTGCAGGGTGGGGACGCTACCCCCACGCCCAACCCCCTTACTAGGAGGACCAGGGGTTTTCTGTCGGGGTCTCCTTCCCTTAGACCATGTTGGTTCACGGCACCTTATTTCATTCGGTGCACTCCTCTCGCGAGGGACCCCCTATCCACCACCCAGAGGACGCGCCTCAACACCATATGGTCCCAGCGCGAGGTAGGTCAACTGGCACTGAATGATAATTATTTGTTCTAAGAGAGGTACAGAAAAGTGGTGGCACCTGCAGACTTTATGAAATGAGGCCGTAGGGTACAATACGTTAACTCATTCGAGGCGTGCCGCCTCCAGATACGCGGCATAAAGCCGCGAATCCGGAGGCGACACGTCTCGAAAGTGTTAAATTTAGAATAACAGACCACCTGACAAATAACACAACCGTGGCAACAACATTACCTTTCAACTTGTCTGAGCCACCGTGGAAGAAGGCTGCAACAGAAAATATGGATTTGACGTAGCTTTGCCTTACTTCTGGCGTTATTTGGCTAAACGCCAGCATGTCCATTTCTAAGAAAAGCGACATTTTCATTGTAACACAATTTTCATTGTAACGCAATGAAATGTCTGTATTTTTTCAATAATGAAATATTGGCTTTTGACGATTTTTTTAAAACACATTTTTATAATTTAAACTGCGCAAGTAAGGTACTCCTTGCGCGGGTGAGACGGGGGGTTGGGGTGGGCCCGGATGGGTGGGTGGGGGGGGGGGGGGAAGACAGGCTGTGGTCGAAACTCGTTTTCATGATGTCTCTCCGAGTACAGTATTCTTCCATGTGGAAGGCGGCAAAACACAATAAGTCTATTTGTTGTGAAAAGCCAATTTTTCAAAGTAACACTATCGAAATCTAGCTTTTCACAAAAAATGGAGTTACTGTCTTTTCCCTTCATATCGCAGTATTGGTCTCTTCTTCTTGTTTTTCGACGCCAGTCATGGAGGAGGCAGCAAAGAGGGGTGGGGTGGGGGTGGGGTAGGGGATGTGGGGGTAGTTTTTAATTGCGCATGATATGCAAGAGCTTCTACCTTACATCTCACCATTTGCCTTTAATTAAACTGAATTTCAAACCATTGTTGTGCCAACCTCCGTCCGTCTGTGACAGGCTACCCACGGCTTAACCCTCTGGCTGTCGGTAGCGCTTTTTGTCGGCGCTACCGACAGCCAAAGGGTTAACAACCGACGTGGGCTATCAGCAACGCTTTGCCAGTGGCAGAATGCGGTGCCGACAGCCAAAGGACTGCAGTTGAGCTCAGTGCCGTGCAGACGGGATCTCCGCGCTCGGAAACCACCGATCAGAAGTCTTCCGAGTGTTCCTTTCGATGTTGTACCAATATAGGTCTGGCTGACTATGGATCTCTCGTATATCTATACATATATTCACAAATTATACTCACGGGCTCCAGGACCCCCCATGCCTGGTGCGCCAAATCCACCGGGTGCGCCGAATCCCCCTGGGGCCGGGCCTGGAATGGGGAAGGTGCCGGGTCCAGTGACAGGCGGAGAGGGCTGGGGGTTCGCTGCAAGAGGGCCCGCGGTCGTCGCGTGATACACATTCGCATCATAACAGTGCCAGTCGATACAAATCTCTGTTCGCATCGGAAACGGGAATTCCCTTTTTTCGGTTTAGTATTGAACGGGGAATACCCTTTTCCATTGATAGAAATCGGTAACATCCATTTTCAGCTCACTGGAAAAAGGTAGGCTCATCATATAATTTTTCTTTACTGTGGTAATGACTATGCATTAAAGTATTTCACTTTGACGCTATCGTTACATTTTTCGTAAGTTTTCGTTCACTATGACAGAGCACATTAATGCCATTTCAGAAAGAAATGAAAACAAACAAAGCAAACTTGACTAGTCGTAATAACTGAATCTGCCAATTGCAAGACCACGTCTTTTACTTTCACATGTGTCAGGAATTCCTTTTTTAAAAGATTTAAAAAAAACCAACAAATTCTCTTCAGCATCCGATGAATGCCAAATCTCGTGAAATCCTAGAGGCCAACTGTACAGTCATAATGAAAACAACCAGCGAGCGCAACACTAATCATACAGCAGAGAGGTGTGTGTCACAATTCCACACTCTAGTGACAGCTATGATTCACATGACTGCGCAAGCCACGCAACGCCAGTTGAACCTTTTTAACAGTTTGGGAAGCAGGTGGCGGAGGACTATGTTAACTCATTCGAGAAGAGTGCCGACTCCGGATACGCGGCTTACGCCGCGTATCCGGAGGCGGCACGACTTGAATGAGTTAAAAACACACTCGCACAAGATGAGTGTAGTTCTGTATGGAGCACTACTTTAGAATTAAACTGTATTCCAAAGATTTACGTTTGATGGGATGACGTACAGTTCGCTTCTGAAATTCCACAAAACTTGCCGGCTTTATGACTGATGCTTTAAAATTCTGAATTTATTGTTTCCGATGCGACACTTGCTTAAAGATCAAGAGACCAGAGAAAAAAAAAATCTAAAGCAAAAAAAAAAAAAAAAAAAAAAAAAAAAAAAAAAACTCGAAAAATTAGGAATGCAAAGTGCGCATGCAAGAAATTCTTGAAAAGTAGGTCAAGTACAAAAGACCTTCAGTAAGAATTAAAGTCCGAGCAATATTTTGTTTCCATCCGTTACTTGTTCCGGAAGGCAACCAAAGCCCCCAAGCCCTCTCCCTGAACAAAAAGGAAATAAACACACACACACACACACACACACACACACACACACACACACACACACACACACACACACACACACACACACACACACACACACACACACAACGGAGGAAGCCATATCCTTGGTGTCACTGTGGGCAACCTCACATCAGACATACACCAAGTTCACTGACTAGCACAAGAAATGCCACATCATTCGAATCATCGGAAACACTTCAATGATGACTCAAATGATGTCGCATTTTTGTGTCCTCGTTAGTATATGTGTCATTCGTATGTCGGATATGAGGCTGGCCAGTTATAACGATGTTATGCACACGCAGGGCAACAACAACACACAAAACCGCACACTGAAGCAGCAACTGAGTTACGTATGCAGCAACTGTCAACCCGCTAAAATGCCTCTGGGCAATAACATTTTCCTCATGGTTATTTGTAAAATATAAAGTGCATGAAACGAAAAGAATGAAAAAAGTTCCGAAAAAAGAAAGACAGATATGAAAGAACGGAAGAACAAATTAATACAGAAAAAAACATGAAAGAACGAATTTTAAAAAAAAATCCACAAAAGCTAGGAAAAACACATAATAAATAATAAATAAATAAATAAATAAATAAATAAATAAATAAATAAATAAATAAAAGTTTCATGTTCTATAAATCATGGCACTTTTCCAACATGCAAACACGGAAATCGCAAATGGTCAGTTCGTCACTTCCGGATAATTTTTAAAGCGCCTTTGACATTGCAGGAAGCATATGCCGACAGACAAACAACGCAACAGGAAGCAGAGTTTGGGGCCAGTTCACAACTCCACAAATCGAAAAAGAAAACAAAACACAAATCAAGAAGGAAAGCTTTGGAGCATATCACGTCACCACAAAGACAGACACAAACAAATGTAAAAAGCCAACAACAACATGCAAACCTTGGGAAGAAGCACATCTTCACACAAACAAACACAAAATAATCCATTAGCTGTGAGGCACATTCGCCTCAAATCCTTGCAGCCACCGGCACTGTAAACTGTACCGGGGGCTATATGTACAAATAGGGTTAACCCTTTGACTGTCGGTAGCGCTTTATGTCGCGATGATTCCGGAAGGAATCATCGCGACATAAAGCGCTACCGACAGCCGAAAGGTTAACAACAAACTAATTAAAATGAAGGGAAAAAAACACACACTAATGAAACCAATCGACACACAAGTTGTGCGCTAACTCTCATCACCGCCAGGCAGTTTCAGATGTAAGTGGGTGGAGTGGGGCAATACATTGACCCTAGCAGCTAAGCGTCTTCGGGCCCACCACGGCCGCAGTGCGCCCGCGCCCAGCCGTGCGCGGGCCCGGGCCACTGCGGCCGTCGTGGGCCCCAACACATTTGCTTACTGGGCACTTATATCACCCACGACAAACATGCAATGCCTATATTGTGTTTGCTCGTCTGCGGGTTTGGACCTCATGGCATACAGCCGAAAGGCCAAAACCCTCGGACCGGCATACACATATTCTCTGTGGAAAACTCAACTAACTAAAAGCTAATAACCTCTTTTGGCTGATGGGCCTATGGTCTGTCTCTTCAAGGGAGGCAATGTTTCGGACGGAGACAGCTGCGACACGTCTTCATTTTTCCCGTTATATATTTTTTTAAAAAATCGGTATATATACATTTATATTTAAAAATTTTTTTAAATAGAAAAGCGAGATCTTCAATTGCCTACGCAATGAAAATCTCGCTTTTCTCACGTATTGGCATACTTGCTTTTGCCAAATAATCGCAGATTTTACGTAAGATGCAGTAAATAACCTGTGTCGTCAAATGTAGCGGTCAAATTATGGCGTCACAATGCGTGTGATGTCAAATTATAATGTAAAAATGTTTTGGGTGTCAAAGTAAGGCTTAACAATGCGTGTCACGTCAAAATTTGGAGTAACAATGCGGCGACGTCACATTATGTTGTAACGCTTCGCGTGGAGTCAGATTATGGCGTAACAATGTGTGCGACGTTGAATCTTGTCCTATTTACAGCTGCCTGCGTCCGAGACAGTGACACGTACATTGCTCCAGTATGACTGGGCCTGCAACAAAACCCCGCTAGCCAGTGGTCCGTCTATTTTGAGTTCAGTTTAACTGACGTTAAGTGGGATAGTCTACAACATCTACCTCAAACCAGGACAATGTCTTGAGTCAACATGCATGCAGTACTCGTCTTGACATGCATGCAATTTTTGGGGTGAAAAATGGTCGCGAGCAATAGAAATTTAGAGTGCTTACCGCCCCAAATTTGATCTGTACATATATACAGTGGACAGAAGAAAAACACACACACTATCTGTCATTTGAGAGTTGAAAGAAGAGTGGTGCAGTAAAATTCTAACCTTATTGAGAACACTATAATCTCAGCTGCAACACAATTTTATACTCAGTTGCGCGTGATGGTTGGTAATTTGAGATCTTATGGCTGCCAGCCGTAAGATCCAAAAACAAAGACCAGCACATGAGTTTTGTCACTTTAACTGACGTTGTTCGGGAATCAGAAGTAAATCCAAATTGCACCTATTTCAGTCGACGAAAAAAGTAGATTAAAATCCCGGACAAACATTTACCATCGCATGTTCGTCCAAACGTTTAATCCATGATGTGCGTCAGAAGACGCACAGTTTATGACCTAATTCTGACTTCGGAAATCGTCTATTTTACGTCACAAGCAGTGAGTGGTTTTTCCGCTGCCTGTGACGTCATATCAGTTCTGACGCATGGTAACGAGTATACCGTTAATTCGCTTGTTTGCTTTGACCCACAAAGTCTGACTACAGCGCATAATTCTGATGTGATTGCGCCAAGAAGGGCACCTGAATGTGCTGTGCGATAAGTCTAGACCTTACTCAAACTAGCCAGTGTCTTGTCAGTATACATGCGTGACACTTCCGTCGTGACAAAATGGCGGCGAGTAAGACGAACTTGGAGTGCTTACCGATGAAAGAAGTAGGATCTGTATGGTAAACAGAAAAAAAAACACAGACACTAGCTTGTCAATGACGTGTTGAAAAAAAAGTAAACAGGTATGCCGGTCTGTGATTTTGGACCTTAGTGCTACAAGCTACAAGCCGTAAGGTCCAAATCACAAACCGGCATACATAATTAATGTTTGTGACATGTTATTAGTGATTTTCTTTTTGATGGGTGGGGGTTGCGTAATGCCTTACACAGGAGTAGAGGTACAGCTCTCACAGGCCTATGATTCTTACGAAAGACCAACTGAAAGTCTGTTTCAGCCAAGGTTATATCGATCCTAATGTGGGATGTGTTATAAGTTGGACATTAAGCAACAGACAGACAGACAGACAGACAGACACACACACACACACACACACACACACACACACACACACACACACACACACACACACACACACACACACACACACACACACACACACACACACACACAGCCACGAGTGGAGCAGCTTGGAAACCTGCTCAGAAAAACGCATAATCCTGAAGCGAGTGAGAAACAAACTCACACGTGAGTTACACGACAAATTACTCGGTGACAAAACAGAGTCACACTGACACGCTTCATCCACGTGACGACCGAACACATGACGTCAGCTCATTTGCGTAGACAAACCACGCAAGTGACAAAAAAAAAAAAAAAGACAATCTGGTGAGTCCTCACCGCTCACGACACAAAGCAGCTACTGACAAATCCTTTTGATGTGCAGTCTCTGCTCAGCATAGAGCGAACCCTTACAAGTCACACACAACATACAATTCGACGATTCTTCCTAGTAAACAGAGGTCCTAGGGCCCACGCCGGACGCAGCGGGCCCGCGCACAACTGTGCGCAGGCCCACTGCGGTCGTCGTGGGCCCGAAGACGGTTTGCTACTGGGGTTACAGCTGACCACACAAAGCAGCTAAGAAGCTTTACACGAAATTGCTGTACCCGTTCAGCATAAACAAACCACGCCGGCAATTTACACAAACAAACAATCCGGCGAGCCTTCAAAGCTTGCCACACAGGCAGGTACGATAGCTTTGTTTTACTCGTGAACAACGAACCACGTAGTTCACAGACAAGAGACAATTCGGCGAATCTTCGAGGATCGCCATCAACACAGCTGGACGTTTTACTCGCGAGTGATTCCAGCTCCTGACAAATAGACAGACGCAGCTCAACACGTAAGAACGTGACAAAGTCGTCAGTGGAGCTCTCGCCAAATTAACACACAGCTCACCCAGTGAGCGACGCGTGACACAACTCCAGGGAGTGGGTGAGCATAATCCCCAGCTCGTCACCACAAGAACGAGGCTCCCCGCAGGACAGACTGGCCCCCACCACACGACACGAACCCTACACCACAGAGAACAGGCGAAAGGCTCGGCAAATCTTGCCGCCCGCACCAGCTGTTGACTGTTAACCCGTTCAGTGTCGAGAAAATTTGAGCACCACCCAGCTGCAAGAGGTATAGATCCTCACGACCCCCCGCAGTTGCGGGGGGTCGTGAGGATCTATACCTCTTGATGACGCTACTTTCAATCCACGTCTCTGTGACAGCTGGAGCTTTTGGGTGTCAAATCAACGAAGCTTGCAGTGACGCAATCTGCGTCAGCTGACACTGAACGGGTTAACCCCTGAGTACAGTACCGGTGGCCGCTTGCGCGTGTGGGGTTAAGCTGCCCCTGCCCCCGCTGAACTAAGCTAGCAAGCGGCACGTGACCCAGATATGCTTTCTGAAGCTGCACGCGCGCCGCAAATCCCCTTCCACTGCACGTGCGCCAAGGATCTACTGAATGCATAATTACGTGGAGGGGCCGGCACGGTCTGAACAGGCGTTTGCGGAGGCGGTGGCAGTGGAGGCAGGGGTGCTGGCGGTGCAGGGGGTGGAGGGAGTGGCTGCACTGGTGGTGCGGTGACCGGCGCTGGTGCTGGTGCTGGTGCTATGGAACGGAACAAACACGATCACAAAAAATGATGAGTAAAAGTAAAAGCACACTGAGTCGATCAGCCGACAGGACTTAAAAAGCACTCTGCGTTTTCTCGGCGTATTTTTTGAGCGTATGTTTGAATGACCCTTGTCCTGAGGCGTCGGTCTGCAGCCACAACCGTCTTAGAACCACAAAGTGTGCTGGGGTGTGTGCATTTGGGCCTCATGGCTTGAAGTCGTACAATCCCGATCTATTGTCTGTTTGTACAAAACGAACGAGAGCGAGACTATTTGAGACCCTCACCTCATTATTTGGGTCGCCGCGACCTGCAGCGTTCTTTCGATGTCATTCTTTGCAAGTTCTTTCATTGTTCTACAAATGCGACGTCTCTCCTTGAATTCGTGGCCTTCAGTGACGTGAAACTCAAAATAACGTCACAACACAATGTGATGGTCACAACTGAATGTAAAGCGCGCCTTCTTGAGACCTTCACCTTGTGAATATTCCAGAAAATCACGAATAACCATGAATACCAGCATCCGGCATGAAAAGAACAACCCTTGATGAACACAGCCGCTTGGAACAGTCAGTATCCTGGCGCTGTCTCATTCACAGAGCTTTCAAAACTTCAACTTGTAGTGCTGCGACGCCGCGAACATCTCGAAAACAAGGCGTCGAGACACAAATGGGTGACTGAAATCAATATAACGGCAAGAAGCATAGATCCTCATGAGCCCCGCAAGTGCGGGCGGGGCTCATGCGGATCTATGCCTCTTGCTGACCCCATTGTGCATCCATGCTCATTGTCCGGACTGGGTTCATTGGCGCAAATACACGAGGAGATCATCAGAAACACAGCCTAGCGTCCAGTGGCAAGGAACTGGGGTCATCTGCGTGAGTGACTTTAGTCCTGCCCCAGCCACTAAGCAAGGTGCTCCGCTATAGCGGAGCACCTTGCTTAGTGGCTGGCGCAGGACTAAGCTCACTCATGCAACCGGCCCCGGGTTCATACAGGGAGACGCCAGACCAATACCAGTATCAGGATAATGATACCTGCTTCACGACGAACATAGAACACGTGCGGCTACATACAGGGTTTCTGTCAGAACTGCGTAGATAACGACGGAAGGCTTCCGTTCAGTCTTTCTGTTGACTGAATCAAGGCAGGGACTGAGAGAGAATGAACATAGAGGAAACAAACCCAGCAGACGTTTATGATGGAACTGCATGACGCTTACGCATGACGAACCCTGGACCCAAGGGATGCAGATGATCGTCTTGTTCTATACCTGCGTATTTCTCTGTAGGCTGGCGATTGGGTGCCTGATAAGCGGGGGCAGGGGATCTAACTGTTTGTCTGTCCAGCGCTGAGTGATTCCCCTTGGTTTGTGTAGAACCCTGGACGACGCGCACAGTGATTTTCATAATGCAGAGACATGGACAGAATTTTCTGCTGTCACGATTACGTCACAGGGATACGAAACACGCCTTTTTTACACGATAGCAGTGTAATAATAATAATAATAATAATAATAATAATAATAATAATAATAATAATAATAATAATAATAATAATGCAATTTCTAAATAAATACAAAAAATAAATAAATAATAAATAATAAAATAAAACGAACAAGGAAATAAAAAACCGATACAAACCTCACACATTTGAATAAAGCAGTGACGCAGTAAAAGTGCATTTCTTATAATAATTGAAAATAAAAAAGAGAAGCTTGACCTCACGAATCTAAATCACGCAGTAGCAAAAACGACGTTGGCATCATTCTTAAGACGAGGTTATCCTGCCAGGGGAATCGGCGAAGGTTTCAGCCACATTTGGAATATTATCGAGCCGTTGGCAAGGAAGGAGTTAACTCGATCTCGAACTGCGAGAGGCACAGATCCTCATGAGCCCCCTGCAGGTGCGGGGGGCTCATGAGGATCCATGCCTCTTGATCGCACCACTCTGACCCCACGTCATTGATCCCAGGACAAGCTGGATCGAGTCTCTGGGGTCGGAATTCGTGGCGAAAATCTGCGTTCACCTGCTAGCAGTGGACCCATCAGTGCGCAAAGGCCATCGGGCCGACGTCTGCCGCCGTTGGCCCCGCGCACGGCCGTGCGCGGGCCAACGGCGGCCGACGTCGGCCCGATGGCCTTTTGCGCATTGGGAAGGGAACTCACCAGGGACTGGTGCGGAAGCTGTTGGGGCTCCGACAGTGGGCATCCCGTTGCCGTTGCCCCCGGCCAGAGCTTGCATGAGGGCGGGGTTCCTCATCAGGACCGGCAGCAGCTTCATCAGGATCTGGCGCACGATGGTCATCACCGTGTTAGGGTCCTGACCTGCAACGGGGATAACGGGGATAAGCATGTCAGGCACGCACGCGCGCACCAATGCACGCGCACACCGGCGGGCGGCGTCGTTTCTTTTTCCCGAAGGAGTTCCCTAACGCAAGCTGTACCCGTAGGCAGAACCATGCCTGGAGCTTGCGTTACGCAAAGGACAGGCACGCACGCACGCACGCACGCACGCACACACGCACACACACACACATTCGTGCGCGCGCGCATCCAGGCGCGCATATACGCATACACGCACACATCAGCGCGCACGCTGACACACACACACACACACACACACACACACACACACACACGGACACATCCACGCACGCACACACACAGAGACACACACACACACGCATCCACGCACACGTACACACGCGCGCACATACACACAAACACATACAAACACACACACGCACACACCCGCACGCACACACACACACAAACTCACACACACACACATACACACAAACACACACATACACACACACACACACGCATCTACGGACGCACACACACACACACACAAATACACACGCACAATACCCACGCACACGTACACACAAACACATACACGCATCGCTTTGTCACTGCGTACGACAATATAATACCAGAAGTATACATTTACAAAGCCGCGTATCCGGATGCTGCGAGCGCGTCCCGAGCGAGTTAACCCCTTCACAGCCAGGAAAAGGTGAACGCCACCCAACTTCAAGAGGCATAGATCTTCATGAGCCCCCGCATTCGCGGGGGCTCATGAGGATCTATGCCACTTGCTGAGACTAGTTTGCACCCATCTCCCTCCCTTAGCACAGCTTGTGCGTGTTGGTCGTTGAATAAAGGAAGGCTTCACAAACAAGATGTACGTTCACTTGCAGAGAGAGAGAGAGAGAGAGAGAGAGAGAGAGAGAGAGAGGGGGGGGGGGGGCCCAAAACTTGACTCCTGTCTCACAGCAAGGCTGCTGCCATCACGAACGCTCGCAACTCGTACAGCAAGCTGTTGTTGACACATTCTACCCCAGGACCAATAAAAAACAACAACTACCAAGTGAGTAGGAAAAGCACTGTCAAGGGAGAGAAGTGTGCATGATAGACCAATGATCATAGATCTATTTTGGTCCAAGCACACACACACAAAAAAAAAAGATAGGAAAGAGGGGGCGCTAAGTAAGAGACTGAAAGCAATGCATATGGAAGCCCCCCCGAAGGAGGGCGTATCACATATCCCACTGTTCCAGCCCCTAGGTGCATGGAAATTTAAATCTAGGTCCCCCAAGTGGGGGTCCAGATATTGAGCCGGTGTGGACAGCTGTTTCGGTCTTGGCGACCTCATCAGCACACCATCGGCAATACTGGAGGAAGAGAAGGAACTTCTGCTTACCTGCAAAGAAGACCACATTTTACTGTGGTTTCTGCAGGGGCATACATTCCATGCCTCCACCTAGAGCCAAATTTCCATGCACCCTAAGAGAGAACCTACTAAAAAAGGGGGAAGGAGTTGCAGTCGAAATTGTAGTAAAAAACTAGACCGAAAGGGTTGACTGCCAGTGCTTGTAATTTAGAAATTTAGAAAAAACTACCAAGTGAGTAGGAAAAGCACTGTCAAGGGAGAGAAGTGTGCATGATAGACCAATGATCATAGATCTACTTTGGTCCAAGCACACACACAAAAAAAAAAAGATAGGAAAGAGGGGGCGCTAATAAGTAAGAGACTGAAAGCAATGCATATGGAAGCCCCCCCGAAGGGGGGCGTATCACACATCCCACTGTTCCAGCCCCTAGGTGCATGGAAATTTAAATCTAGGTCCCCCAAGTGGGGGTCCAGATATTGAGCCGGTGTGGACAGCTGTTTCGGTCTTGGCGACCTCATCAGCACACCATCGGCAATACTGGAGGAAGAGAAGGAACTTCTGCTTACCTGCAAAGAAGACCACATTTTACTGTGGTTTCTGCAGGGGCATACATTCCATGCCTCCACCTAGAGCCAAATTTCCATGCACCCTAAGAGAGAACCTACTAAAAAAGGGGAAGGAGTTGCAGTCGAAATTGTAGTAAAAAACTAAGGGGGGCGTATCACATATCCCACTGTTCCAGCCCCTAGGTGCATGGAAATTTAAATCTAGGTCCCCCAAGTGGGGGTCCAGAACCCCAGGACCGAAACGATCCCCCCAATTTGGAAGTTGCCCTCTTAAGGACTGTATTACAATTCTAGAAGTACCCAAACGGAGAAAGAAACACGCTTAGAAAAGACGGGTACAACACACCCGTCTTTTCTAAGCGTGTTTCTTTCTCCGTTGGGTACTTCTTTGCATTTTACACGCTTGGCAGTCACCTTTTTGGTCTGGATTGTTTACAATTCTAGAGACAGATCGAACATGATAGTTCAAGGATGGTGCCAGAATGGCTTGGCGCCTACGGGCGCCAAGCCATTTTGGCACCACCCTTGAACTATCATGCTCGTTCTTGCTATGTTTTGCTGTGGAGTGTCGGGGCTGAATAATTTAATACAGATTTCTGCTTCGGGGTTTCTCCAGTTGTTGCAAGCTGCCTGCGTAACATTTTCTTTTTTTTGCCCTTTTAAACATAGAAGAGCAGAAATCCGCAAAAGTCCGAGAGTGGGGTGCCCAAATGCAGGCACGCACACATCTCCTCTCGCCATGTTGGGGACTGGGAGTGTTTTGCACTAGAACGCAAAGCAACTTACACCACCACCCGGCCGAATGTTCCAAGAAAGAGAAGTAAACACCTTACCCCCAAACATGTTCCCCCCATTTGGCACTGCATTTGGGCTGCCGCCTGCTGAAATAAAATAAAATAAAATAAATAAATAAATAAATAAATTCATTCATTCATGCATGCATGTATGCGTGCGTGCGTGCGAGCGAGCGTGTGTGCGTACGTTCGTTCCTTTATTCATTAAAATAAATAAAAAAAGAAAAGCCAGACTAGCTGCCGTCGAACTATCGTGGTCAATACAACAACGACAACGACCACAACCAGCACCACCATCACCACCACCACCACCACCACAACAACAGCAACACACACACACACACACACACACACACAAACACACACACACACACATACACACACACACACAGACACACAGACACGCGCGCAGTAGCGCGCCCACACACATACAACACACGCACGCAAACCACACACAGAAAAGCAATCCAAACGTGTGCACTGATACCCCCAACACACACAGTTTTTCCCGCACGTAAAGTATCTTAGCATTCAACTCACTCTGTGGTGTTCCTACGAGGAATGCCGACGTAGCTGCAAAAGACAAAGAAAAGTATATTGTAACCCCTTTCCTCCCACCGTACGTACTCTGTACGTACATTTTTTTTCTTCTTCTGAAATCTCGGTTTATTCAACGATTAAAAGCCAACATCGCCCAAGAAACATGGATACAAACTGGTCTCAGCAAGAGACATAGATCCTCATGAGCCCCCGCGTTCGCGGGGGCTCATGAGGATCTATGTCTCTTGCAGTTTGGATCGTGTTCACTTTTTTTCTCTCGGCAGCCGAGGGTTTAATTAGAGGTATTGTAATTCGTGTTCTGACTTGGGGTTGGGGTGCGGTGTACAGGATCAAGTTACGCTAAAATGGCAACGGTAATGTGAACCCTTTGGTGCGTGTGCCCACTCACAAGGGTTGTGAAAAGAAGGGTAGGCAAGTTTTAATCGAGGCAAGACAACATTGATAACCCGTTGTATTGGGTGAATTTTAGCAACCAAAGCCTTCTATGGAGCAAAACATTTAACGGCACAAACTGTGATGACAGACTCGACGGTGTCGCGTCCACCTTTACCGCCACAAAGATGTTAGCTGGTATGTGATTTTGGACCTTACGACGACTAAGGTCCAACATCAAATACCAGCACACACGTCATAAAAATAAGGAAACCTCAGCAAAACTACGCAATAAAAGACAAGTGTATAGTTTTTAAAAAAGTAATAAAACATTAGAGAAAAATCTAAACGCTTAAGGGAGTCAAGTTTCATTAATTGGTCTGCAGCAGCCTGTCTGACGGTGACACGCCAACACAATGGCCGCTTGTCGCCACGATATAACAATGACAGTATGTGTCCTTTATACGACTTGTCGTAATAAATTTATAACTCTCATTAATTGTTACAAATGTTCACAAAATGTTCCTTGGATCTTCTTGTGCAGGCGGTCACCGGTACTGTAAACAGGTCTAGTGTCTGCACGCACAAGGGGGGAATACTAGTGTGTATGTCTCTACCTGATTAACCCTTTCAGCCCTGACACGCTACAGCAGGAGATGGATCGACCATGATAATTCAAGGGTAGTGCCAGATTAGCTTGGCGCCTGTCAGCGCCAAGCTAATCTGGCACTACCCTTGAATTATCATGGTCGAGCCATCTCCTGCAACTGGTGCATAGTCGTTAGATGACGTCTGCAAAATATGGGAAATACGTGCGCCGGGCTGAATGAGTTAAAAGTACTGTCTGTTTTGACAGTGTTTGCAAATAATGTATACTTGTGTACACTCTCATTGTAAAGCACTTAGAGTCTTGGAAAGAAAATGTAGCGCTATATCAGGACCTATTATTATTATTATTATTATATTATTATTATTATTATTATTATTATTATTATTATTATTATTATTATTATTATTATTATTATTATTATTATTATTATTATTATTATTATTATGTGTAGAGAAGTATCCAACATAGATAGAAACACTCGTTGAAAGGACGAGTACAAACCAGTGTATTAAAATTCGCAATATTGACACAAACCATCCCCCTCCGCCCCCCCCCCTCACATCCCCCCTCCACCCTCCCCCCTATCCCCCCCCCCCGAAACAAACAGAAATACAATAGACTTACTTTATTTATTTTATTTTATTTTATTTTGAGACAAACGATGCAAAGATTTACAGTAGCGAGCTATTTTATTTTATTTTATTTTATTTTTAAATTTTATTTTATTTTATTTTATTTTATTTTATTTTATTTTGAGACAAACGATGCAAAGATTTACAAGAGCGAGCTCCGCAGGTCTCCATCAGTCATCACAATATGTTCACCTCTTTCTTATTTCTCATTCCAGGCTGACAGACAGGCGCATGTTTTAATTATATACGTGCTTAAAAAAAATGAAAAACAATAGCCCGTTGTACGGCCTTCCACAAAGACCACGTTGTTTTACTCTGCATTATTACCTGGCTTCGCCCTGACAACAGGCGACATAGAAATTTAAACACCTTCCTCTTCCAACCCTTGAACAATCATGCTCGATCCATGTCTTGCTGTGGTGCTTCCGGGCTGTATGAGTTAACTCATTCGAGGCGTGCCGCCTCCGGATACGCGGCTTATGCCGCGTATCCGGAGGCGGCACGTCTCGAAAGAGTTAGTCAATTATATGGGTGGACCAGCACACATTTAACCCCTTCACTGCCAGTGGACGCAAATCTATGTGAATTCAACACCAAAGATTCTCAGGCGTCAAAAGAACATGGGCGCAGATTGGTGTCAGCAAGAGGCACAGATTGGTGTCAGCAAGAGGCATTATGTTATTATTATGAAGAGAAGAAAGAGAAAGCGAGACAATATACCCCTAAGTAGAATTGACATCGGACAAGGGAATATAGAGCTTGGCTTGACCGCCCATCTGGAATTTGTCGCTTTCTTGCTATGTGAATCAGTAAGTAATCCGGCTACGGTCTTTGTCGATCTTCCTATAGTTCCGCGAGCGTTAGTCAGTGATTTTCAGATATCATGATCTGCAGTAGATTTTATATCTTACTGATTTTGCAAGATTTTAAATGTAGAAAGCTGTTCAAACTCGTTTCGACACACCTCCTCATGAACAAACTTCCTGGAAAGGCCGAGATACAGCAGGCAATTGCAGAAGAGCCCGCACTTAGACATAGGCACTGGACAAACAGTAAGGATTACGTCCGCAACAGACTGAAAAAGTTAACAAAAGTTACAAAACAAATGAATTGAGATTCCCCGCCACTCGTGGCATTTTCGTTTTCATACAGATTTATTACAAGAGTATTACAAGTATTAAAAAAATGAAAAAAAATACAAAGTCATACCCTCGTGGGGTACCTCACAAAAACGGCCCTAACTTACAAATATGCCCGGGACCATGGGTCTGTCAGGGTGGCAATAGCCTCCAGACTCAACAAAAATAACAAGGCTCTCAAAAATAAAGAAGCAACTCCGTCACCACGCAGACATTCTCTAAATATGACGTAATTCTCTCTCTCTCTTTATTTCGGCTTTGCCTGGATTCATTGTTCCCTCGATTTCACTTTGAACGTGGGCTTTAAAGGGACCTGCTTCCAGACAAAAAGGGTGAACCCATTTAGCCTTGTTGAGTCTGGAGGTAAGAGACCTGATCCATTCTTTTTGAGGATGGAAATGATTGCCTTATTCTATACCTGCGTATTTCTCTGTGGGCTGGCGATTGGGTGCCTGATAGGCGGGGGCAGGGGATCTAACTGTTGTCTGTCCAGCGCTGTGATTCCCCTTGGTTTGAGTACTGACAATTCTGCCAGCGCTAGCCTCACCTATCTGGTTTGTGAGTATCATGTATAACTCGAGGCAAAATTTGTATCGTTACATTGTTGTGTAATGTTCTGTGCATCTACTGTGGGAAATCAGGGTATTTACCCCACCACATATAGTAGCGCACCTTCATGTTTGTGTATGTATGTTTCTCCTGCCTACTTCCTAAGTTCCGGAGAAAGACATGGGTTATATAAGAGACCTGATCCATTCTTTTTGAGGATGGAAATGATTGCCTTATTCTATACCTGCGTATTTCTCTGTGGGCTGGCGATTGGGTGCCTGATAGGCGGGGGCAGGGGATCTAACTGTTGTCTGTCCAGCGCTGTGATTCCCCTTGGTTTGAGTACTGACAATTCTGCCAGCGCTAGCCTCACCTATCTGGTTTGTGAGTATCATGTATAACTCGAGGCAAAATTTGTATCGTTACATTGTTGTGTAATGTTCTGTGCATCTACTGTGGGAAATCAGGGTATTTACCCCACCACATATAGTAGCGCACCTTCATGTTTGTGTATGTATGTTTCTCCTGCCTACTTCCTAAGTTCCGGAGAAAGACATGGGTTATATAAGAGACCTGATCCATTCTTTTTGAGGATGGAAATGATTGCCTTATTCTATACCTGCGTATTTCTCTGTGGGCTGGCGATTGGGTGCCTGATAGGCGGGGGCAGGGGATCTAACTGTTGTCTGTCCAGCGCTGTGATTCCCCTTGGTTTGAGTACTGACAATTCTGCCAGCGCTAGCCTCACCTATCTGGTTTGTGAGTATCATGTATAACTCGAGGCAAAATTTGTATCGTTACATTGTTGTGTAATGTTCTGTGCATCTACTGTGGGAAATCAGGGTATTTACCCCACCACATATAGTAGCGCACCTTCATGTTTGTGTATGTATGTTTCTCCTGCCTACTTCCTAAGTTCCGGAGAAAGACATGGGTTATATAAGAGACCTGATCCATTCTTTTTGAGGATGGAAATGATTGCCTTATTCTATACCTGCGTATTTCTCTGTGGGCTGGCGATTGGGTGCCTGATAGGCGGGGGCAGGGGATCTAACTGTTGTCTGTCCAGCGCTGTGATTCCCCTTGGTTTGAGTACTGACAATTCTGCCAGCGCTAGCCTCACCTATCTGGTTTGTGAGTAAGAGGCACAGATTGGTGTCAGCAAGAGGCACAGATTGGTGTCAGCAAGAGGCACAGATTGGTGTCAGCAAGAAGCACAGATTGGTGTCAGCAAGAGGCACAGATTGATGTCAGCAAGAGGCACAGACTGGTGTCAACAAGAGGCACAGGTTGGTGTCAGCAAGAGGCACAGATTGATGTCAGCAAGAGGCACAGACTGGTGTCAACAAGAGGCACAGGTTGGTGTCAGCAAGAGGCACAGGTTGATGTCAGCAAGAGGCACAGACTGGTGTCAACAAGAGGCACAGATTGGTGTCAGCAAGAGGCACAGAATGGTGTCAGCGAGAGGCACAGATTGGTGTCAGCAAGAGACACAGATTGGTGTCAGCAAGAGGCACAGGTTGGTGTCAGCAAGAGGCACAGATCCTCATGAGCCCTCATGACTTGGCCCATTAGGACCAATGTCTCTTGCAGTTAGATTGTGTTCGCGTTTTCTCGGCAGTGAAGGGAGTTAGTTTGAAGGCAAGCGGCACGCGTCTGACAGACACGGCAACGGAAACAGTGGTTCTTGATGCTTCTTCAAGTACCGACACTGCTAGAAACCTGACCTGACGTCAAATTATCGCGCATTAGACTGACCTTAATTTCAGGACATCAAAATCAAGTACTACAAACCCTTCCATTTATTTTCCCATTTTTTACGCATTAGCATTTCGTATTTACTTACGTAACAGCTTCCTGTAACTGACGGAAGTCACTGTTTTTGCGTGTTTTAGAGTAACCTTCGGGCAGTCTGTAGCGGTCGTTGTCGTTGTATCTGTCGGTCGCGTATGTTGTCGCGATGATTCCGACAGGAATCATCGCGACAACATACGCGACCGACAGATACAAACAAATTAACCCAGAACTAAACGTCTTC
>BTPG01000002.1:55156570-55216570 GCA_036245525.1 Semisulcospira habei | reverse complement strand
CCGCCTGAGCTATTTCGGACTCATAGGAAGCCTTCTCCTGTAAGTGGCTTTTTGTAGTAACATTGGCTTAGCGCACTTCCTCCACAATAAATCTTGTTTCGTAGGCGTCACCAGCCTGCAGTGTGACGCCCTTGTCACGGACGGACGGACCCGCTACACAAGCGTGACAGGAAGTGATCTTGAATGCCCCCTACTCCTCCTCCACCGCCCCCCCCCCCCGCCCCGCCCCGCCCGCCACTTCACATGTCCCCATCATAGCTAATTTCCGAACACTGCAAACGGCACCGAATTGCAAGAACCTATTTGTGTTCTGTTGTTGTTGCGGGGCACGCGGTACCGTCGGGTGCACTCCCCTGATGGATTCATTTTGACCCTTTGCGTGTCCGTAGCGGTTTTAGTCGCAATGATTCCTGCAGGAAACATCGCGACTGAAACCGCTACCGACACCCAAAGGGTACACCCCCCCCCCCCCAGCACCCCGAGTGCAGCTATCTGGGGAGTGCTTCGCGGCGTGTCATTTGAATAAAAGTGTACTTCTCGAATGTGTTACAAAGTAAAGTAGGTAATAGCACTGTCAGGGCATGCTGCACACTGCTCTCCCCTGACAGTGATATTACCTACTTTACTTTGTAACCTTCCTAAAATATTAGCACTGGCAGTCTCCCCTTTTCTTTTCTCGAATGTGTCTTTCTGGAGGGTACCCCCCCCCCCCCCCCCCCCCCCCCCGCAAACAGTACAGACAAAGCCAACGAAATGATAAAGTTGAATGACAGTTATACTAACTCATTCAGGCCCGACGCACGCATTTCCCAATTTTTAGCGGCGTCATCTAACGACATGCACCTGTTGCTAGCAGATGGATCGACCATGATAATTCAAGGGTAGTGTCAGATTAGCTTGGCGTCTGTCGGCGCCAAGCTAATCTGGCACTACCCTTGAATTATCATGGTCGACCCATCTCCTACTGTAGTGCGTCAGGGCTGAATGGGTTAACGAAAAATTATCGATCAATATTAAGCAGTGTTCGAACTTCGGAGGGCCGGGTGGGGGAAAAGGTGGGGTGTGGTGGCAGGCGGGATGCGGGGGAAGGGGTTGGGGGAGGACATGAGGGGGAAGGGGTTAGGACTGGGCCTGGTCAAGCCGGTGCGGCCCGGATTAACGCCTTCAAGTTAGTTATACTCTCTCTTTCAGCAGCTTGGCCCTCCCTATATGCGTACAGGTACCCAGCCACATCCCCTGTCGTCTGAGTGAATTCAAGTGTGAACCCACACTGGTTGCCTCCCTCGATTCGCACCAGTGGATCGACCGACGGGGACAAACAGAGTGGTCTTGACTGCGTGAAGTGACATATGAACCCACGCTCGTTGTCTCCCTTGATTCGTTCTGGCGGATCGACGGAGACTATCTACGCGACGTACCATCATGTCTAAATGTCGTATAAGTCCACATGGGTTGTCTCCCTCGCTTCTCTACTGTAAATCGACGGAGTCAACCAGTGTGGCACAAATCTTCACTCTCATACATTGCCAACACTCACTAGATGGAGCAGCTTAGTCCCCGATCACATTGTGTGCTAGTGGGACATTAAAATGAAGAAAACAACAACAGATGGAGCATCACATGATCATTTTATGCAATCTGAATCAGTCTGTCGATCTGGCAAACTTCAGTTTTAGTGTCCGACATTGAATATATTATTGTTTATAAATCAATGATATTAGCCCTTTGTGTTTAAATATTGTGACTAGCCTGAGCCTGCCTCCATGACACTTCCAGAAAACCAGGAACTGTAAACAAATCTGTCTGTTAAAGTCCACCAAATTTTGTATATTAAATGAAAAAAGGATGACCAGTTCAGCCGTACTATTTAAGTTTGTTGCGCGATTCGTTTAAGCCGCCATCTTAAAAAAGGGGGTTAATTTATGTTTTTTTAGTGGGTTTTTTTTTTGGTATTTGCTACCACCACAGGCTTTGATACTGGCACTGTTTCTGCTCTGCTTTCTTCATCACTGTCATTGCTATTTTCGCTTTTGTGAAATGCTAGGCTGTCACGACTCGAGCTGCGGCCCGGGCTGAATGAGTTTCGTGACATGAATTTTACTTCTATGAATAGTGAGTGACGATTATTATCTTCCTGCATTTTCCTTTTCTATCAAAACTGAGGAAATAGACTCTTCTTGTTATAGCGAAGGAGCCAGTATATACATCGCATAAGTAAGGTCTACGACCAGTGACATTTCATTTGCTTTTCAGTACGTAAAGAGATATTATTTCCCCTACGTGGGGCGTGACGCTAAGGAGCCAGTATATATACCGCAGATACGGCCTACGATCAGTGAAATCCAGGGTGTAAAAGACGGGCTTGTTCAATAGCATGTCCGTTTAAAGGTCCTGGTAAATCAAAGTGGCACAGTTGGAGTGCGCCTGAGTTGATCAGTGTTCAGGTCGTACTCTATAGGTAATAGATTTCCCTGTTCCCCATAACCCGCCCGTCAGGGTCGTCCACTATCACTTCGGTGCCGTGGACGTTAAACCCGAACTAACCAACCCCCGAGGCTACCATCAGTGACGCAAACGGCCATACCACGTTGAATACACCGGTTCTCGTCTGATCACCGAAGTTAAGCAACGTCGGGCTCGGTTAGTACTTGGATGGGAGCACCAAGTGCTGTTGCATCATCCTTTAGAGTCCGAAATAGCTCAGGCGGTTAAGCGTCGGAGCAAGAGAGCGAAGGCAAAGAGAACAGCCGGGTCTTGACTGAGGAATGGTTTGATTCATTTACCCCGCCCCAGGATAGATATCTACAAGTCAAGTCTTCTATTTTCAGTAGTTCTGTCTGGAACTCATTGCCTTTAAACATAAAATCATTTTCAGGTAAAGCGCATTTTAAACGTACTTTGCACACTCACTTCCAATCAGCGTGACTTCACATTTCGCCATCTGCTGATAACACGTAAACGTCAAACATTTTCTCTTTTTCCATACATTTGCTAACTGAACATATATTGTCTTGTCGGTGTCGCTATACGCTATTGATGCTGCTGATTCTATGACACTGTCTTAGATGAGTATAATATTAATGTTATGCACTAATTTATTTTCCTTGCTGTTTGCATCAGTGGCAGTCTGCAAATTCGCCAATGCCACTTTTTTCCTCCTTTAAATAGTTCACCTATTGTGTCCGTTAATTTTTTTCTGTGATTTTTTTTTAACATGCTGTGTTTGTTTTCCTGGAATGTTCTGTTTTGTTTACATGACAGCTTGTAAGCCAGGCATTGAGTTGCCTAATAGCTTTATCCTGAATGAAAGATCTCTCTCTCTCTCTCTCTCTCTCTCTCTCTCTCTCTCTCTCTCTCTCTCTCTCTCTCTCTCTCTCTCTCTCTCTCTCTCTTTCTCTCTAAGGATTTAGGAAGACCGCTTATGGAAAGTAGGTTGACCCACATCTGAGTCCGTAATTTTCGTTGAATTCACTTGGAATATTGGATATAGCTAGCTTTGAAATAGACATTGGATGAGTTCGTAATCCAGGGTTGTAGCTCTTCAACGTTTCGAATAATAATTTATTCATTTTTGCAAGTTTTTGGATCCGCTATATACTCCCATCAAACAGTCAGCCCTGGAAGAGGCAATGTGCAACAAAACAGTCAGCTCTGGAAGAGGCTGTGCGCCTTTTGGATGCGTGACGTAAAACATCAAATTCGTCACTGTGTACTCCGCGTCGTGAGACTACCGATGTCATGACGTGAAGCTTATTGTGACGTCATTTTGCTGCTCGTGCTAGTCTTCTCCTTCAGAATTCCTGTCGCTACACGAGCCTACATTGCCGTGTGTCCGTCTTTATTTGTGTGCGCCAGCGTGTGTTGATTAGAGGTTGGTTTAGAGAGGAGGGAAATGGATCAGAAGGATAAGCTTAAAAATATGAACATCTCTGAATGTTCCTGTGAAAGAAAAACGCACGTGAGCTCCAAACAATACGGTAGACTTTGGGATGAAATCCTCATTTTTTGTAAATTTAATTTTCAGCAAGGCATATTTCAGGACAACACTTAAAAAAAAATTTTAATAAAAAAAATATGTATTTTTTTTTTTTTTTTTTTAAAGGGGATCAGCAATCTTGTACCTAATCTATTTTAAATTTGGTTGTTTCAAACTAGACGGTTTAGCCACTGCCCAAGCCATTGGAAAACGAGAAGCGTGACTGAAATTGAATAAATGTGTGTTTGTTTTTCTGAGTGGGGCTCGATCTGGGTACATTTTTGCAGTTTTAAATAGCTCGTGTTTAAAATTTACCCGAGGGCAGCGGCTATATCATTGTTGTCAGGATTAAAGTAAAATTAAATTAAAATTAGGTCCAAGAATGTTGAGCATCGTTTCTTCTTACAGTTGTCTTGAAATCGTCTGTGTGCAAAAGTTATTTGCAACAACAACAAAAACAGGAGGCAAGCTTTGATCAAATGGGCAACACCTCTGAGCCAAAGTCCGTATCTGCTACTTAGTAATTTATTAATTTGTTATTATTCTACTATTTATTCATTGTAAATCAGTTTATTTATTTATTATTAATTCATAATTTTTGCAATCGATGTATGTGTTTCTCATCATCACCATAATAACAGCATCACACATTAGCTATTCTGCAATGACTTTCATTCAAGAGAAAAAATTGCCCGACTTTTTGTTTCCATGATAGCTAGTCAGTCTCAGTTGTGCTCTTTACTTGAAGTGATAAATAAGTGTACGCCGGTCAGCGATTGTGAACCTAACGGCCCCTGAAACGAGCGAGGGGGAATGTTAGAAAGCTCACAACAAATGCAAACCCCACAACAACCACTTCCAACATTCTTAACTCATTCTACCCCCAACACCGAAATCCCAAAATTTTGCCGTTGTCCTCTGAAAACTGCATTGCAGTGCAGAGGACACAGATTGACCATGATAGTTCAAGGGTGATGCCAGAATAGCTTGGCGCCCATAGGCGCCAAGCTATTCTGGCATCACCCTTGAACTATCATGATCAATCCTATTTTGTTGTGGTGTGTCTGGGGTAGAAGGAGTTAAGGCCTTTGACAAAATAGTGAATGTCACAAGGCTGGACAAAAAAAAAATAAAGGATACAGAAAACAAAGGGACCCATTGTCTAAAGGAGGCAAACATGTTCTGTACACACCGCACACAGGCTCATAACAAGACACAAAAAAACAAATCCCTCTCGTACAAGGTCTTTGCCAAGGGTTTAGTCCGTGTCCACCATTCTTTGTGGCTGACGACCTACGCACTCGGCCATGAAACAATCAAATGTTAACACCCTCCACTGCTGGGAAGAAAAGTGAATACCACCCAGCTGCAAGCAGCAAAGAGCTTCATGAGTCCCCCGACGCACATGCTGGGACTCATAAGGGTTTTGGTCTCTTACTAGGACCATTTACAACCGTGTTTCCTGGACAGGTGGGATTATTTGGCGTTGAATTTTCAAGGACATAATTTATGTTAACTCATTTTGACCCGGCGCCCTACAGCAGGTGAAGGAACGACCATGATAATTCAAGGGTAGCGCCGGATTAGCTTGGCGCCTGATGGCGCCAAGCTAATCTGGTACTATCCTTGATTGAATACGGTCGATCCGCCTCCTGCAACTGGTACTTAGTTGTTAAGTGACACGTTTAAAATTTGGAAAAAGCGGCATCGGGGTTAAATGTGTTAACGGGCGAAGAAAGGGTTAACCTACTTCTGTCTTACTATATAAGGAATTGAAGTCGATCCTTTTTAAGCCAAGAAGATATTCTCTCTAGAACCGTCGGCAAAGGCAAGAGTCCTTGAGGATAAGGGATGGACTGTCGTGGGCAATGCAGGTCGTAAACTAACTACTCGTTAATCTCCTCTGAAATTACTTCAGAACACAGCATTAAACTGGGTCAGTCTGAAGCAGAGATCCTCAGCTTGCGAGGGCAAATGAGGCTCTATGCTTCTTGCAGACAAAAGATTCTAAACAGAAAAATGGTGGGTCTAGCTATAAAACGTGCTCCTTGTCATCTGTCTTCTTTCTGTCTTTTTTCCCCTTCATGTTTGCAGCCTTCTATACTGTATAGCTGAGGTGTTTTTTTTTCCTTGTCATAATTCAGTCTTATTCATTTGAAATTCTAGAATGTATCAGTCTGTCACGCGGCGAATGTGAGGGGATGTTTCCTTGTATGGAAGCTATTTTTTTTTTTTCAGAGAAAAAGTAGCTTTTTGTACATAAATTTTCCGGACGATCAAAAAATAAAAAATAAAATCATAGAACGAGGATTTGGGTACAGATCTTTGTAATACCAGGGTCCTTTAGGCTGGTATGATCTTCCTAAATCCTTGAGACACAGTGAGTCTAGTGCCAGTTTTAAATGCAGTCTCAAAACCCATATTTTCCCATCTTGATTATCAGTGTTCATGTATTTAGTAATCTTCTGTTCTTTTATGTAATTGTACATGTGACTTTGGTTTGTGATGATGTGTGTCATATTGTCTTGTTCATATGTACGGCGCCTAGAACATCTTACCATGTATAGGCGTCTAATAAATCCTCTTTATTATTATTATTATTATCATCATCATCACTATCATTATTATTATTATTATTATTATTATTATTATTATTATTATTATTATTATTATTATTATTATTATTATTATTATTATGTGTAGAGAGTATCCATAAAAAGAAATAATAATAATAATAATAATACCGGTATTATATAGGTGCTTTTTCTCAATTTTTGGAGAATCGACTCAAAGCGCCGCGAACCAACACGCACACTCACGTAACAGACACGAATTTACGCCGTTTAAGAAAAACACAGTACAAGACAGACGAAGGGCCAGTTCAGCTACTGTAGTTACAGAAATTTTGGATCGCTTGTATTTGAATTTATAAAGTGGCCTGAAACCGGTACCAAAGTGTGGGGGGTGGGGGGATGGGAGGGGGGTGGGGAGGGGGGGGGGTGGAAGAACCGGAGTACCCGGAGAAAGAACCCCCGACGGTCTGCCCGAATTAATGGTGACAATTACCAGAGGAGAAAAGTCCGACACCGGAACCCGTTTTCGAACCTCGCACCTTTGGCATTGGTGGCAGGCGCCCTAACCACTGCGCCACAGACCGCCCCAAGAAACACTCGTTGAAAGGACGAGTACGGACCAGTTTATTAAAATTAACATTATTATTATTATATTATTATTATTATTATAAAACACGCCAGGTTCTGACATGTTTTCTGTTGTTGTAATGGGTACTGCCAACTGTAAGTATCATTGTGTCGGGAGTCTCATAAGAGGGATTACGGTGTCTCGGTGCTGGGATAATCCTTACGGGTCAACGAAAAGAAAAGGGGAGACTGCCAGTGCTAATATTTTAGGAAGGTTACAAAGTAAAGTAGATTATAGCACTGTCAGGGGAGAGAAATGTGCATGATCGACCAGTGATCATAGATCTACTGTGGCCAAAGCACAAAAAAAAAAAAGAGATAGGAAAGAGAGGGGGCGCTAAAAAAGTGACTGAAAGCAATGCATATGGAAGCCCCCCCGAAGGGGGGGCGTATCACATATCCCACTGTTCCAGCCACTCAGTGCATGGAAATTTAAATCTAGGTCCCCCCGAGGTGGGTCCAGATATTTAGCCGGTGTGGACAGCTGTTTCGGTCTTGGCGACCTCCTCAGCACACCATCGGCGATACTGGAAGAGGCAGGAATTTCTGCCTACCTGCAAAGACAACCACATTTTACTGTGGTGTCTGCAAGGGCATACATTCCATGCCACCACCTAGAGCCAAATTTCCATGCACCTTAAAAGAGAACCTACCAAAAGGGGGGAAGGGGTTGCAGTCGATATTGTAGTAGTAAATGAAAAGAAAAGGGGAGACTGCCAGTGCTAATATTTTAGGAAGGTTACAAAGTAAAGTAGATTATAGCACTGTCAGGGGAGAGAAATGTGCATGATCGACCAGTGATCATAGATCTACTGTGGTCAAAGCACAAAAAAAAAAAAGAGATAGGAAAGAGAGGGGGCGCTAAAAAAGTGACTGAAAGCAATGCATATGGAAGCCCCCCCGAAGGGGGGGCGTATCACATATCCCACTGTTCCAGCCACTCAGTGCATGGAAATTTAAATCTAGGTCCCCCCGATGGGGGTCCAGATATTTAAGGTGCATGGAAATTTGGCTCTAGGTGGTGGCATGGAATGTATGCCCTTGCAGACACCACAGTAAAATGTGGTTGTCTTTGCAGGTAGGCAGAAATTCCTGCCTCTTCCAGTATCGCCGATGGTGTGCTGAGGAGGTCGCCAAGACCGAAACAGCTGTCCACACCGGCTAAATATCTGGACCCCCCTCGGGGGGACCTAGATTTAAATTTCCATGCACTGAGTGGCTGGAACAGTGGGATATGTGATACGCCCCCCCCTTCGGGGGGGGCTTCCATATGCATTGCTTTCAGTCACTTTTTTAGCGCCCCCTCTCTTTCCTATCTCTTTTTTTTTTTTTGTGCTTTGGCCACAGTAGATCTATGATCACTGGTCGATCATGCACATTTCTCTCCCCTGACAGTGCTATAATCTACTTTACTTTGTAACCTTACGGGTCAACTTTCAGAGTTCAGACATATGTCTTTCAGTTTACATTCATGGCAAAAGAGGACCACCCTTCCCCGTACCACCCCCTGCCTCCAGGAATGAGGTTAACCCTTTGCGTGTCGGTAGCGGTTTTAGTCGCAATGATTCCTTCATCATCGCGACTAAAACCACTACCGACACGCAAAGGGTGAAATCCAAAGGTGCCAACTCCCCTTAAATCGTGCGAGTTAGTCACTGCACGAGATTCTTCAAAACAAAGTGGCGTATCTCCACGTTTAAGAACACCGCAGTAATATTATGATATCACATAATTACGTCACCCAGATGACAGACATTCTAATGTATGCAAAGGGCTGCGGTAGAATCATGTTAGCTCGCTTTGTTTCGGAGCTTACGCGCAAGAGACCACTGGACCAGGAACCTTCAGACCCCCTTCTTTTGCGGAGCAGAGATGTAAGTGAATTAGCGATGAACGTTTATCAGCAACAGACGCAGATTCTCATGAGCCCCTGCTGCTGCAGGGCCTCATGAGAATCTGTGCCTCTTGCCCCTGTCTGGAGACGGGCACAATCACTGGATAAAGAGCTATTGTGAGGACAATGAGGACACCGTCTTAGCTTACTTCCTGGCGTCTGTCAGGGCGTCACGAAATGTCACGTTGATTAACGCGAGAGTTTGCCACCGCTGTTTCTCTGTCCTGTGTTTTCGGCTCGTGACGCTGACGAATTTGTAGGCCATAGGGTCAGTGCATTTTTCAACATTATGTTAAAATCTCTCTCTCTCCCTCTCTCTCTCTCTCTCTGGTTTTAGGAATGCATTGTATTATTGTGTTTTATTTGTTCGTAGATTTAACAAGGATATGATTGATAAAAGGACTTTGTACCTATATCATTTATTATTGGAAAATAAAGTGTCGTTATCGTTATCGTTAGAAATCTCTCTTCCCCCTCCTTCCCCCTGTGAGATGGCCTTTGTTGCCTCATTCATTCGTTTTCTCACTCGCTCACCCACCCACCCACCCACCCACCCACCCACCCACCCACTCACTCACTCACTCACTCACTCACTCACTCACTCACTCACTCACTCACTCGTTCACCCACCCACTCTCCATCTCTCAAACTTAGGGGAGCTGGGTATCTCAGGTCTTGTCCGAAAGGTCGGGGGTTCGATTGATTGATTGATTGATTGTACATTGCTTAACGTCCCGACAGCAACAAGGCTTTCTCAGGACGTGCCTGCACTGCTTGTGAAAAAAAACACACAAAAAACTCCAGAACATTGAATGTATGTCGCCAGCCGGTCAAATACGTTAAATAAACCTAACACATGGGGCCTAAATAAAGCTAAGACCATTTAGCAACACACATCCAATATCAAGAGCTACAGGCAGTGCAGACAGTAGGGAGAGTTTTAAAAAGGCAAATACAGGTGAATGGACAAAGGGTAGACAGAAACACATGCCCCAGAATAGAGAGAAAAACCCACCCTGTGGGGCTGACCAGGGTGACCCTGGGAACTAAAAAATACCTAACCCCACCCATGTCCCCCAGGGCAGACCCGGGTGGGGTCGGGGGTTCGAGCCCAGTTGGGGTTTAACATTCTTTCAACCCAATTCGGAGCCACATCTTTGACATCACCTTTGTGGTAGACAAAAGACGTTGATTAACCCCTTACCGGCCGCAGTACGTACATTGCTATTTCTGAAATCTGCGTTCATTCAACACAAAAAAAGCCACAAACACGTCCGCGAATCTTGGAACACAAAAACGTCCACTAGAAACGTCCACGAATCTTGGAACACAAAAACGTCCACGAAAAACGTCCACGAAGCGTGGAACACAAAAACGTCCACAAAGTGTGGAACACAAAAACGTCCACGAGAAACGTCCACGAAGCGTGGAACACAAAAACGTCCACGAAAAACGTCAACGAAGCGTGGAACACAAAAACGTCCACGAAGCGTGGAACACAAAAACGTCCATGAAAAACGTCCACGAAGCCTGGAAGCAAAATGGTCTCAGCAAGAGGCATAACCAGCGTGTTCCATAAGCATGGACCATACTCCGAACATCTCCAAGAGGCATAGATCCTCATGAGCCCAGAGGGCTCATGAGGATCTATGCCTCTTGGAGATGTTTGTAGTGTTGTCTGTCCCCCGTGATTTTGCGCTCGTTCGTTGATTGCTAGTCGCTTGTTGCAAACTAAACCTCGCTATGTTGGTTTTACTGTACCATTAGACGGAGGCTTACGTGCATGTACCTCTCATTCGGAAACATCGGCAGAACCGAGAATGTTGGGATCAGAATCACATCAGACCACGCTTACTTTGTGTAGACGTCGTCGGTCCGAAAATCATGTCCTTAGAAAACGCTGAGCCGTGATTCCGTTATGTGACAAAAGTCACTACTGGGCATGTCCATGTTTGGGATAAGCGAGATTTTCATTGTTATACAATAAAAATCTCGCTTTTCTAAATTTTTTTTAGACATCCTGGCTTCTGTCCCTCCCCGATCACACGTTTCTCAACAACGACAAAAAAAGTTATTCTAAAAATTTTAGCCGTTACAATACCGAGGTCGCGAGTTCTCCCAAATAAGCGCGCTCTTTAGCTCGAGACGCAAGAAAGCGCAGTGGGCTGTGGGCAAGACAGCGCGTCACTATGGACGATCAATGATTCAATGATTCAATGAAGCTTTATTTATCAACGGTTGAGGCACAGACATAGCCATTTTGCAAACCTTCCTTTGCTACAAAACTACGAGGCAATATTCACAAAACTAAGTATAAAATAAATGTACATGTATATGAAACAAAAACATTGCCAGCTTAGGGAAAGAAAGTCCAATGATGATCTCACACTCCTAAACACACACACACACACACACACACACACACACACACACACACACACACACACACACACACACACACACACACACACACACACACACACACACACACACACACACACGCACACACAGAGTTTATAACTGGAACAAACGTAATCAGATTTACAGGGCAGTATATATTTCACAACGTAATGATTACGACTGCTTCGAGAAGTACTTGAAGAGACTAATTTTTTAAACGGGCTAGAGAGCAAGCGGATTTCACATACGGCACAGCAAGCAGGAAACTGTACAGAAATACATTATATCCGTGAAATCGCCCAATATTAGCCGAGTCTACATGTATAAAACGCATTTACTGTTGGTATGACAAAATTGAATAATTATACCAGCTGTTGAAACGACACGGCGGACCATATTCCGGAGCCACTGTGACGCTTTTTCGCCATATGCAGTTGTAATGTACGTCGTTTTCCTCAGTATTATTTTGACACACATACGCACGCGCGCGCGCCCGCGCACGCACGCACGCACACGCACGCACGCACGCACGCACGCACGCACACGCACGCACGCACACACACACACACACACACACACACACACACACACACACACACACACACACACACACACACACA
The DNA here is from genome assembly GCA_036245525.1 of Semisulcospira habei. NCBI lineage: Eukaryota > Metazoa > Mollusca > Gastropoda > Semisulcospiridae > Semisulcospira > Semisulcospira habei. Next base: position 55,204,480 of record BTPG01000002.1, on the reverse strand, counting down.
CACACACACACACAAAGTTTATTGTAACAATAGTATGACCAGGAAGCTATCGTTCACAGTCCTTTGTCAACCTGAGCTTATATTTTGCCGCACATTACTTGTGATTCACAGCAAAATAGCATCGATAGGCTAAACGCAACAGCTAACCGAGTTGCCGACATTTCGTGGTTCGCCAAGTCTAGTCTTGGCTCAAAGTCGCGTAATCTAGCGTGCGTTCTCCCGCTGCTCGGAAACTCGCAACTGGCCTTTTTCTTTCACACGGGCATCGTGGCGATCTGAAGTTTCTGTGCGACACCCAGTTCTTTTCATTTTGACCCATGTCATTTCTGTTGAAAGCACGAATAAACTGACGTCAGTTGCAAAACATTGGTTACGTCAGATTGTTTAGCTGACGATGATTCAGTTCTATGACGGCAGAATACGATTTCATCGACTGAAGGTAAAGATGGCCTATGTGTGAGTGGGTGACCGATATTTTGTCCATATGATTTATATCAGTGTATGTTTGTGAACAGCCAGATTTTCATTGTCATGCAATAAACAAATTCTTAGTTTCACAATAATGCACTTGCTGTCTTTTGCCGCCACCGACATCACAGATCCCGATAAGCCTTCCTTATCTACTGCTTTAGATTCGACAAGTTGCTAGCCAAAGTAAAGAAAACTATTGAAGGGTAAACAATGATACTGATAGTAATCATCATCATCATCATCATCACAATATTATATCTGGGGTTAACTTCTGACAAGTTCTCTCCATCCGTCTCATCAGTCTGACTTTCAATATAGCTGACTTTCTTATTACTACAGTAATTGAATTGCGGAATCTGCCCACATTATCCCAGTTCAAAGTTCAGTTAATGACTTTTCTTTTTTTGTCAGGCTTTTCAACATGTAACTCACTGTTTTCTCCTAGCAAACTGCTGACTGCATTTCATTCTGATTCTGGATCTATTGTGACAGGGAAGTGTAAGGTGCTGGGAAGGGATGGGGTGGGTTTTCTTGTATAATTGTGCGCGTGTCTGAGAGACAGTGTGCTGTTGTGCATGCTCAGTGAGTCCAGTGTTTTCCTGGAGAACAGCGCTATACAAGAGTTATGTATTATTATTATTATTATTATTATTATTATTATTATTATTATTATTATTATTATTATTACAGTTCAGAAAATGTGAACTTGTGAAGGTGCCTGTGACACAAGGTTCGCCATAGTATCATGACTGGTGTATTGCGGTCAACTGCGACAAATTAGCATAAAGGTACAGCGTCTCTGGCATGTCTTAGGTTTATTTAGCAGATCAGACCGGCGGGCGACTCACAATCAATATCCTGTTTAGTTGTGTTTTTTGTTGTTGTTGGCTGTTTTGTTCCACAAGCAGTGCAGGCACGTCCTGACAAAGTCTTGTTGCTGTCAGGACGTTAACTCTTTCAGCCCTGACCCACTACAGCAGAAGATGGATCGACCATGATAATTCAAGGGTAGTGCCAGATTAGCTTGGCGCCGACAGTTATCATGGTCGATCCATCTTCTGCAACTGGTGCATAGTCGTTAGATGACGACCCCCCAAAAACATTTTGGGAAATACTGCCTTGGGGTTGAATGAGTTAACTCATTCTACCCCAACACCAAAATCCTTAAATTTTGCCCCTGTCCTCTCAAGACTGCATTGCAGTGCAGGACACAGATCGATCATGATAGTTCAAGGGTGATGCCAGAATAGCTTGGCGCCCGTAGGCGCCAAGCTATTCTGGCATCACCCTTGAACTATCATGGTGGATCCTTATCCTGCTGTGGTGTGTCTGGGGTTGAATGAGTTCAGCAATGCTGTCAGGAAAGTTAAACAAGCAACTTTTGCCGCCAGTAGGGGTTATCCTTACTCATAAGCAGGTCACAAATTGCACGGACTTCAAATATTCTGTGCATTCATCCGGCCCGCTCCGTCTGCAAGAGCCGTATATTTACTTGAGCCCTTCCAGTCGCAGTACTGTACTGGTGCAGCCGCACGGGCTCATGAAATATGCGCCTCTTGCTCTCTAGGAGTCGCGTCATTGACATCCCAAGTTTAAATTAAGGTACTCATCCAGTATAACAGTACGACTGCTGCGGGCACGGACGCATGACGCAATGTTCGAGATGATCCATTTAGTCTTTACTCGGCGCGACCTACTGTCTGGCCTTACTATAAAGGAGTTCAACCTACTGTCTTTGAGCATCCGCTGATTTAGGAATAACTCTTCTTGCCCTTGTGTTGAAGGTTTTTGGAACGGCTTCAGCTATGGAGATTTATACAAATCGCGCCCGCCTAGGTGACACAAGGCTAATTCAGTTCACGTATGGGCATAAAGCCTATGCTTTCCCCGACTCCACAGTTCCCCCGTTTCCTTGCAGTGATATATAACGCTCAGCCACTGTGGCTATGTGGATTTTTTACAACTGCGCCCGCCTGTAGGATACAAGGCTAACTCAATTCACGTGGGATAAAGCCCGTGTTGTCTCCGACTTCACTGTTCACCGTTTTGTTGCACTGCGACATTACGCTCAACCACTGCGGCGGAGGTTAAGCAGGCATCGGCGCTGTTACGTGCAAGGCACTGTTTCCCGCAAGATAAAAATATATCGAGCCAAGGTTAAAGAAAGGTCAAAACGTCGTTGTATAAATAAAGCAAATGATGCCTGACCTCCTTTTACGAGAAATAAATCACTCGAATTCAGTTCGACCGATAAAATTCTCGCATAATGCTCACATTTTATCGGTCGAACTGAACCCTCCTGACTGATTGATTGACGTCAATTGACGCTGCGGAAGTGTCGTATAGCTTGGCCGCCTCATTCAAGGCGACCTGCATCAATAGCTGCGGAAGTGTCGTACAGCGTTGCCGCCTCATTCAAGGTGACATACACGTATGAACACTTCACCAGCGTTGGCTTTTAAGTCATCTCAAGGAGCCCCGCGTCAATAGCTGCGGAAGTGTGGTACGAAAATTCTGCAACTATTGATGCGGGGCGCCTCAAATGAGATAGGACTGTCCCTGTCGTCCTGAATTTGCAAAAATCGTGTCTTTACCCCCCCCCCCCCACCCCTCCCCCCTCAAAAAAAAAAAAAAGAAAAGAAAAGAAAAAATAATAAAGAAGTTAATATCATAACAATTATAAACAACCACAAAGAGAAATGCTATGCGGCATTCGGAGAGCTATTTTTGTTGTTGTTGTTGTTGTTTTAAAGTCTACAAAAACTAGACAGGTGGTAGGGGGGAGGGTGTTAGTTGGCGGGGGGACGAAGGGGCGGAGGCGGCACGTCTCGAATGAGTTAAATTACCTTATTATGTACACATGTTTACATATTAGCAGTAAAGTACGTTTATTATCACATGTTATTTATTTTATTTTTAATTTATAATTACATTACATTACATTACATTTAATTCAATTCAATTCAATTAATTTAATTCAATTCAATTTAATTTAATTTAATTTGAAACTTATAATTTGGTCACGCAGTACATGTAATACTGTTATGCGTCACAGTATCCCTCAAGTGTACACATATATTAACGAGAAAGTGAAAGAAATCCGACATTTTTTTTGAATTATCGGAAACACTGATCATTTTTTTTTTTTTTTTGCTCTTCAGTATATACATTATAAAGGACTGTTCATGTTTATTTTTATAAATACAAAATTTGTGTTTGAACTTTGATTTAATTAACTTTAGCTAATCAGCAGAATTAATAAAACTAACTCCAAGTACAAATATTTTACAAACACAGCTACACATTAAATAAAATAAATAAATAAATAAATAAATAAATAAATAAATAAATAAATACTCACAGGCGACCAACACTGCAAAGACTATCAACCGCATCTTGTTTCGTTTCTTTCACGTTCCTCTGTTTTTGCTTTTTGAAGTGCTTGGTGGACGGAACGTCGGAGACCGTTTCGTTTCGTTACTTTTGATGCTGAAAGTTTTTGCACTTGTTCTGCTCTCGACGGTACGGTCCTGGGATTCTCGGCGGCTGTCCACAGACTTGGGGACTTTGTCTCCCCTTATGTATGCATGACGCCACACACAAGCCCCTCCTCTTTGCCTGATATGGGTAGAGGTCACCTTATTTGCGAAGCACGGTCAGTGGTCGTGGTGTGTGAGCGACACCTGTCCATCAAGCCGTGCGTCCTCGTCAGTTTCCGGCCAAGCGCCGGGATTCCGTAGTTTTTCTCTTTCGCACATTTGCGTGTATCCCACGTTTGTGTAGACTTGCCCGTCCGTGTCATTCGAGGCGTGCCGCATCCGGATACACGGCGTAACGCAGTGTATCCGGATGCAGCACGTCTCGAATGTGTTAACATAATAAACCATATGGTCAACATTCTCTGAGCTGGCAGATGTTTGTAAAAAGCACTATTTTCATTGAATTAAAATGAAATATCGCTTTTCACAAACAAGATGAACCATGAACCATAACCCACAAAGTCCCTTCTATATGAAAGCTGTCCTCGCTGTCAAGGGTCTCTGCCTTTTGTCTTTGACCTGATTCTGATGTTGAAATATCTCTTATTGAACAAGATGAGGATTTCATCCCAAAGTCTACCGTATTGTTTGGAGTTCACATGCGTTGTTCTTTTAGGAATATTCACAGTTGTTCATATTTTAAAGCTTATCCTTCAGATCCATTTCCTTTCTCTCTAAGCCAACCTCTGATCAACACACACGCCGGAACACAAATAAAGACGGACACACGGCGCCTCCCGCCGTTAGTATGCTCTGAGGGCTGCAGTAGCGACAGGAATTATGATGCTGCACGAGCAGCAAAATGACGTCACTATAAGCTTGACGTCATGGCATCGCTAGTCTTACGACGCCGTGTGTACAGTGACGAAATTGATGTTTCACGATCTTTTATGTCCTCAATGAGACATCCAGTTACAACATGCTCGGAGGCTCTCTTAGCCTCCCCTTGAATAAAGTATTTCGCCAAGTTTCAAGCTTGTACGTCTAGCAATATCTGCGATGCTCGTGTCTACACGCATACGCACACACACACACACACACACACACACACACACACACACACACACACACACACACACACACACACACACACACACACACACACACGCACGCACGCACGCACGCGCACGCGCGCGCACATACGGCCTTTCGTGCCCGATGTGTACGTTCAGCAGCGAGGTTAGCGCAACTAAACATGACGTAATTTGTATCTTGTTACTTCAGTTGTCGGAGGTTAAGGCCTGCCCGCCTTTGACATCATGGACATGCTATTAAATTCGCCCTACCGCGACCCATCCTAAAACGTCCCTTCTATAAATAGAAGGGACTTAAAAAGGGACGTGCTGTCTGTAGTAGTCCCTTGCCCATTGCCTTGATTGGCAGGGAAGAATAGCTCTGCTCCTCTAGGCGCTACCTTGAACTATCAAGGTCAACCTATTTCCAGTTATTTTGCATTTCCGGGCTGACAGCGTTACGTTCAAACAAAGAGGTCATTTTCCAGCCGTCTTTCAATGCCTACCAACCACAGACATGATGAAATGTACATCCTGCAACAACAACAAAAAATGACCTGTCCTGCTTCATTACATTTGGAACCCACAATTAATGGCTGTGTATTTCCTGTTTCATTTCCGTGTCAACGGGCCCTGGAACAGGGATATGTAGGCACACATGTGCGTATCACGGTCAGAGCTAGCTGCGCGCGTGTCCGTTGCAAGGAGAGAGAACAACTGCTTTTGTGTTTTTCTGAGATTCTTGAGATAGTGTTGGTTTTAATTGCTGGCGGTTAATAAGGCTGTGTTTGTGCTGGTCTGTGATTTTGGACCTTACGGCGCGAGGCCGTAAGGTCCACAATCACAGACAAGAGGCCAGTTGCACGAGTGAGCTTAGTCCTGCGCCAGCTACTAAGCAAGGTGCTCCGCACCGGCCGTGCCTAGTAGCTCAGTGGCGCAAGACTATAAGCTCTCTCATGCAACTGAGCTCTGCGCCCAAAAATGCGTCTAAGAGCGTGATTATTTCCCTCCTTTCATGTCTACAGCCAACAGTCTGACATTTTCGTCTCGTGTGTTAGACTAAAACTGGCGCTGCGACAACTGTAAATTGTGCTGAACACCTACCCTCGTTAAAAAAGCAAAACAAATATGCTTGCTAACGCATGGCTTCAGACGCATGGACCTCAAAACACAGGCCAAAGAGGTGACTGCCAAGCGTGTAAAATGCAGAGAAGAACCCAACGGAGAAAGAAACGCGCTTAGAAAAGACAGTTACGGCACAATTTATTAATATTTCGAATTTTACCCGAACAATAGACAACCAAACAGGTATACAATTCAGTCTCTACTTATCTGCGCTAAAAACACACCTTTTCCAACTCCATTACCCCACTGATTAACATTGACTACTGAGGATTCTGTTGTAGTTGTGCTGTGGTGCCTGGAATGTGTGTGTGTGTGTGTGTGTGTGTTTATGTGTGTGTGCGTGTAATACTGTGTACACTGAGTTTTTGTACTTGTATTAATGAAATGTGTAAGACGCCTAGAGCTCTACCTGAGGTTAGGCGCCATAGAAATCATTATTATTATTATTGTTGTTGTTGTTGTTATTATTATTATCATTATTATTATTATTATCTTGTCAGCCATGAAGCAAAGTAGTCACTCTTTTGTTTACTTGTTTGTTTGTCTATTTTGAAAAAGGGTATTTATTTTGACTGAATTGTTGACTTGTTAGTTTATTTTGAGAAAAAAAAAATCTTTTTTTTTTTGGGTTGTAACTGGATTTCTTTTAAAGCATGTTTGTTTCTTGGTTGGATTCTTCTCTGCATCGATACTCACAGCTTAAGGTACATACCCCAGGGAAAAAAGGTTAAAAGTTCGCTAAATCTCTTAACCCATTCAGCCCTGACGCACTACAGCAGGAGATGGGTCGACCATGATAATTCCAGGGTAGTGCCAGATTAGCTTGGCGCCTGTCGGCGCCAAGCTAATCTGGCACTGCCCTGGAATTATCATGGTCGATCCACCTCCCGCAGCTGGTGCATGGTCATTAGATGACGCCTCCAAAATTTGGGAAATACGGCCGTCGGGCTGAATGAGTTAAAATATGTACGTCTGACTGTAACGCTGTGTGCGCAGAGTAATGCTGGAATAGAGCTAAATTCACGTACGAAGTATGGATGCCGAAACACGAAAGACCTCTGCTAGTGTGCCTACTAACATGGATTGTGGAAAGAAGGGTAGAAGTCTTAGTTAAAGCAAAACAACATTCAGAACCTTGTGCATTGGCAACTTTTAGCTATGATAGACACCCACACCCCCCCATTCCCCACTGTAGCAGATTACTTTAAGATTACGTCTAAAATTACTGTTGCCGCCAATACTTACTCCAGAATGAACAGTTACTACCCTTGCGCTCTCACGGTCAACCCGTTACCTGCCGTTGTCCCTGGAAGCGAAAGCTGTACAGCGACCGGAATCCAGTTTCGTCACATACAATGGCAGCGAATTCATTTCATTCTGTACTTGCAGAAAGGAAAGTCATAATTCTTAACGCTCTCGCTTTCAGCGTTGGGGACGGTCAGCCGTGGCAGAAATAAACCGTGGCTTTTGATAACTGTCTCAAGGATAGTGCTGGATTAGCTTGGCGCCCCAGGCGCCAAACTAATCCAGCACTATCCTTGAGATGCCATTGTATTGTGGGTTGTGCTCAGCGAGCGATTCACTGAGTTTCTACCAGCGCAAGTGGCTGGTTGGCAGTGAAACAAAAGGTTGTGATTAATTTCTGTTTCTTCCGTCTGGCTGTTGTAAGGCAGGCTTGTGCGCGTGTCGTTAGTCAACCGCTTTATCACTCGCAACATGTATAGTTAGAGGGAATAAGGGACTCGACTGTCTGCACGACAGGTCAGAAATGTCACACAAAGACACACACACATGCGCGCGAGGCGCGCATGAATACACACGCACGCATACACACCTGCGCGCGCTCGCACACACACACACACACACACACACACACACACACACACACACACACACACACACACACACACACACACACACGTATGCACGCACAAAAGTACGAACGAACGCACGGACATACACACCCATACACAGACATACACACAAATGCAAGCATGCACACACATATATACACACACACAAGCACATACAAACGCACGCACACACACACACACACACACACACACACATACACGCACGCTCGAACGAACGAACACACGCACGCAAGGACGCAGACAGCAGACAAACGCACACACACACGCGCACATTCAAATGCAAACACACACGCACATGCGAACGCACACACACGCACATGCGAACGCACACACACGCACGAACTCACACACACACACGCACAAAGGAACGCACGCGCACACGCACAAAGGAACGCACGCGCACACGCACAAAGGAACGCACGCACACACACGCACATACGTACACACAGACACGCAAATACACACGCGCACACACACACACAAACACACACACGCGTACACACACACACGAACAGACACACACACACACACACACAAACACACACACACAAACACACACACACACAAACATACACTCACTCACATATACTTGCGCATGCACGCACACATACCAAAGGTATAATCTGTGATAAATGCGTTCTAAAGCTCTCCAACCAACACCTTCAGATAATACTGGTCTCACTGAAAAAACCAGGATCACATGTCTATAGCGAAACATCTGAACACTAAATAAGTACTAACATTGTGCATCGCCACTGTCCGGCAAGTAAATCAAATATTACAGTACTGATTTATTTAGGTGGAGTCACATATAACTTGCACAGATAAAGTACAAGATGTGAAGTGCACAGATAAAGTACAAAATGTAAATTGCACAGATAAACTACAAGATGTGAAGTGCACAGATAAAGTACAAGATGTGAAGTGCACAGATAAAGTACAAGATGTAAAGTGACTCCCCCTCCCCCCCCCTCCCACCTCTGATAAAGTACAAGATGTGAAGTGCATAGATAAAGTATAAGATGTAAAGTGCACAGATAAAGCACAAGATGTGAAGTGCATAGATAAAGTACAAGATGTGAAGTGCACAGATAAAGTACAAGATGTAAAGTGCACAGATAAAGTACAAGATGTGAAGTGCACAAAAAAAGTACAAGATGTAAAGTGCACAGACAAAGTACAAGATGTGAAGTGCATAGATAAAGTACAAGACGTGAAGTGCATAGATAAAGTACAAGATGTAAAGTGCACAGATAAAGTACAAGATGTGAAGTGCATAGATAAAGTACAAGATGTGAAGTGCATAGATAAAGTACAAGATGTAAATTGCACAGATAAAGTACAAGATGTACATTGCACAGATAAAGTACAAGATGTGAAGTGCATAGATAAAGTACAAGATGTAAAGTGCACAGATAAAGTACAAGATGTGAAGTGCACAGATAAAGTACAAGATGTGAAGTGCATAGATAAAGTACAAGATGTAAAGTGCACAGATAAAGTACAAGATGTGAAGTGCACAAAAAAAGTACAAGATGTAAAGTGCACAGATAAAGTACAAGATGTGAAGTGCATAGATAAAGTACAAGACGTGAAGTGCATAGATAAAGTACAAGATGTAAAGTGCACAGATAAAGTACAAGATGTGAAGTGCATAGATAAAGTACAAGATGTGGAGCACAGATAAAGTACAAGATGTAAATTGCACAGATAAAGTACAAGATGTGAAGTGCATAGATAAAGTACAAGATGTAAATTGCACAGATAAAGTACAAGATGTACATTGCACAGATAAAGTACAAGATGTGAAGTGCATAGATAAAGTACAAGATGTAAAGTGCACAGATAAAGTACAAGATGTGAAGTGCACAGATAAAGTACAAGATGTGAAGTGCATAGATAAAGTACAAGATGTAAAGTGCACAGATAAAGTACAAGATGTGAAGTGCATAGATAAAGTACAAGACGTGGAGCACAGATAAAGTACAAGATGTGAAGTGCACAGATAAAGTACAAGATGTGAAGTGCACAGATAAAGTACACGATGTAAAGTGCACAGATAAAGTACAAGATGTGAAGTGCATAGATAAAGAACAAGATGTGAAGTGCACAGATAAAATACAAGATGTGAAGTGCACAGATAAAGTACAAGATGTGAAGTGCACAGATAAAGTACAAGATGTGAAGTGCATTGATACAGTACAAGATGTGAAGTGCACAGATCAAGTACAAGATGTGAAGTGCACAGATAAAACTACAAGATGTGAAGTGCACAGATAAAACTACAAGATGTGAAGTGCACAGATAAAGTACAAGATGTGAAGTGCATAGATCAAGTACACAGATCGATCAAGTACAAGATGTGAAGTGCACAGATACAGTACTAGATGTGAAGTGCACAGATCAAATAAAAGACGTTCATAAACATCGCTGAAAAGGATGCAGCACGTAGACATTTTAACCCCTTCACTGCCAACACGGACCGAACACAAGAGACATAGATCGTCATGGGCCCCGCAGATGGTTGTCTTGTTGTTTTTGTTTTTTTCTTTTTTGGCGGTGAGGGGTGGGGGAGGGGCAGAGGTGTGTGTGGGAGGGGGGGGGGAGAGTTACGAAGGGGGGAGGGGAGGGGGATGCGGGGTCCCACTTTGGTCTGCATTCCCCGATGAAGACTTGTCGCCGCAGTGCAGTGACACCAGATGTACCTGTATTTATTCTTCGTTAATTTTCGCATTTCATTTCATCTGATCTGATCTGATCTTGAGTTTGGTTTAGTTTGGTTTAGTTTGGTTTAGTTTAGTGAAGTTTATTTATTTATTTTATTTTATTTATTATTATATTTTATTTATTTTATTTTATTTATTTTTAAATTTATTATTTTATTTTATTTTATTTTATTTTTCTTTGCATTGTTTTCTTTTGTTTTGGGTTTTTGTCATTTCATTTACTTCATTTCTGCTTTCCAGTTTTGCTTTCCAACAATCAGGTCCTCAAGTAGACTGATCACGCCAAGAACACATCGTGCACGCACTGTCAGATTAATTCTGTAGCGCGTGGGGATCACAATAATGCTATGGTCGCCCTGTAATCTAGTTTTAGACCCCACAGAGAATACCTGAAACGACAGGAAGCTGCGCAATACAGAGCCGCCTTAACCCATTCGAGACGAACGGCATCCTGATACGCGGCTTAACTCATTACAGACGTGCCTTCGCCGCGTATCCGTATACGGCACGTCTCCAACTTATGAGTTAAGCCGAATGAGTTAAGCCACAGAACCTTACAGCTACAACATGGGCTAGCATCGGACCACTGAGACAGCGGAAACTGACAGCCAGTGTCAGGTCATCTGGTATAGAATCTAACCAAACATGTGACGGCCAAGCGTTTAAAGTGCCATGAAAACCGGCAGTAAAGAAAGAAACACGTTTAGAAAGGGCACACACAGGACAAAAAAAAAAGGACAAGCACAAGACCGTTTATTAAATTAAAAACATACAAATAAACACGCGTACATAAATACAATGGGAGACTTCTTCTTGTTCAAGGGCAAGAGACGCGACGCCTCGGTCACAATCAGTTACGCGCGTCAGTATACCTACCTAACGCGGGCAGGTCAAATGAACACCCTGTGAGCAAAAGATCCGCGGGCCGACGTCAGTCTTAGCTGGCCCGCGCACGGCCGTGCGCGGGCCAGCTAAGGCTGACATCGGCCCTAGACCTTGTTGCTTACCGGTTGTTTAAATGACTTCACAAGCCCACGTCAGTCCGACTGACGCAACAGCAGCGCGAACTGGGCTAAGTCGGTCTGACCGTCTGGCTTCCCGGGGGTGGGGCGAAGGGAGGGGGAAGGCGGCGAGGGTGTAAGTAGAACTTATCCTCCAGTGGCCGAGAAATTAAGCGAGGGAATAGATGGGGGCGAAGGGGGGCGGGGGCGAGATCGAGCTTCAATCAAGGGAAACAAAATAAAAATTTTAAATGAAGGGAGCTTGATCGAGGGGGGAGGGGGAGGGAGAAGCGGAGGGGGGGGGGGGTTGTGCACTAGTGTACTCCCATCGTCTAGCCTTGAAACATTTTACTATACTCTTACTTAGGAGCTCGGGAAGTATGGCTCTGCCCTACCTCCTCTGGACATGATATGGCCGCAGTATCCTTTCGCCATATCTGTTCTCCTTTGGACAAGGCTTCCTATCCTTGGCCATACTTCTTATATGTTAGCCAAACCTCTTATTCTTGACCATACCTATTATCCTTGGTCATATCTCTTATCCTTGGTCATATTTCCTATCCGTGGTCATATCTCCTATCCTTCAGCCCTACCTCCTATCCTTTGGCGATACTTCCTATCCTTGGTCCTAATTCTATCCTCGGCTACACTTCTTATCACTGGCCATACCTCCTAGCCTTGGCCATACCTCCCAGCCATTAGCCATACTTCATATCTTTTGTCAATACTTCATAAATCATACCTGTGGCCATACCTCCTATCCTTTGGTCATACCTCCTATTTATGGGTCATGCCTCTTTCATTTGATGATACTGCCTATCATTTGGCCATACCTGGGCTTATCCTGTGGCGATGCTTTCAATCTTTTGGCCATACTTCCTATACCGTCATGCCTCATATGATTTGGTCATGCCTCCTGTCCTTAGCCCTTTGGCTGTCGGTAGCGCTTGTGGTCGCGGTGATTCCTGCAGGAGTCACCGCGACCCATAGCGCTACAGACACCCAAAGGGTTAATTAGCCGTGCCCCCCATTCTTGGCCACACATCCTATCCTTGAACCATACCTCCTATCCTTGTCCATACCTTGTATCTGTCAGCCTTACATCCTTTGGTCGTGCTTCTGTCCTGTAGCCACACCTCCTCTCGTGTGGTCATTTGAGTTTCGAAAAGTTGGAAAGTTGGGCCATATCTTCCATAAAGATCCTCCTACGCCGCTGTTAGGTTACTCTTGTCTACTATGAAAAGCCGAAAAATAAAGCGTGTGTCCTTGTTATGCCAGTCGTGGAAGTTTGAGTTCTGGCTGGTCACTTCATTGCGTGTACAGGTGGCACATCAAAAGATGGTCATCCGATTCTCAATTCTCGCGACTTGCTCACCAATCAACTATGTCAGGTTAAGGTTTTATCACACAACTACGTATCCGGTCTGCTGGACCCTTCTGTCGGCATCAGACACAGATGCTCGTGAGATTCATCAGAATCTATACCACCCGCTGACACAGCTCGGCTAGGTTTGCAGCCTTAACCCCTTTGCTGCCAGCCATCACGGATTTCGCGTCTGAAACCCACTGCACACTGATCGACGTTCCCGTGAAGAACGCAAATTAAGTGAGGCAAAACGGCAGGCGTGAAGAACACAAGATTAACAAGAGACATAAATCCTCATGAGCCCTCGCGTCGCTTGCAGCTGGGTTGGGTTCGCCTTGCCCCGGCAGTGAAGGAGTTAAACTGAGGGAAATCGTCTCGGGTTGATGCGCACAAGATATAAATCGCCAGGGGCTAGGATTTCTTGCTAAGAATGTTTCCGCTGACCAAATTTACGTTCATCACAGCAAGAATCAAGAAAAACATTATTCGGCTCATGCCCTTTACCTGCCCGTGTGATACAAATCTATCTAAATACCGAGGTGTGATACAAATCTATCTAAATACCGAGGTTGCGATTTCCCCCAAACTAGCCCGCTATTTAGCGCGAGAGGCGAGAAAGCGCAGTGGACTTTAGGCAAGACAGCGCGTCACACTATGGTCGAACGGCCATGCGACTGAGCAGGCAAACTGTACAGAAACAAATTATTTCCGTGAAATCGCCCAATATTAGCAGAGTTTACATGAAGAAAATGCATCTACTATTGGTATTACAACGTTGAATAATCATACTAGTTACTGAAACAACCTAGCAGACCATTTTCCGAAGCCACCGTGACTGGGTCCACACAAAAAAAAATGTTGTATTGTAACAACTGTATTATGATCAGGAAGTTGTCGTCCACAGTATTTTTGTGGTCAATCTGAGCTTAAAATTTCCCATTTCACATCAAAGCAGTACCGGCTAAACGCAACAGCTACCCGAGTTGCCCCCATTTCGTGGCTCGCCAAGTCTTGTCTCGGCTCAAAGTCGCGTAATCTAGCCAGCGTTCTCGCGCTACTCGGGAACTCGCAACCGGCCTATTTTACGCGTGGTGATAAAGTCTGTGCTGTCTCCGCCGCCACTGTCGACCGTTTGTTGCACTGCCAGATATCGATCAGCCTTAAGGGGTGGCGGAGTCAAGTAAGCAGCGACTGGCTCAGTGCAAGGCACATAGCGCCGCACTGACCCCGTCGAAGGGGAAAACTGCGTCGATTCAAAATGAACACATTTTCAGAAAGTCGTTGCACGCACAAAAAAATTAAATTTATACTTCAGCTCCCATTAATCAAAATAAATCACGTGTGCTCAGTTCGACCAATAAAATGCGAGCTAAAGTTCGCATTTTATTGGTCGAACTGAGCACAGGTGTTTTATTTTGCGGAACAGATGTAAAGCAGAATATAATCTCTGTACACGTATTCTAAAGTCTATACGAAAACAAAGAAAACAACCTGAATATTAATTTTCCGATTCGTGCGCTGTGTTGTATTTCTCTAAAAAAAAAAAAAAGGACAATTAAGACAATTAAGGAAAATAATGAATATTATTGTTATGGTTCCAAAAAAAAAAAAGCTTAAAAAGCTTAACTCATTCAGCCCGACGGCTGTATTTCCCAAATTTTGGAGGCGTCATCTAATGACTATGCACCTGTTGCAGGAGATTGATCGACCATGATAATTCAAGGTAGTGCCAGATTGCGCCAAGCTAATCTGGCACTACCCTTGAATTGTCATGGTCGATCCATCTCCTGCTGCAGTGCGTCAGGGCTGAATGAGTTAATTAAGACAACGACAACAATAACAACAGCAACAAATAAGCAAAGCAAAGTAAACAGACAGGATAATAATGGGCTGAGGAAAGTGGTTCGGGTTAACTTATTTAAGGTGCCCAGCATAAATATTTGCTAAAGTTTCGTATGGAGTTGCCTGCAAAGACATGGCTGGAACACAACCAAACGTCTATGCTTTAGTGTCTCCCAACGAAAGGTCTTCGAAATGTTGAAGTTGGTCGACAGACATAATGCAGAAGAGAACAAAGAAAGCAAGATGTTCCATTTTCAAGCTTATCCTTCTGATCCATCTCTCCCCACACTAACCCACCCTCTGATCCACACACTGTGGACAACGCAAACACTGACGGACACACGACGCTTCGCGCCATTTGTACACGGTGGACTGGCGTACCGACAGCTATTCTAAAGATGAATAAAGCATGTTCTTAATTAAACGAACTTTAGTTCGCGAACTCTGACGAACTACAGTTCACGATCTCGGACGAACCAGGTTGGTTCTTAATTGGACGATCTCAAGATACGGCGAATCTAGTTCGAAGTAGTTCACGAACCTCGGCAAACCATAGTTCGCTGTCGGAAAAGGTTCGCTGAACGTGTTGAGCAAAACAAGGCGAACCTTTTCTCTGATTGGTCAAAACTTTTACCCTCTTCTGCGTTGGAGATAAGAAGACAGTCGCCGATACAAACAAATATGGCGGACGGCGATATTTCACTCGTACGAAGACCTATTTTTTTTTAATTTTTTATTGATTTGTGAGAGGCGCAACGCTGTTTGTGGGGTCGCTACTGCAAGGAGTACAAAAACAAACATCGTTCAAATAGCGAAGAGGTATAGCGGCAGCCATTTTGAACACCTTCGCAGACAGTAAGTACGCCGAATCAAGCACTTCAATTAAGAAAGAGAACCATGGCAAACCTGGTTTGCTAAAGTTCGCCTAGGTTCGTTCAGCCACAATTTAAGCATGTTCTTAATTCTGACGAACTAGAGTTCACGATCTCGGACGAACCAGGTTGGTTCTTAATTGGACGATCTAAAGATACGGCGAACCTAGTTCGAAATAGTTCACAAACCTCGGCAAACTATAGTTCGATGACGGAAAAGGTTCGCTGAACGTGTTGAGCAAACCAAGGCGAACCTTTTCTCTGATTGGACAAAACTTTGACCCTCTTCTGCTTTGGAGATAAGAAGACAGTCACCGATACAAACAAATATGACGGACGGCGATATTTCAGGTCACGATATACATTTAAATTGGGAAGTTCAGGCAGTAAGTGGCCCGGTGTTTTTAAAAATAACTTTTGCCTTGTTTGAAAATTTGTAGTTGGGCTGAATGTTGGAATTTGCTGTAAATTTGTGGTTAGCTGAGAGGAGACATGTTTGGTGCTTTGATTCATACCCTCCTGAGCTTATCCAGTGGACAATTGTGGGCCTATGTTGAGTTGCCTTTGACGTAGTGATTTGAGGGCACGCTGATTTCAGCTGTGCTTGGGTGTGGGGTTGGTAAGGAACCAGTTTCATAGCCAAGAAATGAGACTGTCAATGTGCTGTTTTTTTTGTGTATTTTGTGCATGGCAAATGTGCAGCTGGTGGGCGGTAGTGTTTTTTAGGGAATTGAAAAATTAGGAGATGACTGGGACTGACTAAGGCTAAGAGACTGGACAGTACGGAAACAGCACTGTGATCCGTGGCCTTCACGCGTGTGAAGAACAAGACCTTTTTTTTATATTTTTTTTTTATTGATTTGTGGGAGGCGCAACGCTGTTTGTGGGGTCGCTACTGCAAGGAGTACAAAAACAAACATCGTTCAAATCACGAAGCGGCATATCGGCAGCCATTTTGAACACCTTCGCAGACAGTAAGTACGCTGAATCAAGCACTTCAGTTAAGAAAGAGAACCATGGCAAACCTGGTTTGCTGAAGTTCGCCTAGGTTCGTTCAACCTCTATTAAGAAACAAACAAAAAAATCGCCGATCTTCTCCGATCTAGGTTTGCCGATCAAAAGTTCGTTTAATTAAGAACATGCTTTAGAAACAAACCAAAATATCGCCGATCTTCTCCGAACAGCGCTAAGAGCAGCGAAATGACGTCACTACAAGCTGCACGTCGTGACATTGTTAGTCCCAGGACGCCGGGTACACAGTGACGAAATTGATTTTTACAACGAGAGAACGGCATGCACGCTCGCCCCCCCCCCCCCCACACACACACACTCCTCCCCCAATTAAAAATATCTTCTTATGCCACTTCTATAGGTCGTCCCAACGTGTTTACCGTAACAACGTTGACCTCACCGAGTCTGTCTGCCGGATACGTTAATACAACTGTGTGACAGCTTGTTTCTGCCAGTCTCGCGTTGCGTGTCCATAACTTGGGGGTGGCGGATGCTTGCCCCTTTCACTGCCGAAACCCACCGAACACAAACCCGCATGCAAGAGGCATGGATCCTCATGAGCCCCCCGCTTCTGCGGGGGGGGGGGGGGGGGGCTCATGAGGATCCATGCCACTTGCTGGCTTCAGTCAAATCTGTGTGCTTCGCAGACAGGTCCGTCATGTGGTGAATCTGCAACAGTTTCGTGGACGGATATCTTTCAGACTCATGCAGCGTCGTGGTTAGGCGAAGAAGATGGGGATGGATTGGTCACAGTCTGAGAAAGCCAGCTTCCAGTATCACTAGGCAGGCATTGTCATGGAAACCCCCAGGGAAAGAGGAAAAGAGGCAGGCCGAGAAACACCTGGCGTCGAGACCTCCAAGCAGACATCAAGAGACTGGGAACCACCTGGAGTAAAATCGAAGGACAAGCACAGGACAGCAGTCGCTGGAGGTCTCTCGTCGACGGCCTATACCCGGGGAGGGGTGACAGGCGTAAGTAAAGTAAGTAAGCGTCGTGGTTACAAGCATAATTCTTCGCTGCATCGTTTTAACCCATTCAGCCCTGACGCACTACAGCAGGAGATGGGTCGACCATGACAATTCAAGGGTAGTGCCAGATTAGCTTGGCGCCTGTCGGCGCCAAGCTAATCTGGCACTACCCTTGAATTATCATGGTGGATCCATTTCCTGCAACAAGTGCATAGTCGTTAGATGATGCCTCCAAAAGTTGAGAAATACGTGCGTCGGGCTGAATGAGTTCAGTATGTGTTTTTCGTTTACTTATGCGTGTACATTGTTAGCTGCCTGAGTTAATGAAGTCGTGTTCCTCATTGTTGAGCAAAGGTGTGAGAACAAATGAAAACAAGATTTTGTCTCATAAATGGTTCCTTTGTTAAGTCCCTTCTATTTATAGCAGGGACTTTTTTTTTTTAAGGATGGGTCGCGGTGGTGCGAATTTAATAGCATGTCCATGATGTCAAAGGAGGACGTCAGGCCTAAAACTCTGACAAGTGAAGTAACGACATAAAAATTACGTCATGTCTAGTTACGCTAACCTCTCTGCTGAACTTACATTTGGCGCGAAAGGATGTGTGTGTGTGTGTGTGTGTGTGTGTGTGTGTGTGTGTGTGTGCGTGCGTGCGTGCGTGTGTGTGTGTTTGTGTGTGTGTGTGTGTGTGTGTGTGTGTGTGTGTGTGTGTGTGTGTGTGTGTGTGTGTGTGTGTGTGCGTATGTATGTAGACACGAGAATCACAGATAATGTTGTACGTACAATCTTGAACTTTGTGAAATACTTTATTCAAGGGGTGGCTAAGAGAGCCTCCGAGCATGTCGTAACTGGATGTCTCATTGAAGACACAAAAGACCGTTTATAGAAAATCGGTTGACCCAGATTAGAGTCCAAAACTTTTGTCATATTTACTTCAAATTTTGCATATAGCTAGTTTGGATAAAGACATTGGATGAGTTCGTTAGCCAGCTTTGTACCTGCTCAACCTTTTGAATAATAGGACCTATTTTTAATTCATTTTTGCAAGTTTTAGATCCACTATATAGTCCCATCAGTTAGCCATGGAAGAGGCTGTGTGAACAAAACATTTAGTCCTGGAAGAGGCTGCGTGGCTTTCGGATAAGTGACGTGAAACATCAATTTCGTCACGGTGTACGCGGCGTCGTGAGACTAGCGATGCCATGACGTCAAGCTGATATTGACGCCTTTTTGCTGTTCGTGCTATTCTTCTTCAGAATTCCTGTCGCTACTCCAGCCCACAGAGCATAATAATGGCGGGAAGCGCCGTGTGTCCGTCTTTATTTGTGTGTGCCGGCATGTGTGTTGATCAGAGGTTGGCTTAGAAAGGAGGGAAATTGATCAAAAGGATAAGCTGAAAAATATGAACAACTCTGAATGTTCCTAAAAGAATAACGCATGTGAGCTCCAAACAATACGCTAGACTTTGGGAGGAAATCCTCATCTTATTCAATAGGAGATATTTCAACATCAGAATCAGGCCAAAGACAAAAGGTAGAGAGACCCTTGACAGCGAGGACAGCTCTCATATAGAAGAGACTTTGTGGGTTATGGTTCATCCTATCTTGTTTTTCAGCTGGGGCGGATCCGTTACACGTCAAAGAGAGAGGGAAAGGGGGGATGGAGGGTTGAGAGGGGAAGGGGGCCAAATGTAGCACCGGACCGAGCCTGAGTTTGGATTTCGAGACCCTCAAGTTATCAAACACATGGAAGGCCTGGGGCGGGTGAAGGGGTGGGGAACTGGTGGGGGAAGGGGTGGGGGAAGGGGTGGGGAAGGGGTGGGGGAAGGGGTGGGGGCATGGGAAGGTAACGAGGAGGAGACAAACATGACAGCAGCTTTAAAGTCGCGGCACTACCCGACAACAAACAACGGACAGGTGAGGGAACGTGCGGAAATGGTATACCCATGATTAACAGTATAATAATACCTAACGATCCATCACCCTACAGAACAATACTTACTAATACTACTAATAAATAATGATAATAATTATGATGACGATGATGATGATGATTATCATTGGAGAAGTAATAGTATAATAATAATAATAATAATAATAATAATGCTGATGGTGATGCTGATGGTGGTGGTGGTGGTGACTGTGGTGGTGGTGGTGGTAATAATAATTACAATTATAATAAGTAGCAGTAGTAGCATTCCAATTTTATGACCAGTTGTATGAATTTCAGCACCTACCGCAATGGTTCAGGGTGTCCGTTGGCATTTTACAAAATTTCTTAAACCAGACCTTGCTGCTTTGCGAAAGAAGGGCATACTCTGCATGATTATCTTGATCAGGGCGTCACATGCTGCATGTAGGTTAGGCTGATGTAGGTTAGGCACTATGCAGGTTAGGCATGTAGGTCAGGCATGTAGGTTAGGCACAATGTTATTATTTGCTCTGGCCATAGAGGACACGATACGACTTGCTCAGTAAGCTGTAGAAGGCTTGTTGCCTGATCCCCAACCGCACCACCATTTTCCGACCCCGTTGGATTCTTCATGTAGATAGGTCACGCTTTCACCAACAATCTTCCTCCACCACTGACCCAGTATGCAAAGGTCCTCAGGCCCACGACGTCCGCAGTGGGCCCGCGCACGACTGTGCGCGGGCTCCCTGCGGCCGTCGTAGGCCGGCCCGAGGACGCTTTGCTACGGGATGGGGGGATGGGTGGGCGGGGGTGGGGACCAGTCAGATAGTTGCTAGTGATTTGTGACAGAGAGCACTGATGCTTAGAAGAGCGTTAAACGTTTACGGGTTAACGTATTTTATTCACCACGAAAGTGATTTTAAAGAAGGGGCACCGAATGGGGTCTGAACAAAGTTTGGCCCCAGCCGGTTAGTTCGGGGTCAGTGGTTTCAACGTCCACGGCAGAGGACTGAAAACGGAAGCCCCTAAGGAGCGGGTTATGGGGGACAGGGACTTTTGTTTGTCAATAGATTACGGCCTTAGCACTGATCCATGGACTGCCGGGAACCCGTGGAATCTCCCCCGACCCGCCCTAGTTCAGAAAGTAGGAGTTCCAGTGCAGAGTGTCTTGCGTGGTCTGTTGGCGTTGTCTATGGGTTGTTTGTTGCTTGTTGTTGTTATGACAGACAGTGTGTACGGGGAATCTGTCCGCGTGTTTTCGTAAGTGGGCCAAGGACATCAAGGACAACATTTTGGTCTTCAGCTCCAAACAAGTAACTGGCGTTCAACATTTAACACACTCTAACCCAGGACCGAAATCCTCACATTTTGAACTTGCCCCCTGAAGGACTGTGTTACAATTCTAGAGACAGATCGAGCATGCTAGTTCAAGGGTGGTGCCAGAATAGCTTGGCGCCTATGGGCGCCAAGCTATTCTGGCACCACCCTTGAACTAGCATGCTCGATCCATGTCTTGCTGTGGTGTGTCGGGGCTGAAAGGGTTAACCTTGTGTCAAGCTATGAGCACCGTTCATGCCAGCCGCCCACGCCCAGCCACACAAACAAGGACAATGTGAACACCAGGCAAATGCAAGAGATCCTCATGAGCCTCTGCACGTGCGTTCGTTTGTTTGTTTTGTTGTTTGTTTGTTTGGTTTGATGATAGTGCACCACTCCGTTGTTTCATTGCTTGTTTGTTTGATACTGTTTGTTTGCTTGTCAAAAATAATGACGGGCACAGATTTTAACTCATTCGAGACGTGCCGCCTACGGATACGCGGCGGTTCGCCGCGTATCCGTAGGCGGCAGGTCTCGAATGAGTTAATGGTTGTATTGGGCATATTGGACGTGACCCCATTGTTAGTCATTTCAGGTCATACCATACCTTATACATACGCGTACGCACACACACGTTGAAGCCGGCTAACGCTGTACGACACTTTCGCAGCTATTGATGCGGGACGCTTTGAATGAGTTAAAGACCACCATTGATGTGGCCGCAGGCATCTACATGATGGTCTTTAATGAAGGGTGATCTCTGTTAAAGGCGGTCGATCAAAACAGAAAACGTTCAACGTTTAGAGCTTAACGCCTTTTGTCCACCACGAAGGTGATCTCAAAGACAGGGCACAGAAATAGGGTCTGAACAAATTGTGACTCCATCTGGATTCGAACCCGGGATCTATCGGACGAGAGTCCAACGCTCTACCACCGAGCCGTCTTGCACCCCACGCGCTCAAATGACAGGCTCAGCTGTGCAGTATGATTTTTTGTCTACCGTATTGAAAATACGGTAAATAATCCAGACCAAAAAGGTGACTGCCAAGCGTGTAAAATACAAAGAAGTACCCAACGGAGAAAGAAACACGCTTAGAAAAGACGGGTACAACACAATGTATTTTAATAAATTTAATTTTAATAAATAATTTTACAATAAAATGTGTTGTACCCGTCTTTCTAAGCGTGTTTCTTTCTCCTTTGGGTACTTTTTTTGTAAATACGGTAGACTTTAGGATGGGGCTGGTCGGAGCGCGTTCCGTAGAATGCAATGGACATAACAGGCGTGCGGGGCTCATGGTCTGGCAAAGAAGTAACAAGATAAAAATGACGTCACGTCTAGCCACCCTAACCTTGCTGTTGAACGTCGTTTTGGCGCGAAGCGCCGTATGTGCGTATGTATGTATGTGTGTGTGGGCGTATGTATGTAAACAAGAGAATCTCCGATATTACTGTACGCACAAACTTGAAACTTGGCAAACAAATTTATTAAGTGGGTGGGTAAGTTATCCTCCGAGCATATTGTAACTGAATGTCTCATTATAGAAATATAAAACCGCTTGTAGAAAGTCGGTTGACCCAGATTAGAGTCCGCAATTTTGATTATATGCACTTGAAATTTTGGATATGGCAAGTTTGAAGAAAGACATTGAATGAGTTCGTTAGCCAGCCTTGTACCTCTTCAACTTTTTTAAAACTTGAATAAAAGTTCAGTGCGAAAAAAAAATGTCAGAAGTAAGACTCCTTGATTTCATCACAAGAATCAGTGACGGTGACGTAAAAGCACCAAACGCGTCAGTGTTTTATACAATGTTCCTAATTGACGCAAATCACCACCACGTCAGTGTTTTACATGTGTATGAGCTGGCGCGATGTTCTCCTTCATTTATTTTTGTATGATATTTGCGAACGTATTGTGGAAAAGGTGGAATATGCATACAGAAGAGGCTTTGTGGGCATGGACCATTCCACCTTGTTTTTCAAAATGGCTGTGGCTACGCCAGCCCACAGAACGTATAACCGGTAGGAAGCGCCGTGTGTCTGCCGTCTGTGTTTGTGTGTGTCATTCTGCCGTTTGTGTTTGTGTGTACCATTGCCGTGCGATCAGGCGGGGGCAGGGGATTAAAGGGAGATACTAAATGAGTTCGTGATCCAGTGTTGTATCTCTTCAACTTTTTCAATAATGATTAATTTATTTTTGCAAGTTTTGGAGCCCCTATTTACTCCCATCAAACAGTCAGCTCTGAAAGAGGTTGTGTGGAACAAAACAGTCAGGTCTGGAAGAGCGTGCCTTTCGGATGAGTGACGTGAAACACCAAATTCGTCACAGTGTACACAGTTTCAGTTTATTTATTCAATCTCGGACCCACTGGGGGCCCCGTGAGACCATCGATGCCATGACGTGAAGCTTATAGTGACGTCATTTTGCTGCTCGTGCTATTTATTTATTTATTTATTTTATTATTACATGGTATTTATATGGCGCATTTCTCATATTTATAATATAACTCAATGCGCAGAATGTAGCCGCGAACTGAACCCAACAAGCACGCTCACGTGAATCACGCGCATTCACTCACACACTGTACGTAAACACAGAACATTCACATGGTGCTAAGGGCAAGCTCAAACGAGCTGTTGAAGTTGTTTTTGGAAATTCAAATCGTTTGTATTTGAAATTTGATTAAGTTGGCTGAAACTGATACCAAAGTGGAGGGGGAGGAAGAGCCGGAGTACCCGGAGAACGAACCCCCGACGGTCCGCCCGGATTAATGGTGACACTTACTAGAGGAGAAAAGTCCGACGCCGGAACCCGTAATCGAACCTCGCACCTTTAACATTGGTGGCAGGCGCCTTAACCACTGCGCCACGGACCGCCCTATTCTTCTTCTTCAGAATTCCTGTCGCTACTCCAGCCCACCGAGCATACTAATGGCGGGAAGCGCCGTCTGTCCGTCTTTATTTGTGTGCGCCGGCGTGTGTGTTGATCAGAGGTTGGCTTAGAGAGGAGGGAAATGGATCAGAAAGATAAGCTTAATAATATGAACAACTCTGAATGTTCCTAAAAGAAAAACGCACGTGAACTCCAAACAATACGGTAGACTTTGGGATGAAATCCTCATCTTGTTTTTTAAACAATGTGTACCACACTTCATCAGCCTGTCCTCATACTACAAGGACAATGACGGGATGTGGCGAATGGCTTGATCAGTCAAATAAACAAACACATATTAATTGATATGCAAAATGACGTCATGCAAAAATGACATCATGACTGATGAATACCCCTTGCATAGCGGTCACCATATAATTAAATCCTTCTTTTTTTCTTACCCTTTTTTTCTTTTTTTCCCCACATGCCCGTACAAAATTCTGACTCAAGGTTATTTCGTGACAAGAAGCAACACGTAACAAAAGGACACTCGTTAACCCATTAACTGCCAGGAAACGGTGAACGCCACCCGACTGAGAGACGCAAAGATCTGCATGAAGCTCCTCGCAACTGCGCTCCTCACCAGCGAGGGAGAGGGTTTATTATTACTATTTCAGTTCGTGATGGGTTCTCGGACGATGGCCTTTCATTGATGGCCACCGGCATCAGGAGGGTGAACGCCCGCCGCACTAAGCGGTAACATACAGCCTGTCCTGTCAGGCCGGTTAAATCGGGCCTGTTGAAAGCCCTGGTATTGTGGAGAATTTCTTGTCTCCCACCTGTCAGTTGCAGACCCGCGAACAAACGTGTTCTTTATAGCAAGCCTCGCTCGCTGTCTCATAAATGCTTCGTTTAATGGCGCGCACATGACAGAACAAACTGAGGACTGCCTCTCGCGCGACGTTTCGCTCACGAACTCTCCGCGAGTCTCGAACTGACATATATTTTAGAATGTCTGCACCCTTTTGCTGCCGGAAAAAAGCGGCGGATCATCAACCCAGTTTTCAAGAGGCGTGGATCCTCATGAGTCCCCGCCATAGGGGCCTGACGATAGTGCGTTGACTAATGCAAATCCGCTGCGGAACCGCGTACGCGCCACCGCCTACTAAGCTCAAGTCAGAATACAAGGGAGGAAACGAAAGGCACACAAAGCGACGAAGCACTGAGATTCCAGAGCAGTTTTCAACCCTCAAAGCAACCATCCGCCTAAAATCTCGAACTGAACAAACTCGGTAGATATTTTGCCACAAATCTATATTAACCTTGTCCTCCGATCAAAACTGATAGTTTAGTATCGAGGTTTTTTGCACAGTCAAACATCATTCATGGCAGACGTCGAGTTGTAGGGTTTTAGATGTGACCGGAAATACGCCCCATGCTCATTTTTCATTGGTTTATGTAAATTAGCATTTCCAATTTAATTAAAACAAAGAGTGCGTCTTGCTGTCGACATGAACTTGTGACCTGCATGCAGCAGTCGCTTTAGGTAAGTATTTCCCTCAGCCCGAAAAGGTCTACTTTCATGGAGTCTGGTTTAAACACTGCTCAGTTGTCACGGCACTCTACTAAAGAGTTTATCGTTCAACTCTAGATGTTGAGAAAAATGTCTGGGATACTTCCGGCCACAGCTAAAATATACCGGATGTGCTTCGTTTCCTCCCTTGTATTCTGACTTGAGCTATATATGCATCATCATCCACATCACACGCTGAGTACGGTTCACACCTCCGCTGTCCTTCTCCTATGCTTGCTGCCTACAACATGACTTCACGTAAGTGTCAACCCGCCCTCCTTAGGGCGAATATACGGAGGAACGATCTACAACAAGCTACAGACCCATCAACTGCCACGTTATCCATCGATAACGTTATTCCTTTTCGTTTGTCAACGGAGGACGACAACCTCATAGAATACGCTCAAGAGATGGCCGCACACTATGCTATGTGGCTACTTAAACCCTAGCAGTCGACCGGGCGCTTTGCTCAAGAGCTGACCGCCCACTATGCTACCTACCCACCAAACACCACAGACTCCACAGACTCCAACCACCCACCGGAAAAAGAGTTCGAGCCACCGTCGGAGTCAGGGTCCGAGACGAGTCCACATTCCCGAGTACTTGACACAGGAGAGGCTGTCCAAGAGAGAAGAAAGTCCGCCTCGGCGCCATGGACCTCAACGGCCTCGTGCGGCTGCTGACAGCGGCCAAGCCAGCTATTCTCTCTTCTGAGGGAAACAGCCACCACCGGGCGCTAGTCACCACCCGGTGGCTGTTCGAGATGGGAGCCCATCCACCCACCCAAGACAGCCAGCTTCGGATGTCAGGGAGTCCCCCTGACACAGAAGGCTGAGACCCAATCCACCGTACCATCAACCAAGTCAACGGGGAGCCTAGACTCTCCAGGTACCAAATCAAAAGGAACTAGCACGCTGCCGGTGACTACTAAGGAGACGTGGTGCACGACCTAACCACCCCTACCTGCACAGAGGCCAGTACTACCACGATGAATGGACCCTCCGGCCTACCATACAGACAGCGCCGGCGACCACCTAAGACCATCTTCTTCTTCTTCTCGAACGCCCTCACACTTGGAGTTTGGCTCTCAAAATGAAATATGTGGTCTTCTGTAGCGCCACCACAGGCCCGTACAGTTTCTCTGGTAGAGTGGCGGGCTTCGACCATATCTCCTCCCTCAGCAGCTGTTGGTTCCCACAGTCCTGGAGGATGTGCTCTGTGGTCTGCTCTGCTTCTCCACAATGGCACAGGGGAGACGGCACGAGTTGAAAGCGTCTGTGCAGTCGGTTGTGCCCGGTCCTAGGATGGAAGATGGTCACCTGCTATTGTCTGGACAGCTGATGGTAACTGTCTAGGGGCCGTTGTGGTGGTCTGTACACAGACTTAATGATGGTCTTCATCTCTGTGAAGCTGACTCCATTTTCATCTTGTTCTTCCTCTGCGCCCACTTTTGCCATTCTGTCAGCTTCTCCATTGCCGTAGATACTACAGTGTGAAGGGATCCACTGAAGCACCAGACTGGTGCACTTGATGTTTTGCAGTGCCTCTTGTAGACGTGGCAGTATGCGTGCTGTTGCTGCCTCAAGGACAGACATGGCATCACTCAGGAAGACAATCTGGGCATCAGGGTCTGCAGTGCCACTAAGGGTGTTTGCAGCGCGAACCAGGGCTTCCACCTCAGCTCTGTAATTTGTGCAGTGAAGGCCTGTTGGTACTGCCTCTGCCTGCCATTTTCCGTTTGGGTACTGAATGTACACCCCAGCCCCTCCATTCTGAACTGCATCTGTGGCTGATCCATCGGTGTATGCCCGTATCCATGCTTCCTGGGGATACTTTTCTTCGAGCATGGCCCAAGAGCATCAGGACTCGGGAACAGCCCCGACGCCCGGCACTTCTACCAACACCGCCACCACATCTCCGCTTGCCAAAGCGCTACCGCTGCCCACTCCGCCCCTCTCAGCGTCAGACACCAAGACCAAGAATCCACTGGCCAGCACCACCTCCACCCCAACTACCCTGACAGTACCACCAGCTACGGTCCTACCGGCCACCACTACTACCACCAATACTACAAGACCTGCTCCAGTGGTTGGAATACTACATCCCACCAACTTGGCAGTCCCATAGACCTTATTCACGCGGCGGCCATTTTGAATCGCAAACGAGGCTAGCCACGCAAGCCGATTCATTGAAGATGGCGACCGCTACTAGTTCTTCCAAGTGGAGTGTCTGTTTATTGGAGGTTCCGCGTTTCGCAAGGCGATGTAGAGCATGGGCGCGCGCACGCACACACACACAATGCCGGAATTCAGTCAGATGTAAGGCATGGTGCCTGTTACTCAAGTGATGCGTCACATGAACTCACTCACGCACGCGCACACACACACACTGGCACACCGGCACACATACTCACGCGTGCGCATACATTAGATTAAATAAACTTAAAAGTGATCATAGATTATATGAAAGAATATTAACTCGCACACACACACACACACACACACACACACACACACACACACACACACACACACACACACACACTGACACACCTGGCACAGACACACACACATACTGCCACTCACAAGTACACACACACACATAGTGCTAGTTCTAAGGCAGCACAAACATAACGTATATAAGACACCCTTTACTCGATACGTTACAAGCACGCATACACACACACACACACACACACACACACATTCAGGCAGGTAACGCATGATGACTGTTTCTCGAGTTATGCGTTACAATCACGCACGCACGCATTTCATGTGTGCCAGATGCTGATGCAGCGCAAGAGTAATGCAAGACGATCATTAGTGATGCGTTGCACCAGACACACACACACACACACACACACACACACACACACACACACACACACACACACACACACACACACACACATACATACACACATTCAGTCATACGTAAGGCAACACAAGGATAACGCATGATGCCTGTAACCCGAGTGATGCGTTACTGTGACAATCACACACACACACATTGATATTCGAACGTGCAAAGTAGCGTGATACGGAATCCGAATTAATGATCATCGATCAATAAATATCATGTGTTGATAAGATAAAATATGATACTAATAATAAAGTTGGTAGATAGAGAGAGAGAGAGAGAGAGAGAGAGAGAGAGAGAGAGAGAGAGAGAGAGAGAGAGAGAGAGAGAGAGAGAGAGAGAGAGAGAGATGATGATGATGAAACGTTTTATTTAGGATAAGAGAGAGAGAGAGAGAGACAGACAGACAGACAGACAGACAGACAGACAAACAGAGTGGTAATAATAACATGGTTGAGTTGTAGTACTTATTATCACAGATCAGAAGTCTGCAAATTCTCAAATGCTATTTGCAAGATCAGAAAAAAAAAACTGTACTTCATGGGATGAACATGTTTCAAATTGTGTCATTGCAAATTAAAGAGTCTTTCAGTTTCCAACCAGCCCTGTTTTTTTTTGCAAATAGAATAAGACCTGTGACAGCCTGAGATACAGTTTGATTAAGGCCATGGTCCTGATTAGGGTAGAAGTAATAACACATTCAAGATTAAATAGGTATAAGTCCTGGGACTGATGGAATCATGCATCATGCATGCGAACATGTTTACCTATTCACTGCCACTGTTATACTGAATAGTGTCAGTACTTTTCATGTTGAAAATGTTTGTCACGTGCATTGCAACGCTTGTACTTATGGCACAATGCACATACCAAGGCCACAGAAAGAACACACATGAATTAACAGTAAACTTACAACAACAAAAAACCCAAAACAGTTAACCGATCACTGCATTGCAGACCAGCGCTTGGCAGACTCCAAATGAATATATGCAAAGGGCCATATAATTATACTGAAAGTTTATGTAAACTCTTTGTTTATCAGTTTTCCTCTTTTTTGTTTTGTTTGATAGATCACTCTGGGCAAAGGTGGACGCTTGACATTACTTTGAAATACGGGCCTCGGTCCGTTCAAATTTTCTACAGCCATTAGTTTTCCGGAGCTTTTTCACTAGGAACAAAATGAAATGGGAGATGGCCATCAGGATCATATCTGCTGTCATTCGTACACTGATGAACACAGCAGTGCCTGTTGCTTGATGCACTTTGCCGACCGATTTATGAGACGCTCGCTCAGTTCTACAGTTGCTTCAGCCATATGTCTGCGTGGTGCGCCTCGTTCTCGCTACCGGAACTGCCCGCGCGTGAATAACGTCTATTCGCCACAACCACTGAAGAAAGACTAGGCGACGGTTCCCCGGCCCCACCACTCACCTCCGTCCGGCCCCTGGCGATTACAACTGCCAATTGCTGAGTGCGGGGCGACGGACAGCAAAATCAACATCACCCACCCAACCACCCCCTTCTCCCTACCCCCCCCCCCACCCCCCTACCCCCAAGACGAAATCGATGCAGTCGGAAGTCCTTGACCTTGTAAAATCATCGCATCATCGCATCGTACGCGGTGGCCGCGCGCACGCGGTGGCGCAGCGGATTTGCATTACTCGTCAGGCCCCTATGGTCCCCGCAGGTGCGGGGACTCATGAGGATCAAAGTCTCTTACTTGCCATGTTTTTCAGGTTTTTGTCGACCGATGCGGAGTGTACGCGTTCGGCGTCCAGCTGTACAATGTGTCCAGAAACGTGTAGCCTAATGTGACCACGGCAGTGGATGGCCTAACATAACAGCCTCGATTCATGGGAGGTCCAGAGTGAATCAGTCGTGGTCCTAGGGAACGAAGAGTCTCATAAACCCCTGTGGTGCTACACGGTCAACAAAGGGAAGACCTAAGATCACGGCTACCACGATGGTGCTAAACGGTCAGCAAAAGGAGGGAAGACATAAGACCAAGGCCACCACGATGGTACTAAACGGTCAGCAAAAGGAGGACCTAAGATAAAAGCCACCATGATGGTGCTACATGGTCAACAGAAGGAATCAGCACCACCGCGATGGCGCTACACGGTCAACAAAAGAAAGACCTGCGATCGTCCAAGCGTACTGTGTTCTATGAACCCTTTGGAGAGGGTCGCTATAGAGGACGAACTTTTAATGTCTTCAAACAAAAGGAAGACTTTCGTTTCTGCTTTATTTGGCATGTGTGACGCCTGGAGAGGTGCAGCTTTATCACGAGCTGCGCCCAGCAGACGACTTTCGTTTCTGCTTTATTTGGCATGTGTGACGCCTAGGGCGCCAGCGCGACGCGCTTTGGCAGAGGTGCAGCTTTATCACGAGCCGCGCCCAGCAGACGACTTTCGTTTCTGCTTTATTTGGCATGTGTGACGCCTGGAGAGGTGCAGCTTTATCACGAGCCGCGCCCAGCAGACGACTTTCGTTTCTGCTTTATTTGGCATGTGTGACGCCTGGAGAGGTGCAGCTTTATCACGAGCCGCGCCCAGCAGACGACCTCTGTGACGCGTGCCTGCTGGCATGGATTGAGTGAACGGAAGAGCAGACAAGTCTTAGTTCAGGGGCCACAACACTGACAGCCCGCTGTCCGATCAGCCAATGTCGTAGGTCATTGCCCGCCTGGGAGCAGATCGCTTTAACCGTTCGGTGCCGAGACTGAAATGAATTGGAACACCAGCCAACTGCAAGAGGTATAGATCCTCATGAGCCCCCGCAGTTGCGGGGGCTCATGAGGATCTATGCCTCTTGCTGACACCACTTTGAATCCATGTTCATGGGACATGCAGTGCTTTTGGTCTGCGCTGATCAGGTTAACCCTCTGGGTGTCGGCAGCGGTTTCTGTCGCAATGATTCCTGCTGGAGTCATCTCTAAACACAAAAATCCGCTGTCGACAGCCAAAGGGTTAACTAGATGTTATTTATAGCAACGTAATGGTAAATGTGTTCTCCGTCAATGAAACGTCTTCACAATGTGAGCTCGTACTTGATTTTGCACTCTATTCATTCAGGCTCAGACAGGCCGCACTATAATGTAGTATCGGAATGACACGTGTGGTGGTAGAGCCGAGGGCATGTATCACTCCGCCTGACACTGACGCCCGTTTGCTCTTCCGCGTTTTACAGTCCAACGGTGAAATACATTAATGTCCATTTGCAAGATGCCTAGATTCACACGAGTGTACGAATTTATTTATAGCTTTCTGCTGACCGGCCGACGCGCCGATCACTGTCAATTTCTCAGTGTTGAGTATTGACGGCGTTGCTTGTGATTGAGCGTACCACGGCGCTCTGAGTTTCACTGACCCATTTGGCCCCAATGCCCTACAGCAAGTCAAAGATCGATCGACCATGACAATTCAAGGGTAGTGCCAGATTAGCTTGGCGCCATCAGGCGCCAAGCTAATCTGGCACTACCCTTGAATTATCATGGTCGATCGATCTCCGGCAACTGGCACAGAGTCACTCCACGAGATGTTACCTCCAAAACTAATTTGTGAAGTGCGCCCTTGGGGTTAATGGATCAATGGTGTGTTTATGCCATAGTTGTCCGGGCGTGGGTCTATGTAAAATATGCCGAAGTGTGTTTTGTTGGAAGTACAATTTTTTTTTTTTAGCAGATTATTGTTGTCTAACACCCCCTAGTTATGCATCCGATGTATGCCACTCGCAAAAAAGTGAGCGTTTTTCTGTACAGTCATGGAAAGTTGGGCTGTGCGTGTCACATTTTTGCCCCATCCGGCGAGTAAATTTAGCTCAGCCCGCATAGTCCATTTTCAGCTGAGGGGTGATGCAATTAGGATGACTCATCTGCAACCTAAGCCATCTTCTCAGTGCCGCGGTTAGCTTACCTGTCGCGCGGCTAGTGGACCAGTCGAAGAAGTCCCCCCCCAAACAATAACAGGCATTGTCTGACACCGCTGTATGCGTTGACAGAGGTCATTAACAACTGGATGTTGATTATATCAGACAATGCTACGTAAACATTGTCTGAACTTGACAAGCACTACCTTAGAGGCTTTAATGAACATAAGCCATACAGTCTACTTCGCTTATAGCAAGCTCGGATAAAATAAAGTTGGATATAACAACACTTTTGCAGAGGTCCCGACAGCACACTAGGTGGCCGAATGTAAATTACTTTGCTTATAACAATCTTCGGAATAACAACAACACGTTGGGTCCCCTGGCGATTTGTTACATCCGAAGTTTA
The DNA here is from genome assembly GCA_036245525.1 of Semisulcospira habei. Taxonomy (NCBI): domain Eukaryota; kingdom Metazoa; phylum Mollusca; class Gastropoda; family Semisulcospiridae; genus Semisulcospira; species Semisulcospira habei. The sequence goes on along the minus strand of BTPG01000002.1, from coordinate 55,171,865 downwards.
TATATATATATATTCCCTCAACTAGGCGCTTTTTAGTTCAAGGGTGGTGCCAGAATAGCTTGGCGCCTCAGGCGCCAAGCTATTCTGGCACCACCCTTGAACTAAGCCATCCAGTATGATGAGAGCCACTTTGTTGTTGTTTTTTTTTTTTTTGGTCGAAAAGTTTGATAATTTCAGTTCTTCCCCAATCCCCTACACTGACTCTCTCTCTCTGTGTTTATAGCATGTAAGCGCGCGCGCGCGCGTGTGTGTGTATGTGTGTGTGTGTGTGTGTGTGTGTGTGTGTGTGTGTGTGTGTGTGTGTGTGTGTGTGTGTGTTCGGCATACAGCAGCATACAGACTAAGGTAACTGAAGAGTACTCATTCAGTCAGTATTTCGAACTTTTGTCTTTAATAAGCCCACCAAGATTGGTGTCCATGTACTTTTAGCTGTCGGTTTTGGACCATATGTATTTACAGACAAGGCTGACGAAATATGGACTGTGTTCACAAACGGCCAGCAGCCGCAACAGGCTGTTAACACACAAGAGCAAGGCTGCAAAACTGTGGGTACAAAACTGTATGTCATGTGGTGCCAAGAAGGCCTTTGGAATGGCATGTGATTAGACCAATACAATAAAACAACATGCATGTGTTACGGTCATGACCCGTCAGGCATGGCTGGTTCGACTCTGAACGAGTCCACGTTTGCTGTATGGATATATACTCCCACAGCATCTGCTCACAAATCATGAGTGACATCGGAGCCCCTGAACATCGACGCTGTTCACGAAGCGAAACACAGAAGCCTTGTCAAGGAAGATGATGAGGACAGGGCCAAGATAAGAGATGAGATGCTTCCCATTTACATGGATGTCTTTGTGACAAGCAACCCAACTACATCTGCTCGGGGTGTGCCATGAATGACACTGCTGTCAATATTCACGATACCCTAGCAGTCAAAGAAACAGTGGACTGCTGATTTTCATAGCAAAATCAATCAGAAAGTGAAGAACACGTCATTTGTGCAGATAACAACTTCAACGCCTAGCAATGGGGATGCTCAAAGCATGGACGCTGCTATCATTTATGCACGGGTGCTAGAGATCATTGCAACATCACTAAAGCTGTTTCCTTGCGGACTTTTTCTTCACATGAGCTGGCACTCGTTACAGTTCTGTTCGTAGAAGATCAATGCGGACAGCCGCCAGATCTGTGACGAAGAACAAGTTGCAAGGTCTGTCTGAGCTACGAAGCTAGGATTCCCCAGAAGTTGTCACTCTCGATACCTGTGAAATTCTCTGGGCGGTGCCCTGGCCGCCCCATCAGCCAGAGCGTCGTACTTTGTCAATGATGAGCACTGTCACAACGACTATGATGAGGTCAACGAAGCAGCGCATGTGCTGCACGTGGATTTTGCATTAAACTCTGTCGTCCACCTTCGATCTGTCAGCAAGGCATAATTCGCATCTACAGCCTGCTGGAAGAACCCCACTGCCAAAGCAAGCATACAATCTTATATGATGCTCAGGAACAGAGATCATTACGGATTAAACAGCATGAATGATGTAACACATCACGCAAAGGTCATGCCCAATATACTCGCTGCACACTCTGTGACGAGTTGTGACACAACATCGTCAGCCGACAGCCTCCAACAAGCTTCAGTCCTTTGTTATGGCCGTGTTCTCAGTGGAACTGGATAGACACAACTGCCACGAGGCAAGAAATACTTATTCTACGACCAGAAGCCCAGCACGCACTTGCCTGAATATGAGGGAAAATATCTTCATATGGGAAGACAGCAGGATGCAGAGCCCAGATTTGAAGCCAACTACTACGTGCTCACCATCATGTGTGTTTTGGAATAAGAATAAGAATAAGAATAAGAGTACTTTATTGTCTCGAAAAGAGAAATTCGGTTGTGGTACATTTATAACAAATAGTACAAACAAGACATAAAAACATTATAGCATAATTATGAACATTTTCTCCCTGCACTTGCACAGCTACAAATTCCAAATGGATATAAAGTAAACACTACAAAATCTTTACACATAACTCTTACACATCTCACACAAATAATGCATGGACTGAACTGAGCGGCACTTATACATTCACACCCACCTCTACATATGCATACATAATACGCGTGTTTCAACCTAGTCCTAACCCTCACTACTTATTATACAAACGTCTCAGTACATTATTACACATTATTACACAAAAGTCTACCATAGTAAAATAATTAGTGGGTAAACACTCAGTAACAACAATCCCAGTATGTCCATGTTCACCACCAAATGAAACACAATATAATCACTTCTCTAAAATCAACAAGCTCCATTCCTACTGATTGCACAGGTAAAGGGGGATAGGGGGAGGAGTTAGGTGGCAATGTGGCAAGCTCTCCATCTCCCTATAAGACATCAGTCCAAGGCTGATTGTGGATTTAAGATGCAATAAGCCAAATACATGTACAATGCAAAATCAGCAGGTTGCAGCCAATTCAGTTTTGAACCTAAGGGACTGCAGCTGCAAGACCAATTTCAGCTCTGTAGTTACCTATACAAGGCATACAAGGTATATCGTATATGCAAGATATGTGGCGGGGCTTTACCTCACCTGCACCAAGTTCTGCACGTGCAAATGGTGTGAAGCATGCAATAACCCCATCATATTCGTGATCCCTGACTAGGTGTGAAAGAATGAGAGTGAAGTAAATGTGGATAATACACAGCAATAGTCATTACTCACAACAGAAGACTGTAAGCGTTCACGATAAAAACATCCAAATAAAGCCACTTTTACACTTGCAGGGACGGATACGTTTCTTCATGGGTGGGGGTGGGGGTGGGGGAGGGACATTTTTGTTTAGGATTTTATACGGAAAGCGCCCGAGAAGAAATAAGATTTTCCGAGCACTCAGAATCTCAAACAAATGACACAGACCGAAAAATACAAAAACGTACGGGTGGGAAGGGGCGGGCGGGGTGGGGAAGGGGGGGGGGGGGGGTAGGATTGTGAGCAGTATCTCAAAGGGGGGGATGTCCACACTAGAAAGACAAGAGGCAAACTCTCTTACCTCAGAGCTTGTTTTTTTTTTAATTTTTTAATTTTTTATTATTATTTTTTTTTTAAACCGAACGAGTGGGAGGTCCGGAGGTCGGAACCTCTCCCCCCCCTTACCCTCCCCGCGATCCGCCCTTGATTCGATGTAGAAAATTATATATTTACTAAATTGTTTTGGACATAATCTAATAAAATGAGCCATTTCAAAGGAGTTTTCATGTCTGAAGTATAATTACATGTGCCGGAATGAAAATTAGTATTTTTCCTGGCGGCCATCTTGGATTTTGCTTTATACAGAAAAACGCTCAATATTTACAGCGTGGCATACAACGGATTCGAATTCAGCACCCCAAAATCATTCAGTATCCATCAAAACATTTTGTACTTCCGACAATGCAAGGTAGGCCCTACCTATGACCGGACTATATTGTTGCGTGGGCAAAGACAGCCCGGCCTCTCACGCACGCACCAACATAGTGACTGAGGCTGATTTGGTATACATCGCAATGTGCTTAGGTTAAACGCACCAGCGGCGCCACTATTGCTCTTTTCGCACCGGACCGGTCGCTCGGACCGGTCATGTGCACCACGGATCGGTTTAGAACGTGTGCTTTCTGCAACTGTAATGAGCAATCTCATCGGAGAAAGAATCACGTGACCGTCGTTTGATTGCTGCAAATTAAGATAAATAAAGAATAAACCCTTTCCGATTTGCAATCCGGCAATAATGCATCCTTATGTTAGCACCACGAAACATTACTAACGCGATTTGGCAGATTTGAAAAATAGCTTCAGTTTTTTCCTCAATGGTGGTGATTTTGCGTCGCTTTGCGACAAAAAGCACCGTCGTAGTTGAAGTACGAGAGATGAGCGCACTTTAAGTACAATGGACTTGATTTAGTCAGGGGCGTGGTGCGTGACACAAGCCTCCCTAATCTCTTCACAAAACTGGCGGTAAAAGGCGATAAAAGTAAAACCGGAAACGAACCTTTTTTTTTTTTTTTTTTTTTTTTTTTTTTTTACTGCGATCACAATCTTACGCGTGAACGTACGAGACCACACTACAAGTGCAGAAGCCTACCTGCGCGCGCAGTTCTGGTACACATGACCGGTCAGAGCGACGCGGCTGTCTGGTGCGAAAATAGCAACAATGGCGCCGCTGGTGCGTTTACCTTAGGTACAGGGCGAGGTATACCAACTCAGCGTGACTGAGGGAGAGACTGAGAGAGAGAGAGAGAGAGCGAGAGAGAGAGAGAGAGAGAGAGAGAGAGAGAGAGAGAGAGAGAGAGAGAGAGAGAGAGAGAGAGAGAGAGAGAGAGAGAGAGAGAGAGAGAGAGAGAGAGAGAGAGAGAGAGAGAGAGCGAGAACGTCACGTTTAGGGCCTTAACGTCTTTTCTCTACCACGAAGGTGATTACAAAGACGGGCACCGAAATAGGGTCTGAACAAATTTTGACCCAAGCTGGATTCGAACCTACGACCTTTCGGTCGAGAGACCAACACTCTACCACCGAGCCACCCAGCTCCACGAGAGAGACATGGCAAACGTTGACGCAGAATAGACCAAGGGCAATAACTCCACGCAGGATAAAACAAATACACAAAACAGTTAGATCCCTTGACCCGTTCCCTGGGCACCAGGCTAACACCAGCTCAGGACGCGGAAAAGCATTTGTCAGAAAAGTGAGCTCAGTGAAACAGACGACTGCCGGAAAGCAGCAGCAGGTCCGTACTAAACGTGTTTTGACGAAAATATTAAAGCCCGGGCAAACAGGTCATACAGCACATGTTCAGTGTCCGTGCTTTGAAGCCACTCGGCTCTGCAAAGTTAGTCGTCGAAACAGTTGAGTACGTGCAATTTTCAACTGCTACTGGTAGCCGAATGGTCTCTTCACAGACTTGTCTAACTACGTCTGTAAAACGTTGATTCAAGTGGCTGCAATGATTGCCCAGAATGCCAGAGGGTTTTCCAGTGCTTTAACAATAAACAAATGACCCACTTTCCCTAGAGTGAGTGTAAGAGAACGAAGAATGTTTACAGGCAAAGTTGGATACATACCGTGACACATGATTATGGACGAAAACCGTCAAACTGGGAAAGCAGAAGGGTTAAAAAATAGTCCCTGACGGCTGAGGAGACGGAAAGTGTTCGTGATGAACCCATGACTGTGGAGGGAGTCACCCCGCCATCTGAGGTCAAAGTTGGCCTCATTACAAACTGTCTATGTTTTCATGTCATATTGTCATTCTATTTCACACGTTCACCGTTGTCAATCACTTCATAGACGAGTCATGTTTTTAAACATAGGCTGCGCATTGACGTTTGGGGTCATATCAAAGGTCAACTTCCGCCGACGTCATTTGTCGTTCACTGAGTAAGCTGAAAAATGGCGCGGTTATGTCCGGTCCGCCAAGCGAACAAAGTTTGCTGGGGATGAATGTAATTTTCCAGTATATAATTATACTGACGAGCAAAAGACGACATTTTCGGAACTTTAGTGTTTCCGATGGTTCCGAAAATTATGTCGCATTTCGGCTTTTGCCCGTCAGTATATATCTGACTGCGCTACGCGGGCAGAGCGTGCGAGCATGTGACATTCCAGCGCGGTTTAACTCATTCGAGACGTGCCATCTCCGGATACGCGGCTTAAGCCGCGTATCCGGAGGCGGCACGTCTCGAATGAGTTAAAGAGTGTCGCGATCAGCTTAGGCTGTTAGGTCCTTTGACATCGGCCGGAGCGCACAACGTCATTTTCGCAACTATCTTTGCAAAAGAAAACGCTTTTCCATACCAGTCCCAGAACAAATATCATTCAGTGCCAGTTGACCTAATACGATGTACTTTCAACAAGCTCGAACAGCGTGTCAGTTTGGCTGCACTGTCGTAATCAATCGCAATTTCTTCATCAGTGAGATGGACCATTTTGCATCCCTAAATGTACCCCAGTTATATTCAGTCAAGTACAACAGAGATCCACTCTCACGTTGGCCAACTTTTCAAACCGGAAACAGGCATACATGAAGTCTGATGATTGACCTCCATATTGAAATCTGGCCGTGGCTCTATTAGAGTAGTGGACATGGTTTTTTGTCTTTTCACCACACGGCCTTTGACGACTGCACAGCCGAGTCAACAAATCATAATAGTTCAAGGCCAAATACCGCGTAACTGTACAAAGATACGCTTCTGTAACAGATGGTTTCGAAACGCTACACACAGGTCTAATTATGGTTCATTTAGACACAGGACAATCCAGTTCAGCACACGTCGTCTTTATTGCAATTAACCTGACGATGACTCGACTCCGTTATAAGAATACAACGCTTTCAGTACGAGAAGCAGCACCTTTAAGGCCTTTGAGAGATTCATCTTTGATGTCAGTCAATTCTGATATGTTTTTGTCCGAACTGAACTTCTGTCGGTTCTTTTTCCGTTTCAACGTGGCCGTTCATATCTTAATATTATCTCATAAGAAGAGCGGTGTGTTATGAATGTCATTTGGGTGTGTAGGCGACAAACTGTATGGCAAGTTTCATGTAAGAAATTCTTATTCCAAAGCAGCGGCCAATTCTCAGTGGTGAGAACATTTTATTTTTTTCTTGAAAATGCCAATGACCACAAAGCCAAGGTCATTGTGTCCTACACAGAGAAGCAAAACATTCGTGTTTTTCCTCAACCATCATACAGTCCGTGCCTTGGACTGATGCGACTTTCGGTTATTCCCTAAACTGAAAAAAGGCTCACAGGACGGAGCTTTCCCGCATCCAGGACCCAGCAAAAGCCGTAAATTCACAAGTCCGACCCTGACCTTCATCAGAATACCACATCACCCGTGAATCCCGCCTGAATTAGCTGTAGAGGATAATGCTCTTACGAAATGTGAAAATAGCAAGTAAACTGAGCCAACGGTTTCCATTTTACGGCACAACTATCATTACCTTTTGATCATACCACGTATGTGCACCGCGCGCGCGCGAGGGGGGTGACTCCACACGCGCTCGTCAGGCAACCATGGCATAGATCCTCATGACCCTCTGCAGGCTGCTGGGCTCGATTTGTCAACAGTATGTCTACCACTGGCCGCAGCTAACAGAAGTGGTGATATCCTGACCAGCGGCACAGATCCTCATGACGATGCAGGGACGCATTAGGATCAGTGCCCACTGCTGGCTCAGTCTGACCTTTTCTTGAACTAACAAGAGACATGAATCCTCGTGAGAACACAGGACTAACAAGAGACATGGATCCTCGTGAGAACACAGGACTAACAAGAGACATGAATCCTCGTGAGAACTCAGGACTAACAAGAGACATGAATCCTCGTGAGAACTCAGGACTAACAAGAGACATGGATCCTCGTGAGAACACAGGACTAACAAGAGACATGGATCCTCGTGAGAACACAGGACTAACAAGAGACATGAATCCTCGTGAGAACTCAGGACTAACAAGAGACATGAATCCTCGTGAGAACTCAGGACTAACAAGAGACATGAATCCTCGTGAGAACTCAGGACTAACAAGAGACATAGATCCTCATGAGCCCCCGCGACTGCTGGGGCTCATGAGGATAATAATAAATAATAATAATTACGGTATTTATAATGCGCTTATCTTATAATAATTATAACTCTAAGCGCGCACTCACAACTCGCATACGCATGCGCACGCTTTAGACAATGACTCACGTACCACAAATACTGCAAATACATTACGACGGTCAGCTTGGGGTGGGAAGTGTGGTGATATAGTGCTAGAACTGTTGAAAGAGGTGAGTTTTGAGGGCGGACTGGAAGGAGGAGAGAGAGTGTTTCTGACGGAGAGAGAGTGGGAGGGTGTTCCAGGTGGATGGACCGTAGACGGAGAAGAAGCGGGGGCCGAAAGTGCTGAGTTTGGTGCGGGGGATGAGGAGGCGGAGAGGGTCGGAGGCGGAGCGGAGGGAGCGGGAAGGAGTGTAGGGGTGAAGTAAGTTGGAGAGGTAGGTAGGAGCGTAGTTGTTCAGGGATTTGTAGCAGAGAGACAGAATCTTGTATTGGATGCGTTGGGGGATGGGGAGCCAGTGAAGGAGCTTGAGCAGGGGAGTGATGTGATCGGATTTTTTCTTTCTGAGGACGAGGCAGGCAGCGTTGTTCTGGACGCGCTGAAGAGTGAGAGTGGTAGAGTGAGGAAGGCCGGAAAGGAGAGAGTTGCAGTAGTTGATGCGAGATAAGATGAGAGAGACAGCGAGTTTGGTGGCAGCTTCGGTAGTGAGGTATTTTCTGATCTGACTGATGCGGCGGAGGTGGAAATAACATGCCTGGGCCGTGGCGGAGACGAAGCTGGTCATGGAAAGAGAGGAATCGAGGATAACGCCGAGGTTCTTGACCGAGTCAGAGAGGGAGATGGGGGTGCTGTTGAGTTGAAGGTGGAGAGAAGGGGGGAGCTGGGAAAGTTTCTGGCGAGTGCCTACCAGCATAGCTTCCGTTTTGTCGTCGTACAGTTTGAGCTTGTTTGCTGCCATCCAGTTTTTCACGTCTTCGTAGCAGTCAGCCGTGCGAGTCAGTAGTGACTGAGTGTTGTCGAGTTTGTCTTTGTCTAGTAGTTGTGAGTCGTCAGCGTAGAGGTGGTGGTGTATGTGATGAGACTGGATGATGTTGGACAGGGGAGAGGTGTAGAGTGTGAAAAGGACCGGACCCAGGACGGACCCCTGTGGAACGCCGCAGGAGAGCCTCACTGGGTTGGAGGAGACGCCGTCGATGGTGACGGATTGCTGTCTGTCGGAGAGGTAGGAGAGAAACCAGGAGTGAGCAGAGCCAGTGATGCCAAAGGAGTGGTGAAGGCGATGGAGGAGGATAGAGCGGTCTATGGTGTCGAAGGCGGCAGAGAGATCGAGTAGCGTAAGAAGGGAGATGTTGCCCGAGTCGGTGGAGATAAGCAGGTCGTTTAGGATATGTAGAAGGGCTGTTTCAGTGCTGTGATGTTTGCGATAGGCAGACTGGAAGGGACTGAGGAGGTTGTTGTCGGCGAGGTGGAGGTTGAGCTGGCTGAGGACAACCTTCTCAAGAAGCTTGGACAGCAAAGAGAGATTGGAGACTGGGCGGTAGTTCTTGAGATCGTTTGGGTCGAGTTTTTTTTTTTGTTTTGAGGAGAGGACGGACAATGGCAGACTTGAAGATATCGGGGACGGAGCCATTTTCCAGAGATGTGTTGATGATGTCGGTGATGAAGGGCAAAAGTTTTGGAAGGCAGTCCCGGTAGAGAGAAGCTGGGAGGGGGTCTAGTTCGCAGGTTTTGAAAGTCATGGACTTTATGGTCTTGAGGACTTCATCCTGAGAGACGGGGCGGAAGGACGAGAGGGGAGTGCCGGAAAAGGGGGGGTCAGGAAGGCAAGGCGGAGAAGGCAGAGTGTCGAGTGTATTTGCGCAGAGTTTGGATTTTGTCGGTAAAATAGGTGGAAAAAGCGGACGGGAGTTCTTCTTTGTTGTGTGTGTTGGGAAGAGGAGAGTCTTTAGAAGTGCCTAGGAGTGTGTTCATGGTAGCGTAGAGGGTTTTGGATGAAGTGGATTCCAGGATTTTGTTTTGAAGATGTTTACGTTTGGAGTCGGAGATCATTCTGCAGACTTTGGATCTGGTGGTTTGGAAGATCTGTCTGTGAACGGTGAGGTCAGATGAGCGCCAGGATTTATGTCTCTTGCAGCTGGCTGGAGTTCGCCTTGCCCGGGCAGTTAAGGGGTTAAGGCTGCGTCAAGACCTGTGCCTGGGAGTGATTTACCCAGTGACCAAAAATTGCTCATAACTTTGAAACAGACAAAGAGCCTCGTGTGCCCCTAGCTTACAGGCTATGTGGGCTTTGGGGCTTTCCGGCACGACCCTTAGACTATCCCGGTCGATCAATGTCTTGTTGTAAGGTGTGGTGCAGGGCCCAGCTACTTCAGTTGAGTAAGATGCTACATCCTGCCGGCACGACCCTTGGACTATCCTCGTCGATCAATGTCGTGTTGTAGGGTGTGGTGTAGGTCCCAGCTACTTCAGTTGAGTAAGATGATACATCCTGCCGGCACGATCCTTGGACTATCCCGGTCGATCAATGTGTTGTAGGGTGTGATGAAGGGCCCAGCTACTTCAGTTAAGTAAGATGCTACATCCTGCCTTGCACGAGTTTGTATGATGGCTTAAGGACGAAGCGCCCACATGCACAGTGATTTCAAATCCATGAAAACGCATAAGAAATCACTTCTTTACGTTCCCTAGGGCCCCAGCCCTTCACTAGACACACCGTCTACCCTGTCCAAGCTCTCGTAACATTGGCGTTATTATCGTTTAAAGTACGTAAGTAAGCATTTGTATTTTTGTGTTTTGACAAAACAGCCTCTCTTGTCTGCATCCTTAAAACCAAGTGCGTGTTTGAAGGGTTACAAACAGCCATGGATTTGGAAAGGCCAGCCATTTTCCACCGCCGAATAGTCAAACTGCGACTGATCTGCACTCACGGGTTTTGATTATACACCGTCACACAAAATGCAGCCTCATGCTATAACATTTATTCTTCAAAATCTTTTACCGTCATAAGCACTGAGATAAAAAAAAAAAAAAAAATGCAGGGGCCAAAATGACATTTTTTTTTTTAGTATTGTCATCATTCAGCTGGAACTATGTGTAACTTTGTTGCGATAGTGGATTTCGGTGATTTCTAGTTTTGTTGTTTCTCTTACTTCTTCATTATTTGGCTTCCAATGTAGATCAGAATTTTGTGACATAATTATTTCGGGCAAAACAGCATGAAGGTAACATGTACTATGATTATATGCCTCTGCTTTTGGATAACTTTGGTTTTCTTGAACACTGAGATTGATTACCATTTGCTCCAGTGATGCTAAGCCATTTTCGCATAAAAGTTGTAGGAAATGTTGAGATGTTAGCTTGTCTTTCATGTTCCTCGCGAACCTCCTCACATTGCCATGTACTGTTATACTAAAGTTTCAATTAGATTGTGTAGGATTGCTCATGTAGGCTTTTATGTCCATCCTATTTTCCTCACTTTGACATGAGTAGCTTTAAGCCGAATAGTGCGTACAACATGGGCTGTGACGCTCAGTGTTAGCGTGATGTCACACTTATCTCTATTTAGTATGCGCAGCCATTTTGTTACTGCTTGGCGTCTGCTTTCGATTGGCTTGTTTATATTTGGAAGTCCCCCTCCCCCCTTCTTTTTAACGGTGTTTTCGTCGGCGGGGCCTGCCCATGCTCTACATATGTTACCCTTTTAGATTCTTTGGCGTTTAGTGAGAGAATGATACCTTATAAATTTTTTCCTTTTCACACTTTTTACATCGTTGATAAGGGGAGCAGCCTCTCACTCAGTTTGCCCTAGGCCTGTGGATTCAGCTTTGGACTTGAGGGTATTCAATAAGTACTTAGATTCTTCCAGAAGCCAACCGCCAGCAATGCCAAATAGAAGCAATTATATTATTTTTTTATGAACTTTTGTCATGCTTATGGCATTTCTATGCTCTCCCTCTTTCCTCCCCCTCCCAATGTTTCGTGCTGGTCTGTGACTCTGTATCTGGCGGGCTAAAGTCGTCGGGTCCGGAATCGCAGCGGATTGACACGTTAGCTTGATTGACAGAATCACTGAGTTATCTCGCTGTTGTGCTGGTCTGTGATTTTGCATCACTGATGCGGCCTAGAGTCGTTCGGTCCGGAATCGCAGATGAACACATGAGCTTGCCCACAAGACTAGTTACTTTGACGTTGTACTGATCTGCGATTCGGCATCTTGCGGCCTGGTGTCGTAGGGTCCGGAATTGCAGATGAGTGCACCCAGACCACCAGGTCTTGTGAGAACTTTGTGGTGCTGGTCTGTGACTTTGCATCGCGTAGCCTAGTGTCGCGTGGTCCGGGATCGCAGATCAACACACTGCAGTTCTGTGGGCCACTAAGTTATTATGGTGCATAAGATCCCCCTTCTCTTTCTGTTTCTGTGAGGATGTTCTCACATTGTCTTGCTGACTACACACGCACATACTATGAACTTACCAGGTCTGATAAGCTCTATGGCTTTTTGATGATGAAGGCTAGCTGACTGATTAGCCGCCTAGGATTATTACGCGTTACACATGCACTTAGGTCACATGTGCACTCTGTCTCCCTATCTTACAGTAGTTCAAAACCTTGCTGTTTTGTGTTTGTGTTGTCAGTATGTGCAGATGTATGTGAGTGATGATTCGCGCTACTGTGTATAAGCGTGTGTATGCCACTCCATATCCCTCTGTACCCAATATTGCTTGAGAGTGTGTAACTAAGTTGTTATAGCATATGTATGAGAGTGTTGTCATTGCGTATGACTGTGTATGGGAAATGAATGCTAATAAATTTGTGGTCGATTGCTTTTGTCCGGTGCCTAGTATTATGGTCCTTATTGCATGCTCTTTTGATTCTGTTCTCTGATTTAGTATTGATATTCGATTTATTCATAATAAATAAATAAATAATGAGTATTTATATAGCGCTTAACCTTACTCAAAAAGTCTAAGCGCTTTACAATCTGTACACACACATACAAATTATAAAAGAAATACAATGACATATGCACATAACAAACAAAACACAATGCCCGAACACACCACTTTTACTATAAACTAAACAATAATACATACATAATAATTTATATTCTAATAAACATTCAGTCTAAACAAGGAGGATTACAGAACTACAACTAAGGCATCAAACACTGGCAGTTATTCAAAGTAAAGCTTGAAGAGGTGAGTTTTCAACGACCTCTTGAAGTCAGGGACAGACTCACTGTTTCTGACCTCAAGAGGAAGTGTATTCCATAACACTGGGGCTTGATAAACAAAAGTGCGCTGACCAAATGTTTTAGTTTGGACAGAAGGTACACACAACTTCCGTTTATCAGAAAAGGAGCGGAGCTCACGAGAGGGTGTATACACATGCAGCAAAGAGGACAAGTATTCTGGGCTGGTGCCTGAAAGCATTTAAAACAGATTGACATATAATAATAATAATAATAATAATTACGGTATTTATAATGCGCTTATCTTATAATAATTATAACTCTACGCGCGCACTCACAACTCGCGCACGCATGCGCACGCTTTAGACAACGACTCACGTACTACAAATAGTGAAATCCATTACGACAGTCTGCTTGGGGTGGGGAGTGTTGTGATATAGTGCTAGAACTGTTGAAAGAGGTGAGTTTTGAGGGCGGACTGGAAGGAGGAGAGAGAGTGTTTCTGATGGAGAGAGAGTGGGAGAGTGTTCCAGGTGGATGGACCGTGAACTGAGAAGGAGCGGGGGCCGAAAGTGCTGAGTTTGGTGCGGGGGATGTGGAGGCGGAGAGGGTCGGAGGCGGAGCGGAGGGAGCGGGAAGGAGTGTAGGGGTGAAGTAAGTTTGAGAGATAGGCGGGAGCGCAGTTGTTCAGGGATTTGTAGCAGAGAGACAGAATTTTGTATTGGATGCGTTGGGCGATGGGAAGCCAGTGAAGGAGTTTGAGCAGGGGAGTGATGTGATCGGATTTTTTCTTTCTGAGGACGAGGCAGGCAGCATTGTTCCGGACGCGTTGGAGAGTGAAAGTGGTGGAGTGAAGGAGGCCGGAAAGGAGATAGTTGCAGTAGTCGATGAGAGATAGGATGAGAGAGACAGCAAGTTTGGTGGCGGCTTCGGTAGTGAGGTATTTTCTGATCTGACTGATGCGGCGGAGGTGGAGGTAGCACGCTTGGGCCGTGGCGGAGACGAAGCTGGTCATGGAAAGAGAGGAATCGAGGATAACGCCGAGGTTTTTGGCCGAGTCAGAGAGGGAGATCGGGGTGCTGTCGAGTTGAAGGTGGAGGGAGGGAGGGAGCTGGGAAGTTTCTGACGAGTGCCTACCAGCATGGCTTCCGTTTTGTTGTCATTCAGTCTAAGCTTGTTTGTTGTCATCCAGTTTTTCACATCTTCGTAGCAGTCAGCCGTGCGAGTCAGTAGTGACTGAGTGTTGTCGAGTTTGTCTTTGTCTAGTAGTTGTGAGTCGTCAGCGTAGAGGTGGTGGTGTATGTGGTGAGACTGGATGATGTTGGACAGGGGAGAGGTGTAGAGAGTGAAAAGGACCGGGCCCAGGACGGACCCCTGTGGAACTCCGCAGGAGAGCGTGACTGGGTTGGAGGAGACGCCGTCGATGGTGACGGACTGCTGTCTGTCGGAGAGGTAGGAGAGAAACCAGGAGTGAGCAGAGTCAGTGATGCCAAAGGAGTGATGAAGGCGGTGGAGGAGGATAGAGTGGTCTATTGTGTCGAAGGCGGCAGAGAGGTCGAGTAGCGTAAGAAGGGAGATGTTGCCCGAGTCGGTGGAGATAAGCAGGTCGTTTAGGATATGTAGAAGGGCTGTTTCAGTGCTGTGATGTTTGCGATAGGTAGACTGGAAGGGACTGAGGAGGTTGTTGTCGGCGAGGTGGAGGTTGAGCTGGTTGAGAACGACCTTCTCAAGAAGCTTGGACAGGAAAGAGAGATTGGAGACTGGGCTATAGTTTTTGAGTTCGTTTGGGTCGAGGTTGTGTTTTTTGAGGAGAGGACGGACGATGGCGGACTTGAAAATATCAGGGACGGAGCCGTTCTCTAGAGATGTGTTGATGATGTCGGTAATGAATGGCAGAAGTTTTGGAAGGCCGTCCCGGTAGAGAGAATCTGGGAGAGCGTCTATTTCGCAGGTTTTGAGAGGCATGGACTTTATGGCCTTGAGGACTTCGTCCTGAGAGACGGGCCGGAAGGACGAGATTGGGGTGCCGGAAAAGGGGGTGTCGGGAGGGCAAGTCGGAGAAGGCAGCAGAGTGTGGAGTGTGTTGCGCAGATTTTGGATTTTGTCGGAGAAATAGGTGGAAAAGGCAGACGGGAGTTCTCCTTTGCTGTGTCAGTGTGTTGGGGAGAGGAGGGTCTTTAGAAATGCCTAGGAGTGTGTTCATGGTAGCGTAGAGGGTTTTGGAAGAAGTGGATTCCAGGATTTTGTTTTGAAGATGTTTACGTTTGGAGTCGGAGATCATTCTGCAGACTTTGGATCTAGTTGTTTGGAAGATCTGTCTGTGAACGGTGAGGTCAGATGAGCGCCAGCGGCGTTCCGCTTGTCGGCGCTCGCGCTTGGCCTCAGCTATGTCGTCAGTGAGCCAGGAGGGAGGAGGGTCGGTTGGGTATGGAGCAGGTGGTGACAGGTGCATGGGTGTCCAGAAGTTTTCGAAGAGAGGAGTCGAAATGGGATGCAAGATCAGGAGAGGAGG
>BTPG01000002.1:55121570-55146570 GCA_036245525.1 Semisulcospira habei | reverse complement strand
GGGCCAATGTGTTACCGCGGAACCAAACATCGTTCGGCTGCGCTGAGTGAACTGAGTGGTTTCCCCTTCTATTGTCTCTCGTCCCGCCAAGTCGCCGTTCCATCAGGTAAGATTGTTTTTATGCAATATTTCTTAGTTAAAAGCACGCCCAAGTGTACTTCTTCAGCGCAGTAATTTAACTGAGATGCTCCCAATCAGATACAATTGCACAGTAGCCTATATGGACCCGTTTGGCCGAGAAAACTGAGTCTGCTACGACCCGCGTCTCAGCCTGCTGCTCAGACCGTCAGTCTTGTAGTAACAGATAATAGAACCCCACGAATTTAACAAAAGCTTTCTTCTTCAACGAAAGGAATTTGTTCAATAACACATTACAAGGTCAATCTGTCACGCGATTGGGTTGCTTTTTTTTCTTCTTCTGACATGTGTGATTGTGAACGAAATGTAACTTTTCATGTTTGTATGCATGCACTGTTGAAACAAGATGGCGCCAGATTTGAATAGTCCTCGTACGCAAAACTACCGCGCGATTCGAAGAACAGACTTCCACGAATATTTTTTTTTTTCGGATTTTGCAACTGAAGTGTCGCATTTTACTGTATTACCAGTTATTGTTCGTAGGGGCAGGGGGGGTACTGCTGTAATTATGTATAATATCTGATTCAAAATGTTAATGGTTTACATGGTTGTATTTGACATGATTGCAGCAACACCGTTTTGGTCACACTCAGCACTTTCTGCACACACCCAGCGCCGGATGGCAGCAGGATGTCCAAAACCATCGGGAAGTGGACAAGCACGCCCCTTCCTGGCACATGACCAAGGCCCATGGCAAAATTAGTCAGCAGCAGCATGATGGCCCAGCGTCGTCTGTCGCAGAGGGTGCGTCTGGTAGGAGGGTGCATAGACGGCAGCGGAATGCCCCCAATTACAAACTGGTAAGTGATTCTATGATCATCTTCATTTTATTGGCTCGCGTGCGAAGCAAAAGTGAGTTTATGTTCTGGGCCACTGGTCGTCTGTCTGTCCGTCCGTCCGCGTCCATGGTAAATGTTAACAGTGGCATTTTCTCGGAGACTTTTCAAGCCACATTCTTCAAGCTTGGCCCAAGGATACTTTGTGGCAAGATCTTTGTAAACATACCAATTTGAGTGATCTCTCTCAAAGGGTCACGTGGGGTTGACAGATTTGTGAAAAATGCTTACATTTTCAGAAAACATGGATTTTGCTTTCTTGTGCAAGGCCCCTTAAACCAAAATTGGGCTGCTTTTGTACTAATGCAGCTTTTTTTTTCTTTACTTTTCCAGTTGGCAAATGGAGCCTGGGATGGGCCTGAGACTGCCGAGAGTGCAAGCGCATCGCAATACAAGGACAGTGATGACGAGGAGTTTGTTTCTGGCTCAAGCTCACAGGATTCAGACGGTGCGTCACCATCAATCTCTGGGGTCTCTGACACAGACAGTATTGTATTGAATATGTTAGATTTCAAAGTGGCTGTTTCAGGGTGGGCAGGTGTCAGTGAAGCAAGTACCAGCAAGGTGCAGTGTGTGTTAGGGGATGAATTAGGGGGTGGCAATGACAATGTGGATAGGCAGAAGGAACATGATGTTGGGGGTGGGGAAAGAGCGCTTACCAAAGAAACGGGTGTGCACGTGTCGCAGAGAGGGAAAGGAAAGTACAAATGGGACAAGAAATATGCATGCAAATTTTGTGGCAAGCTTGTTTTGAAAATGAGCACGCACTTACACGATGTCCATGCCGATGAGGCAGATGTTGCTAAAATTTTGATAATAAAAAAAGGGACTAAGCAGAGACGTCAAGCATGGATCAGAATACAAGTTGAGGGGGATTACATGCATAATGTTGCAGTTCTTGAAAAGAAATCAGGATGTTTGATTCCTAAGTATCGCACCAAAACTAGTAAGGTAGACGACCTTCTCGCCTGTAGCCATTGCAAAGAGCTCTATCAAAAAAAGCTGATCTCTGTACACTCAAAACGTTGCTGTCAGAAACAAGGAGGGTTTCAGTTCGCTAAGAGAGGTGAGGCTGCTCAATGTGGGAGGCTAATGCTTCCAATACCTTTAGACGTTGACTTTTCCTTCTATCATAAGGTTATAGCCAGACAGAGACAGGATGAGATAAGCCGTCTCATCAGAACTGACCCCTTGCTTTTGGAGTATGGAAAGAGATTATTTGACCGCAGGGACATTGAAGAACACACAGCTGGGCAAATCAGCTCCAGGATGCGGGAGTTAGGGAGACTATTAAAGATTCTTAGAGTCAGGTCAGAAATGAAAATCGCAAGTTTAAATGCTGTGGTCAATGCAGCTAGCTTTGATCATGTTGTACTGGCTGTAAAAGAGCTAGCAGAATTTGATGAGGACACACATCATTTCAAAAAAGGCAATCTTGCAATGCGCATAGGCCATGCTTTGAAAAAAATGTTCACAGATCAAACAGTCGCTGGCATCCAAACAGCTTGGGAATGGTTCAGATGACAGGTGGCGACAGGAGCTCTCTGAGGCGCAGCGCTTTGACTCTGTCTTCACCGGGGACTGGTACGATTGTGTGTCAGCTACAGCAGCCCAGTCGGTCGGGAAAATGACCATGAACAAACCCAAGCTGATCCCATCATGTGAAGATGTGAGGAAGGTCCAACAGCTTCTTGAGATAAGGATGGTTTCGGAAGATTATCCGACAGTGGTTAAAGCAACTCTTTGCGCTGTATCACTTTTCAACCGAAAACGAGGGGGAGAAGTTCAGAGAATGAAGGTATCAGACTTCCAGAATGCTAAGATTGGATCGATCACCAATCAAGATATCTTGAAAGGTCTCACAGAGGTTGAGAAGAAAATGGTGAATCATTTTCAGCGAGTGGAAATCAGGGGCAAGTTTAATAGGAGTGTTCCCATTTTGCTGACGAAGAAGATGATGACAACTGTGGACAGAATCCTTCAAATGAGGCAATCAGTGCTAGCTCTCGCCGGTTCCCAGTACATCTTTGCCACACCTTCTGGTCAGAGGCCTTACAGAGGCCATGATGTTCTGAAGGAACATGCACTGCAAGCGCAAGTGTCAAACCCAGCCATGTTCACATTTACTCAGTTACGGAAGCAGGTTGCAACTTTGGCTCAGGCCATAGCCATCTCGGAGTTAGACCAGGATCAGCTGGCAGACTTCCTTGGTCATGATATTCGGATACATCGCCATATCTACCGCCAACCTCAAGACGTCCTTCAGAAGGCAAAAGTGGCAAAGATTCTTCTGTCAGTTAACAATGGGATGACCGATTTTGAGAGTTGCATTAGAGCTGAGCTGGGCGATGATAAAGAGATTGACTTTGACAATGAAAACACATCAGAAACTCGCAGAGAGGTCGCTGGGGAAACAGCACCTGTGAATGAAGCAAATAGCAAGTCAACAACACAGGAATCATTGAGCATGACCGAGAAAAGACGTCCAGAGCCTGATGACAAACTAGATAGTTTTGATGATGACAGTTCTGCATCGGCTCCTGTTCGAAAGAGAGCTAGATTTACAAGGAAACCATGGGGGAAAGCTGAAGAGAAAGCTGTTGAAACTCGTTTCAAGACACACCTCGTCGTGAACAAACTTCCTGGAAAGGCCGAGATACAGCAGGCCATTGCAGAAGACCCTGCACTTAGACATAGGCGCTGGACAAACATTAAGGATTACATCCACAACAGACTGAAAAAGTTACAAAACAAATGAATTGAGATTCTCCGACATTTGCGTCATTTTCCTTTTCATACATATTACAAGAGTGTTCATTATTATTGGGTTGGTTTCAGCATGTCTATCTTGTTTTTGTCAATGGAACTGCAAATGGAACGACGCTTGGGGACGAGAGACAATAATAAGGGGCAAGAAAACCATTGTCAACATAAAGATTTTTTTACAAGAGTTCTACTATGGGGTTGGTGCACCTGCATCCTTTTGTATGCTGTATATAGCATGTAAAACTTTGAAAAAGGAACTGCTGATGGAACGGCGCTTGGGGACGAGAGACAATAATAAGGAGTAAGAAAACCATTGCCAACATAAAGGAGTGCTACTATGGGGTTGGTGTGCCTGACTGTATATAACATGTAAAACTTTGAAGATGGAACGGGGCGGGGGGGGGGGGGGGGGGGGGGGGGGAGACGAGAGACAATAATAAGGAGTAAGAAAACCATTGTCGAGATAAAGATTTATTACAAGAGTGCTCCTATGGAGTTGGTGCGCCTGCATCATTTTTGTATACTGTATATAACATACTCACAAACCAGATTCCCCTTGGTTTGAGTACTGTATATAACATGTAAAACTTTGAAAATGGAACTGCTGATGGAACGGCGCTTGGGGACGAGAGACAATAATAAGGAGTAAGAAAACCATTGCCAACATAAAGGAGTGCTACTATGGGGTTGGTGTGCCTGACTGTATATAACATGTAAAACTTTGAAGATGGAGCGGGGGGGGGGGGGGGGGCGGGGGGGGGGGGGACGAGAGACAATAATAAGGAGTAAGAAAACCATTGTCGAGATAAAGATTTATTACAAGAGTAATAGAGTTGGTGCGCCTGCATCATTTTTGTATACTGTATATAACATGTAAAACTTTGAAAATGGAACTGCTGATGAAACGGCGGTTGGGGACGAAAGACATTAATAAGACAAAAAGAAACAATCATTGTCAACATAAAGACTTATTACAAGAACGTTATTATTCGGTTGTTTCGAGCGTGTATAGCTCTGTTTTTATCTGATGTACACCTGGATCATTTTGTATGCTGTGTAACATTAAAGAAGTACCCAACGGAGAAAGAAACACGCTTAGAAAAGACGGGCACAACACAATGTATTAATATTTCGAGTAAATACCCTTTGTCAAAAAAGACAAACAAACAGATAGACTAGCCGCTACTTATCTTCATTGGCAGAAAGAATGTGCAGCACATTCTTTCTGCCAATGAAGATAAGTAGCGGCTAGTGTATCTGTTTGTTTGTCTTTTTTGACAAAGGGTATTTACCCGAAATATTAATACATTGTGTTGTGCCCGTCTTTTCTAAGCGTGTTTCTTTCTCCGTTGGGTACTTCTTTGCTTATTACACGCTTGGCAGTCACCTTTTTGGTCTGGATTGTGTAACATTCATTAACCTACTTTGCAACTAAACAGTGGCCCCCACCCAGGTCTGCCCTGGGGGACTTGGGTGGGGTCAACTACTTTTTAGTTCCTAGGGTCACCCTGGTCAGCCCCAAAGGGTGGGTTTTCCTCTCAATTCTGGGGCATGTGTTTCTGTCTACCCTTGGTCAATTGACTTGTATTTTCCTTTTTTTAAGCTCTCCCTGCTGTCTGCGGTGCCTGTATCTCTTGAAAAGAAGTACCCAACGGAGAAAGAAACACTCTTAGAAAAGACGGTTACAACACAATTTATTAAGATTTCGGGTAAATCCGCTTTGTCAAAACGGACAAACAAACAGAGAGATCAGTCGCTACTTATCTTCATTCGCAGAAGGAATGGGGCACATTCCTTTTGTGAACAAAGATAAGTAGCGAGTGATCTCTCTGTCTGTTTGTCTGTTTTGACAAGGCGGATTTACCCGAAATCTTACTAAATTGTGTTGTAACCGTCTTTCCTAAGCGTGTTTCTTTCTCCGTTGGGCACTTCTTTGCATTTTACATGATTGGCAGTCACCTTTTGGGTCTGAATATTTTTTTTGTTGTTTTGTTTGTTTGGTGGTTTTTTTTTTTTTGGGGGGGGGGCGCGGGGGGGGGGGGGGAGGGGGGGGGGTGTATCTCTCTTGATTTTGGATGTGTGTTGCTAAATGATCTTAGGTTTACTTAGCGTATTAGACTGGCTGGCGACATGCATTCAATATTCTGTTCATTATTTTATTTTATTTTTTTCCCCTTCATTATCAGTGCTGGCACGTCCGGACGTTCAGCAATGTGTTATTTTTTCAGTGTGTATAGCTTGTTTTTATCTGATGTATGCCTGGATCATTTTGTATGCTGTGTAACATTAAAGAAGTACCCAACGGAGAAGAAACACGCTTAGAAAAGATGGGTACAACACAATTTATTAATATTTCGGGTAAATACCCTTTGTCAAAATAGACAAACAGACAGAGAGATTAGCCGCTACTTATCTTCATTGGCAGAAGAAATGTGCAGTACATTCCTTCTGCCAATGAAGATAAGTAGCAGCTAGTGTATCTGTTTGTTTGTCTTTTTTGACAAAGGGTATTTACCCGAAATATTAATACATTGTGTTGTGCCCGTCTTTTCTAAGCGTGTTTCTTTCTCCGTTGGGTACTTCTTTGCTTATTACACGCTTGGCAGTCACCTTTTTGGTCTGGATTGTGTAACATTCATTAACCTTACTTTGCAACTAAACATTGGCCCCCACCCAGGTCTGCCCTGGGGGACTTGGGTGGGGTCAACTACTTTTTAGTTCCTAGGGTCACCCTGGTCAGCCCCAAAGGGTGGGTTTTCCTCTCAATTCTGGGGCATGTGTTTCTGTCTACCCTTGGTCAATTGACTTGTATTTTCCTTTTTTAAGCTCTCCCTGCTGTCTGCGCTGCCTGTATCTCTTGAAAAGAAGTACCCAACGGAGAAAGAAACACTCTTAGAAAAGACGGTTACAACACAATTTATTAAGATTTCGGGTAAATCCGCTTTGTCAAAACGGACAAACAAACAGAGAGATCAGTCGCTACTTATCTTCATTCGCAGAAGGAATGGGGCACATTCCTTTTGTGAACAAAGATAAGTAGCGAGTGATCTCTCTGTCTGTCTGTCTGTTTTGACAAGGCGGATTTACCCGAAATCTTACTAAATTGTGTTGTAACCGTCTTTCCTAAGCGTGTTTCTTTCTCCGTTGGGCACTTCTTTGCATTTTACATGATTGGCAGTCACCTTTTGGGTCTGAATATTTTTTTTGTTGTTTTGTTTGTTTGGTAGTTGTTGTTTTTTTGTGGGGGGAGGGGGGGGGGTGTATCTCTCTTGATTTTGGATGTGTGTTGCTAAATGATCTTAGGTTTACTTAGCGTATTAGACTGGCTGGCGACATGCATTCAATATTCTGTTTATTATTTTATTTTATTTCCCCCCCTTCATTATCAGTGCTGGCACGTCCGGACGTTCAGCAATGTGTTATTTTTTCAGTGTGTATAGCTTGTTTTTATCTGATGTACGCCTGGATCATTTTGTATGCTGTGTAACATTAAAGAAGTACCCAACGGAGAAGAAACACGCTTAGAAAAGATGGGTACAACACAATTTATTAATATTTCGGGTAAATACCCTTTGTCAAAATAGACAAACAGACAGAGAGATTAGCCGCTATTTATCTTCATTGGCAGAAGGAATGTGCAGCACATTCCTTCTGCCAATGAAGATAAGTAGCGGCTAGTGTATCTGTTTGTTTGTCTTTTTTGACAAAGGGTATTTACCCGAAATATTAATACATTGTGTTGTGCCCGTCTTTTCTAAGCGTGTTTCTTTCTCCGTTGGGTACTTCTTTGCTTATTACACGCTTGGCAGTCACCTTTTTGGTCTGGATTGTGTAACATTCATTAACCTTACTTTGCAACTAAACAGTGGCCCCCACCCAGGTCTGCCCTGGGGGACTTGGGTGGGGTCAACTACTTTTTAGTTCCTAGGGTCACCCTGGTCAGCCCCAAAGGGTGGGTTTTCCTCTCAATTCTGGGGCATGTGTTTCTGTCTACCCTTGGTCAATTGACTTGTATTTTCCTTTTTTAAGCTCTCCCTGCTGTCTGCGCTGCCTGTATCTCTTGAAAAGAAGTACCCAACGGAGAAAGAAACACTCTTAGAAAAGACGGTTACAACACAATTTATTAAGATTTCGGGTAAATCCGCTTTGTCAAAACGGACAAACAAACAGAGAGATCAGTCGCTACTTATCTTCATTCGCAGAAGGAATGGGGGCACATTCCTTTTGTGAACAAAGATAAGTAGCGAGTGATCTCTCTGTCTGTTTGTCTGTTTTGACAAGGCGGATTTACCCGAAATCTTACTAAATTGTGTTGTAACCGTCTTTCCTAAGCGTGTTTTTTCTCCGTTGGGCACTTCTTTGCATTTTACATGATTGGCAGTCACCTTTTGGGTCTGAATATTGCTTTTGGTTGTTTTGTTTGTTTGGTGGGGTTTTTTTTTTTTTTGGGGGGGGGGGGGCGGAGGGGGGGGGGGGTGTATCTCTCTTGATTTTGGATGTGTTGCTAAATGATCTTAGGTTTACTTAGCGTATTAGACTGGCTGGCGACATGCATTCAATATTCTGTTCATTATTTTATTTTATTTTTTTCCCCTTCATTATCAGTGCTGGCACGTCCGGACGTTCAGCAATGTACAACCAATCGGGACGAAAGACAATAATAAGATAAGAAAACCATTGTCAACATGATAAACATTTATTACAAGAGTGTTATTTTTTCAGTGTGTATAGCTTGTTTTTATCTGATGTACGCCTGGATCATTTTGGAAATGTCTGTAACTTTTTTTTTTGGTTACTGTAAAGTACACTTTGCATACTGTGCATTGTTTCTAAAGTCACAGGAAGCATAAACCTTAGCTGAGTTGGTATACCTCGCCCTCTACCTAGGTTAAACGCACCAGCGGTGCCACTGTTGCTATTTTCGCATTGGACCGGTCATGTGCACCAGAACTGCGCGCGCAGGTTGGCTTGTGCACTTGTAGTGTGGTCTCGTTCGTTCACGCAGAAGATTGTGATCGCAGTCGGGAAAAAAAAGGTTTGTTTGCGGTTTTAACTTGTAGCCTTTTATCTCCCCGAACACGCCAGTTTTGTGTTGAGATGGCGGAGGCTTGAATCATGCCCAACACCACTGAATCAAGTCTATTGTACATGTAGTGCGCTCATTTCTCGAACTTCAACTTTGACGGTGCTTTCTGCCACAAACGACGTAGATGTCGCAAAAATCACCTCCATTGAGGATTGTAAAAAGCTATTTTTAAAATCTGCCAAATCGCGTAATGTTTCATGGTGCTAGCATAAGGATGGATGCATAATTGCTGGATTGCATATATGGGAAAGGGTTTATTCTTTATTCATGTTATTTTGCAGCAGTCAAACGAAGCTCACGTGATTCTTTCTCCGAGGTTGCCCATTACAGGTGCAGAAAGCACACGCTCTAAACCGATCGGATGCACCAGACCAGTCCGAACGACCGGTTTGGTGCCAATATAGCAACATTGGCACCACTGGTGCATTTAACCTAGGCACTGGACGAGGTATACCAACTCGGCTAAACTTTATTGTCGCACTTGCTAGAACTCGGTATTATATTTCTCTCTCCATTTTATGAATAGAGGCACATAAGTCGCGGTAACCCTTTACGTGCCGAACTTGGGCAAGAACTAGTTTTCCTCATCACAGCGTTGGCAGAAAAAGGTTTGACTGCTCTTGATTGTTTGATTTGAAGTGTTTACAAACAATTACTGTGTTTTTATATGCATGCACCTTTGATGTGATTAATAAAGGCTGAAGTTTCAAGTGATTGATTTCCTATGTTGTCAGTTCATTAATTAATGTCAGTGTTCTGTTTTGTCATTTTAACTCATTCTACCTCAAGGCCGGAATCCCCAAATGTTGAAGTCATCTTCTGAAAACTGCGTTGCAGGGCAGGACACAGATCGACCACGATAGTTCAAGGGTGATGCCAGAATAGCTTGGCGACCATAGGCGCCACTCTATTCTGGCATCAGCCTTGAACTATCATGGTCGATCTTTATTTTGCTCTGGTGTGTCTGGGGTAGAATAAGTTAAGTGTTAGTTTCTTCGTCTGGGTCTTTTTTTGTCTTTCATATTTTTCCACACTTTTTAACCTGCATCATACTGAGGCTTAAAAGCTTCAAATTTGTACACTGCCATATATGCAAGCTACATTACAGAACTTACAGATGAGGACATAGACCAATGGCATTATTAGTTCAAGGGTGGTGCCACAATAGCTTGGCGCCTAGAGGCACCAAGCTATTCTGCACTACCCTTTGGACTATTTTAGTCACACTTGTTGCACACACTGGTGTATTCCAAATAATAAGGGTTAATATTCAAAATGCTCTGTTGCTGTTTGTCTCAAACTGCAGAGTACATTTTTTTTTAAAGTCGTTTAATTTCCAGAATTCTCGCATAAATGCCATGATAAACTGTTTTGCTTCAGAAGGACAAAACGTAGCAATGTTTAAAAGATTTCCTCTGTAAAAATCATAATCGAAAGGTTACAGGCCAGTGTTCATTCAATGTTTGCACCATACAATGTTAAGAATGTTAATGCATACATACACATTAAGTTGAAAAAAACAAAACCAAAAAATGAATGTGAAAAAGAAGTATTCCATGAACTTGACCTTATTACAGACGCCTACTGTTGTGAAGACACCCATTTTGACTGTAATGCCAGTTTTTGTGTGAGAGAGACACCCACCCACTTTATTGGCAGAAACCCATTTTTTCGGCATCTAGTGGCTCTGTTTCTAGAAAATGTCTTTTTTATTTTAAGTTATAGAGCTTAGTTATAAGGTGAGTTCTAAACATTCGCATCAATTCCAGAGCCCTAGAATAAATAGAAATATGGGAACCCATTTTCACATGAAATGGTAGGTAACCCACTGTGAGGCTTTTGTGCGTTTGTGTGTGTGTGTGTGTGTGTGTGTGTGTGTGTGTGTGTGTGTGTGTGTGTGTGTGCGTGCGTGCGTGCGTGTGTGTGCGTGTGTATGTGTGTGTGTGTGTGTGTGTGTGTGTGTGGTCTCGCTAAACATCAAGCCGCAAGGCAAATGAATGCCCAACTATACATGTTACGTACTAATTTGAGGTTGCTGGCTCGATCGATATAAAAAAAAATGTCACAATATCACAGCATACTGAAGGCTGTTCCTTACAATATCATATACTTTAGCAGGCATGGCTGAAGGATACTTTGTCACGCCATGTCTAGAGGTGCGGCAATGACATATAGATAAGCAGCGACTGATCTCCATACTTGTTTGTCTTTTTTGAAGAAGGGTATTTACCCGAAAATTTAATAAATTGTGTTGTAACTGTCTTTCAGTCTAAGCGTGTTTTTTTTCTTTCTCCATTTGGTTCTTCTCTGCATTTTACACACTTGGCAGTCACCATTTTGGTCTGGATTAATGATATATTCGACGACCGCCCCCCCCCCCCCCATCCCTTCCCTCCGTGTTTCCTACGCCACTAGTGCAACTCTCATGTCACATATAGTGGATAGATAGTGTATAATATTGTGTACTAATGACAACTCTCATGTCAAACATAGTGGATAGTGTATAATGCTGTGTACTAATGAAACTCTCATGTCAAACATAGTGGATATATAGTGTATAATGTGTACTAATGACAACTCTTATGTCAAACATAGTGGACAGATAATGTAAAATGTTGTGTATTAATGACAACTTTCATGTCAAACACAGTGGACAGATAGTGTATAATGTTGTGTACTAATGACATTCTGCAGTGAATGGTTTCTGAAATGTCAAGGTGAAAGTATTTGACCTTGCCGGCTTTGCACGTGAGCCATGAGGTCGATGCCGGCCTTCCGTTTCAGTCCATGTATCTCTAACCCTGTACCGTCCTTGCCAGGTGTATACCGAACGTGTCACGCCTGATGCGCGGGGCATACATCCGCGTGGACGAGGTTCAAATCCGACTGAGGCTGCTGAAGGGTGAGCTACAAGGTTTGCAAGCCAAGGACGAAACGTTGGACCGGGAAATGGATCGGCAGGCGGATCTGGACTCGGAGCTGCAGTCACGGGAGCAGAATCTGACGGCAGAGGTCGGCCGCTTGGCAGAAATAACACACATGCTTCTAACACGGACCGAAAAACTGACGTCAGACAATGAGAGGATTACGTCAGACAACGAAAACCTAAAGACACAGACCGAAAAACTGAAGACCCAGACAGAAAAACTGACGTCAGACAACGAAAAGCTGAAGACGCAGACACAAAAACTGACGTCAGACAATGACGGACTAACATCCCAGATGCAGTCAATGGTCTCACAGCTAACAGCAGAAACAGCCAAGCTAAGCAGCCGTCTGGACAACATGGCCACAAACACCAGTGACATTTCTACGCAGCTTTTGGTGCTCAAGTCCAGGAGCGGTAAGAGTTATGAAAATTATTACATAACAACAGAAAACATCAGAACCCCAAATGCGGCAGAAACAACCATGCAACCTCATTTTAGCGAGAAGAAGGCCAAATCAAGCATTTTTTATGAAATCGTGTGCGTAGAATCCACAAAAAATGGCTTAAAGCGGGAATTCTTTAGATCAAGCATCCCATCATAGTCGGAAACCTGTTTGCAACATATGCTGCTGACATTGTGTGCATGGGTCTTTTTCATCTTGTCTTAGAGATCTGCAGAGCGAATACACTGCCAAATGTCAACAACAAATGGTTGAAGGCGTGTGTAGTTGTGTATCTGCATCAGAGCTACAACCCATGCATTTTATGAGTATGCGAATTACTCGTAACTGGACAACGACGTTCTGCTGTCGACCTTAGAATGAGCACTAGTAAGCTGTTTTTCAATTATGCATATCCATTTGTATATGCCGACAAGCTTGAATAAAATCTGACTGCACGATTCATTCACACCTTGCCGTCTGCTTGGCATTTTGAATTCAGTCCAGCACTGCCTCCCTGGCCGCGTCATCGGCCTCAGTTCAATTGGGAGATGAGTAATGTTTTCAAATGATATAATTATAATTATGCAGACGGCTTGAGGTCGTTTTGAATAGCTATGACGTCAGCTATCGTCGCCCATTCACTGAGGCTTTATTTCACGGCGTCACTTCTGAAACCCGTTGTACGGACAGCACAAAACGTTTGGTGGGACAGTCGGGCGGTCATTATCTACTGGGTATGTATCCTGTACCCCGATTAAAGCTTTTTGGCGAACTGTGACCATGAGAATATGACGGAATGCCCCTTTAACCAAAATAACGCACTCAATTTGAGGCCGTCTAAGGCTATTTCCATAGCTACGCGACAGTGGTGAGGTACGCCACACGACGAAGCAGTCGCTGAGCGACAGGTGGAAAATCGCTTTATTTGTTTCCAACAGCAACCCCACAGCCAAATCGCGCCTGTGTTTGTTTCGGATTGTTAAAAACTTCATCGAAACTCCGAAAATCAAGCTCTCTTCACTGAAGAACCACAGCGGAATTGCCGCGCGTTGAATGGCTCCATGGGGCGATATCACTTTGTCGCGCCGCTGTCATCTATCGCTTCGCTTTTGTGTTGCTGTCGCGTCGCGCATATGTAAAATACTCATTCTTTATTTCTGTTCTCGATGTTTGTCGCTGTCGCCAATCGTTTCGCGTCGGTATTAAGGAAACACATCTTAACTTATTCGAGATCTGCCGCCTCCGGATATGCGGCTTATACGTCTCGAATGAGTTAAAATGCCAAAATAATTTGTACGTCAGACCGATCCGGGGTCACTGTGTCTCAGCAAGTTTGCGGAGGAACGGAAGGTCCCGGCTGAAGACTTGGTTGTCGTACTTTTCCTTCTTCTTTTCCTTAAAATTTGTCGGCTAGACTGACACAATAAAGTTTTTGAATTTGAATTTGAATTTGAATTCTATTCCTGTCCACACTTGCCACGCACAGGGACCCCCGGTCAGTCCCACATCTGTATAGGGGGCAGTCTTCTGTCCTGGAGGCTGATTCACCTGTTTCAACGTCCCAGAAAGGTCAAGTTCAGATTTTTGGTTCAGTCCTGCAGTCAGCTCCTTGCATCTCCAAGAGACATAGATACTCGTGAGGCACTACAGCTGCAGGGGCTCATTAGAATCTATGGCTCTTGTTGGCACTGATCAGCCATAGTTACATCTTCAGTTTCCGTGGCTAACTCTACAGCTGAAGAGAGAAATTGTTTTATTGCTGACACACAAGTATGAACCACGAGTTGTCCCCGCGCCATAGTGGACACAGGCAGCATGTCGACTTGTTTCTAGAGACGTCAGTTCTTCGGGCTGTCACTCACGCATGTGGCAAAGCGACCACGATGTGACGTAGGCCGAGTGATGTACCCCGGGTGGACCTGGCGATGGGGGTCGTTATGACCTAATACACCAGAATAGCTGTGTCCAGTCTGTGGTCAGCGGCAAGCTACAGGGCCGGGTACAGGGGAATCTCGTCCTCTTGCAGGTGGACTGGGCTGGGTGAGGGACTGTGTGACTGGGTTGTACACAGCTGCTACTTACATCATTTTTCTCTTTGTCTTTGCAGATGTCGCTACAAAAAGGGTCAGCTTCTTTGCCAGATTGCAGTTAAAATCACTAAACGCTGATGAAATCCTGACGTCCACAAACGTCACCACAAACGAAGGAGGAGCCTTTGACGGAAGTACAGGAAAATTTACCGCTCCAGTCAACGGCACGTATTTCTTTCTCCTCAATATCATCACATCCTACATGAGCAACAAAAAAGATGATACAATAGTTTATATAGTCGTTGACGGCGTACGGAAGGTCTGGGCGGCCTCATCATACTACAGCAACATGAGCATCACGGGGTCCGGTCACGGTCTGTTCCGACTAACACAAGGACAGAAGGTTTGGCTTCAAAATGTATACAAAGACTCTCAGTTCTATGATCACTCCACCTTCACTGGTGTTTTGCTGCACCCTGACCTCCCTTAAAGCTGAGGTGCAATGAGAAAAACCCGCCCAGCACGTGTTTTAAAAAGACTCTACAGGACCCAGCTTGGGCCCTGCCCCTAAGTGGGTCAAATCGGTTCGTAACACAGTTGACGGAGTTGGCAACTGCGTATCCCGAGCTTGCAAAACTCTCGGAAAACGACAGACCACTTCCTGTTGCACGGAAATCATCGCGATTAGCAGATCGGACAACAGCAGACGATTCTGTGACACTTTGAAACTGACCGACAGCCACGGATTTTACGCGCTGGGGACTATGATGGCAGAATGTACGGCTGTACATGCTGTAAGTATGACTCCTGACACTTTGTAGTTGTGAACGAATTTTGTCAACACGTACATCCAGTCCAATATAGGATAATATAAATAAATAAAGAAGCATTGTGATGTACATCCAACACAGTCAATTGGGAGAGAGAGAGAGAGAGAGAGAGAGAGAGAGAGAGAGAGAGAGAGAGAGAGAGAGAGAGAGAGAGAGAGAGAGAGAGAGAGAGAGAGAGAGAGAGAGAGAGAGAGAGAGAGATTGATTGATTGATTGTACATTGCTTAACATCCCGACAGCAACAAGGCTTTCTCAGGACGTGCCTGCACTGCTTGTGAAAAAAAACAACCAAATAAACAGAACATTGAATGTATGTCGCCAGCCGGTCAAACACATTAAATAAACCTAACACATGGGGCCTAAATAAAGCTAAGACCATTTAGCAACACACATCCAATATCAAGAGCTACAGGCAGTGCAGACAGTAGGGAGAGTTTAAAAAAGGCAAATACAGGTGAATGGACAAAGGGTAGACAGAAACACATGCCCCAGAATAGAGAGAAAACCCCACCCTGTGGGGCTGACCAGGGTGACCCTGGGAACTAAAAAATACCTAACCCCACCCAAGTCCCCCAGGGCAGACCCGGGTGGGGTAGAGAGAGAGAGAGAAAGAGAGAGAGAGAGAGAGAGAGAGAGAGAGAGAGAGAGAGAGAGAGAGAGAGAGAGAGAGAGAGAGAGAGAGAGAGAGAGAGAGAGAGAGAGAGAGAGAGAGAGAGAGAGCAAACACAAAACGACAAATAACCCCTCCTTCCTCACCCTTCCGATATCAAATAAAGCTTCAGGCTGTACTGTGTAACTTACGGATAGCTCGGCCTGGTCCATATCCAGTGTGCGTCCAGGCAAGACACAATTGGCCTGCTCTGTCCGTCGGGTGGTCGAGTGTCGTCTGCTACTGTTGATATCAGTAAAAATATCGCTGGTTTAGATCAGTGATCGCGGTGCCCACTCGCTGCAAACAGGAAGTGGCCTGTCTTTTTCACGGGAGTTTTGCCAGCACGACAAACGCAGTTGAAAACTCAGTCAACTGGGTTGCAAACCGGTTTGCCGAAGTTAGCCGAACGTTCACGAAGACAGGGCCCTCGCTGGGTCCTGCAAAGTTTTTTTAAAACACGTGCGGGGCGGAGTTTTTTTGACTGTTTCTCAGCTTAACCAGTTCTGTGCCCTTAAAACTTGAACACCACCCAACTGCAAGAGGCATAGATCCTCATGAGCCCCCGCAACCCCACCCGGGTCTGCCCTGGGGGACTTGGGTGGGGTTAGGTATTTTTTAGTTCCCAGGGTCACCCTGGTCAGCCCCACAGGGTGGGTTTTTCTCTCTATTCTGGGGCATGTATTTCTGTCTACCCTTTGTCCATTCACCTGTATTTGCCTTTTTAAAACTCTCCCTACTGTCTGCACTGCCTGTAGCTCTTGATGTTGGATGTGTGTTGCTAGGTGGTCTTAGCTTTATTTAGGCCCCATGTGTTAGGTTTATTTAACGTATTTGACCGGCTGGCTGCATACATTCAATGTTCTGTTTTTTTTTTTTACAAGCAGTGCAGGCACGTCCTGAGAAAGCCTTGTTGCTGTCAGGACGTTAAGCAATGTACAATCAATCAATCAATCATGAGCCCCCGCAGTTGCGGGGGCTCATGAGGATCTATGCCTCTTGCTGATGTCTTTTTGAATCCATGTTCCTGGGACATGGAGGGATTTTCGGTGTTGAGTTCACGAAGATTGCACCGATGCAGTTTGCGTCAAGTGGCACTGAAGGGGTTAAATAGTCTGCATACGTCGCTGGTTGGCCATCACTTGCTCACCAGACAACCATTGTCCTAGGAAAGCTTCTCCTGTAGGAATCATCGCCACAAAAAGCGCTGCCGACAGCTAAAGGGTTAAATGCCCTCCCTCAATGTGAGGATACAGATGGGCCGGATCTCTGCCAGCCAGAGGCGTAGATTCTCACGTACATCTACAGCCTGCAGGGGCACATGAGAGTCTGTGTCTCTTGCTGTTGGAGGGAGATGAATGTGTGGCTGTACATCCGTACATTATATGTTACTGGTATCATCTTACCATAGTGTGTACCGCCACCGCCTTGTCCGCTGCAAACTCAGGCTCCACTTCAAGCCAAAACCCAAGAAATGGGGGCCCCCCAAGAAAAAGCTTGACGTTGCCAGCCTTCAGCGTGACTATGTGAAAGCTGCCTTTCAGACAGATTTACAGCGCAGGCTCAAAGACGCAGCGGACCCAGTAGACTCCTCCCCTGAAACACTTTGGGAACAACTGAAAACTGCTATTGCAAAATCCTCTGCAGAAGTCTTGGGTTTCGCCAGAAAGAAGAACAAAGACTGGTTTGACGAAAACGATGTAGAGATCCAGGAACACCTAGCAAAAAAAAAAGAGCCGCCCATCAGGCCCACCTAGCCCAGCCTTCCTGCCCTGTGAAGAAGTCTGCCTTCCGCCTCGTCTGCAGCAGTCTCCAGCGCAAGCTCAGAGATCTCCAGAATGAGTGGTGGACCAGACTTGCACAGAGGACCCAGCTGTGTGCTGACAATGGTGACTACAGGGGCTTCTACGAAGCACTGAAAGCAGTGTATGGCCCCAGGCACCTGGTACAAAGTCCCCTGCGAAGCGCGAAGGGCCAGGCACTCCTCACAGATAATACCTCCATCTTGAACCGCTGGTCGGAATACTTTCAGAGCCTCTTCAGCGCTGAGCGCACTGTTCAAGAAGCAGTCGTCCTACAAATCCCACACCTCCCAGTAAAGGTTGAATTGGACGAACCGCCCACCGCTGAAGAGACCCTCACAGCCATCCACCAGCTCAAGAGTGGCAAAGCAGCAGGCATTGATGGAATACCGCCAGAGATCTGGAAACATGGAGGCACAGCACTGCACAACAAGCTCCATGACCTCTTTCTCTGCTGCTGGGAGGACGGAACACTACCAAAAGATCTCCGTGATGCAGTCGTTATCACCCTGTACAAGAACAAAGGCGAGAAGTCTGACTGTTCCAACTATCGGGGAATTACCCTGCTGTCCATTGCTGGGAAAATCCTTGCAAGGCTGCTCCTGAATCGGCTGGTACCTGCCATCGCTGAAGACCAACTTCCAGAGGGCCAGTGTGGCTTCAGAGCAAACAGGAGCACCACCGATATGGTCTTTGTGCTGAGACAGCTACAGGAGAAGTGCCGCGAGCAGAACAAAGGGCTGTACGTAACATTTGTCGACCTAACAAAAGCGTTCGACACTGTGAGCAGGCAAGGCATGTGGCAGATCCTGGAGCGACTTGGCTGTCCCCCAAAGTTCCTCAACATGATTGTCCAGCTACACGAGGACCAGCAAGGCCAGGTCAGACTTAACAATGATCTCTCAGAACCATTCCCTATTCTCAACGGCGTAAAGCAGGGCTGCGTGCTGGCACCGACCCTCTTCACCATCTTTTTTAGCATGATGTTGAAGCAGGCCACAGTGGACCTCGATGATGACGATGCAGTGTACATCAGGTATCGTCTCGATGGCAGCCTGTTCAACCTCAGACGACTGCAGGCCCACACGAAAACCCTAGACCAACTGATTCGTGAGCTGCTTTTTGCTGATGATGCTGCCCTCGTTGCACACACAGAGAGAGCCCTGCAGCGCATCACGTCTTGCTTCGCAGATGCTGCCCAGCTCTTTGGACTCGAGGTCAGTCTGAAAAAGACAGAGGTCCTCCATCAGCCGGCACCCAAGACAGTGTATCGCCCTCCTCACATCACCATTGGCGAGTCTGAACTAAAGTCAGTGCACCAGTTTACTTACCTTGGCTGCATTATCACGTCGGACGCCAAGCTGGACAAGGAGCTTGACAGCAGGCTGGCAAAAGCGAACAGCGCTTTCGGGCGACTTTTCAAGCGGGTGTGGCACAATCAACAGCTGAAAACAGGCACCAAGATCAGCGTGTACAGAGCTGTGGTCCTCACCACCCTGCTGTATGGTTCCGAGTCCTGGGCCCTCTACCGCAGCCAACTACGACTCCTCGAACGCTTCCACCAGCGCTGCCTGCGTACCATCCTGGGCATTCACTGGAGTGACTATGTCACCAACGTCGAGGTCCTTGAACAGGCTGAAACTGTGAGCATCGAGGCTTTGCTGCTGCGGACACAGCTCCGCTGGGCGGGGCATGTCTCCAGGATGGAGGATCACCGCCTACCAAAGATCACCCTGTTCGGCGAGCTTGCTACTGGACACCGTG
The DNA here is from genome assembly GCA_036245525.1 of Semisulcospira habei. Taxonomy (NCBI): domain Eukaryota; kingdom Metazoa; phylum Mollusca; class Gastropoda; family Semisulcospiridae; genus Semisulcospira; species Semisulcospira habei. The sequence continues at coordinate 55,127,297 of BTPG01000002.1, read as the reverse complement.
ACAGAGGGGCACCAAAGAAGAGATACAAAGACTGTCTCAAGAAGTCACTTAGTGCCTGCCAAATCGACCACCACCAGTGGTCTTCGCTTGCTGCGGACCGTGACACCTGGCGCTCCACCATTTACAAGGCAGCTGTCTCCTTTGAGGACTCTCACAGAACTAACCTTAAGGACAAGCGGCTCAGGAGAAAAAACAGAGATGCCGCAGCTCAGGACCCTGGCCATACCTTCCCCTGCAGCCACTGCGGTCGAACCTGCCTGTCTCGGATTGGCCTCCGCAGCCACGAACAAGCCTGCAGACGTCGTGGGCAACTCCTATAAAATCTTCGTTCGCGAAGTCAAGCCAAGAGTGTGTACACGTTACAATGGGTGGCTGTACATCCGTGCATTATATATTTCTGGTATCATCTTACCATAGTGTGTACACGTTACAATGTGTGGCTGTACATCCGTACATTATATATTAATGGTATCATCTTACATAGTGTGTACACGTTACAATGTGTGGCTAGGAAAGCTTCTCCTGTAGGAATCATCGCCACAAAAAGCGCTGCCGACAGCTAAAGGGTTAAATGACCTCCCTCAATGTGAGGATACAGATGGGCCGGATCTCTGCCAGCCAGAGGCGTAGATTCTCACGTAAATCTCCAGCCTGCAGGGGCACATGACAGTCTATGTCTCTTGCTGTTGTAGGGAGCTGAATGTGTGGCTGTACATCCGTGCATTATATATTACTAGTATCATCTTACCATAGTCTGTACACGTTACAATGTGTGTCTGTACATCCGTACATTATATATTACTGGTATCATCTTACCATAGTGTGTACACGTTACAATGTGTGGCTGTACATCCGTACATTATATATTACTAGTATCATCTTACCATAGTGTGTACACGTTACAATGTGTGTCTGTACATCCGTACATTATATATTACTGGTATCATCTTACCATAGTGTGTACACGTTACAATGTGTGGCTGTACTTCCGTACATTATATATTACTAGTATCATCTTACCATAGTGTGTACACGTTACAATGTGTGACTGTACATCCGTACATTATATATTACTGGTATTATCTTACCATAGTGTGTACACGTTACAATGTGTGGCTGTACATCCGTACATTATATATTACTAGTATCATCTTACCATAGTGTGTACACGTTACAATGTGTGGCTGTACATCCGTACATTATATATTACTAGTATCATCTTACCATAGTGTTTACACGTTGCCATTTGCATGATGGTAGTCTGCTTCTCCCTTGTCTTGTAGTAGCGCAAAGTGACTCACGTATATTTGTTATTAAACGTCTGCCGTATACCATGCGGTGGGAGATTATAGCGTTTCCCTGGTAAACCTTCTTCTTTACAATTACACGGTATGCGCTAGGCTTTAACAGTGTATCGAGACACTGCCATGATTTCTTGGCTAAGATTTTATTGTTGAAAATAAATAATGTTTTCCTTTCACCTGTAGTTGAAATTATCTTGAGAGAACACGCGCTCGCGCGCGCGCACACACACACACACACACACACACACACACACACACACACACACACACACACACACACACACATACACACACACACACAGGTACACACAAGCACACACACACACAGACACACACACACACACAGACTCACTGACACACACACACTCACTGGCACACACACACACACACACACACACACACACACTCACTGCCACACACACACACACACACACACACACACACACACACACACACACACACACACACACACACACACACACACACACACACACACACACACACACACACACACGACCGTATTTGGTGAAATCTTCAGACATGGACGATCGAGACACGATGCTGAAATTCCCCGATCTGGGAGGTGCCCTGTGCAGACGACATTACATTACACAGCAGACAGATCGACCATGACAGTTCAACAAATACATGTTTACCTACTGTGAACAATGGTTTCAGCCCTATTTCAAATAATGCAAACAAAAAAACAAGGTTAAAATTTAGTCATTTTTTGTGTTGAGGCCCTTTTTCTAAGCAGTTAAACAAGATGAAAATGTACTAAACTGCTCTTGCTCCTCCTTTCAAAGCGTGTTTCTTTGCTGGTTATGTCGTTGCACACTGCGCAGGCAGCTGACCTAGAACTGATGCTGCTATCTGAGTGTAATCACGTAACGCCGTGCCAAATGCTCACACTTTCTTTCAGAAATCTCTGCCAGACGCATGTTCATCAACAGTCGCACGTTTATTGTGTTAACGCGATCTGTTCCAGGGCGGGCTTGGACTGCTGGCATTCGCCGATTGAAAGGGTAATCATGCAGTGTTGTCTCGTCTCAACTAAAACTTATCTTTTCGTCTATAAATTCACACAGCATGTCAGTAGGCAGTACGTTTTCAGAGTTATTTTTTACTGCCAGTTATGCACATCGGCAAAACTCTTCTGCATACAAAGGAGAAGAAGAGCTGAAAAGTCTTTTTCTTCACGACATGCAAACTTCATGCGTTAAAGTGACCTCATCCAGGCGGTAAATGTTCTTGGAATCTCTTCCAATAATGCTGGATAAATGGGTTAACTTCAATCAGGATAGTGTTTGACTGTCATCAAACGAAAGACTTTTTTCTCCCTTGCATGCCGGAGGTTCCTTCTTTTATGTTTAAAAGGCAGTGGAAAACCTCTGGTACTTGTGCCCTCTCAGATGGCTTGTCAAACCAAGTGTGCAGGACAACGCTGATAAGCCATTGTGCCCACTCAGATGGGTTGTCAATCCAAGTGTGCAGGACAACGCTGATAAGCCATTGTGCCCACTCAGATGGCTTGTCAAACCAAGTGTGCAGGACAACGCTGATAAGCCATTGTGCCCGCTAATTTTATCAACCAAAGCATGCCATGGAGCAACTGCTTTAAGTCTATCCTATTGTCCAGCATTATTATCAGACATATTAACCCTTTCCATCCTGATACACCTTTGCGTGAAGCAAATTTGCACTATGATATGTCAAGGTTAGTGCCAGAATAGCTTGGCGCATGCAGGCGCCAAACTATTCTGGCACTACCCTTGAACTAAAACGGTTGATCTTCTCTTCATCTGTAATGTGGCCTTCAGGGTTAAGAGCATGTATAAAAGGAGAAATTGCGAACTATTAACCTATTATTGCCTGGAGCAGGTCGCGTTAACCTCCAACAGCACCCTCACGTTGAGAGCTGTAGTCGATTTAGGTCAACAGGGACATGGAGTACACAGGGACTGCAAGGGTAATGAGCATCTGGGCTTTTTGCTGATGGCACGGGCTGGCTTACACAATGACAAGGTCACTGCAAGTGCGCAGTTTTCTATTTCTAAGAAACCAGGATGCGGGGTGCTGGCCAGACTGGATGAACATCCACAAGTACGCGTAGAAAACGCCAAAGTCGAGCTTGGGGAGACTGGGAGAGTTCGAAATAGCTCAGGCGGTTAAGCGTCGGAGCAGGAGAGCGAAGGGAATCGCCGGGTAGTGGGTTCCAATCCCCGTCCCGCCCCGGTAGCTGGACTCGCAATCCAGGGGGAAAAGACGGGCTTGTTCCATAGCATGTCCGTTGAAAGGTCCTGGTAAACATTTTTGGGCAAATTGTTCCACATGCTAGGACCAGAGATCGAATGTAGGTCGTGGCACAATTATTGAATGCCTTGATCTGGGAGTATGTTGATGATGGGAAAGAAAACATTTTCTTAATGTAATCGGAGACTTTGTATTCAATACTTTGAATGTCGATATTCCTTTATTGTACAATTAGTGATTTTTAAAGGGGAGAATATCTAAGGCTTTTAGTTTATTATCCGTTGTTGCGTTAGGGTCTGGAAGGATAAGCTTCGCGGCTCTACGATAAAGAGGGTTCAGCCTCTTTAACTATACCTCGCTTTCGCCGTCCCACACGGTAGAAGCATAGTCGATATGTGACCTGATGTGGGCGTTGAAGAACAGTTTTCGTGTGTTTTTTTTTTATCAGCTATAGGTTTTAACTTGGCTAAATTAAACTGTATTTTTGTTACACACACACACACACACACACACACACACACACACACACACACACACACACACACACACACACACACACACACACACACACACACACACAGAGGATAACAGTTTATTGCACTGAGAACCTAAAATAAACTTGAACGTTAAAAAGTAATTTGAGCAATAACAGCGTCAACAAAATCAGCAATACAACTCAGTTAAAGCGCACGCGTCACGCTGACCGGGTGACTTTTCCCGACAATAGCGGTCCAGTCGTTGGCAATACCTACTCTGTATTCAAATGTTCTCAGCGTGTCTTACAATAACAAAAGGCTAACAGGTTTTGAAGTCTGAATGTAATGAAGCGAAAGACTTTCCTGCTCTCCTCAGTTCTCTTGTGTACACAGGAGAGTTCCGACGACGTTTACCAGGGCCACTAGAAGACTCGGTTACGTGTGCATACTCTCATAGAGTTGTAAAAAGAAGAATATTAAATTCTCCGCTGAGGCAAGACAACATTGAGAATGCGTTTTGGCAGAACAGTTTAGCAATGAAAGCCCACCCTAGAGCAGACCGCTTTATTGCCTCCATTGCCTTATACTTCTTGCGTTTACTTTTTTTTAATTCTCGTTACTATTGTTATATGTTTACAGAAAAAAACGTAACAATTGTAAGAAACTAAGGACAATAACCACAAAATGAGTCGGTTGGTCCGTGTTACGTGTATTCTCTCTCCCTTCTTTGTTGATCATTACTGGTGGTTTAGAAATAAGAAGTGTACTCATCTCTGTAATATCAATTTGTTTGGCCGCCAGAATGCGTGTCTAACTTTACTAGAATGGAAAGATGGAATACAGGTTACATTTTCAGCCATATGCAATGACTTTGCTGAACTTTAAGTCCCGAAAGCTGTTCATGTGGGTGTAAATTCCTTCGGTCATGGATCTGAGAAAACTGTCACAGGAACAAATAGCATCCTGAATTATAGCTGCTTTCAGACGTGTGGTTACAGATGTCGCCGGGAAAGTCACGTGTATTACTCTGTCTGTCTGTCTGTCTGTCTGTCTGTCTGTCTGTCTGTCTGTCTGTCTGTCTCTCTCTCTCTCTCTCTCTCTCTCTCTCTCTCTCTCTCTCTCTCTCTCTCTCACCCCGGCTGTGGGGAGATTTATTTAAGTAAATTCTGATGTATTTTTGTCAGAAAACATTCTATCGGTTCTTTTAATCTGTTTCAACATGACTTTTTATATCTTATTCTTATTTGAGAAGAATGTTGTTGTATGTTATGATCATAATTTTTGGGAGTCCCGAGAAAAAACACCATGCAACGCTTAAGTAAAACACCATGCAACGCTTAAGTAAAACACCATGCAACGCTTAAGTCGAACAACTCTGTGGAAAATTCGAACGACGGATAACTCGCACGCAACAACAACAAATTCCTGCAGATTCGACTTAAGCGTCGTCGACTGTATATCACATGTTTATCCGCCCTTTTAATTCAGTGACTGTATAAAGTTCGTGCATTCTTTTGACATACTTCTCATTTACTCAAAACATCTATTCCCAGTCAGTTGGAAATTTCAACCGCATGGGCTAAATGAGTTGAATTTAAACTGGATGGAATGTGTCAGGAAAAGCCTTCCGTTTAACGCGAATTTTTCCCGCAAAGAAAGGGTTAACCCTGTGGGTGTCGGTAGCGGTTTAGTTG
>BTPG01000002.1:55066570-55114070 GCA_036245525.1 Semisulcospira habei | reverse complement strand
GAGTGTAAGAGAACGAAGAATGTTTACTACAGGCAAAGTTGGATACAAACCGTGATACATGATTTTGGACGAAAACCGTCAAACTGGGAAAGCAGAAGGGTTAACAAATAGTCCCTGACGGCTGAGGAGACGGACTGCTCGTGACTGAACCCTTGACTGTGGAGGGAGTCACCCCGCCATCAGGTCAAAGTTGGCCTCATTACAAACTGTCTATGTTTTCATGTCATCATGTTCAATGTTATTGTCATTCTATTTCACACGTTCACCGTTAGCAATCACTTCATAGACGAGTTATGATTTTAAACATAGGTTGCGCATTGATTTTTGGGGTCATATCAAAGGTCAACTTCCGCCGACGTCATTTGTCGTTCAGTAAGCTGAAAAATGGCGCGGTTATGTCCGGTCCGCCAAGCGAACAAAGTCTGCTGGAGATGAATGTAATTTTCTAGTATATAATTATACTGACGAGCAAAAGGCGACATTTTCGGAACTATAGTGTTTCCGATGGTTCCGAAAATGATGTCGCATTTCGGCTTTTGCCCGTCAGTCTATATCTGACTGTGCAGCTACGCGGGCAGAGCGTGCGAGCATGTAACATTCCAGCGCAGTTTAACTCATTCCAGCGCGGTTTAACTCATTCGAGACGTGCCGTAAGCCGCGTATCCGGAGGCGGAACGTCTCGAATGAGCTAAAGAGTGTCGCGATCAGCGTTGTCTGTTAGGTCCTTTGACATCGGAGCGCACAACGTCATTTTCGCAACTATCTTTGCAAAAGAAAACGCTTTTCCATACCAGTCCCAGAACAAATATCATTCATGCCAGTTGACCTAATGCGATGTACTTTCAACAAACTCGAACAGCGTGTCAGTTTGGATGCACGGTCGTAAACAATCGCAATTTCTTCATCAGTGAGATGGACCATTTTACATCCCTAAATGTCTCTCTCTCTCTCTCTCTTGGCTTGACTTCGCGAACGAAGATTTTATAGGAGTTGCCCACGACGTCTGCAGGCTTGTTCGTGGCTGCGGAGGCCAATCCGAGACAGGCAGGTTCGACCGCAGTGGCTGCAGGGGAAGGTATGGCCAGGGTTCTGAGCTGCGGCATCTCTGTTTTTTCTCCTGAGCCGCTTGTCCTTAAGGCTAGCTCTGTGAGAGTCCTCAAAGGAGACAGCTGCCTTGTAAATGGTGGAGCGCCAGGTGTCACGGTCCGCAGCAAGCGAAGACCACTGGTGGTGGTCGATTTGGCAGGCACTAAGTGACTTCTTGAGACAGTCTTTGTATCTCTTCTTTGGTGCCCCTCTGTCACGGTGTCCAGTAGCAAGCTCGCCGAACAGGGTGATCTTTGGTAGGCGATGATCCTCCATCCTGGAGACATGCCCCGCCCAGCGGAGCTGTGTCCGCAGCAGCAAAGCCTCGATGCTCACAGTTTCAGCCTGTTCAAGGACCTCGACGTTGGTGACATAGTCACTCCAGTGAATGCCCAGGATGGTACGCAGGCAGCGCTGGTGGAAGCGTTCGAGGAGTCGTAGTTGGCTGCGGTAGAGGGCCCAGGACTCGGAACCATACAGCAGGGTGGTGAGGACCACAGCTCTGTACACGCTGATCTTGGTGCCTGTTTTCAGCTGTTGATTGTGCCACACCCGCTTGAAAAGTCGCCCGAAAGCGCTGTTCGCTTTTGCCAGCCTGCTGTCAAGCTCCTTGTCCAGCTTGGCGTCCGACGTGATAATGCAGCCAAGGTAAGTAAACTGGTGCACTGACTTTAGTTCAGACTCGCCAGACTCCTCACATCCCTAAATGTACCCCAGTTATATTCAGTCTTGTACAACAGAGATCCATTCTCTGACGTTGGCCAACTTTTAAAACCGGAAACAGGCATACATGAAATTGACCTCCGTATTGAAATCTGGGCAGGGCTCTATTAAAGTAGTGGAAATGGCTTTGTCTTGTCTTTTCACCACAGTCGGGTTGACGACTGCACAGCCAAATCAACAAATCATAGGAGTTCAAGGCTCACTACCGCCGTAACTGTTCAAAGAGGCGCTTCTGTAACAGATAGTTTCCAAATGCTACACACAGGTCTAGTTATGGTTCATTTAGACACAGGAGAGTCTAGTTCAGCACACGTCGTCTTTATAGCAAGTAACCTGACGATGACTCCACTCCGTTCTAGAAATACACCTCTTTCATTACGAGAAGCAGCACCTTCAGAGTCCAAAATAGCTCAGGCGGTTAAGCGTCGGAGCAAGAGAGCGAAGGGAATCGCCGGGTCGTGGGTTCGAGTCCTCGTCCCGGCCCCGGTAGCTGGACTCGCAATCCAGGGAAAAAGACGCGGTTTTTCCAAAGCTTGTCTGTTGAATGGCCCTGGTAAATCAAAGTGGCACAGTTCCAGTGCGCCTGAATTGATCGTTCAGATCATATTCCATAGGCAATAGATTCACCTGTCCCCCATAACCTGCCCGTCAGGGCCGTCCATTATTACCTCGGTGCAGTGGACGTTAAACCCCGAACTAACCACCAGCAGCACATTAAATGTGGTTAAATTTTAAGGCATTTGAGAGATTGATCTTTGATGTCAGTCAATTCTGACTGGATATGTTTTTGTCCGAACTGAACTGCTGTCGGTTCTTATTCCGTTTCAACGTGGCCTTTCATGTCTTGATCTTATCTCATAAGAAGAGGTGATTGTACATTGCTTAACGTCCCGACAGCAACAAGGCTTTCTCAGGACGTGCCTGCACTGCTTGTGAAAAAAAAGAACTAAACAGAAAATTGAATGTATGTCGCCAGCCGGTCAAATACGTTAAATAAACCTACAACATGAGGCATAAATAAAGCTAAGACCATTTAGCAACACACATCCAATATCAAGAGCTACAGGCAGTGCAGACAGTAGGGAGAGTTTTAAAAAGGCAAATACAGGTGAATGGACAAAGGGTAGACAGAAACACATGCCCCAGAATAGAGAGAAAAACCCACCCTGTGGGGCTGACCAGGGTGACCCTGGGAACTAAAAAATACCTAACCCCACCCAAGTCCCCCAGGGCAGACCCGGGTGGGGTTCATAAGAAGAGGGGTGTGTGTTGTGAATGTCATTGTAGGCGACAAACTGTATGGCAAGTTTCATGTAAGAAATTCTTATTCCAAAGCAGCGGCCAACTCTCAGTGGTCAGAACATCATTTTATTTTTTTTTTAAATGCCAATGACCACAAAGCCAAGGTCACTGTGTCCTACACAATAAAGCAAAACATTCGTGTTTTTCCTCAACCATCATACAGTCCGTGCCTTGACCGATGCGACTTTTGGTTCTTCCCTAAACTGAAAAAGAGGCTCACAGGACGGAGCTTTCCCGCATCCAGGACCCAGGCAAAAGCCGTAAATTCACAAGTCCGAGCCTGACCTTCGTCAGAATACCACATCACCTGTGAATCTCGCCTGAATTAGCTGTAGAGGATAGTGCTCTTACGAAATGTGAAAATAGCAAGTAAACTGAGCCAACGGTTTCCATTTTACGGCACAACTATCATTACCTTTTGATCATACCACGTATGTGCAACGTGCGCGCGCGACGGGGGTGACTCCACACGCGCTCGTCAGGCGACCATGGCATAGATCCTCACGACCCTTTGCAGGCTGCTGGGCTCGATTTGTCAACAGGATCTATGTGTAACACTGGCCGCAGCTAACAGAAGTGGTGATGTCCTGAACAGCGGCACAAATCCTCATGACGATGCAGGGACGCATTAGGATCAGTGCCCACTGCTGGCTCTGTCTGACCTTGTCTTGAACTAACAAGAGACATGAATCCTCATGAGAACACAGGACTAACAAGAGACATGAATCCTCATGAGAACACAGGACTAACAAGAGACATGAATCCTCATGAGAACACAAGACTAACAAGAGACATGAATCCTCATGACTAGAGAACACAGGACTAACAAGAGACATGAATCCTCATGACTAGAGAACACAGGACTAACAAGAGACATAGATCCTCGTGAGAACTCAGGACTAACAAGAGACATAGATCCTCGTGAGAACACAGGACTAACGAGACATAGACCCTCGTGAGAACATAGAACTAACAAGAGACATAAATTCCTCATAAGAACTTAGGACTAACAAGAGACATAAATTCTCATGAGAACACAGGACTAACAAGTGGCATACCTCATGAGCCCCTGCGACTGCGGAGGCTCATGAGGATTTATGTCTCTTGCAGCTGGCTGGAGTTCGCCTTGCCCCGGCAGTTAAGGGGTTAAGGCTGCGTCAAGACCTGTGCCTGGGAGTGATTCACCCAGTGAGGAAAAAATTGCTTTTAAATATGAAACAGACAAAGAGCCTTGTGTGCCCCTAGCGGCATACAGGCTATGTGGGCTTTGGGGCGCCAGACTTTCCGGCACGACCCTTGGACTATCCCGGTCGATCAATGTCTTGTTGTTGTAGGGTGTCGTGCAGGGCCTAGCAACTTCAGCTGAGTAAGATTATACATCCTGCCGGCACGACCCTTGGGCTATCCCGGTCGATCAATGTCTTGTTGTTGTAGGGTGTGGTGCAGGGCCCAGCTACTTCAGATGCGTAAGATGATACATCCTGCCAGCACGAGTTTGTATGATTGCTTAACTCATTCTACCCCAACACCGAAATCCCCAAATTTTGCCGTTGTCCTCTCTAGTGCATATCTTGCTGTGGTGTGTCTGGGGTAGGATGAGTTAAGGTTGAAGCGCCCACATGCACTGTGATTTCAAATCCATGAAAACGCCTTAGGAATGACTTCTTTACGCTCCCCAGGGTCCCAGCCCTTCACTAGACACAATGCCTTCCCTGCCCTAGCTCTCCTAACACTCGTTATTATCGTTTAAAGTACGTAAGTATGCATTCCTATTTTTGTGTTTTGACAAGATAGCCTCTCTTGTCTGCATCCATATAACTAAGTGCGTGTTTTGAAAGGTTACAAACAGCTATGGATTTGGAAAGGCCAGACATTTCTGCACCGAACAGTCAAACTGAGACTGATCTGCGTCCCGGGTTTTGATTATACACCGTACTACAAAATGCAGCCTCATGCCATAACATTTATTCTTCAGAATCGTTTACCGTCATAAGCAATGAGATTTTGAAAAACCCAACAACAAACAAACAAACAAACAAAAAACAAACAAACAAACAAACAAACAAAAAACATGCAGGGGCCCAAATAACATTTTCTTTAGTATTGTCATCGTTCTGATAATGCTTTCTGCACCCATAATTGAATAGCCAAGCCGCTCCGCTTTTTCAGCTCCTAAATGACTATAGTAGGCATTCCTGATTTTGTGGGCAGGCTTACAATATTCACTTAATGTATCTTGGCACTGTACTGAGATGATTAATTCCACTATAATTCGTTCATTTACATCGCCGTTTTATGAAATAATTGTAAAATCAGAATGCGTATAAATGAACGTGCTAGCGTTTTCAGAAAGAATGTAATGGCGAAGCAATTTAGCCATCGTTATAAGCCATCAGGGACGCCCAGATAATGGGAAGTAACTCTGCTTTTCCTTTGCAAGAATACACGCTCAAAATCTGCAGAGGTGCTCACAGACTGGACACCACGGGATGCCACTGTGTCAGTAGCTCCAAACGAAGTGCCGTCTTTTGTGAAGCGCAAGGGACAGATTTTCCCTTCAGGAATATTTTTGATATAATGCAACATAACATTGTTAGCGACGTTTTCAATTACGTTTCTTATGTTTGCCGCGGATAACGTCATGCATTATAATAATATAATAATAATAATAATAATAATAATAATAATAATAATAATAATATAATAATAATAATAATAATAATAATAAATAATAATAATAATAATAATAACGGTATTTATAATGCGCTTATCTTATAATAATTATAACTCTAAGCGCGCACTCACAACTCGCGCACGCATGCACATGCTTTAGACAACGACTCACGTACCACAAATAGTGAAATACATTACGACAGTCTGCTTAGGGTGGGGAGTGTGGTGGTATAGTGTAGAACTGTTGAAAGAGGTGAGTTCTGAGGGCGGACTGGAAGGAGGAGAGAGAGAGTGTTTCTGACGTAGAGAGAGTGTTCCAGGTGGATGGACCGTATACTGAGAAGGAGCGGGGGCCGAAAGTGCTGAGTTTGGTGCGGGGGATGTGGAGGCGGAGAGGGTCGGAGGCGGAGCGGAGGGAGCGGGGAGGAGTGTAGGGGTGAAGTAAGTTTGAGAGATAGGCGGGAGCGCAGTTGTTCAGGGATTTGTAGCAGAGAGACAGAATCTTGTATTAGATGCGTTGGGGGATGGGAAGCCAGTGAAGGAGCTTGAGGAGGGGAGTGATGTGGTCGGATTTTTTCTTTCCGAGGACGAGGCGGGCAGCATTGTTTTGGACGCGCTGGAAAGTGAAAGTGGTGGAGTGAGGGAGGCCAGAAAGGAGAGAGTTGCAGTAGTCGATGCGAGATAGGATGAGAGAGACAGAAGTTTGGTGGCAGCTTCGGTAGTGAGGTATTTTCTGATCTGACTGATGCGGCGGAGGTGGAAGTAACATGCCTGGGCCGTGGCGGAGACGAAGCTGGTCATGGAAAGAAATGAATCGAGGATAACGCCGAGGTTTTTGGCCGAGTCAGAGAGGGAGATGGGAGTGCTGTCGAGTTGAAGGTGGAGGGAGGGAGGGTGCTGGGAAAGTTTCTGGCGAGTGCCTATCAGCCTGGCTTCCGTTTTGTCGTCATTCAGTTTAAGCTTGTTTGCTGTCATCCAGTTTTTCACGTCTTCGTAGCAGTCAGCCGTGCGAGTCAGTAGTGACTGAGTGTTGTCGAGTTTGTCTTTGTCTAGTAGTTGTGAGTCGTCAGCGTAGAGGTGGTGGTGTATGTGGTGAGACTGGATGATGTTGGACAGGGGAGAGGTGTAGAGTGTGGAAAAAACCGGGCCCAGGACGGACCCCTGTGGAACTCCGCAGGAGAGCGTGACTGGGTTGGAGGAGACGCCGTCGATGGTGACGGACTGCTGTCTGTCGGAGAGGTAGGAGAGAAACCAGGAGTGAGCAGAGTCAGTGATGCCAAAGAAGAGGTGAAGGCGGTGGAGGAGGATAGAGTGGTCTATAGTGTCGAAGGCGGCAGAGAGGTCGAGTAGCGTAAGAAGGGAGATGTTGCCCGAGTCGGTGGAGAGAATCAGGTCGTTTAAGATATGTAGAAGGGCTGTTTCAGTGCTGTGATGTTTGCGATAGGCAGACTGGAAGGGACTGAGGAGGTTGTTGTCGGCAAGGTGGAGGTTGAGCTGGTTGAGAACGACCTTCTCAAGAAGTTTGGACAGGAAAGAGAGATTAGAGACTGGGCGATAGTTTTTGAGTTCGTTTGGGTCGAGGTTGTTGCATTTTTACGTTATAAAAGTCAGTGTGGACTTCCTTTCCATTACTTTGGCGTCCCTGATGGCTAAGGGTGGCTAAATTTGCTACCTATTACATTATTTATGAATAAGCTAGAACGTTCGTGTATCCATAACTTGATTTTATAATTATTTCATGAAACGGCGAATTTAAATAACGAATTATAGTGAAATAAGTCATCCCAGTACAGCTTCAAGATATATAATAGTAATATTGTGAGCCTGCCCACAAAACTAGGAATGGGACAGTCATGTATAACAGGCTAGCTAAAAACGAAGAGCTTGGCTGATGGGTGCAGAAAGCATTGCCAGAACGATGACACAGTTTTAAGCAAGCAAGAAAAGAGAGATTATCTTGTCCAAACATCAAAATACGACTGCATGCTTACATACTTTAAAAGATAATAACATATGTTAGGAGAGCTTGGGCACGGAAGGCGTTGTGTCTAGTGAAGGGCTGGGACCCTAGGGAACGTAAAGAGCTTGGGCACGGAAGGCGTTGTGTCTAGTGAAGGGCTGGGACCCTAGGGAACGTAAAGAAGTCATTCCTAAGACGTTTTCATGGATTTGAAATCACAGTGCATGTGGGTGCATCGACGTTAAATGTTATGATTTTGACACATCACATACACAAAACTATAGCGCCCGCACGCACGCACGCACGAACGCACGCACGCACACACACACACACACACACACACACACACACACACATACGGCAAGAAGAAAGTGTATGTGTGTGAGGGGTGTGGGGTCGGGGTGGGGTGGTGGTGGGGAGGGGCGGGCGTTTGAAAGCTGATGCTTAATGTAATACTCAAATCAGTTCTGTGAAAAGTTGGACAGTATTTTTGTGTTCATAAAGGTCAGAAAAGTGGTGTGTGTGTGTGTGTGTGTGTGTGTGTGTGTGTGTGTGTGTGTGTGTGTGTGTATGTGTTTGCGTGCGTGTGTATGTGTGTGTGCGTGTGTGCGCGGGAGTACTTGCGTGTCAGTGTGTGTGGCGCGTGCGTGCGTGTTTGTCTGAGAATGCGTATGTGCATGTGCGTGCGTGTTTGCGTGTCAGTGTGTACATGTATGTATGTGTGTGTGTGTATGTGTGCAAGTGTATGTGTGCCTTATGCATGTATGCATATGTGTGTGTGCGTGTTTGTGTGTGTGTGTGTGTGTGTGTGTGTACGTTGGGAGCAGGGGGAAGGGGGCAGGAGGCGGAGTGAAAACTGAGATGTCATAATCAGTTCCATTGTGCCGTGCTAAATGCAGCAGGAGATGTCTTAATCAGTTCCATTGTGCCGTGCTAAATGCAGCAGGAGATGTCATAATCAGTTCCATTGTGCCGTGCTAAATGCAGCACGAGATGTCATAATCAGTTCCATTGTGCCGTGCTAAATGCAGCAGGCGCCGGAAAAAAAAACACTTGTGTGATCTATGTCAAGTTGTGTTGCCCAGAATTGTTTACGCCGTCTGTTCCTCAGAAACTATACTAATGGTCAAAACTTAAGGGCCACTTTTATCGCAGACGCACCGACGACACCACACAAATAATGTAACAGTATTTGGAGTCAGCACTTCGCTAATTTATTCAGTAACAAAAAGTTTTGAGTAAATCAAGCAATTGTAACAACAGCAGTACGTTAGAATGTTCACCCACCCCTCATTTGAAAGTCACACAAGACTGGTCCAGTCAGTAGCGAGTGTACCCACCGTTTGCAGCCAAGCATTCAATGCAGCGTTGACGCATGGAGTTTACCAGGGTTCGGAGAACATGTTGTGGAATCGCTTCCCACTCTTGTTGCAGGAACTGAGAAAAGCTGGGGGACGACTTGTGGTGGTGGGGGTGGGGGGGGGGGGGGTGGTTGCTGACTACACGATGCCCCAGCACGTCCCAGAGGTGCTCGATGAGAGCCAGATCAGGTGAACGAGCTGGCCACTCTATTCTTGTGATGCCCCGTTGCTCATCATCCAATACACGGGTGCGATGAGGTCGAGCGTTATCGTCCTGCAGAACAGTAGTGTCGCCTATAGCTTGGAGAGCTGGCTGGATGAGGGGGGGGGGGGGGTGGGGGTGTGTACAATCTCGTCCCAATGGCGCAGTCCAGTCACGGTGCCTCGGATGACGTGGAAGGGAGGAGGGGGGGGGGGTCCTGCCTTCCCTTCTGAAGCCTGCCCAGACCATGACTGAGCCTCCTCCGTAGAGATCCACCTCTTAAACGCATCCATCCGTGAATCGCTCGCCCTGGCGTCTCCAGACCCTCACCCTGCCGTCGTTGAAGGACACAGTGAACCGTGACTCATCAGTAAACAGAACCTGAGTCCACTGGAGTCTGTTCCACCTCACATGTTGACGACACCAGGCAACCCGGGCTCTGCGATGAGCTTGAGTGAGGGGTATTTTCACTGCTGCTCTGCATGAAGCCAGGCCAGATTCGCGTTCACGTCGGCAGACTGTGCTTTACCTGACGTTAACGTTTGCAGCTTGCATCAGTGGACGTCGCAGAGTGGTTGACGTGACAGTTCGGTCGATCAGAGCCGCCACACAGAGGTATATGTCCTCCCTTCTGCTGGTGCAGCGCGGGCGTCCTGAGCAGGGTCGTCGTTCTACCCTTCCAGTTTCTTGGAATCGTGCCAGCAGCCTCTGGATCACTAAATGGGACACCCCAAGACGTCTCCCAACTTCTCGTCCGGAAATTCTATCCTGCAGCCATGCTAGTGCCCGGCCTTGATCTACTGGTGTTACGTGGTGGAGTCGTAGTCGTAGTATGATAAACACACCAGACGCGCGCACGTAAGGTTCTTTTAAATAAACTTCATTCAGCTGCAACCCGTCACACGTGGCTTAAGGATGTAGGCTACACTGGAGTAACAGTTCCAACAATATTTTAATTCAGCGATGTGATCTCCACACAACGCATTCCCAAATGCACCAACACTGATACAATGTCTCTTCTGCAAATATCAACACTGGCGACACAAAGTTTCTCATACAACGTACACCACCGTTACGCTGCGTCTCTCACAATGTACACCCTATACGGGCCAAGTACCTACGATAAACTGTGTGTCACTACAACTGACAATGCATGACAATGTACACACGTGCTTCCTAGCACCATCTTTTATAGTAAAACAACTTTCCTGAATAATCCAAACGAATTCACACAACGCAAACAATCAGAACGGAACACGCAACTGAAACTCATGAATATTAATAATAAAAAAAAAAGAACTTTCTAGAATAACTACAATAGTCTACAAAAATTCGACTGCTAATTTCAGGCCCCAAATCCTAGTGTGTAATGACGTCACACAAAAGTATGGCAGACCGTTTGCGACCTTTAATAATACACTGACTGGCTGCTAAATTCACGCGCACAAACAAATAAATATGACTAAAAATAGAGCGTCTCTACTAAAATGTTTTTAAGTTTACATTTTGATGTCACATGTACGAGGTCACTAGACAGCGCGACCTTGCTCGAATGTTCTGGTTTTATTCTCAGCGAATCTACGCATAACAAAAATCGACCGCTCTTCTCCGTGCGACTTTGCTAGAAGCTTCCGGACTAAACTTAGCGTATCATAACAAAGCCAATTCCGCTATCTGCACGAACGATAGAAAATCTTACTGAAAAGGTAGGTGATACGTAACCATGAAAGCTCAAACAAATATCGGATCGTTTCCTACGATTTACACATGCATGCTCTCACAAAACAACACAACCACAATCGTAACATTACCCCCCTTTTTAGAATGAAATTTCACAAAAATTTCTTCTCAAATCTAAAAAAACAACAACAACAAAAAACGGTTGTGGCTGTGTTAACCTACACAGAACCCTAAAACAAATACAATATCACATCAAAATCAAATCAAAATAATCGTCTCACAATTCCCTTAAACTGTCCTGAGCGAAGACATGTCCCTTTAAACAGTCATGGACACCTAAATGTTTCTTTAAACTGTTCTGGACACAGAAATGTTCATTTAAACTGCTCTCCTTAGGTAATCCGCTCCAAAGTTCTGCGAACCCTTGGTTAAACTAAAAATTAATGTGAAAGTTCACTTCTGGAGCATCTCCAAATCATGGGGTACAGTTCACACAGTTCAAGGGCTACTGGTCCTGGGTCAAACGCGGTCGGTTTATGGAAGGTATGATAGTCCATACACACCAAATTAGATCTCTCTGGTCTCATCATGACGAGCACTGGCGATCTGGAATCTCTGACGACTCCCAAGTCCGGCGTCTCTCCAACATTCTTCCTCAGTCCCTATCTTGTGTTTCGAAGCAGACGACAAGGCTCGTCGTGAACCGGCTTGTTGGATGTCAGATTAACCTCGTGCTGGACGGTGTCTGTTGTTCCTTGGTCAGGTGTAAACCGATGCTCGAATTCTTGAGTCAGGACGCGCAGTTCGTCTCGTTGAGTCTGGGTCAGATTCTGACCGAACTGGATGTCTTCTACATCCTCCTTGTGGCGGAGTTCATTAAGGTCAAACAGGTTCTCGTCGTCTAGTCTTTCGTCATCAGCAAGACGCACCGATTCCGCCAATTGTGGTTTGTCTTGACGACCTCTCTGTTGCTCCCTATTCACCACAGCTGCTTCCGTGTTGTCCGCCACTCTTAGAGGGATGGTCTGGTGACTCTTCTTTGCTTGACTTCTTGTGGTAACAGCACATGTTTCAGGTTTCCACTCTGGATCTGGATCGTCTGCGTTTCTGGGACCATCAATGTTTCCGATGATGAGATCGTAGACTGGGGTCTTTACGCATAGCACCTTTACCTCTCCTCTCATGTACGGGTTGTCGACGCTAACATTGGCAAGGGGGATAATCCTCACAGTTCCGTCGGCCAAAATGAGGGTGGTCCACTCCTGTAGCTTCTGGTCTTCAGTTACTAGGTCCTCTCTCACGATGATGCCACTACATCCGGTGTCTCTCAGCACTCTCACTGGTGTGTTTCCGACGAATCCTGACACCACCGGCATGTTCGGCACTTCATTCTCTGGCAGCCGCGATGTTTGAGACTGGTAAAAATGTAGCCCCATCTCCTACTGGGATACGTCCATTCTTTCTGAAAGATTCAATCAGCTCTGGTGTCGCCTGCCTTTCTCTATATTCAAAGTCACTGGATGACGTCACATCATTGGCTAATACAGCGGCGGCTCTGTGTTGAGACGTGGTACTGCTTCTGCCTGCTATCCCGCGATCTTGGTTGGATCTTCTGATGTTGTCGCCTCGGGGAACATCTTTAGAAGGACACCGTATCGCCTTGTGGCCTTTCTTTCCACAGAGAAAACATGTCAGGTTCTCCACCGGCTTGTATTTCGGGTTGTCTCTGACATTGTGGATTTCCTCTGCTGGTGCAGACACACGCTGCGGCTTACTGGGCCCGAACTTCATGTTGTGGGCGTCAAGGTATCTTTGAGCGAAGTTGGCCAGGGCCTTTAGGGACTGGTCTTTTTGCTCCCTGAGGTGGGCGGCCAGGTCCTTAAAACATGCGTTGAGGACTTGTTCTTTGATGATGAGGTCACACAGGTCTTGATAATCTTTGTTTAAACCAGCCAGCTCTATCCATTTCTCCTTCTTCAGGCTTGCAGTTCCGAAATCGTCGCCAGTAACCCTCTTCAGTGAAGTCGTAATGTCTCAGTAGGGCGGCTTTCAACTGCGTATAATCTTCGGCTTCTTCTCTTGGCAAGCGGGTGTAAAATTCAAGTGCTTTGCCAGTTAGAAGAGCGCTCAGTTTGATAGCCCAAGTCTCTTGTCTCCAGTTGTTGCTGCTTGCGAAGCGCTCGAATCGCTCCAGATAAGCGTCCATCTTATCTGAATTTTCAACGAAAGGTGGAAGTTTTGGCGCACGGGCTGTTTGCTCTCTGCTGGCTAAGGCTGTTGCTTCAGTAGCCTTCTGCCTCTGTGCCTCTATCTCCATTTGCTTTAAATGAATTTCATGTTGTCGCTGCCTCTCCGCCTCTTCTCGCTGTTTCTCTGCCTCTTCTCGCTGTTTCTCTGCCTCTTCTCGCTGTTTCTCTGCCTCTTCTCGCTGTTTCTCTGCCTCTTCTCTCTCCTCCTCGTTGTTTCTCTGCCTCTCCTCGCTGTTTCTCTGCTTCTTCTGCTTGGATTTCGAGTTTCCTGGTTTCACGTTCTTTACCTCTTTTTTCTCTTTCCAATCTCTCCTTTTCTTCTCTCTCTCGTCTCTTTTCTTCTTTCTCCACTCTCTCCAGTCTCTCCTTTTCTTCTCTCTCTCGTCTCTTTTCTTCTTTCTCCTCTCTCTCCAGTCTCTCCTTTTCTTCTCTCTCTCTCGTTTCTTTTCTTCTTTCTCCTCTCTCTCCTTTACGAACTCGAGGAGTTGAGCTCCTTCGAGTCCACATTCCTTTCCAATTTTCAGGAATGTCTCCATTTCCGATGTCGCCATCTCTGCGTTTCACTGCTGGCTGTTTTCTCCGACTACCCTTTCCACTGAGCCAACTGAAGAAGTCCCGTCAGAGGTGCCAATATGTTACGTGGTGGAGTCGTAGTCGTAGTATGATAAACACACCAGATCCGTGCACGTAAGGTTCTTTTAAATAAACTTCATTCAGCTGCAACCCGTCAAACGTGGCTTAAGGATGTAGGCTACACTGGAGTAACAGTTCCAACAATATTTTAATTCAGCGATGCGATCTCCACACAATGCATTCCCAAATGCACCAACACTGATACTGACAATGTCTCTTCTGCAAATATCAACACTGGTGACACAAAGTTTCTCACACAACGTACACCACCGTTACGCTGCGTCTCTCACAATGTACACCCTATACGGGCCAAGTACCTACGATAAACTGTGTGTCCCTACAACTGACAATGCATGACAATGTACACACGTGCTTCCTAGCACCATCTTTTATAGTAAAACAACTTTCCTGAATAATCCAAACGAATTCACACAACGCAACCAATCAGAACAGAACACGTAACTGAAACTCATGAATATTAATTTAAAAAAAAAAAACTTTCTAGAATAACTACAATAGTCTACAAAAAATTCGACTGCTAATTTCAGCCACAAATCCTAGTGTGTAATGACGTCACACAAAAGTATGGCAGACCGTTCACGACCCTTAATAATACACTGACTGGCTGCTAAATTCACGCGCACAAACAAATAAATATGACTAAGAATAGATCGTCTCTACTAAAATGTTGTTTACATTTTGATGTCACATGTACGAGGTCACTAGACAGCGCGACCTTGCTCGAATGTTCTGGTTTTATTCTCAGCGAATCTACGCATAACAAAAATCGACCGCTCTTCTCCTTGCGACTTTGCTAGAAGCTTCCGGACTAAACTTAGCGTATCATAACAAAGCCAATTCCGCTATCTGCGCGAACGATAGAAAATCTTACTGAAAAGGTACGTGATACGTAACAATGAAAGCTCAAATAAATATCGGACCGTTTCCTACGATTTACATACGCATGCTCTCACAGAACAACACAACCACAATCGTAACAACTGGCGTTAGGCTTAGTCGTGGTGGCATGGTTAGGAAAGTGACAATTATGCCCCTACTGTACCGGTATTTGTAGCGAAACAAAAGTGCTCAGTGTTCACGACTGACCCCTTTAGCACGTGCATCACGACTTTACCGAGTTTTCACACCTGCCTGCCTTTGGTACGCTTGCCAATATCGCACAGCTTTTTACAAAAACTGACGATGTTTCACGTGCATTTGACACGTTCGTGGAAATTGATAAATTGTTGTCTATTGTTCCATGTACGGTGGACTGTCTAAGGTCAACTTTTAACCCATCTGGATCGAAAGAACATTGTATTTTATTAGGGTACTTGCGACGATAAACAATGACACAAAAAGTGGGATGGCCCTTAAGTTTTGACCATTAGTATAGGATGCTAGAGCCTGTAAAACCACAGCGCGCCGATTCTGCAGTCTGAGTTTGAGGCTGGCTTCACTAGTGTCGGGTGGAAGCTGACAGCAGCTGTATATTTATCAACGAAAGCGTGAACTTAGCTGGAACCGCCAAAGAGCGTCACTTGTACAAGTGGGGCAAAATGGAGGTCAAGGCTGTTTTTCTCTTCCTCGTTCTTGTCATTCCAGGTGAGTGTTGAGGCACGGCATTACAGTTTAGGCTGGTAGCTTAACCCTTTCGCTGTCGGTAGCTCTTTTTGTCGCCATGATTCCTCCAGGACAAAAAGACGCACTGACAGCCAAAGGGTTAATGAAATATGCACCACGGCAAGCTTTGGTTACTGAAGTTGATCGATACAACGGGTTCTCAATGTTTATCTTGCCTCAACAAAGACTTTCCATCCTTCCTTTCACAATCCATGTCAGTGCGCACGCGCACGCAACGGAGGTCGTCCACTTTCCTTTATGCGCATGGGTGGAACTCTCCTACGTACAGGGAGAGCTGAAGAGCGGAGACGTCTTTCGTTTGATGACATTCACACTTCATCAGTTAGCCCGTGTGTCCAGCATTACTGTAAAATATAGTCAGCACATTTCTACAGGAGATGACATTCACACTTCATCAGTTAGCCCGTGTGTCCAGCATCACTGTAAAATATAGTCAGGACATTTATACAGGAGATGACATTCACACTTCATCAGTTACCCGTGTGTCCAGCATCACTGTAAAATATAGTCAGGACATTTATACAGGAGATGACATTCACACTTCATCAGTTAGCCCGTGTGTCCAGCATCACTGTAAAATATAGTCAGGACATTTATACAGGAGATGACATTCACACTTCATCAGTTAGCCCGTGTGTCCAGCATCACTGTAAAATATAGTCAGGACATTTATACAGGAGATGACATTCACACTTCATCAGTTAGCCCGTGTGTCCAGCATTACTGTAAAATATAGTCAGGACATTTATACAGGAGATGACATTCACACTTCATCAGTTAGCCCGTGTGTCCAGCATCACTGTAAAATATAGTCAGGACATTTATACAGGAGATGACATTCACACTTCATCAGTTACTCGTGTGTCCAGCATCACTGTAAAATATAGTCAGGACATTTATACAGGAGATGACATTCACACTTCATCAGTTAGCCCGTGTGTCCAGCATCACTGTAAAATATAGTCAGGACATTTATACAGGAGATGACATTCACACTTCATCAGTTAGCCCGTGTGTCCAGCATCACTGTAAAATATAGTCAGGACATTTACACAGGAGATGACATTCACACTTCATCAGTTAGCCCGTGTGTCCAGCATTACTGTAAAATATAGTCAGGACACTTATACAGGAAATGACATTCACACTTCATCAGTTAGCCCGTGTGTCCAGCATCACTGTAAAATATAGTCAGGACATTTATACAGGAGATGACATTCACACTTCATCAGTTAGCCCGTGTGTCCAGCATCACTGTAAAATATAGTCAGGACATTTATACAGGAGATGACATTCACACTGCATCAGTTAGCCCGTGTGTCCAGCATTACTGTAAAATATAGTCAGGACATTTCTACAGGAGATGACATTCACACTGCATCAGTTAGCCCGTGTGTCCAGCATCACTGTAAAACATAGTCAGCACATTCCTACAGGAGATGACATTCACACTTCATCAGTTAGCCCGTGTATCCAGCATCACTGTAAAATATAGTCAGGACATTTATACAGGAGATGACATTCACACTTCATCAGTTAGCCCGTGTGTCCAGCATTACTGTAAAATATAGTCAGGACATTTATACAGGAGATGACATTCACACTTCATCAGTTAGCCCGTGTGTCCAGCATCACTGTAAAATATAGTCAGGACATTTATACAGGAGATGACATTCACACTTCATCAGTTAGCCCGTGTGTCCAGCATTACTGTAAAATATAGTCAGGACATTTCTACAGGAGATGACATTCACACTGCATCAGTTAGCCCGTGTGTCCAGCATCACTGTAAAACATAGTCAGCACATTCCTACAGGAGATGACATTCACACTTCATCAGTTAGCCCGTGTATCCAGCATCACTGTAAAATATAGTCAGGACATTTATACAGGAGATGACATTCACACTTCATCAGTTAGCCCGTGTGTCCAGCATTACTGTAAAATATAGTCAGGACATTTATACAGGAGATGACATTCACACTTCATCAGTTAGCCCGTGTGTCCAGCATCACTGTAAAATATAGTCAGGACATTTATACAGGAGATGACATTCACACTTCATCAGTTAGCCCGTGTGTCCAGCATCACTGTAAAATATAGTCAGGACATTTATACAGGAGATGACATTCACACTTCATCAGTTAGCCCGTGTGTCCAGCATCACTGTAAAATATAGTCAGGACATTTATACAGGAGATGACATTCACACTTCATCAGTTAGCCCGTGTGTCCAGCATCACTGTAAAATATAGTCAGGACATTTATACAGGAGATGACATTCACACTTCATCAGTTAGCCCGTGTGTCCAGCATCACTGTAAAATATAGTCAGGACATTTATACAGGAGATGACATTCACACTTCATCAGTTAGCCCGTGTGTCCAGCATCACTGTAAAATATAGTCAGGACATTTATACAGGAGATGACATTCACACTTCATTAGTTAGCCCGTGTGTCCAGCATCACTGTAAAATAGAGTCAGGACATTTATACAGGAGATGACATTCACACTTCATCAGTTAGCCCGTGTGTCCAGCATCACTGTAAAATAGAGTCAGGACATTTATACAGGACATGACATTCACACTTCATCAGTTAGCCCGTGTGTCCAGCATCACTGTAAAATTAGTCAGGACATTTATACAGGAGATGACATTCACACTTCATCAGTTAGCCCGTGTGTCCAGCATCACTGTAAAATATAGTCAGCACATTTCTACAGGAGATGACATTCACACTTCATCAGTTAGCCCGTGTGTCCAGCATCACTGTAAAATATAGTCAGCACATTTCTACAGGAGATGACATTCACACTTCATCAGTTAGCCCGTGTGTATCACTGTAAAATATAGTCAGCACATTTCTACAGGAGAACTATTAACCCGTTATCCCCTGGAGCAGGTCGCTTTAACATGTAGCGCACAGTAAAACTCCTGCACTGAACAGGCAGTAAAATGTGCCAATGAAACCCGTTTAAAATGATGTCTTGCCTTTACAGGGGCGGATCGTGGGGGGAGGCGTGGGGTTAGGGGTTTATGGCGGGGTGGGTGGGTGGGGGGGGGGGTGAGTGGGGGTGGGGTGGAGGGTGAGTTGGAAGCCCCCACCCCTACTTAAAGTAGCATTAAGCATAAATCTGAAGACACATTTCAGTCTTTGGTCAAATACCTTGGTGTCAAGCTCGATAAGACTTTGAGTATGCAGGATCACGTCGGGGAAATATGTCGTGGTGCTTCATACTCTCCAAGACGCATCGCCCCTCTGTCCGACACAGTCTTTCTGAATCTGCCACTGCTAAGTTAGTGAATGCTTTAGTCACGAGCCGTCTTGACTACTGCAATTCTCTGCTTTTTGGTCTTCCATCTGAGCAGATTAACTGCCTTCAGCGAGTTCAAAATAATGACTCAAGGCTTGTAAAGCGCAGGCGAAAACGAGACCACGTAACTCCTATACTGAAAGATCTTCACTGGCTTCCAATCCAATCCCGCATAAAGTATAATATAGCGACCCTTGCATACCGCCACTTTTGATGTGTTACGTGTTGGGTCGTGGTCGTAGTATGATATCACAACAGACGCACGCACGTAAGGTTCTTTTAAAGAAACTTCACTCAGCTGCAACCCGTCACTGACACGTGGCTTAAGGATGTAGACCACACTGGAGTAACAGTTCCAACAATATTTTATTGCAGCGATGCGATCTCCAAACAACGCATTTACAAATGCACCAACACTGATACAATGTCTCCTCTACAATGTATCCACGCTTTTGACACACTGTGGCTATCATACAATGTAAACACTATACACTGCCTAACTCCATCACTGATAATGTACACACGCGCTTCCCAGCACAATCTTTTATAGTATAATAGCTTTCCAGAATAATCTAGCAAATTCATACAACACTACCAATCAGAACAGAACACGTAACCGAAACTCATAAATATTGATGAAAAAGAACTTTCTAGAATACTACTACAATAGTCTACAACTGATTCGACTGCTAATTTCAACCCCATTTTTTGGAAATCCCGGTGTGTAATGACGTTACACAAGAGTACTACACAGTTCACGATCTTGCCCGAATTCTCCGGAAGTTTCACGACTTTTCCGTAATACAAACGGCTGCTAACTTCACGCGCACAGAAAACAGCGGAGATTATTCGAGCGGTTTCTAGACTCTTCGGGATTCAACTCCACATATCAAAAGACAATCAATTCCGCTCTCTGTGCGAACGATAGTGAATCTTACTAAAAATGTACGTAATTCGTAATCATGATAGCTCAAATAAATATCGGATCGTTTCCTACGATTAATGCATGCATGCTCTCACAGAACAACACAACCACAATCGTAACATGATGGCAGTCTTCCGTCATACCTTTCCTCCAAACTAAATACTTACCAGCCATCTCGCTCACTGCGTTCATCGGGACAGAAACTTCTCAAAGTTCAATCTTAAATCTGCCTGTGAACGCTTTTTCAGGTATACTGCTCCATTAATTTGGAATTCCTTACCGACTGAGCTCAGAAATGTCTCCACCCTTTTGCAGTTCAAAGCAAAGTTAAAAACTTATTTTTTCTCGCAGACTTTCGTGTAATTTCTACGGTATTTCTGTACACACACCATGCAGACTGTGTGTGTGTGTGTGTGTGTGTGCGTGCGTGCGTGCGTGCGTGCGTGCGTGCGTGCGTGTGTGTGTGTGTGTGTGTGTGTGTGTGTGTGTGTGTGTGTTTCTCCTGTGCATGCCATGTCCACACACCTAATGAATAACAGCAGTTTGGACACGCAGCAAAAGCACACTCGTAATCGCACTTAATTATTGTACGCAACAGTGGGCGTGTCAACGTTTGTTTTTTTTTTTTTTTTTTTTTTTTTTTTTTTTTTTTTTTTTTTTAGCTGTTTCTCGTATTAGCGTTGTATTTATGGAACAGAGTGGAGTCATTGTCAGACTACTTGATATGAAGACGACGTGTGCTGAACTGGATTGCCCTGTGTCTAAACCAACCATAGCTACACCTGATGCAGCGTTTCGTAATCATCTGTTGAAATAGGGTGTCTTTGAACAGTTACGGCGTAGTGGGCCTTTAATACATTTACGCAGGAAAAGTGCAGTCAGGTCCTCTGAAAAAAATGCTGTTACGTCGGACTTTTGTCGACTTTTGTCGGACATAGCAACGTTCAACGGGCTCGACTGCACTTTTGTCACAGGCGAACTTGTTATCAGTTAAGTTAACTTATAAATGTTCTTACAATTGTTTACAAGAATGCTGCGCGAAAAGCAAAGTAAACGTGTTATAAGTGAAGTTTACTTACAAATGTTTTTGGTCCATTACCTGAATATCTTACAAGAATGCTGCGCTAATATGTTATGTTAACTTTCTATCTGTGAAGTTTACTTACACGTTTTTGATCTATCTTGCAACATCTGACAATAATGTTGCACTAAAGGGTTAAGTGGACTTGGGCGCAAAGGCAATAACGACCCTTCTGTTAAAACTGCCTGCTCGCTTGGCGACTTGTGAAAGGTGGGAAGGAAAGTCTGAGTTAAAGCGGTCTGCTCCAGGCTGGGCTTGCTACCCATACAGCGGGTTCTCAATGTTGCCTAACACAGCTAAGCCTTTTCTATCCGGTGTCTTTTCACAAGCATGTGAGTAGTCACGAGTAGCTACTAACAGAGGTGTCCTCACTGTCCACTGGCTCATCGAGAACTCGCCCACGTAGCTTAGGAGAAGCACATCCGAAAAGTCTTTCATTTAACCATATTCAATATTGTAGAAAAACGAAATCTACATTAGTTCTTTTGTGCGGCTGTATTGTAAGATACACCAAGAACACAGGAGATATTACCAACTAGTAACCCTTTATTGCGTGCAGGTCACATTAAGGCTAAAAATGGCAAATTATAGCACTCAAAATATTGCCAGAAAAAAGAAAACTTTATCTCTTCATCTGTTTTGCTGGCATATCAACTATACCCAGCGAACCTCGACACGACCGCGGCCTGGTTGACATCATGTGTCTGTGTCTTTAGCCTTCTTTGTGTACAAACGTGAGATACAAACTGTTCAGTGTACACCCGTTAACCTGTTTGTGGCTGAATCAGTCTGTGTTTGTCGTCTCAGCCTCTGTCGCCTTCCAGTGGATGTCCTCCCATATCCCAGACGGAAGTTCCTTCCGCGCATGCGTGGGGGAGCGTGCCATTTTCCCATGGAGCTTCTTTCTTTCTCCTGGGGAACACGTGATCAGTGTGGAGTGGTACAGGACTACAGGTAATGGTGTGTGTGTGTGTGTGTGTGTGCGTGTGTGTGTGTGTGTGTCAGTGTGTGTGTGTGTGTGTGTGTGTGTGTGTGTGTGTGTGTGTGTGTGTGTGTGTGTGTGAACACGTTCTCAACACAAATTTTGCAACATTCCTACAATTCAGCAGCCGTAAGCGTTGTCGTTGTTGCTGTACTGATATGATGCACTGTCGTCTGCCCCACAGGTAAAGGCCAGGTTCTTGTGGCAGCTCTGGTGGCAGGCCATTTTCTCCCCACTGCAGGCCAGAACGTGACGTTTGTGCCCGGCGCAGGACTACAAGTGGGTCACGTGAGTCTGGCGGAGTTCGGTACGTACAGTGTGAGGGTGAACTACAACAACAATGGATCGCTCCTCTCCAGTCAGCAGACGGCTTTTCTCACAATGGAGGGTGAGCGCACGACAGTAGTCCACCTGTTTTGTTCTGACCAGACGTTCAGACATCTTTAGATTCAGTGACCTTTACCTATCGGTGTTACGATTGTGGTTGTGTTGTTTTGTGAGAGCGCACATGCATAAATCGTAGGAAACGATCCGATATTTATTTGAGCTATCATGATTACTAATCACGTACCTTTTTAGTAAGATTTCATATCGTTCGCGCAGAGAGCGGAATTGGCTTTGTTATGATATGCTAAGATTAGTCCGGAAGTTTCTAGCAAAGTGGCACGGAGAAGAGCGGTAATTTTTTGTGATGCGTATATTTGCTGAGAATAGACAAGAACGTTCGAGCAAATTCGCGCTTTGTCTAGTGACCTCGTATGTGTGACATCAAAGTGTCGGCAACATTTTGCAACACAGTATTAAAGCCGCTCAATACTCAAAGTTGTTTTCTGTACGCGTGAAGTTAGCAGCAGGTCAGTATGTATTATGAAAGATCGTGAAATTTCCAGAAAGTGTGGGCAAGGTCATGAACTGTCTGCCATACTTTTGTGAGACGTCATAACGCGCCGGGATTTCCCAAAATAGGGGCTGGAAATAGCAGCCAGATTCTTGTAGACCATTCTGGTGCATTCTTTTTCATTAATATTTATGAGTTTCGGTTACGTATTCTATTTTGATTGGTTGTGTTGTATGAATTTGCTCGATTATTCTGGAAAGGATACCACTATAAAAGATGGTGTTAGGAAGCACGTGTGTACATTGTTCAGTTGTAGAATTGCGATGTAACAGCGTCGGTACATTGTTTAGTTGTATAATTGCAGTGTATCGTAAGCACATTGACATTGAGAGAGCTACGCAAGGTATCGTACTTCATTGTCAGTGACGGAGTTATGTAGTGTATGGTGATGTACATTGTATGAGAGACGCATTGTGTCAAAGTGTAGACATTTTGCAGAGGAGACATTGTATCAGTGTTGGTGCATTTGGGAACTCATTGTGTGGAGATCGCATCGCTGAAATCAGTAAAATATTGTTGGAACTGTTTGTGATGAAGCTCTATGCTTATGCATAGTGCTCACACAGTAGGATTAGTACGGTACGGTTTTTGTTAACGAATAGGATTAGTACGGTACGGTTTTTGTTAACGGTTTGTTTGCCGAAAGTCCGTGTGGCTTTAGACGCACGTGAAATCTGTAAGACATGGTTAGTACGGGATTTGTAGTGAGTTTTGTTTAGTGAGTTCTAGGCGGAAGCTGTGTCTGTCAGAGCAGTGATATATTAGTGCGGGGCTAAACTGTCTGCTTGGACAGATGTGTTTGAGATACGTAGCCGCATTCAAAGACTCTGAAGCCTAGATTTCAGGTATGTTTCTAAATGTAGTATTGATAGTTGTTTAGTTAAAGACAGTATGCATGGTAAGATTAATGTGGTTGTATAGCGGTGTTACGGTTTGGTTTAGTTATAGTATGTTTAGAATTCGGTGAAGTAACCGGTGTTTGTGTATACAGTTGTTTACAGAGTTAGATGACAAGGAATATGAAGTGTGTATGTCTAAGCCGCTATGAAGATAGTACGTGGTTGGTTAAGCATAGTCTTTTCCAGGGTATAGAGTAATGTATAGCAAGAGTGTCAGTTAGGCTATAGTCTGTTTCAAGATAGTGACAGAGATATGGGGTGATACGAAAATAGTTTATGAAGCACGTGTGTGTGTGTGTGAATGAACGTGTGAGTTATTTGTATCAGCCAGGTTACGTGACGTTTCTCATTGATCCAATATGTTGTGTGTTTAGCAAGTGTTACGTTGGGACTTTTGTTGTCTATTTAGAGTTCTTGTAACAAGAGTGGAAAGACGGACGCCTAGACGTCGAGTCGCAGGTGGGACCTACGTGAGGTCATCCCTCCAGCTCTTCTGAGAGTGATTCCGACTGGGACCAAGACACCCAAGTCAAAGTGAGAACTGAGTACCGTACGAGAACAAGGACGTCCGTGCCCAAAGAGAGACAGGACGGCAATAAGCGTACGACGAAGGACTTTCACGCCTAGACATGAGAAGGACCAACGTAACCAGGCAACAACATCAAACAGGTTGGAGGCAATGTGAGACTAAGACCTAGCCTGGCAAAGATACTGTGATACGTGTGTGGTGTGATAGTAGAATATTGTATATAGTTGATAGTCATTTAAGTCATTCTGTTTCATTTATACTGTATAAAGGTTACTTTAGAAAGGGAGCCCGTGTGTTTGTTTTACCGCATGAATGCGCCCGTCTGAGTCAGTGGCGGTGTATGCGTCTGTTGCGTGAGAGTCTGTGCGTACGACTGTGGGCAAGTCTGCGTGCGTTACAGTGGTGACCCTGTTTTAGCGGTTAGAAGTATTTACGGGCAATAGTGAGTAGCGATTTTAGAGTAGGATTTGTTGCTATGTGCATGTTGTTGTGTTAGATTCCCCTCTCCGATTCTAGGGGGTAAGATCCGTTATTTCTGTAGTTTCTGGATCTTACGAGGAGCTAGTTCTTGTTTCTTCCTTTTGTATAGGTAGTGTTCTTTTTCCTTGCTCTTCTTTCTATCGTTCTTATTTTTTCGTTCCATCTGGGCATCAAGTAGGTCACTATTTTCTGGTAGGTTGATTTTGTTGTAAGTTCTCATTTTAAGTTTTGCCGTTGATTTGGTTGTGGTATTTGTATTTACGTGCTCAAGTTTGGGAAGTTGTAAGTATGGAATCAGACCCGGTAGAGGCTTACATTAAACAGGGTGAAAGGTTAGGACTTAGGGACGAGAAGCTTTTTGATTACGTAGAGAAATGTAGGGATAGGGAGGATAGAGCGAGAGAAAGATTAGGTTATTTGGGTTTAACGCCGAGCAGGCGACTAAGGCCATCTCACGGCGGTCGAGAGAAAGAGAAGCTCAGAGAGAAAGGGAAGAAAGAGAAGCTCAGAGAGAAGAAAGAGAAGCTCAGAGAGAAAGGGAAGAGAGAGAAAGAGTAATTAAGAAAGAGGAACTAGAGGTTCAGAAAGCCTTAAAGGTGAAGGAGTTAGAAGTTCAGAGGGTGAAAGACGAGAAAGAGTTGGAGATTCGTAGACTTAGAGAGGAGAAAGAGTTGGAAATGCAGATACAGAGGGAGGAGAAAGAGCTAGAAATTCAGAGAGAGAGAAGAGAAAGACAGAATACTTAAGAAGGAGGAATTAGAGTTAAAGGAGAAGGAATTAGAAGCTCAGAGAGAGAGAGAGAAGAGAGAAAGAAAGAGTCTTAAAGGAGAAGGAATTAGAAGCTCAGAGAGAGAGAGAAGAGAAAGAAAGAGTCTTAAAGGAGAAAGAATTAGAAGCTCGGAGAGAGAGAGAAGAGAAAGAAAGAGTCTTTAAGGAGAAAGAGTTAGAAGTACAGAGAGAGAGAGAAAGAGAAGAGAGCATTTCAGAGAGAGAAAGACAAGAAGTCTCTAGCGTTTCAGAGAGAGAAGGACGAGAGGGAACATGCTTTAAGAGAGAAGGGACTAGAGTACCAGAGAGAGAAAGAGGAGAGGGATAGAAAGGAGAGAGATAGGGAGGTACAGCTTCAGTTAACTCGAGATGCGGGGTCTAGAGCAGCTCCAGATAGTGATTTGGTAAGCCGGGGCATGTGTAATGTTCCCAGACTGCCGATGTTTAAGGAGTCTGTTGACTCAATTGATGCTTTTTTGTTTCGATTCGAGGTTCACGCGCGAATGTTGAGTTGGCCACCTGCCAGCTGGCCCGTTTTGCTTTCATCGATGCTAGAAGGTCAGGCCTTGAGTCTTTACCATAGCTTGAACGTTTCGGGGAACATAGAGTACGCGACTTTGAAGGAGTGTCTCTTACAGCAGTTTCAGTGTAATGCGGAAGGTTTTAGAGAACGCTTGAGAGCTTGTCGGCCAGAGACAGGGGAATCGTTTGTGTCGTTTGGCAGACGATTGTCCCATTTGCTCGTACGTTGGGTCGAACTGTCAAAGATCGACCACACGTACGAAGCATTGTTCGATCTCATGTTGGCTGAACAGTTCTTTGGGAGCGTTTCCAAGGATCTAGCGGTATTCTTGAGGGAGCGTAGCCTCAAGCGTACAGATGAGTTAGTGCAGAACGCGGAGGCTTTTCGGATGGCGCATCCTACGAAAAACCTCGCGCGTAGGACCGAGACACCGCCAGTCGGGTTGGTCGCTGCTAACACGTCTGGGGGTTACCGGAGAGTCAATGGCTTACGTGGAGAGCATCTGGTTAACGGTAAAAGTGCTTTGCGTTTTCGACGCGGTATTAGAGGTAACGGCAGTGGCGTTCGCGATCCTTACAAACGAGCAGAGAAATTTGGGCGTGGGTACGGTCGAGGTCGTATGGCTAATTCGGACACTCGGTGTTTTGCGTGTCACGAGTACGGTCATTTCGCTCGTAGCTGTCCTAGCGGTCGTTCGGACGTTCAGCATTTCGCGTGTCAGGAGAACGGCCATCTGGCTCATCAATGTCCTAGCGATACTGGTATGATGTTGGAGGGGACGGAGCAGCCCACTCACATAGCCAGCTTTGCAGTCCCAGTCGGGGAGGAACCACAGGTGGGTGGAGTGCGTTTAGTTGGAGGTCGAGAGATAAAAAGATGGAGAATACAACAGATTTTCTGACGACGCCAATTTTTTCATTATTTTTTATCACAAATCGCTCGTCTAATAACAAACCCCGTTTTTCTAGGTTTCTCCTTATTTTTTTTTTCAGTAAAATAAAGGTTTCCAAAGTCAATGACATTCATGACTAAAGCAAAATTAACACCTGAGCTAATTAATCCATCGGTTATGCAAGTGTGTTCATTTTGCAATGCGTATTTTATTGATTACTTAGCCAATTACGGGTATTTCAGATAGACGATCGGGGGCGCCGTCACATACGCGCTCACTTACAGGGAGCTAACAGCACACACTTACACACACACACAGCAGCAATTTTCCCTTTGAACTGTACACGTCACGTCACTATGCGCGCGCACCGCTCAGTAGTAACGCCTGTCACTTAGGACAACAGGGCCAAACATTTAACCGGCCCGTCTTTCTACCTTGTGTGTGGAGCGAGACGGACGTGTTTTAAAACGTGGCAGAATTCTTAACCGGTGATAGCACTAAATCTTGTAAAAATATACTACTTTGAGATTGGTAATTTTCGCCCGTTTCTGACATTTTCTAGTGTAGATTTGCCCGAGTCAACGCTGACTAGCGAAGGTTACAAAAATACATAGTGACTTTATACAGGACACTGACGAATAGTTTGTCGGTAGTTTGCGTGTTTAATTTGTGATATATAGAAAGAAGAAAAGGCCTTGCAATAGCCAGCAGTGCGCTGAAAAGAAGTCTAGTGTAATTTGCCCTAGCGTGTTTTAGAAAATGAATTGGTCTGAGGAGGCTAGATTGATCTTTCAATCACACTTAGATTACCATAGAGAAATGACGACTCTTTTAGAGACGATATTAGCAAACCAACCAGCAAAACCATTGCCAAAAAAACCAATCGGTAATTTGACTGTACTCGAAGGAAGTATGAAAAAAGAAACGAGTGATCCAAAAGATATTCATTTGTATTTTTAAAAAAATCTTTCAGATGGATTGCCACCAGATGGTATAAGAGTAGCCGACTGTAATTTACCGGGACTTACATTGGCAACCTTAAAACCGCATTTAGTTAATGGCTACGCGATAATACAACAAACAGAAAGAAAAAATATGTCATCTTCTATCTACTATGGGGAGTGGCTAATCGTGGGTGCAGAAATCCATAAAAAACAAAAATTACAACATGAAACAAACTTGAACTGGTCAGATTGGCTAAAAATACACGTCGGAATTTCAAAGTCTTATGCCCATCAGTTGAGTGTTCTAGCCAGGCTGCTACAGGGGTACCACAAATTTCATTATCTTTCACTGTCTTTCCGAAAGGTGTACAGTTTGCGGAAGCAAATTGAACAAATGTTAAAAGTACAGGAAATAGCCGATTTTTGGAAAACACCTAACGCTGGTCCGTAACATTGTTTGCTTGTTTGTTTGTTTGTACAAAGGTTCTAGTGCGTCTTAACAATTCTGTTTGAATCACATCTGAGACATTTTATCACTTTCATTTTGTTAACTGACTAAGCCCGTGTGATCATCACCGAGCAGGCCGCACTAACAAGGAAAATGAAAACGTGTAACTATTAGTCCGTGAAAGTGATTAATCACCGAACAGGCCGCAAACAAGAAAAATGTAACTGTAAATCTGAGTAAAAAAAAAAAAAAAAATCACTGAGTATATCACAAACATAACAAATGAAAATATCTGACTGTAATTTCATATGTGATCTATTACCTAGCAGATCACAAACAAGACAAATGAAAATGTGTAACTGTAAGTCTTTAAGTGAGAAATCACAGAACATACTACAAAAAGGCTGTACGTCTGAGAGTGAGAAATCACAGAACATACTACAAAAAGGCTGTACGCCTGAGAGTGAGAAATCACAGAACATACTACAAAAAGGCTGTAAGTCTGAGAGTGAGAAAATCATCGAACAGGTCATAAAATGGATGGAGCGATATTTTGTCTGATGTGACAAACGCCATAATGACCAAGCTGCACGAGAAGCTAATGATTGTATGTTTGTATTGTCACGTCTTAAATGTTGTGGACCAAGTGTGAGGTGTTTTCGCCGCGCTCATGCAAGTAGCTTGCTTTTTGCAAGTGAATTGAAACAGATTTTACATAGGTTTTAGCAACAGGACTGACGGTGGGGTATACCTGTAGCACCCTGGCAAAGAAAGATGATTTTGGCTTTGTATCTGAATAATTGATTTTCAAACAGCACCCTGCTCAACCCACTTGTAGCACGCTGTCAAAAAAAAAGGTGTTTATTGGTTTTGTATCTAAATAATTGATTTATAAATCGCTCAGCGCCCTGGTCAAGCCTTCAAATCATGGTATCCAATGTAAACAAATGACGTATGTCCTTAGCGAATCGTCCCCCACTGGAGGACCGGTATCCAACGTAAACAAATGACGTAGTACGCTAGAAACGAGTCAGACTGGTATCCAACGTAAACAAATTACGTAGTACGATAGAAACGAGTCCGGTGTCGGACCGGTTTCTAACGTTCTACGTCATACGGTCTTAGTAACAGTGCCGCAATGCGCAGTGCCGATTTGAGTACACAGCCTGTGTATCGCGTGTCATACAACGGCGTGGCTAAGCCTGATGGTGTTTTGCGGACGAGTCTACAATATTCATGCAGAATAAAGATTTTGTGTTTGTTTGTCTGTCTGTCTATGCGTGTCAGTGTGTGCGTATGTATGTGTGTGAGTGCGTGTATGTGTGAGTGCATGCGTGTATGAGTGTGAGTGTGTGTGCGTGTGAGTGTTTGTGTGTATGTGTGTGTGTGCCTGTGTGAGTGCATGTGTGCGTGTATGTACGTGTGTTTGCGTGCGTGTATGCATGTGTTTATATGTGTATGTGCGTCCGTGTTTGCGTGCGTGCGTGTGTGTTTGTGTGCGTGTATATATGTGTGTTAGAGATATAAGATATAAGATTACAAGAACATTTTTTTTTCATTGCCTCTGTGCCAATACCCCCCAAAACATAGTTATTTAAATAATAACCACACACACACACACAAACAAAAAAATACTATTGCTATATGCACTTGATAACAAATTATTTAAGTTACCTGCAGATACGTGATAACAAATTTTCCACAGTCAATTATAACTGACAAATAATTTTACAGGTAACCTTTTAAGAACCTATAATTAGTTATTAAGTGACTTAAGTCAAGAACTTATAAGAACTTAAACATAACAAAATGTAAGTTCTTGACTCAAGTCACAACTTAAGTCACAACTTACTCGGACAGATTTGACAAGATACAAGGACAACAAGAAAACTTTTTTTTAGTAATAGTCAGGTGGTGGTGGTGGTGCTGATGGGGTTAAATAGTTAGGCGGCATGACATCTCTCTGCGAAGTGTATGACATTAATAAACGATTACCAAATCTGATTTTTATTTGTTTAAAAGATTGTGTAGCTTTTCCGTGGTTTCCTGAACACCGATCTGTTTTCCCATCTCTAAAAAACTAGCCTTCAGTTCTTCAACATTCACGGGTGATTGACTACGCATTTTATTTTGTATTTCAGATTTCTGTTTCTTGTAATTATTTAAATCATCCTGGACTCGCTTAAATTCTTCGTCATCAATACAATTATCATTTAATGCCTTACTGATAAGTTTAAGACTGCTCAGCTTCGCACCAGCAAGCGTACTCAATGCTTCATGTTTTTGTAATTTTGTGTGAAACCTTTTGTTTAAGGCTTCCAAACCAAAACAAGTCGGGCATGTAGCAACGCTAACACCCTCAATTGCAATTCCAATTACACTTCCAATTCCTGTGGCAAACAGAACAATACCCCTACAGAACATCCAGCTGAAACTGCACCAATAGCCATAGAAGTGTTTTGTACAGAATTGAAAACGGTCTTATACCGTCTCTTACACCATGAGTATTTTGCCTCCTCACTTTCCAAATATTTCAAAGCTTCTGTAATATTATTTAATCTGAATGCGTCTGCCGGTAATGTTTTATCTGGTGCAATTGGCATATGCGGATCAGGCACAAATGATGACAGTCTCATGCGTCGGTAGTTGCGGATAGAAGTTTACCATTTTTTTTATTGACAAATATTTTTTATTTAATCAGCAATTACATTTTGCAACTCTTCAAAAGTATACAATTTGCTGGCATAATAAAATGCAACAAGATCAATGTGTTCAAGGTTTATGTAAGTTAGACGAACAAAAGTTGTTTTGTCAACCACCACCTTGACAGCTGGAACACTCCTCGAAACATTAATAACATCAACATTTTTTGTAATAGCAATAAAGACCTTTGATGATTCTGATACTGTTTCATCCCATGTAAGTTTAATTCCTTGTGCAATTTGAGCCTCTTTTCCAGAAGTTACTGATCTCATGATAATTTCAAATACTATTGTCGCTTCTCTTGCGATGGGAAAGTTTATTGGTACAAACACGACCTTCGCATCAGACCTACCCTTCCTATGTGTAAGAAGATACCGTCGTTTCTCATAATTTTCAACTTTCAGTTATCTCTGCTATTGTCATCTGAAGCAAAACTTGGAACAAGGCTTACAATAAGCGGCCCTGAGTTAACAACCTTCCTAAACACTAAGGCGCCTTCGTCATCAGTGTATACATAAGGACTAATAAATTCCAACTTTATGTCCCAGTCAATTGATGGCGGTGGTGCAGGCACAAGCGAAACCACCCACTTATTTCCCACATGTATTAAGTTGTAGGGCACATTATTTACAGGAGTAGGTACAGTAACATCACGAAGCTGACCAAGTTTAGGTATAGGTCTCTCCGTTCCTTCTTTCATGTCATCGCCCCACCCGGGTCTGCCCTGGGGGACTTGGGTGGGGTTAGGTATTTTTTAGTTCCCAGGGTCACCCTGGTCAGCCCCACAGGGTGGGTTTGTCTCTCTATTCTGGGGCATGTGTTTCTGTCTACCCTTTGTCCCTTCACCTGTATTTGCCTTTTTAAAACTCTCCCTACTGTCTGCACTGCCTGTAGCTCTTGATATTGGATGTGTGTTGCTAAATGGTCTTAGCTTTATTTAGGCCCATGTGTTAGGTTTATTTAATGTATTTGACCGGCTGGCGACATACATTCAATGTTCTGTTTACTTTTTTTTTTTTTTTTCACAAGCAGTGCAGGCACGTCCTGAGAAAGCCTTGTTGCTGTCGGGACGTTAAGCAATGTACAATCAATCAATCAATCTTTCATGTCATCGATTACTTTCCTCTTGTACATGCCAGTTGAATCAAGTTCAAAACCATACACCTCCCCCACCTCTCCCTCCTTCTCAAAATCCTGTACGTCTGCCAAATCTTTCAACTCTGTTACCGGACACGCAACTGGTATGATTCTCGTCTTTGGACCACCACTCATTTTTTATAAACAAAAATAAAATTATTTAACTTCTAACACTACACTAAAATCATGCATAACAACTGGTTTGTCATCCTGATTAGTTACAGATATACACAGTGACTCAAAGAAACTGGAACCTAATTTCTTAAACTGTAAATTAGGAAATCTAACAACTACACTTTCACAATACGGAGCAGTTCCAGTTGGTAAGCATCTCAACAAAGTTGAAGGCTTTCCATTGTGAACATTCTCAGATGTGTGTAGTTCTTTCAAATAAACATTTAGTACAGTATGTACTGACAAATTGACAGGTCGTTTTCCAGTTATTTTAAGTTTTTTTGTCTTCATTGTTATAATACCAAAAATAGCTTCATCTAAATCATCTGATCTCCACCAATCTTCGTCAATATAAAATCCAAGTAAATATGCAAATCTATCTGAAATTTTTAACCAATCTTGTTTCAGAAATTCTAATGTAACAAGTAGGTTAGCTGGATTTAAAGTTGCTTTCATTTTAAATTTACTTTGAAACCATTCAGCTATAGTACAAAAGTCATAATACCCAGGCGGTAAAGCTTCAGTCTTACCATCAAAAATTACTTTATTATATATATCATCTTCTACATTAAACCACTTTACTGTATAAAACATTTCATGGATAGCTACAGCCTTGTTACCATCACGATTATCAATCCCATTAGTTAACCACACTGGTTTGCTTGTGTCAAGATTTGTTAAGGTAATAAACATTTTTATTCTCTCTCTTGGCTTCACTTCGCGAACGAAGATTCTATAGGGCTTGCCCACGTCGTCTGCAGGCATTTTCGTGGCTGCGGAGGCCAATCCGGGACAGGCAGGTTCAACCGCAGTGGCTGCAGGGGAAGGTCTGGTCAGGGTTCTGAGTTACGACAGCTCTGTTTTTTCTTCTGAGCCGCTTGTCTTTAAGGTTAGCTCTGCGAGAGTCCTCAAAGGAGACGGCTGCCTTGTGAATGGAGCGCCAGGTGTCACGGTCCGCAGCAAGCGAAGACCATTGGCGGTGGTCGATTTGGCAGGCACTAAGTGACTTCTTGAGACCGTCTTTGTATCTCTTCTTTGGTGCCCCTCTGTCTCGGTGTCCAGTGGCGAGCTCGCCGAACAGAGTGATCTTGGGTAGGCGATGATCCTCCATCCTGGAGACGTGCCCCGCCCAGCGAAGCTGTGTCCGCAGCAGCAAAGCCTCGATGCTCACAGTTTCCGCCTGTTCAAGGACCTCGACGTTGGTGACATAGTCACTCCAGTGAATGCCCAGGATGGTACGCAGGCAGCGCTGGTGAAAGCGTTCGAGGAGTCGTAGTTGGCTGCGGTAGAGGGCCCAGGACTCTG
Organism: Semisulcospira habei; assembly: GCA_036245525.1. Taxonomy (NCBI): domain Eukaryota; kingdom Metazoa; phylum Mollusca; class Gastropoda; family Semisulcospiridae; genus Semisulcospira; species Semisulcospira habei. The sequence continues at coordinate 55,080,551 of BTPG01000002.1, read as the reverse complement.
AACCGTACAGCAGGGTGGTGTGGACGACAGCTCTGTACACGCTGATCTTGGTGCCTTTTTTCAGCTGTTGATTGTGCCACACCCGCTTGAATAGTCGCCCGAAAGCACTGTTCGCTTTTGCCAGCCTGTTGTCCAGCTCCTTGTCCAGCTTGGCGTCTGACGTGATGATGCAGCCAAGGTAGGTAAACTGGTGTACAGACTTCAGTTCGGACTCGCCGATGGTGATGTGGGGAGGGCGATGCTCTTCCTTGGGTGCCGGCTGATGAAGGACCTCTGTCTTTTTCAGACTGACCTCAAGTCCAAAGAGCTGGGCGGCATCTGCGAAGCAGGACGTAATGCGCTGCAAGGCTCTCTGTGTGTGCAACGAGGGCAGCGTCATCAGCAAAGAGCAGCTCACGAATCAGTTGGTCTAGGGTTTTCGTGTGGGCCTGCAGTCGTCTGAGGTTGAACAGGCTGCCATCGAGACGATACCTGATGTACACTGCGTCGTCATCGTCGAGGTCCACTGTGGCCTGCTTCAACATCATGCTGAAGAAGATGGTGAAGAGGGTCGGTGCCAGCACGCAGCCTTGCTTCACGCCGTTGCGAATGGGGAATGGTTCTGAGAGGTCACTGTTTAGTCTGACCTGGCCTTGCTGGTCCTCGTGGAGCTGGACGATCATGTTGAGGAACTTTGGGGGACAGCCTAGTCGCTCCAGGATCTGCCACATACCTTGCCTGCTCACAGTGTCAAACGCTTTTGTTAGGTCGACAAACGTTACGTACAGCCCTTTGTTCTGCTCGCGGCACTTCTCCTGAAGCTGTCTCAGCACAAAGACCATGTCGGTGGTACTCCTGTTTGCTCTGAAGCCACACTGGCCCTCTGGGAGGTGGTCCCCATCGCTGAGGAAACATTTTTATTATCTCATATAAAAAAGGATGGAATTTAAATCACCAACCATTACCACAACAAACGCATTTCAATTTAATGTGGATGACAAATATAATGTTGCACCTACTTATGAACAGAAAATAATTCAACTAAACCAGCTTGACATTGCTGTGTCTGAACAAGATTTATTCCAGGTCAAAGTACCAAATCCATTTGACCATTACCTAAACCCTCCAATAACAGATGACTCAACTGCAAGAAAGTGGTCTTCAAACTCACTACAGATGTTTCAAAACCAACTCAACTTTGCTATACTATGTTCAACTACAGGCTGTGGTGTTTCATTTACAGACCATTTGAATCACTCAAACAAACTGATTAGATCTGTGTATCGTTTCCACACTTATTACCAGCTTAGACGCATACTGTCAGAACTGCATACACCACTACCAACTGAATCCAGTTTCAACAGGTTTAATAACCCCATGGATATGAAAGCATTTGAACGCATCTGTAATGAGTTTAACATCAACCCTGGCCCCAAGTATGACTTTACACAAAAACTTGATGAACACAACGGTATGGGTACATTGTATTATGCTATGAGTCGCAGACAATACCCTCAAGATTATTACCCTGGTTACACTTCATTCTCATCTAAATCTGAAGTCTGGTTAGGCTCAATAGAACAGAAACAGTCTAATGCCTGGACCACATTTATTTTAGACAAGAGTGACAGGTTTACTCAAGCAGGAGTCGAGCGCGTAAATGAGTCAATCAGAACATATGTCTGGTGTATACTAGGTGCACAATCACTAACAAAATCAAACATTTTGAATGGAAGTGGAAAATTTGAAGCACAAAAACAGTTTCTCGCAAACCTGGAAGATTCAATTAATTCAACAGTAGATCTCCCATCTAGCATACAACGCTACCAAGACGTACTCAGATATGCCAGATCAAAAGTTGACTTTGTAGATGGCATCGGGTTATACATGTTACCATCTGATCTTCAACTCCAAATGGGGACAATAACAAATTATAATAATGAAATCATTGTTGCAGGTCGTGATCAAAAATTAGGACTCGATCAATCTGTAAACTTGGGGGCCACAACCACACATGTACAGTCATTAAAATCATTACAGATGGTAACACCCCTGGCCCCGGCCCCAGCACAGGCATCCATACAGACAGTAACACCAGTACAACAGACACCAACACCATCACCAACCCTTGACAAACATGAGTCTGAGAGAACTGCATTGGTAATAGGCCTCACTGGATTAGGAGTATTACTTCTTTATCTGTTTCATTAAAATCCCACCATCAACCCTCCTACTGACACCAAAAAGACCCACAGATGTTCAGCCATAAACCCTACTGCCTTCGCTGCAGTACTAATCAACCAACTGACAACCGTGCCTATAATGCCAGGCAACGCGTCCACTGCTTTCACAGCCATTTTCTTAAGCAAGTCTGATATGTGAGACAGTTGTTTCTTTACCCATGACTGTAAATCTTTTGGGTCTGTTGGTGGTGCCGGAGGTGCCGGGGCTGGCGGTGCCAGGGCTGGACTACCGCCACCAGCACCGGAGACAGCTAACACAACAGTACTGATAATAAATCCAAGAGCAGTAATTAAACTGGCAATTGTAATACCCTGTTCTCTGAAAAGTGTTTTAAGTCTCTCAGCCAAAGTAGTGTCTTCGTGAAGTATTTTCTGAATAGTTTCTCTTATTCTGTTAACTTGTGTTTTCAGTTTTTGCCTCCCAATACTAATCACTTCTAACCTTCCAGATCTTTCTATCTGCAAATCATTTAATCTGTGTTGGATTATTTCTTTCATTTCTGTGTCAAGATTCCCATTGTCTGCTGTAGCCAGTTTTTCTTTTTCACGTTCTATGTGTTTATCAAGTTCACCCAGTTTGGCAACATTGTTTACCATCTCACCTCTTATTGTCTGCAGAGATTTATCCAAGCCAATTATCTCCCTCATTGACAAAGGTGGGTCGTCTATTGTTTTCATAGCGTCATTTAATTGCCCTTCAGTAAATGAGGTTTCTTGTATCACAGTGTTTGCTATTTCTGGTAGGCTTGTTACTGGTGCCATTTCAATCTCTTGCCCTGTTGGTAACTTTGTTTGTGTGTCGTGAAGCGCACTAACAAGTCTTGGGGGAACAGGAGACCCTCCAATTCCAAGGTACCTTGCCAACCCAGAGTTACCACCGACTTCACCTTTAATTGTACTTAAAGGTCTAAACTTAGAAGGATTATTTTTATGTGTTAGATTTATTTTCCCTCTGTCTGTATTTACAAATAAGTGACCTTTATCATATTCAAACTGATTAGGATCTATTACATCTGGGTGGACACCAACACTGTCATAAAATGAGTTTACTTTGTCTTTTAACAGTTCATGATACATACTAGAAGTAGTTACCATTCCAGTCATATCTGTGATACTGGTATCTGAGACATTCATGTCATCCATTTCAAAATCTTCATGATTAAATCCTCCTGCTGCCATTGTTTTATTAATTTATTATTTTGTATTGTGCATAATAAAAATGAGTCTTACGGATCAAAGTTAGGCCCATACAGAAAACTACGTGAGCCCCTGGGTGTTAAGGGCGTTCGTCAAACAATCGTCATCACAAACAATCCTAGTACCATAGACCAGAACCAAACACTTACAGTCAAGTTTCCAAACCTAGGACCCAGTGACGTTATTGTTCCTGGCACTGCACGCCTTGCACTTAATATTGAACTATCATCAGACACATATGTGAACAGAACACTAGTTAACAATCTTGGCAGAGCAATTGTTAAGACCATTAAAGTAAAACTTGAAGGACAGGAAGTGTTTAGTCTTGACGACTCTGATGTGTTCTACTGTTACAAAGATCTTTGGCTCACAAGAGAAGAACGAGAAGATCGTATTTATCAAGGCATACAGTCTGTTAATGTTGGTAAACTTCGAATCAATGCTGGAGACAAAACAACTACTGGGGCAGACAAGGAAGTTATTATAGCTGAAACATATGGAACCAGGTTTTACATTCCACTTGAGTTTGAAATCCTAACAGCGCATCTGCCTTATTATCAAGGGGCACTGAATGACCGTCTGAGTTTTGAACTAACCTTCAATGACTACTCCAAAGTTATTAAATCATCTGCCACAGATGCAACATACAAGATCTCTAACATTTCCTTGGAATATGAAATTGTCACACACACTGATCTAGCCAGACTCATTCAAAATCAGTATCAGTCAAGACTGCCGATTTATTATGACAGGGTGATTAGACATAGTTTAATGCAAAAAGACAAGAGTGACCTGATGTGGAATATAAACTTGAACACACCTGCCAGGTCACTGAAAGGTATTCTTATGTTGTTTGTTGAACCAGCAGATCCATATAAATGGGATTCAGAAAAATTCTACAATCCTAAGATTACACATTTGTCCTGCACAATTGAAGGCCGCCCTAATCAAGTGTACGCTTCTGGAATGTTACCATACCAGCACTACGATGAGATCACAAAGTATTTTGCGGGTGGAAGGATTAGAGATAAACCAGCAAACATTGCGTGCAAAGATCTACATCTGTATGACGTTGGGATCGGACAATACCTTGCAAACAAATATGCACTGTGGTTAGATCTTCGTAGTACAGATGACGACTATCTTCATGGGTCAGGACGAACTGTTGAGAACGGTAGTGATGGAATAACAATTCAGATACAAAAGAAGGTTGAAAAAGCCGAAGCCATAAACATATATTTGTACCTGATATATGACGCACAACTCAATATTGCAGAAAGCAGACTAAGTGGACACATATATTAAAATTATATTGTGTATTAAAATGAACTTGTTGACCCTCAACCCACACTGTGGATTATTTTGTGGTGCCACAGGGTGTGGTAAAACTGAATTTGTACTTGATCTATTACAAACAAGATACATCCATCATTTTGAAAACATTGTAATATTTTGTCCTACAATCAAACACAACAAAGCTTATCACAACCGTTTATTCATTTGGACTGACAGCAATATTTACTTAGTCGACCCTGAGAAAAAACTGAATGACTACCTACAATATTTTTACAAGCAATTTGAGGGACAGCCAACATTGTTCATAGTCGATGACTGTTCTGCAGAGAAAGACATTGTAAAAAGAGAAATACATTGGCAGAACTGGCTTTCAGTGGCAGACACGCAAACATAAGTGTATGGATTCTCACTCAAAAATATAATGCTGTTCTGAAAGATTTTCGAGAACAGTTAAAGTTTATCTGTTTGTTTTACTGTAAAGACCGTGACAGCTTTGAAGACTGTCTCAGAGAAAATGATGTGATACCAAATAAGCATGAATGTGATGATGTAAAAAATAAACTGAAATCAACTAAGCATCTAAAGCTTATTTTAAAGACAGATCAGCCCACAGGGTATGGGTTAGAGAATTAATTTATACATTTGTCTTGACTAATAAAAATGACAGACAGACAAACCCAAGTGTTTGATGTTACAGAATGCTTCAAAGATGTTATGCACTTTACTGACTTAAAATCACGTGTGTTTGAACCCAGCTTTAAACTCTCAACACCGTCAATAAGAATATACACGACATATAATGTTACTTTGGAATATTCAGATGGATTACCACATTATGATTATGAGACTGTTGATCTTAAGACAAATGCTTTTAAAGTTTATAATGCTAACAGTGGCCACTTGCGTTGGTTTGAGGTACTGTGTGAAGACATATTTGTTCAATTAAAAAAACTACATTGTTACATTGAAAGTGTTACATTTAATAAAGTGATATTACACCTGCAGGACAAGACTTCAAGACAAACACCAGGAAAGTAGTTGACTTTATCATAACAACCGATAATACAGTATTACATATGGTGTGACAATGGTAATATATTTTTCATTTATTATTTTGTCGGACAAATAAAAATGACGGACAATTCTCAAAACCCTAGCCCATCAAACCCTGGCTCATCAGGTTTAAAAAACGTGTTTCACACAACAAACTTACCTATATCCAATACTAATAATGTCTATGAATCAATAGAAAACTCTTTTTCTGTAATGCAAGATAATCTTCTTACAGGCAGTGTGAAGATTCAGATTGTTGCTAAAATAGAATTTACTAGAGTTGACGGTGTGAAGTGATTGTATCATATATATCAACAAGACAACACACTGTTAACACAAGAAGGGAATTGGAGAACGTGTTTAGAGACAGACTATTACCTGACTTCCTCCAGGCAATTGACAGTGCAAAAATGAAGGGGTCTGGCTGGCACGAAGGTCATGTACATGAACTACAATTAAAGCAGTCAAGATATCATCCTATACTAGGTAAATCATGGTTGCCACTACCAACAGAGGTTGTAAACAAAAAGGCTGTTGTTAACATACAGAACAATGACAATTTCTGTTTCATATGGTGTGTGCTTGCTAAATTACACTTTGTAAAATCAAAACCTGAACGTGTATCTAACTACACTAAATTTGTAAATGAACTCAACTTTAGTGGCATTGAGTTCCCTGTTAAAATAGAAGACATAGACTTGTTTGAAAAACTAAATCCTGGTATATCTGTGAATGTGTTTGTGTGGGATAATGAGTCTGTTGACAAGTTACAACCCATTAGAGTATCACCACTTGCTCCAACCTATGGTCAGTCAGAAGATAAACATGTTGACATGTTGCTAATCGGTGATGACAATAACTTTCACTACACAATTATCAGGAGTATGTCACGACTAATTCATAATCATGTATCAAAACATAATGGTAAACAGGAAGTGTGTAAAAGATGTTTACAAAGATTCTCCTCCATAAACGTAGCACATAAACACGTTCTACATTGTAGATCAGCTGATGACATACAAACTGTACTTAAGTATCCAGATCCCGGTAGTCAAGTGTGTTTTAAGAACTTATGGGAATCAACAAAAGCTGCCGTTTGTAGTGTATGCTGATTTTGAATCACTGTAGTACCATATGAGGGTCCTGTTCCAGAGTCATTACCAAAGACTATAAAACTAAGTGACCAAGTGGTGTGTTCTTTTGGATACATTATTGTTAGGTCAGACGGTCTGCATTCAGAACCTGTTATCTACAGAGGTGAAAATGCAGCATGTCTGTTTTTAACAGAAATGAGACATCTGTATAGTCAGGTAGTACAATATCTCACAACATGTCAGATGCCTTTGGTGATGACAGAAGAAGACAAACTAAAATTTGATACAGCTGAGACTTGTTGGATTTGTGAACAACCTTTAGGTGGTGATAAAGTTCATGACCATGATCATTGATTGATTGTACATTGCTTAACGTCCCGACAGCAACAAGGCTTTCTCAGGACGTGCCTGCACTGCTTGTGAAAAAAAACCTAAACAGAACATTGAATGTATGTCGCCAGCCGGTCAAATACATTAAATAAACCTAACACATAGGGCCCAAATAAAGCTAAGACCATTTAGCAACACACATCCAATATCAAGAGCTACAGGCAGTGCAGACAGTAGGGAGAGTTTTAAAAAGGCAAATACAGGTGAATGGACAAAGGGTAGACAGAAACACATGCCCCAGAATAGAGAGAAAAACCCACCCTGTGGGGCTGACCAGGGTGACCCTGGGAACTAAAAAATACCTAACCCCACCCAAGTCCCCCAGGGCAGACCCGGGTGGGGTCATGACCATGATCACATAACTGGGCGTTACAGAGGTGCCGCACATAACAATTGTAACTTGTTATTAAAAATAGATCCTAAGGCATACAAACTGCCTATCTTTTTCCACAATCTCAAAGGGTATGATTCACATATTATCATGCAGGCTGTAGATGAGTCTTACAAAAAAATTAGTTGTATTGCTCAGACAACTGAGAAGTACTTGACTTTTAGATTGGACAATAAATTAGCATTTTATGACTCCATGCAACATTTGTCTTTAGGTCTTGCTAGTCTGGCAGAAGGACTGACTGAGTATCCAATAACGAGTAAATATTTTGAGCCAGAGTTGATTAAAAAAGGTGTCTATCCCTATGAGTACATTGATCACTGGGTTGTGTTTGAAGAAAGGAGACTACCACCAAAAGAGAAATTTTATTCCACACTAACTGGCAAAGGTATTTCTGACTCTGAATATCAGCATGCACTTGATGCGTGGGATAAATTAGGGTGTCAGACAATTGGTGATTACCACGATCAGTACTTGAAAGCTGACGTTTGCTTGCTAGCAGATGTATTTGAAAGTTATCGTGAAAAGGGTTTGTTGCACTACAGTCTTGACCCAGCTTGTTACATAACTAGTCCTGGCATGACATGGGATGCATTTTTGAAATCCAGTAAGATATCTATAGATCTGTTGTCTGATCATACGATGGGTGAAATGGTGGAACGTGGATTGAGGGGAGGGATTAGTATTGCAGCGAACAATTATGCAAAGGCAAATAATAAATATTTGGACGGCCCGGACCTCGGCTGGGGTTTTGACCCCTCGAGGTCAAGGTCATTCATTACGTACCTTGACGCGAACAACTTGTATGGGTTCGCGATGTGTGAGTTATTACCCTTGAAAAACTTTTGTCTGCATGATTTGTCACAGTATGACATAACAGACATAACAAACAATATTATTAATCTTGACCGAAACGACGCTAAGGGTTGGATCTTTGAAGTAGACCTGGAGTACCCACACCACCTACATGATTACCACAATGATTATCCATTGGCTGTTGAGAAAATGAGTATGACGGGGAAAAAAGAAGACACCAAACTTGTGCCAAATTTGAATGACAAATTCAATTATGTTTGTCACTACCGCTTGTTACAGTTTTACATCAGACATGGGTTAGTACTAAAGAAAGTTCACAGAGGAATCCAATTTGATCAGAGTGCTTTCATGAAAGATTACATAATGAAGAACACAACCCTTCGTGCCAGAGACGGCAACACTGCATTTGACAAAGACTTCTTTAAGCTTATGAACAATGCTTGTTTTGGGAAGACGATGGAAAATCCTCATCACAGAAAAGATGTGAGACTGGTCACAACTGAATCAGGTGCAATTAAACTTACAGGCAAGCCACAGTACACAGGGTACAAAGAGTTTCATTCATCATTATATGCTGTGTCACTCAAAAAAAAGATCGTTAAACTGGACAAGCCAGTATTCATTGGTATGGCAATTCTTGAGTTGTCAAAACTGGTGATGCTTGAATTTTATTATGATTACTTCAAACCAAAGTATCCTGAGTGTCGATTGTTATACACTGACACTAAGAAGTACCCAACGGAGAAAGAAACACGCTTAGAAAAGATGGGTACAACACAATTTATTAATATTTCGGGTAAATACCCTTTGTCAAAATAGACAAACAGAGAGATTAGCCGCTACTTATCTTCAATGGCAGAAGGAAACTTCTGCCATTGAAGATAAGTAGCGGCTAATCTCTCTGTTTGTTTGTTTGTCTATTTTGACAAAGGGTATTTACCCGAAATATTAATAAATTGTGTTGCACCCGTCTTTTCTAAGCGTGTTTCTTTCTCCGTTGGGTACTTCTTTGCATATTACACGCTTGGCAGTCACCTTTTTGGTCTGGATTGATTATACACTGACACTGACTCTATGATCATAGATGTGTGTACTGAAGACTTTTATGAAGACATGAAAACAGAACTACACATGTATGACACGTCTGATTATCCTAAAGACCATCCACTGTTTAGCACACAAAACAAGAAAGTGCCTGGTAAGTTTAAAGATGAACTAAATGGTGTGCCTATTGTTGAGTACGTTGGACTGAGATCAAAAATGTATTCTATACTGCACCAGAAGGGTAGTCAGTCAAAAGCCAAAGGAATCAAGAAAACGGCGATAAAAAAATAGACATTCGTCATGAACATTACAAGCAAGTATTAGATGGTGCATTGATGCCTGATTATCCAAACAAGTCACTGAGATCAAATAAACATAATCTTGAAATGATCCAAACACATAAGAAGTCACTTGCAGTTGGGGACACAAAACGAGTGTTTCACACCAAGGAAAAGGCTTATGCACCTGGTCATTACAGGCTCAAGTTATCTGAAGAAATAGCTGATGAACTGGTTGATGAATTAATTGATGAGTTAGTTACTGAAATGAGTAACGGTGTCTGGGGGAATAATCTGTAATTCTTCTCTGACAAATGCCCTCTGGGGTGCAGGGTCGTACAGGTAATATATTGTTGCATCAGGACCAGGGACTATTTTTTTTATATTGTGTACAGACGTTGACCAGATGGGGTCTGTTGCTCTGCGCTTTATGTCATTTTCAGCTTCACCTGGTTGATATAAATATCTCACCTGTTTGGTAAATAAACTTGTGTCAGGTGCTGGGGTTGGGGCTGGTCCTGTTTTTGGCTCTGTAATTGTTTTCAATTTAATAGCATCAGCAGGTTTTGGGTGTCCTTCACTGTTCACTGCTTTTATCACATGCGGTAATCTCTTTACCCACTCAGTGTTCCGGGTGTCATGCATGAGTTCCTTTGAATACTGGTAACTGAAAAGTCTTTCTGATAACTGTTTGTTAAAGTTCTCTACAATTGCTTGTGATCTGTGCACACCTGGAATGCCTCATCTAACCAGTACACCGTGCTTCGCAAATAACTGATTAACAGCACCTTTGAATTCTGATCCATCATCAACTTGAACAAGTCTGGGGTATCTTAAAGGGCCTCGACTATATATTTTTGTTAATGCAGTCGCAACTGTACTGGCTGTTTTGTCAGATATGGGTTCAGCATCTTTGTACCTTGAAGCTATGTCTACAACAGTTAATGCGTACTTGTATCGTTTCTTTCTTATTGTATCATGTGGAAGAAACAAAAGGTCCATTTGATGTGTGTCATTTGGGGTAGTGTTTTCAAAATGAGGTCTTGTTATTTTTCTTGGAGCAGGGAGATATATCTGCCAAATTGCCTCTCTGTAACCATTGTTCCCAGGGTCACCCTGGTCAGCCCCACAGGGTGGGTTTATCTCTCTATTCTGGGGCATGTGTTTCTGTCTACCCTTTGTCCATTCACCTGTATTTGCCTTTTTAAAACTCTCCCTACTGTCTGCACTGCCTGTAGCTCTTGATATTGGATGTGTGTTGCTAAATGGTCTTAGCTTTATTTAGGCCCATGTGTTAGGTTTACTTAATGTATTTGACCGGCTGGCGACATACATTCAATGTTCTGTTTAGTTTTTTTTTCACAAGCAGTGCAGGCACGTCCTGAGAAAGCCTTGTTGCTGTCGGGACGTTAAGCAATGTACAATCAATCAATCTGTAACCATTGCTTGACTTGATTGAGTGTTATATCTCCGCCCACAGCGGCATGTAATTTTTCAATAGCTGTTTGCCCTTTTCAATACCCTGATGGAGAGTAATATATTTTTGATAGTTTATTTTCGACTGCCATTTTTTCTAGCAATGAAAACTCCTGTAAAATAAACAAATGTCATTCCCACTAGAACAAAGATTATCTCCCCGTTTCTTTGTTGTGTACTTGGTTGGTAATAGTCACTTAGTTTTGGTTTTGGGATAGACATGTCTTCACCTGTGACAAGAAAATATTCCCTGATTGCTTCGTCTGTATTTGAAAACGTATGTTGTGCGTGGCCTTCAAGCCTCAATCTTTCATTGATGAAATCAAGTTTCTCAATTCTTTGCTTCTCATAATCCTGTTGGGCTTGTGCAAGTTTCTCAGATGCTTCATTGTGACGTTTCATTTCTTCTGCTGATTCTTCTCTACCCATTTTTGAAAAGAGATAATTTGAGCCACTGAAAGCCAATGCATTAACCATCGCACCTCCAATCATAATAGCTATCGTCGCCATAATATTTTTATTTACATAGAAACATTTTCTGGAATAATTCCTTGCTTGACAAGAAAATCTTTTGTTGCAATTGACGCTGTAACGACTGCAATTAGTTTAGCGCTGTCTTCAAAGTCAAGTCTACTGAGGTCTGCAGATTTCATTTTGAGTAGACTTTTTCCCAGCATAGAATAAGCTACTGCTAGTCCACTGATTACGGCAGAGTGATAGACAAGGTTCATTATGTTCTTTGAGTCATTCATTTTTTAAGGCAAGAAAAATTAAAATAATATTTTTATTAGTGCATGATAAATGGGTCAACAGCTTTGGGTATTGTTGGTAATGTGACGACTTCTGGTTTTGTTTTTGGAGTGTCTGATTTTTTGGACACTGTACGAGTCTGTGGTTTGTATTTTTTGTATAATTGATAACCTACGTAACCAAATCCGACAACAAATCCGGCAACTATATATTTTGTTGTTTGAGATTCGGGGTCAGGGTCAGACTTAGTTGTTTGTCTCTCACTTTGATGAGGGTGTCCTGTCGGTGTCAGTCCTGACGGTCCTGACAGTGCTGATGCCTGGTCAGTCACATGAGCCTTTTCTGTTTGCGCTTGAAGCTGTAATTTTTTTTGTCTGTTATATTCGGCTAATCTTTTACCAGCCTCAACCCTGCCTGGACTTTTAGTCTTAGTCACAGTTTGAACCTGCGTCAAAACTGGACTGGGGTTCGGTTGTGGAGTCATCTGGGTTTCGTCCATTTTCTTCTGCAGTAAAATTTATTTTCGAGAAATCAATATGACTCCCAGTGACAAGCAAAGTTACCAAAGGTGCAAGATAATTTCCAAACTTGTAAAACATGACACATGCTAATTTGCCTATTGAACTTGAAACAATGGGGTTGCTTTCAAGGTCGTGTGAAAGACTGTCACTATCCACAGGAAGAAAGTGACTCACTGCTTTTGTGTATAGGCATACAAGTGATCGACTCAAATCACGTGTCATTAGTGAGGCAATGTGGTTCTCATATTTTGAATGAAGCTTGATTAGTTCGTCAGAGCTTAAAGATTCAATATCCTCTGTCATGTATTGTCTTCCTAGATAAGTCTTTGACTTGCCTGAGACAATCACAGACAAAAGACGCTGTTTCTTAGAGTCTAAATCTTTGTTTTCTACAGCGTTGATATCATTTAGAAGAAGTAATTCGTCTTGATTCATTTTATAATAAAAAATATTAATTTTAAATGTCATTGAATTTGGAAATCTTTATTTTACTGAAAAAAATAAGGAGAAACCTAGAAAAACGGGGTTTGTTATTAGACGAGCGATTTGTGATAAAAAATAATGAAAAAATTGGCGTCGTCAGAAAATCTGTATTCTCCATCTTTTTATCTCTGGTCGTTGCCTGCCTGTGGGGAACGGTGTTGTAAACGGATGGCTCGCTTCCATTCTGCGCGACTCGGGTGCCACAACTGCTGGGGTCAGACGTAGCCTTGTTAGGGATGATCAGTACACGGGGGAAACGCAGAAGGTGATTTCGTACGGAGGGCAGGTACAAGTTTTTCCGTTGGCTAAGATAGAGATTGACACGGAGTTTTTCTCAGGGGATCTGATCTCTTGTGTCATCGACGAGCCAGTAGTCGACTTAGTTCTCGGTAATATGAAGGGTGTGCAGCCAGTCAGCGGTAGGGTCGAGGCGATTAATCCATCTCAGGTTAGTCGCAGTGCAGTCGCATCGGTGGCAACGAGAGCTCGAAGTAAGCGTAGTTGGGAACATAGAGACCATGCTATTTCCGTCCAGAGTCAGGGGATAGGTCAGTGGGCTTGGCCCAATAATCGGGTTGGCTGGAGACGGCATACTTCTGTTGCGGACAGAAATGCGGCTCAGCACCCATTAATATGTAGGTAAATCGGAGATCGAAGTCTCGCGATTGTGTGTTTTGTGTGTGGGCAGCCGTTGGATCGTTTTCGTTTCTGGAGGTTTTAACGCGTTAAAGGTCCTGGTTCAGCAATTAGTTAGAAGAGGACAGCCAAAAAAAAAATTAAAGTCCCTACCTGACACAAAGTACAACCCGTACAGGGCCCCGTCACATTGGATCCCCGAACACGCACGTTACTATAGCTGCTGTAGAGTGTCAGACGTCCTTGACGGCTGTCACAGTTCACGCAAACGGGTATACACTACCCAGTTGCCAAAGGTCACTTCCAGTAGCATCAGTCTGCACACGGGAATATA
>BTPG01000002.1:54929418-55050360 GCA_036245525.1 Semisulcospira habei | reverse complement strand
CTTTAACAAAAATAACGCACTCAATTTGATGCCGTCTAAGGCTGTGTTTCCATAGCTACGCGACAGTGGTGAGGTACGCCACACGACGAAACAGTAGGCCTAGCTGAGCGACAGGCGGAAAATCGCTTTATATGTTTCGGACCAACAGGCGGCGCCACAGCCAAATCGCATCTGTGTTTGTTTCAAATTGTTAACTCATTCGAGACGTGCCACCTCCGGAGGCAGCACGTCTCGAATGAGTTAAACTTTATCGAAAGTCAAGCTCTCTTCACGGAGGAACCACTGCGGAATTGCCGTTGAATGGCTCCGCCGCTGTCATCTGTACTGTCGCTCCGCTTTTGTGCTGCTGTCGCGTCGAGCTAAAGTACTCATTCTTTATTTCTGTTCTCGATGTTTGTCGCTGTCGCCAATCGTTTCGCGTCGGTATATGGAAACACACCTTAACTCATTCGAGACGTGCCGCCTCCGGATACGCGGCTTATGCCGCGTATCCGGAGGCGGTACGTCTAGAATGAGTTGACACGCCAGAATAATTCGTACGTCAGACCGACCCGGGGTCACTGTGTCTCAGCAAGTTTGCAGAGGAACGGAAGGTCCCGGCTGAAGACTTGGTTGTCGTACTTTTCCTTCTTCCATTTCTGTCCACACTTGCCACGCACAAGGATCCCCGGTCAGTCCCACATCTGTATAGGGGGCAGTCTTCTGTCCTGGAGGCTGATTCACCTGTTTTAAACGTCCCAGAAAGGTCAAGTTCAGATTGTTGCTTCAGTCCTTCAGCCAGCTATTTCCGTCTCCAAGAGACAGATACTCGTGAGGCACTACAGCTGCAGGGGCTCATGGGAATCTATGGCTCTTGTTGGCACGGATCAGCCACATTTGCATCTTCAGTTTCCGTGGCTAACCCTACAGCTGAAGAGAGAAATTGTTTTATTGCTGATACACAAGTATGAACCACGAGTTGTCCCTGCGCCATAGTGGGACACAGGCAGCATGTCGACTTGTTTGCTAGAGACGGCGGTTCTTCGGACTGTCACTAACGCATGTGACAAAGCGACGCCGGGTTGATGTGACGTAGGCCGAGTGACGTACCCCGGGTGGACCTGGCTGAGTGGGGGTCGTTATGACGTAATACACCGGAATAGCTGTGTCCAGTTTGTGGTCAGCGGCAAGCTACAGGGGTCGGGTACAGGGGAATCTAGTCCTATTGCAGGTGGACTGGGCTGGGGGAGGGACTGTGCGACTGGTTTGTACACAACTGCTACTTTCATCACTTTTCTCTTTGTCTTTTGCAGATGTCGCTACAACGAGGATCGGCTTCTTTGCCTACATGCAGTACACACCGCTACAAGCTGGTGAAATCCTGACGGCCAGCCGCGTCTACACAAACGAAGGAGGAGCCTTTGACACAAGTACAGGCAAATTTACCGCTCCTGTCAGCGGCACGTATTTGTTTTTGATCAGTATCGCCACATCCTATGACAGTAGGATAAAAAGTGATGCACAAGTTTCGTTAGTCGTTGACGGCTTATGGAGGGCCTGGACGTACTCATCATACTACAGCGGCATGCGCATCACGGGGTCCTGTCACGGTCTGTTACGACTAACACAAGGACAGAATGTTTGGGTTGAAAATGCACACGGAAACGCTACGTTCTTTCGTTTTCCCACCTTCACTGGCGCTTTGCTGCACCCTGACCTCCCTTAACCATTTCTGTACCGAAAAACCGTGAACACCACCCAGCTGCAAGAGGTATAGATCCTCATGAGCCCCCGCAGTTGCAGGGGGTCATGAGGATCTATGCCTCTTGTTGATGTTTCTTTGAATCCATGTTCCTGGGACATCGCGGGATTTCCGGTGTTGAGTTCACGAAGATTGCAGAGACGCAGTTTGCGTCAAGTGGCACTGAACGGGTTAAATAGTCTGCATACATCGCTGGTTGCCATCTCTTTGTCACCAGACAACCAGTGTCCTAGGAATCATCGCCGCAAAAAGCGCTGCCGACAGCCAAAGGGTTAAATGACCTCCATCAATGTGAGGATACAGATGGGCCGGATCTCTGCCAGCCAGAGGCGTATATTATCACGTACATCTACAGCCTGCAGGGGCACATGACAGTCTATGTCTCTTGCTGTTGTAGGGAGCTGAATGTGTGACTATACATCCGTACATTATATATTACTGGTATCATCTTACCATAGTGTGTACACGTTACAACGTGTGGCTATACATCGGTACATTACATGTTATTGGCATTATCTTTCCATAGTATGTACAGGTTACAATGTGTGGTTATATATTACAGGTATAATCTTACGATAGTGTGTATACGTTACAATGTGTGGCTGTACATCCATACATTATATATTACCTGGTGTATATTTCAGCTAATTGAGAAGGAAAGTGTGTAATATTAGTTTTCTTTCTGTTGGTTCGGTTTTTACCCATGACTTCTGTGAGCATGAGTCACTAATTGCCTACTAAGACTTACAGCTCGCAGCTGCTCTGAATAAATATAGTGGAGCGAGCCAGTTGCAGAGCTGTTTACAATTGTTCACTTTATGTTGCAGGCAAACTAATTTTCTGGGAGTGGTTATGAAGAATATAGGCAGTATTTTCAGAGGTAGGGCCACTGCAAAAACTTGGCGTGAATGGAGAAATGTTTTGTTTGAAACCATGCAGCAGCCAACCATCAGCAGCCCATCTGCTGTGTCCAACAAAGTGGGCAATGCATGCTTCCGAGACCTAGGAAATCCTATTTTTGTCACTAGTTTGCAGTTGTCTGTGAGCTCTAGCTTATTACCCAATGCGAACAAGGTCAAGGGCCGACATCGGCCGCCATAGGCCGATGTACAGACGTGCGAGGCCAAATGGCGGCTGATATCGGCCTGATGACCTTGTGCGCATTGGGTAGATCTTACTTCCCGTCAGCTAAGTTCACTAAAACAAACAGAAGCCTCATTACATATGTCTCCGTTCTTTGCAACTGCTGTCGAAATAAAAACAAGATGAGATGAACCAGCCCACAAAGTCTCTTGTACACGCGCTTCCATGAATTTATCCACTTTTTTGCACAATACGCCTGCAGGTCTACAAAAGAAAAATTGAGGCCTTCTTCCGAAATCAAACAGCATTGCGTCGATTCATGTATACTGATGTGTCTGGTGCTTTGTGTCAACTCAGAAACATTATATAACTCTGACATGTCTGATCCTTCTCTAAAGGTTGAAAATTCTTACTTATAATTTAATTTATGCAATGAATTATTTTGTTTAAGAAAAGGTTGAAAATATACAATGCTGGCTAACGAACACATCCAATGTCTATCGCCAAGCTAGCTGTATCCAAAAATTCCAAGTGAATACAATGAAAATTGCGGACTCAAATGCGGGTCACCTGACTTTATATAAATGGCAATTTTCTCTTTAAAGAGTCGCCCAATTTAAATGTGCTCAGAGGCTCTCTGAAATTCATCTTGATCAAAACATTTCAGGCCCGTACGTACAAACACCAGAAATACTCACGTCTATATACACACACACACACAGCACTTCTCGCCACCCCCGCCTGGATCTGCCCTGGGGGACTTGGGTGGGATTAACTACTTTTTAGTTCCCAGGGTCACCCTGGTCAGCCCCAAAGGGTGGGTTTTCCCTCTATTCTGTGGCATGTGTTTCTGTTTACCCTTGGTCCATTCACCTGTATTTTCCTGTTTTAAACTCTCCCTACCGTCTGCGCTGCCTGTAGCCCTAGATATTGGATGTGTGTTGCTAAATGGTCTTAGGTTTATTTAGCGTTTTAGACCAGCTAGTGACATACTTTCAATATTCTGTTTTCACAAGCAGTGCAGGCCCGTCCTGAGAAAGTCTTGTTGCTGTCTTGACGTTAAGCAATGTACCACCAACCAACAGTTTCTCGCCAAATGTATGTTCAGCATCGCAGTTAGTGTAGCTAGACATAATTTTTATTGTATTACCTCACTGTCAGAGTGTGAGGTATGCGTCCCATCTTAGAAAGGCTCTTTTATAAATAGAAGAAGAGACTTAATAAATATAACAGCAGAAAAGGCAACAACACAAATAAAATCAAAATTAATAAGCTAGCACACTGGCATACAGGCTGAAGGTATAAAATAGCGCAAGTATTGATTTTTTTTTTTGTCATGGCCCTGCCACCAATATTATTAAGGTGTGAAACTCTGTTACTGCACATGTATGTAATTTGATGCCTGTAACACGAACATGAACAATTCTGCTACTTGTCTGCTCCACTAAAATAACCTATTTGTAACCAAGACAGTGACTTGTTTATTTTATCCTCGACACACAGATCTGAATAAAGCAATACAGGTGTCACCAAGAGATTTGTTAATGTTTTATTCTCTGTCTCTTTAACTCATTGGCTGTTGAATCATCGCGACAAAAACCGCCACCTACAACCAAAGGTTAACACACGCACACACAAGGGCACACACCAATACATGCACACACCAAACAATGTCTGTTTAACCTTTTCAATCTGATACACAACTGCTTGAAATTACTTTGACTAGCTTGGCGCCTGAGGCGCCAAGCTATTCTGGCACCACCCTTGAATTAAAATGGTTGATCTATCTCCTAATCTGTAGTGAAGTGATTCATAGGAGAATAAGCAAATTTTAAAAATCAGCCTTAGGATGTAATGAGTTAAATCTTCAGACATAATTACACTACTGACAACAAAGCTTGAAAAGATCAAAGATAAAAAAAGAAGATATTTATTCTTGTGTGGGTGTCTGCTAAGCCCAACTGCTGCTGGCCAAAGGTGCAAGAACTGACTATTGATAACTTTGCTGGACACAGAGATCCTCACAAGTCGATGCATCCTGTTGGGGCACAAAAGAATCTATGCTGACTGCTGGCCAAATTTACACCTGTGCTCTTCTTTATTAAACACAGACCACTCACAGAAGGCATAGACAAATCTGCAACAGGTATAGATCCTCATGTACCCCTGCAGGCTGCTGGGCTCATATTCATCTATCCCTGCTGCTGGCCACGGTTGCAAGGAGTAATTACAGACTTGCAAGAGGCATCAAGCCTCATAAAATCTTACAGGCTGCATGGGCTCATAAGGATCTAAACCCAAATTTACACCTGCGTTCTTCAACCATGGCAGGTGATCGCTTATTGTTTACATGAACAGTCACACTCGGGAAAGATAAAAATTATGCGCTGCTAACAAGCAGTAAGAATGTAATGCCTCTTGCCTGGGAAATTCTGAAGACTTACTAAGACAGTATTTTGGGTTTTGAAAAAAAAAAAAAATCATTAAGAGGCAGATGGACTATGATAGTTCAAGGGAGGTGCCGGAATCCTTGGCGACTTGAGGCACCAAGGACTCCGGCACCTCCCTTGAACTGTACTGGTGATCAATATATATATATAGATATATATATATAGATATAGATATTTGCTGTAGGGTGCCAGGGTTGATGAGGTCAGTTGATCGGCTGCTTGGGTTAGTTGATCAGTTCCGTCAAAGCCTCCACGACGTTTCCTTTGCACTCCCTCAGTACTCGCTCAGCCTTCATTCTGGGGATCTCCAGCTCTTGGATCTGAAAATAAGTACAGTTTTCAGATCACGTGCGAAGCAAAAGTGAGCCTATGTTTTGGGTCGGCGGTCTGTTGTCTGCCCGCCATTGTTCGTGGTAAACTTTAACATTGGCATTTTCTCAGGAGACTATTCAAGCCACTGTCTTCAAACTTGGCCCAAAGATACTTTGCAGCAAGACCTTTCTAAACATACCAATTTGAGTGACCTCTCTCAAAGGTTAAGGTCACAGGGGATCAAGAAATAGATTAAAAAAATAGCCATATATGTATTTTGACAAAATTTGTTTCCACAAATACTATTCACAACTTAAAACCTAAATTTGGTACAAAGATACCTGGTGGTAAGACCTTTCTATGCATACTAATTTGGTTGACCCCTCAGAAAGGTCAAGGGTTACGAGATTGGGAAATAGTTTTAAAAAATAGCCATATTTTGATAAAAGATGTTTTTTCTCAAATACTATTCACAACTTTAAACCCAAACTTGGTACTGAGATACCTGATGGTAAGACCTTCCTATGCATACTAATCTGGATGACCCCCAAAAAGGTCAAGGGTTGCAAAAGATCAGGAAAATTTCACAAACAGCCTTTTTTGACAATTTTATTTTCCTCAAGTACTATAAACTTCCATCCCAAACCTGGTACAAAGATACCTGATGGTAAGGCCTTCCTATGCATGCTAATTTGGATGACCCTTTGGAAATGTCAAGGGTCACAAGAGATCAGCAAATGAACTCTAGTGTTTACTAGATATTTTTTTCAGGAATTTTGCAAACTTTTCAACGAAATGAAAGCAGAAAGGTGATAAGACCTTTCTATGTATACTAATTTGGTTCACTACTCATAAGGTCAAGGGTCATGGGAGGTTGACAAATGGGGAAAATGCGTAAATTTTGAGAAAACGTGACCTGTCGAAAAAGTCAGTCACAAAGGTTAGATTAACCCATATCATACTGAAGGCAAAAAGCTTCAAATTTGTACACTACCATATGCAAGCTACATTATAGTACTTACAGATAAGGATATAGGATGGCTTTAGTTCAAGGGTGGTGCCAGAATAGCTTTTCTGGCACTACCTTTGAACTATTTAAGTCAAACTTATTTCACACACTTAGTGTATTTTGAATGATGAGGGTTAAGTACGTTGGTCATCCACGTGAGACTTAAAGGCTTTACCATTCTTGTTTTTCAGTTTAATATATTCACTATAACCTTTCATTCAATGTAAAAGCAGTTCTCCTATATGGAGCAGAGACTTGGAGATTGACAAAAACCACAGTCAACAGAGTACAGACCTTCATGAACAGTTGCCTTAGAAGAATTTTGAAAATCCACTGGCCAGAGAAGATCAGCAACGTCAGACTCTGGGAGAGAACAGAGCAGATAACAGCAGAGAATGAAATTTGGCGAAGAAGATGGGGATGGATCGGTCACAGTCTGAGAAAGCCAGCTTCCAGGCCAGTATCACTAGGTAGGCATTGGCATGGAACCCCCAGGGAAAGAGGAAAAGAGGTAGGCCGAGAAACTCCTGGCGTCGAGACCTCCAAGCAGACATCAAGAGACTGGGAACCACCTGGAGTAGAATCGAAGGAGAAGCACAGGAGAGGAGTTGCTGGAGGTCTCTCGTCGACGGCCTATACCCGGGTAGGGGTGACAGGCGTAAGTAAGTAAGTAATAACCTTTCATTTTGCC
This sequence comes from Semisulcospira habei, assembly GCA_036245525.1. Lineage (NCBI taxonomy): Eukaryota > Metazoa > Mollusca > Gastropoda > Semisulcospiridae > Semisulcospira > Semisulcospira habei. The sequence continues at coordinate 55,043,074 of BTPG01000002.1, read as the reverse complement.
ACAGGCTGCTCTAACTAATCTAAAGGTGAAATACTTTGTGGGTCAGCTCACCTATACTTTTCAGACAGTGAAACACCAGATATGTATGCTGTGGGTGGCCATGTGAGCGCTCCCATACTTTTAATCTAGGAATGTAACCTACTAGTGCTGGGTACATGGTGGGTGTAAGTGCACCCATACTATTCACAAACTGGTATGTTTAGAAAGGTCTTGCCACAAAGTATCCTTGGGCCAACTTTGAAGACAGTGGCTTGAATACTCTCAGAGAAAATGCCAATGTTAAAGTTTAACACCCACGACGGACGGACAACCACTGGATCAGAACACGGGCTCACTTCTTGCTGCACAAAAAAATTATGTTCTTGTTAACAGAGTTATTCGGTTTTATTCTCAACACCTGGCCATATGGTTGGGCGTTCCACCCTGGAGTTATCATGGACAATCCTTTTTGATGCTGAAGTAAAAACCTAACAGTAACACGTTGAGCTTTCAGGTCAAAAATGCTAAACTTGGGAGCTGTCCTCTTGAGGACGACTGACCCGTGCAGGAGACTGACCGTCGAAGTTCAAGGGTAGTGCCAGAACAGCCTGGCGCCTGCAGGCGCCAAGCTGTTCTGGCACAACCCTTGAACTGTCACGGTCGATCCACCTCACGCTGGGTGGATTAACTTCACTCACTATCAGGTCCACGTCATCCTTGTTGATCTTGACTTTGGACAGCTCTTTCTCCTTCTCCTGCTTGGCTTTGGCTTCTCGCGTCTGCTGGTCGCTCACCACCTTCATAGCCTGCAGACACATCATGACTTCTCCACTTAACCCTTTAAGCCCCAAGGTTTCTCAATGTCGGAGGTGTTGCCTAACAACTATGTACCAGTTGTAGGAGATGGATTGATCATGACAATTCAAGGGTAGTGCCGGATGAGCTTGGCGCCTTCATCTGGCACTACCCTTGAATTATCATGATCAATCCATCTCCTGCTGCAGGGTCCTGGGGCTAAAAGGGTTAAACAGGGCTGATGAAAACCTAAACATTGTGGTGCCCATGAAGGCTGCAAAGATTATAAAAGTTAGCAGACTGATATGAAAATCAGTCGAGAATGTTTCTTGAGAGCTCAAAATTTTAAGGTCGCCACCCGAGCTACAGTGTACCATTCAGTGTTTTTTTTCTCCAGTCAACCCTTTTCATCACCCCTGCACTTGCGTTGTGCTCTTATTCTTCTAGTACATAACTCAGAGATAGTCAGTAGTTTAACCTTTTAGCTGTTTGTAGCTGACCTCTTTTGACCTTTGAACTTTCCAAGGGGTCATCCAAATTTAAATGCACAGACAGGTCTTACCATCAGGTATCTCTGTACCAAGTGTTGGTTTGAATTTGAATATAGTATTTGAGGAGAAACAATGCGTGTCAAAGTAAGGCTATTTTTTACCCTTTTGAAAGGGATTGATAAACCCTACGTTTTCCCATCAACATGTCAGGTATATATCTGATTAGGCTCTTGAAATGTTATGTTTAATAATAATATAAATAATAATAATACCGTTATTATATAGGCGCTTTTTCTCAATTTTGGGGAAATCGACTCAAAGCGCCGCGCCTGAAACCCAACACACACACTCACGAAACAGACACGGATTTACGCCATTTAAGACAAACACAGTACAAGACAAACGAAGGGCCAGTCAGCTACTGAAGTTACAGAGATTTTTGATTGCTTGTATTTGAAATTTGTAAAGTGGCCTGAGACCGGTACCAAAGTGTGGGGGGTGGGGGGGGGGGGGTGGAAGAACCGGAGTACCCGGAGAAAGAACCCCCGACGGTCCGCCCGAATTAACGGTGACACTTACCAGAGGAGAAAAGTCCAACGCCGGAACCCGGTATCGAACCGCGCACCTTTGGCATTGGTGGCAGGCGCCTTAACCACTGCGCCACGTGCCAAGTTTATTATATTAGTATCGTGTCAGTGTGCATTTGGACCTATGAATGATTGCGTTTTTGTACATTGTTGGTACCTTACTTAGTTAATTTCAATTAGTTAGATTATCTAGATGTAAAGCGCTCTGAGCCTTTCTTTGTGGGGATATTGCGCTATAGAAGAGTTATATATTATTATTTTTTGGACTCCTGTGACCTTGACCTTTGAGAGAGGTTACTGAAACTGGAATGTTTAGAAAGGTTTCACCAAAAAGTATGAGGGACGTAGCTTAGTGGATAAGACACTGAGCTGGCAGTCGTAAGATCCCGGGTTTGAATCTCCTGGTGGGCAGGAATGGGATGTGGACTTTTCCTCATTCCCTTCGAGTCAAATTTACGTACAGACTTGGCTTACGGTTGCCTGTCTCACCTTCGTGCGTACATCGCGCATAATCATCAAGTGCGCACATTAAAAATCCCATTACACCTATTCGAAAAGAGAAGGCCCGGTAGGGCCAGTGAAATGGAAACAGAAATATATCACATGCACCGAAGTTAATAGTATGGTGAAGGTTTGCACATAAAGTAGTGCTTAGTAGCAGCAGGCTTTCAAAGCTTCAGCTGCCATCCATATGGCGCCTTGAGCATCTTTAATTAGATGGATACGTGCGCCTCGGAGAGACCATACCAAGTATCCTTGAGCCAAGTTTGAAGCTTGAATAGTTTTTGGGAAAATGCGAACATTGACATCTACCACAGACAACAGATGCCGGGATGGCCCATTATATAGACTCACTTTCTCTATTGTGGAGAGGGATGGGGTGGGGAGTTGGGGGGTGTGTTTCAGAGTGGTAAGGGTGTGTTTCAGAGTGGTAAGTCAACATTTACTTTGTGTCGACAGTTCAGCTTTGCCAGTGACTCTTCTCTTCAACTTTCAATAAACAGGGAACAAAAAAATTATTCCAATGAGTGGGGGTATTTTTAAGTCTCTTCTACATGTATTCATAGAAGAGACTTTTTAGGACAGGTCACAGTGGAGCAAATTCAAAAGAATGCCCGTGACGACAAAGGCGGGCTGGTCTGAAAATCTGACAACTAAAGTAACCAGATAAAAATAAAATTGACGTCATGTCTAGCTAAGCTAAGTTTGCTGTAGAATATACTTTTGGCAGGAAATGTATGTGTGTAAGTATGTAAACACAAGAATCTCCAATGTTTGTGTATACAAATTTGAAACTTGGGGAAGTGCTTTGTTCAAGGGGTGCCTAGGAGAGCCTCCGAGCATATTAAAATTGGGTATCTGAGTAAAGGGTTAAAAGGTCTGTTTACAGAAAGTTGCTTGCACCACATCAGAGTCCGCAATTTTGTCATATAAATAATAATAAGAGAGGAGAAGCCATTATGGCTCACGTGTATGACCTATTTAAATATGTGCAATTTTTGCGACAATAAGTAAATGGCTGGCTTCTGCACTAGCAAAATCCATGTTTTCTCAAAATGTATGCATTTTTCACACATCTGTCAGCCCCCCATGACCGTTGAACTTGGCAATGAGTCGACTATATTATTATTCATAATGTGCCAAATTTGATAAAATGTTGATAATACTCTTGTGACCCTTGACTTTTCCGAGGGGTCATCCAAATTAGTAAGCATAGATAGGTCTTACCATCAGGTATCTCTATAACAAATTTGGGTTTGAAGATGTGAATAGTATTTGAGAAAAAAACACATCTATTGTCGAAATATGGCTATTTTCTTTAAACCTATTTTCTGAGCTCTTTTGACCCTTGACCTTCTTGAGGGATCAACCAAATTAGTATGCATAGAAAGGTCTTCCCATCAGGTATCTCTGTAGAAAGTTTGGGCTTGAAGCTGTGAATAGTATTTGAAAAAAAAAAATCTTTTGTCAAATGGCTATTTGGGACATATTTCCTGAGCTCTTGTGACCCTTGACATTTCCGAGGGGTTATCCAAATTAGTATGCATAGATAGGTCTTGCCATCAGATATCTCCGTAGCAAGTTTGGGTTTGAATTTGCTAATAGTATTTGAGAAAAAACATCTTGTCAAAATATGGCTATTTTTCTATTTCCTGAGCGTGTCAAATGCACCTGGATGGCAACCTGTCTGATAATTATGAGGCCGGCCTTGAGCAGAATTTTTGTTTGCATTGTTACATCTGTGAAGGTGCAGAAAAAAACAAAAACAAATTGTAAGCTTTCCTTTTGTCATCTCATGCAGCCATCCCCCCCCCCCCCATCCCCCCCCCCCCCCATCCCCCCCCCCCCCTACACACACACCACACAAAATCCTGCATGGCACCATGATGTGTGTACCGCCTTATGAATGCATATATGACTGAATGCATATATGACTTCGGTCAGAAATCTTTGTCAGATTGCCAATTCTCAGGAAATGACTTTCGTGGGTCAATTACATTTACAGCTAAAAATCCTTGATGTGACCCCATATCATGTAAGATTTAAGTGGGAGGGTCATATTGGAAATGTATTCTGTCAAGAATTATTATTAAAGTACCATTAAAATATGCTTTTATGTCAGTTTTCTAAACCCCACTTTCTCGCAGCAAAGCCTACAAGAAGGCGGTCATTGTTTCAAGCTGGCTGTGTTGATCCACTTTGACCATTGCCGTTTACACATCCAACTTCTCACAAATTTATTTGACATGGTTGATAACTCACTTCTACTGAGTATGGGAAGGCACAGAAGACTTATTTGTGTAATTGTTTTGTGTCAATGAGCAGAAATAGATAGCGATATCCGATGCAGTGATACATCATACTGCTTCAAGTGGTGTGCGTACCTGTGACCCCTCCGTGCATAAAAAAAACAGCTTTCATGAGCCACCTAAGTTGCTTCAGCAGTTTACATAGCCGGTTTCGTATCTTAGTACCGAAATGAAACGAAGTTGATTGGTCATTCTGAGTCTCCCTAGTACAGACCTGTTTACCCTCCAAATGACTCATGAGGAAGATAACAGTGAATTATGAGGGAGATTTATCACCGAAAGAGGGAAAAGAAAACACTCACGATTCAAGATATATTTATTTTCTTTTGACTCTGTGAGCTCAGGAAAGTCATGTGAATATTCCCTTTTCCACTTTTGGTAGTACTTCTTTTTGCCCTTCTTCACGCTCACTTCCTCCGACTCGTCGTCTGTTTCGTGGTGTTTTCGCTTTGGAGGCATAGTTGAGTGAAAACTTGGGAACTATTACAAGTGATCGCGGACAGCTCGATAAAATCTCACGCTCGACTGACATAAAATGCGGGCTTTACGCATGCGTCAAACGGAAGATGGTCGCCAAGATGACTATTCACAGAAAATGACCCAAAAAAAAAATTGTCCGAGAAAACGAAAAATGCGGAAGATTTCACAGATACGCGGAAAAAATGGTTCAAATGCGGAAATCTTCCGCATAATGCAGGAGAGTAAACAGGTCTGCTAGTATGTCTTGCACTTGCAGTGAGTCTGGTAACACTAGTCATGGCCTATGTGTGAACTTGACAGCTCATTTGACTTCAGGTTATTTAATGAACTGTTGTCATACCGTGGTGGATCTTCAAGCCAGTAATGAGTAACTGTCAATAATAATAATAATGTACATAATATAGCACTTAACCTCCAAATAAATGGTGCTCTAGTCTTAGTCTTAGAAACGCTTTTCAATCAATCATCCCTCTCAAGCTGTCATATTTCTAATTTGTTCAGCAGAATCTGCTGATTCCATCCATTTTAAAACATCATAGTCATAGACGGATCTATGCAGTGTGCTACACTTTCAATCAAGCATAAATCTCCCCGGCAAATTTACCCAGCTGGGCGAAACAGCGTCTCAAAAATCTCCACTGGGTAGACTGACGCTCGAGTGGCTTAACAATGGGTAAATTTACAATAGGTATAACTCATGTTGGGTAGATTTACACCAAAATACGATGCTGACCAGAACTAATCGGTCCTGGTTTCCAAGTGAACGTTTCGCCCAATTATTGTATCAATTGCCAAGTCATGCAATATAGATATCAAAACGATCAATCGTATTAACATCCCGTTTTAATATCATAAGCAGTGTCTTACAGATCATGTTATTAATTATCTTCTTTTGCCTTCAAAAGCTTGCAATTGAACAATAATTCAAACAGGGGCAGAATAATAAACTTTTTGATGATAACGGAACGAACAGTAGGGCCGAACAAGTGACACGCATACTTACATCGTCAAGGTTTTTACTGGATATTTCTGCCTCCTCCACATAGTCTGTAACTTTTTCAAGATCAGCTGCACCTGAGTCGTGCTTTGCAGATTTCTTTGTTTTTGATTCTTGTTCATTTTCAGTGTCTTCCAGATCGACGGTCTCTTCCTCGGCAGCCATTTTGATAGGTCACGGTATACATTTAAATTGGGAAGTTCAGGCAGTAAGAGGTCCCGTGTTTTTAAAAATAATTTTTGCCTTGTTTGAAAATTTGCAGTTGGGCTGAATGTGGGAATTTGCTGGAAATTTGTGGTTAGCTGAGAGGAGACATGTTTGGTGCTTTGATTCATACCATCCTGAGCTTATCCAGTGGACATTTGTGGGCCTATGTTGAGTTGCCTTTGGCGTAGTGATTTGAGGGGCACGCTGATTTCAGCTGTGCTTGGGTGTGGGGTTGGTAAGGAACCAGTTTCATAGCCAAGAAATGAGACGGGTCATGTGCTATTTTTTTTGGTATTTTATGCATGGCAAATGTGCAGCTGGTGGGCGGTAGTGCTTTTTAGGGAATTGAACAATTAGGGGATGACTGGGATTGACTAAGGCTAAGAGACTGGACAGTACGGAAACACCACTGTGGTCCGTGGCCTGATACAAACACGAGGTTATTCGCATTTGGATCAATTTGACTGAATAAACAATATTAGTATAAACTGTGTGAGAAATATCTGTAATTAAGTTTAGATCTTTAGAGATACAAATATTGTTATAAAGTTGCTTTATCAAATTTGTATTCCATGTTTATTCTGAAAAAGAAGTGTGAAATACAAAGTATATTTTGTCTGCAGCTGTTCCTAAAAGTCTAACAAAACGGAAGTAACCTTCGACTATCGCTGCGGTCGACCGTGGGTCGTGGGCTCTCTCAATTGAGTTGACATCGGCCACAACAAAAATAAACACACACAAAAAAAATCACCGATTTCACCCAAGATGATGATTAAGATTGGTGTTAGATGTTCTACATAAAACTGTATAAGGTACGTACAAGACCTTTCAATGGCTTTTTAGGGGCGTTGTGATTAGCGATGACAAATGGGCAAAGGTACAACTTTGATGTCGTCTGTATACACATGTAGAACCAGCTGGGGAAATCCCATTGAATTTTAACCTTGTTCTATAATACTGGTTCTAATGAGAGAGTTTATGTAGATTCCTTCATTTGTGTGTCCGTAAACATGTTATCCCACATCTCGAGCTTGCATTTGGAACGTAATTTACAAATGTAGTGATTGTTGATAAAAGTAAAACTGATGTCATTGTGTTAGTACCGACTATAACAGGTATTATAGTTTTATACCGCACGATACTACAAGCTATTCTCAGCGCCCAAAATAGTATTAGTAATACAAATCAACTTCAAAGATAGAACCCAACGGAAAAAGAAACATGCTTAGAAAGGACAACCCTAGACAGCAAACAAGTCTAGAATTTAGTAATTCAGCAACTTTTTACTTATCTTATCAGCAAGGAAGGAATGTGGCAACTGAAGGATATGATGTAAAACAAAATATGAAAAACAAAAATGTGTTAAAAAAAAAAAAAGTGTTATAAAATGACATATAAAATAAAAACTCAGAGAGATAGAATGTGATCATGAGTTAGAATGAGAGTGTGTGTAAGCATGTGTGAGTGCGTGCAAGCATAAATGCGTGTACGTGAGGAAATAAAAAAAAAAGAGAGAGAGGTATGGAGAGAGAGAGATAGAAGAGAACGGGGATTACCCTTGGGCACGTGGTAGGCTTAGTGTTTAATACACAAAGCCTGCTAAACACCAACCTGAAGGCAAACTTTATATTACCTTCGAGTTGAGGACTACCTTGGGGGGCAAACGGGAGGGCCCTGATCTGCTCCTGAACTCGTCGGTTGCATGAGTGAGCTTTGTCCTGCGCAAGCCACTATGGCAGACTCTTGCTCGGTGGCTTGCGCATGACTAAATTCACTCATATGACTGATCCCTGATGTTCACAGAAATTGTTTTAGAGACATTATTTTGTTCACTCTACAGCCTGACATCATCCCCAGTAGACATCATCTTAAGTCTCAGTTCAACACAGCAATTCTGATCATCCGTCAAGTCAACCTGTGGACCCAGCCTTTGTATGCAGGATGTTGTGGCCAGATCAGACACATCTTCGCGCTGCTGTTTGTGTAAGATTTCACCAGCGCAGCGTCTTCACTCTTCACCAGAGCAGTGTCTTCACTCTTCAGTTTGATGTGACCAGTATAAGAAAAAAATAGTAAACTTTTGAAAGACAATCTGCGCTGCATACAGTTTGATGCAAATTGTTGAAACTGTGAAACAAAAGCTTTGGCAGGGGCTGTATGATCTGATGAGGCAGCCGGTAAAAACAGCACAAACATACGAGTAGCAGTTCTTCAGCCGGTGATTTGTTTGTTAATTGTGTGGAGAACTCCTGAAGACAGCAATCATGAGTTTTGAACTTGAAGAAATCCAAGTGATTGAACTTCGGATGATGGATAAGCGGAAATACTATCCGCTCACACTGGCTAGCGGTGTGTGCATCCGAAGCCTCTTGTATCCATTTTCGCTCATCAAAACACGCCTGCAGATTCAGAGAGGCTCCCACATCTACAAGGGCACTTTTGACGCTTTCGTGAAAATTGCTACCCGTGAAGGAGTGAGCGGTTTATACCGGGGCTTTTGGGTCAGCTGCCTGCAACTTTTTCCGTCCATGACCTACATCACAATGTATGAGTGGATGCGGCATCATCTCTCAGAAAAATTTGGGGTCGTAGACACTCGGATGCTTTCCTTCTGCTCAGGGGGTGTCGCGTCAATTATAGGCCAAACCCTTGCGGTGCCCCTGGATATCATCACCCAGCACTTGATGCTGATGGGTCGACTGTCAGAGGGGAATGATTGCAACATCCAGAGAAAACTGGCCATGCTTCAAAAGCTGAAAGTTTCAAAGGAGGCGCAGCACTCACGATTTGGGGGTGTGGCAGCAGTTGTGAATGGGGTGTACAACAGATATGGACTTCTGGGGTTCTACAAGGGATATTTTGTTTCTGTGCTGTGCTTTGCCCCAAACAGTGCCCTTTGGTGGTTCTTCTATGATGTATACTCAGGTAATTGCATAATTTCTTTGTGTCAGTCTGTGTGTTCAGGAGACTGTGTCAGTCAGTAGCACTTCAGCTAACACATGGGGATCAGTTGCATGATTGAGCATATTCCTGCACCAGAGACTAGGCAAGGTGCTCTGCAGAGCATCTAAGTGGCTCGCGCAGGACTAAGCTGACTCGTGCAACTGACCCAGAGAGGACCAAATGTTCTAGGACCACAGTAACCATTCAGACTACCATCAAAGTGAATTCTGGGAACACGGAAACTTTCTGGTACTGATGTAGCCTGAACGTTGTGTGTGTGCACTCACTGAAATTTGCATGAAGCCTTTGGCTGGCAAGTGCCAGTGGCACTTTTAGTCGCAATAATTCCAGCAGGAATGATCATGACTAAAACCGCTACCGACAGCCAAAGTGCTCACCATTTGGGCTCCCAGACATATTGTCTTCCTATTTATGCCCCTATCGCACCTTGGCGAGCTGGGTCCCAGGAATAAATGACTTTGCCTCGCCATACGAAAAATTGACGTGCATTTGGCCGACGAGCAGGTGAATCTGGGCTCGGTTACATGGGTGAGCTTAGGCCTGCACCAGCCCCTAAGCAAGGTGCTCCGCTGTAGCGGAGCACCTTGCTTAGAGGCTGGCGCAGGACTAAGCTCAATGATGCAACTTGCCTAGGGTTGTTACTGCTAATGGCCCACAGCCTCTCAGACTGCAGTGTTCTCTTTCATGGTTGCATGCACATCAGGCCATTCAACTTAACCTGTTGACTACGGGTAGCATTCTTTGTCGCGATGATTACTGCAGGAATCATCACAGAAAAATCTGTGGCCAACACTCTAAGGGTTTGAAGGAGGAAGGGTAGTTACTTGGTTATTTGAGTTTGATGCTGAGCAGGCTGTTAAGTCCATCTCACAGCGGGATACCTAAATGGTTAAGTTTATATTTTTTGCATGTGCAGTTGCACTTCATGTCTTGAGCATTTATGTCTGCTCGCATTTTCGCGCCCTTGAACCATTTTTGTCCTGATACACTTCTGCTTGAAATTAATTTTACTATGATAGTTCAAGGGTGGTGCCAGAATATCTTGGCATCATGCAGATGCTATTCTGGTACCACCCTTGAAGTTGAACAAAAACGATTGATCAATCTCCTAATCCGTAATGCAACCTTCATGGGACAACAAGCAAGTTAAGGAAATCAGCCTCAGGACGTAATGGGTTAATGACTATAGACTGGCTGCAGGAGACATATTCCATGATAGTTTAAAGATAGGGCCTGAATAGCTTGATTGATGGCCTCCATGGCACAAAGACAATCTGGTACAACTGTTATTGTTACTTGTTTCTGTGCGTCTCTGAGGCGCTAACATGAAAAATTACATACTGAAAATGTAACGAAAGGGAGGCAGATCTGATGCACTCAGTGCTTCTGAGCATACAAGAAACATGCTGGTCAATGATTTAAGTTTGTTACGTCGCAAGCTGTGGCACCCCCCAGCCCGTGCACAATAGGTCTTCCGGTCTCAAATTCATCACGTGACCAGTGGAAATATGTGAAAAATATTTTTAAAACATGTGCAGATTTGACCGTTTTAAGTTAAGTTTGTTTGAAATTTATAAGCAGAAAAGTGCCCACATAATGTTTTGTCATTATGAAGTCATTTCAGACTTTCAGAATGTGCTCCTTTTAAAGATTTTTCCCTGCTTGCCGCAAAATTGAGACAGCTTTCTGTATCTAAGATCCATTACAATGTCATTTAATTTACCAGATCTAGATCAAGATCTGTACAAGTCAGTTTGTAAACCTATGGCGTCGCCCAAAATGATTGACCAATCACCAAGGGGCATGCCTTCATTATGAGACTACTTGAGACTGGAAAGGTTCTTGTGCACAGGCTAGGGTGTGCCACAGTTTGGGGTGTAACAATGATTCAATGATTTAATGATTCAATTTTAATCCCTTCACTGCTGGTACTAGGAAGCTTGAACTCATTCTACCCCTGACACACCACAGCAAGATATGGATTGACCATGATAGTTCAAGGGTGATGCCAGAATAGCTTGGCGCCTATGGGCGCCAAGCTATTCTAGCATCACCCTTGAACTGTCATGGTTAATCTGTGTCCTGCGCTGCAATGCCGTCTTCAGAGGACAATGGCAAAATTTGGGGATTTCGGTGTTGGGGTACAATGAGTTAAGTCAGGCCCAGGGTTTGATTTATGGTGTGGGTGGGACAGAATCCGCTAAGGGTTTTTTGGTGTGTGACAGACACAGACACATAAAGCTGATGTTTCTCTGATTAGAGGGCCCTTTTAACACTGAACAAAAGCTTTGATGATCTGTGCACCTAAACATCGTCAGGATAGTGTTCTTCTACTTAACCATTTTGCTGTCGGTAGCTGTTTTTGTTCTCTTTCAACAAAAACCTCAACCAACAGTCAAAGGGTTCGAACGTGCATCATGATGTGTTGCAGATGGGCTGACATACATCTCACCTGTGTGGGTGCCACGACTCATGCTGAAGACGATAGCAGCGCCGCTGGGTGGCATATCATCTGCTCTCTTCACCAACCCCTTGGACGTTATACGAGCTCGCATGCAGGTAGGCTGTCTTGCAGACACAGTGACCCTTTCGGCCAAAGATGTGGTTATTACGAGGTATGAAAAAAAAAGTAATGATAGTTATGCCGTAAAACCAAAATGGTTAGCCCAATACGTGATATTTTCGCATTTTGTAATAGCACTGTCCTCCACCATTCATGCAAAATTTAATGCGAAATTCAAAGGCGATGCGGTAATCTGATGAACATCAGGGTCGGACTTGTGAATTTACTGCTTTTCTAGGTCCTGAATGCGGGAAAACTCTGTCCTGCCAAATCTTTTTTAGTTTAGGCAAGAACCGAAGGGCGCATTGGTTGCAGCAAGGACTGTGTAGTGGTTTCAGAGGAAGAACACAAATGTTTTGCTCCTCTCTGTAGGACTCGGTGACCTTGGCTCGTCATTTTAAGAAAAAAACCAAGATACTCTGGCCACTGAGAGTTGGCCGCTGCTCATGAACAGACTGCAACACTATTGGAAAAAGAATTGCTTACAGGATATTTTGCATTGACTGCATGCTTCACTGATAACATATGAATGATGACATGGACCTCAAAGTTCTAAAAAAATAGAGAAAATGTAAATTCTGAAAACCTGACAAAAGTGTCTGTAGTCTCTTCTCATCAGAGGCCAACCACTCCTGTTTGGGCTGTTTGCCGGGGATACTGTTAGAGGACAAGCAAGTACCGTCTTCAGTGATGACATCACACGGTCATTACAGGCCACTTATGCTAAACATTTTGAGTAGTTAATCTAAGCGATCAACTTTCTGTTACATCTAAGCCTCTGTCAAGAAATGGGGTATCCCTATTGCAGATAGTTTTTGGAGGTCAAAGTCATTGCACACTATTCTTTGAACTGTTCCCAGAGAAAGAGCAGAAGTTTACGATATTTTTCAAAATAAAATGCAGGCTTTCTGCTAGGATTTAAAATTGTCTGTGATAATGATGGACAGCATGACAAAAATCCATCCCAGGTGCTCTACAGTATGTCGCGTACTTGAAACACAGCAGGGATAATATAGTTTCTCAGGATAAGTGCATCCCAGGATTGATGGCCTTTCTTGTTTTTCCATCCCTGTGAGAATTTGTCTGTCAAATATGGCAGCCCTGAAAGTCTAAAATTTTGCCCACCAGCCTTTGGCTAGTGACTTCCAAGTTTTACTAGCCAAACTGAAAATGTTACTAGCCAAAACTGAAAATTTTACTAGTACTGAAAATAGCCCAACTCAACAATATAATGTACCACAAGTGTTTGACGCCCAGTGTTAGAGTGTTTTCTGCCCAGAGGCATTGAGAACAAATATTTGAACAGACAATCATAACCAAGTTCATGTTTATGTCCTGACTTCAAGCTTTTGTTAGTATCAAGTGGAGAAATAACTGACAAAGTCCCCATGTGAACTGTGGTGAGGTTTTTTATTTATTAATTTTTTGTAAGTAGAGCTGGGCTTCTGTTTGCACAACAGGTTAATGGGTCTGTAGACCCCCAGGTATAAATTTTAGAGGGTACACAGATCCTAGCATTATAGAGGGTCCGCAGATTTATTTAAGAAAAACTGCATCATCTGTATGTTCCTTAAAATAAATTATCCCCACCCGGGTCTGCCCTGGGGGACTTGAGTGGGGTTAACTACCTTTTAGTTCCCAGGGTCACCCTGGTCAGCCCCACAGGGTGGGTTTTTCCCTCTATTCTGGGGCATGTGTTTCTGTCTACCCTTGGTCCATTCACCTGTATTTGTCTTTTTAAAACTCTCCCAACTGTCTGCACTGCCTGTAGCTCTTGATATTGGATGTGTGTTGCTAAATGGTCTTAGCTTTATTTAGGCCCCATGGCTTAGGTTTATTTAACGTATTGGACCGGCTGGCGACATACATTCAATATTCTGTTTCTTTTCTTTTTTTCACAAGCAGTGCAGGCACGTCTTGAGAAAGCCTTGTTGCTGTCGGGATGTTAAGCAATGTACAATCAATCAATCATTAAAATAAATTTTAAATCTCATTTCACTCTCTCCTCTTTAAATGTGTTGTGACAGTGTGTGTGTGTCTTTTCCATGATACCGATTCTTTAACTGGTGAGCTATCGCGCAAAAGCCTGTCTCCCTCGCTCTCTCACACACAGAAAAACATATCTATTTATTTTGTATGATTGTTTGATAATACAGAGACTTGTAGCGTTTTCTGCTGAACGCGGCAGATTGACAACCAACGTTTGACTTGTCTAAAGTGTGTGTGTAGTGTGTGTGTGTGTGTGAACTTAAGTTTGTTTCAACCCGTTTAACCACTCAGAAAGACGTGTTTCTCAATTTTTGGCCTAATAACTGTGTACCAGAAGATGGATCGACCACGATTAAAAAAAACCTGACAAACTTATTTCTGTTCAAATTTCTGGACTTGCTTTTGAGTTTGCCTCAGTGCTCATTGCGCATGCCATTCGAGTGCCGTCGTGCTTTAGCCATGGAAATACACTCAGCACAGCCATGACCTCTGAAAACTGTGTCGTAGCGGTGGTTCCACAGACGGCCCAGGGGTAGCATTTCTGGTACTGTCGCTTGTCGATGGAGATGGCGGTGTTGAAGTGCAACTTTATTCTTAGCGATTATCAAGATCAGACAGTGCCGGATTGAAGAATCCGAAGCATTCCAGCTCTTCCTTTGCTTTTTCTCCGCCATGTACAACTTCGTTCAAGATCAAAAGCGAAACGCACGATGCCGTATCCCATGATAGTATTATGGTGACGTCACAGCAAGTAACGCGTTCAACATGCAGCGCGCACTTTGTAATAACATGCTGACACCACACATAAACTAACAGTTTGCACGCCCTGTTACACTCACACGGACCCCGGCGTCGGGTCGATTCTGAACGCAGCCACGACTGAGCGAGCGGCTAAACGAAACAATTCAGTCGTCACTAAAAATAGAACGACTGTCACCGACCTCTGTTATGGTACACACAGTTCGAGTGACGTGTTCGGCTACTGCCGCAATGTGATGTTATAGAGGCGGCTCGCGGTGGCAGGTCCCGCGCCGGAGTACCTATGTTTGGCTGGGTTCGGCTGGCGGTTAGCCGTTGGATTGGAAAACGCACGATTGCACTCGCATTTGGCGAGTGGGTATTTTTTTTTTACTCGCCAAATTTTTTTTTCACTCGCCATGGCGAGTAAATTACTCGCCATTTTCAGGGCTGTATGGAGAATTTTTCATTAACGGAAAGCCAGAAAATATATATATATCCATATTTTCTATCAGTGCGTAAATAAAGAGCAATACACAAGTACTATATCAAGCAACTTTCAAATTTGTTTAGATTTTGACAGGAATGTCTCAAAGTTTCACTCTTTTAAAAATGATCATGGAGAATCATCTGTTTTCAAGCACAGCTGTTTACTTCACTTTTTCAATGACGTCACACACCGACGTGGCTGAAGATACCAGCTCCATAATATATTATGCACAAATAAAGGGCGAAGATTGATATTTGTTTTCATACTACTGTTATTTGTGTGACTCAAGTAGTTTACAAATGGCGGCCCAACTATCATTACTTTCTGATCATACTTCGTAGTATGTGTAGTGAGATGGTGAAATCCAGACCAAAAAGGTGACTGCCAAGCATGTAAAATGCAAAGAAGTACTCAACGGAGAAAGAAACACGCTTAGAAAAGACGGTTACAACACAATTTATTAATATTTCGGGTAAATACCCTTTTTCACAATAGACAGACCAAACAAATATAGAGATCAGTCACTACTTATCTTCATTTTATTCCTTCTGCAATAAATGAAGATAAGTAGCGACTGATCTCTATGTTTGATTGTCTGTTTTGAAAAAGGGTATTTACCTGAAATATTAATAAATTGTGTTGTATTTTGTAACTGTCTTTTCTAAGCGTGTTTCTTTCTCCGTTGGGTACTTCTTAGTGAGATGGTGGACACAAGGGAAGGGTGTTGTAGTCAGCATGTGTCTGCTTTTTGAGCCCTTTGGCTGTCATTAGCGTTTCTTGTCGCCATGATTCCTGCAAAAATCATGGTGACCAAAACCGCTACCGACAGCCAAAGGGTTAAGAATCATAATTACTGGTCACTCATGGTATTAGTATTACACAATGCAGTATGTATAGAGGTGTCTGATATTGTGCACGCAATTCTCTGGCTCCCACAGGTATAGCTATGCGTGGTGAGCTAAAGGTCCTCGGTGCGACGTCAGCTTTGGCTGCCCCACACACTGGCCAGCTGAGGTTGACGTCGTCTGGAGGACCTTTTGCTTACCAAGCAGGTTTTCTTCACAGGTCTGTAGAAATTCAGCACCACCATAACACCATTGCAGATGAGATAACATGGCCTGACTTTGTGGCTCCCGATACCACAGTATTAACCCTTTTAGCCCCGGGACCCTGCAGCAGGAGATGGATTGATCATGATAATTCAAGGGTAGTGCCAGATGAGCTTGGTGCCTGAAGGCGCCATGCTCATCTGGCACTACCCTAGAATTATCATGATCAATCCATCTCCTACAACTGATACATAGTCGTTAGGCAAAACCTCCAAAATTTGAGAAATTGAACCTTGGGGCTGTCCTTGATAGTCGGGGTAAGGAAAAAACCCTTACCATCAGAAATGTTACAGTCATACAGAAAACTCGGCGTGACTTCCTCAAGGTGGGGCATGTGAGGGTTTGCAAGAGGGTGTGTGTGTGTGTAAATACCACTCCTTGCTCACAAGAGACGTAAATTCTGAGAGTGAGAGGTGTGCGTTTATGAGCGTCGCTTACATGGTGCGCTCTCATTAACAGAACATGTGGTTTAGAAAGTGGTAGACAGGAGTACTGTTCTCTAGGGTACAGCACTGGGCCGTGTGCCGCAGTGCCGTGAAAGAGACCAAGCTGCTGGATTGTGACACCATTGCTATGATCTAAGCATAGTTTTTTTTATGGACACTACCCCTTCCCTGACGCAACTGTGTTCTGTGAAATCATTGTAAATTTAGCTTCAAAGATCCCCAGCCGTTATGGCAAAGACACATGGATATAACGTGTTGTCACTGCGGGGGCTCATGAGGATCTACACCTCTTGCAGTTGGATCATATTGAGTTGCTTCACAGCAGCGCAGGGGTACTGTTATCTAGGGTCATCATCATCATCATCATCATCAGTCCCTTGCCCGAACTGGGCGTTGGGGGGACTGAAAGGCAGCAGCAACAGACAGTGCTCTCCACTGAGTTCTATTTTGGGCGGTGGCAAGCAAGTCTGGCATCTCGAGTTCGGTCCATTCTTTTATGTTTGCGACCCAACTCTTTCTCTGACGACCTCGCCGACGACTTCCTTCGAGAGTGCCTTGGAGGATAGTCTTGGACAAGGTGTTGTGTCGGGTCACGTGGCCAAACCAAGCAAGCTTGCGCCGTTTCACGGTTGCCAGAAGGGGTTCATGTGGGCCCACCAGGGAAGTGACGATGCTCCGTACATATTCGTTGGTCTTGTGCTCGCGGTACGAGATGCGGAGCAACTTCCTCAGGCACTTGTTCTCAAAGGCCTGGATTTTCTTTTCTGAGTCTGCAAGCAGTGTCCAAGTCTCACAGCCGTAGAGTAGAATAGACACTACGAGGGACTTGTAAAGCCTGTACTTGATGGTGAAGCTGATGGAGTTACTTCGCCATATCCTGTCCAGCCTGGCCATTGCGGATGTTGCTGTACCTATCCTGATACGGATCTCTGCTATGCAACTACCGTCTTTGGACAGGGTGGCTCCCAAGTACTTGAAGCTATTGACCTCTTCTAGCTTCTGGCCGTTCATGTGAATGTTGCTGCTGCTGTCGCTTGTGGTGTTGATCATCACTTTGCTTTTATCCGTACTGATCTCCATGCCTAGGGTACAGGAGTACTGTTATCTAGGGTACAGCACTGGGCTTTGCCCCGCAGTGCCATGAAAGAGACCAAGCTGCTGGATTGTGACACCGGTCCTATGAACACAAGCCAATCAGAAATGCACATTCAGTTACATGTGTTGGTATCCTCAGCTATGTTCAGCATTGTTACCTGCTGTCAGAAATGCTTGACTGTGAAAAATGCCTTGGCTTAATTCCATGGGTGACAGTCTTGAGTCCTGGAGGCTGTTACAGCTGATACAATTTTTTTTTTTCAAAATCCCACAAATCTGAATTTCAGATTTTTTTTTTGTCCAGACAGAACAGTCCTTCAGCCAGCCTATGAGAACTGCAAGAGCAGGGTTCGAAATAACCGGGGGCCCGGGGCAAAAAGCCCCTTGCTTTGGCCTTGGGCCCTCTACTTTCATGTCCACCGGGCCTGACGTGCCCCTTTCTTTTCAGACCTACTTTGTCTCACAGCAGCTGGAGGCAGTACTCATTGCATCAGTGCGGTCCTGACACAGGTCATGAACATTTCACCAAAAACATGTGGCTGGCTACTTTTTAGCACAGTATGCATTGCATCAACCTCTCTTTGCTGCATAGCGTTCTAGCACAATACTTTCACTCTGCTGTTTGCAGCTCGCTATTCTTCTTTTAGCTAAAGCCACTTCCTCCTGTGAAATTCATTTTTCTCTAAAAGGTATTTTTTCGAAAAATACTTACCGATGACATGACTTTGTGGAAGTGTCTACTACTTGCTCAATTTTAGCCTAAGAACCCGTTGTGTTATCACACAACCCGGGAGGCACTCGGGGAACCCCCAGACGGGTCGAGAGTTGTCTCCCGTTCCTGCCCTACCGGTTCCCGTCACGAGACCAACCAGTCAGATACTTCGCTCGAAGCGGCAAGCGGGGCAGGTGGGAGGGTCCTCCGAGTCATGTCATCGGTAAGTATTTTTCGAAAAAATACCTTTCAGAGAAAAATGAATTTATTTCCTCAAAAACATTACCGATGATATGACTTTGTGGAAGAATTGCGATGAGGCGGGTGTCGCGTGTAAACCCCCGAAGGGTAAATCAGCGCCGTCCTCCCTGTCGCAAAACTCCCGACAATTTTAGCGAAGTGCATACCTACGGCGCCCGTGGCGCTGGCGCCGGGAGGGAGTGTTGCACCACGGCGATGTCCCCCACCAGAGCGAGATTCTCTCGCTGGCCTGCCAGGTCCCTGAGGTAGAAGCGGGCGAAGGTCGATTCAGTCTTCCAGCCCACGGCTGCCACGATGTCTTTGACAGCGCAGTTTCGATCGAACGCGACGCTCGTGGCCATGGCTCGTACCTCGTGTGCGCGTATGTTAAGCCTCTTAGCTCCTTGAGGGGAGAGGTCCTGATAGGCGGACTGTATGACCCAGCGGAGCCAGGAAGAGATCGTCTGGGCCGTAATGTCATTCCTGCTGGATCTCAAAGGTAGGAAGAGGCGTGAACGTCCTCTCCGGAGGGCTTTAGATCGGCGAAGGTAAACCCGAAGGGTGCGCACAGGATCCTGTTGCCTGGTCTCCTGGGACAAGGTATTGCTTCTTAGTGGCCGTAAGGTGATCACCTGAGGCGCGGTCAGAGGAGACCTGTTCTTGGCAAGGAAGGCAGGGTCCGTGAGCAGTTGGACGGAACCGTCCGCTCGGAACTGTAGGCAGGTAGGGCGTGCCGAAAGCGCGTGTAGCTCACTAACCCGGGAGGCGGTAGCAAGGGCCAGCAGGAAGCACGTCTTGCGTGTCACGTCTGCGAAGCGGGCCAAAGGTAAGGGTTCGAATCGGGTGGAATTCAACCATGTCATTACCCAGGGTAGGTCCCATCGAGGGAGGAGTGAGCGGGGGACTGGGCGCTGGATGCCGAAGTGTCCCATAAGGTCGGCTAGGTCTTTGCAGGCGCCCGGGTCTGGGTGGCCGAGATGTCGATACGTGTCGGCAATCATGGAAAGGTATCCCGTGATGGTGATGGGGGCCAAGCCTTGGACTCGAAAGAGCCAGAGGAAAAAGTCCGCGAGCTGGGGATTCGTCAGTTCCATGGGGGCAAGGTCGTGGTCGCTGCACCAGGAACACAGGACTCGCCACTTTCCCTCATGGACTCCAATGGTCGAGGGTCTGCGGGCAGAAGCGATCGCCTCCACTGCTGCACTCGAGAAGCCTCTAGCGAAGAGGGCTTGCCGCACAACCTCCAGGCGTGAAGGAGGAGCCACTCCGGGCAAGGGTGGAACAATGGCTGGCGAGGTTGCTTGAGCATGGTGCGCGGGGTGGGAAGCAGCAGAGGGGGGGCCGTGGCGAGGCTGAGGAGGTCGGTGGTCCAGGAGCGGTTTCAGGAGAACGGCGCAACTAACAGGAGGACCGCTGTGCAACCCCGAAGCTTCAGGAGAACTTTGGGCACGAGCACCGTCGGGGGGTAAGCGTAGGCCACCAGACTGTCCCAAGGGATGGAGAGAGTATCGACAGCCCAGGCAAGGGGGTCGGGAATCGGGGAGACAAAAAGGGGAAGCTGGTGATTCCACCTTGTGGCGAACAAGTCAATCTGAGGGGTCTCCCATCGGGCGCAGATCATCCGAAAGATGTCCTGCCGGAGAGTCCATTCCTGTGTAAGAACTGGCCGCGGCAAGAGAGCGAGTCGGCCAAGACATTCAGGCGTCCGGGAATGTGTCGCGCCCCAAGAGAGATGCCACGGTCCTCGCACCAACGCAACATCCGGTAGAGAAGCATGCACAGGTCGGGGGAGCGCGTGCCCACCTTGTTTCTGGATGTAGGACACCACCGTCGTGTTGTCTGTGATGAAGCTCTATGCTCGGGCATAGTGCTCATTTAGTAGGATTAATACGGTACGGGTTTTGTTAACGGTTTGTTTGTGCCGAAAGTCCGTGGGGCCTGCTGCCCATGTGGAATCTGTAAGACATGGTTAGCACGGGAGTTTTTAGTGAGTTCTGTTTAGTGAGTTCTAGGCGGAAGCTGTGACTGTCAGAGGTTTAGGTCGGGAGTGCGGGCTGTCTTTTCGTATGGAACGGTTGTGTTCGAGTTACCTAGCCCGCATTCCAAGACTCTGAAGCCTAGATTTCAGGTATGTTTCTATAAATGTAGTATTGATAGTTGTTTAGTTAAAGACAATATGCGTGGTAAGATTAATGTGGTTGTATAGCGGTGTTCCGGTTTGGTTTAGTTATGTATGTTAGAATTCGGTGAAGTAACCGGTGTTTGTATACAGTTGTTTACCGAGATAGATGACTAAAGGAATATGAAGTGTGTATGTCTAAGCCGCTATGAAGATAGTACGTGGTTGGTTAAGCATAGTCTTTCCAGGGTATAGAGTAATGTATAGCAAGAGTGTCAGTTAGGCTATAGTCTGTTTCAAGATAGTGACAGAGATATGGGGGTGATACAAAGATAGTTTATGAAGCACGTGTGTGTGTGTGAATGAACGTGTGAGTTATTTGTATCAGCCAGGTTACGTGACGTTTCTCATTGATCCAATATGTTGTGTGTTTAGCAAGTGTTACGTTGGGACTTTTGTTATCTATTTAGAGTTCTTGTAACGAGAGTGGAAGACGGACGCCGAGACGTCGAGTCGCAGGTGGGACCTACGTGAGGTCATCCCTCCAGCTCTTCTGAGAGTGAGTCTGACTGGGGACCAAGACACCCAAGTCCAAGTGAGAACTGAGTACCGTACGAGAACGAGGACGTCCGTGCCCAAAGAGAAACAGGACGGCAACAAGCGTACGACGAAGGACTTTCACGCCTAGACGTGAGAAGGACCAACGTAACCAGACAACAACATCAAACAGGTTGGAGGCAATGTGAGACTAAGACCTAACCTGGCAAAGATACTGTGATACGTGTGTGGTGTGATAGTAGAATATTGTATATAGTTGATAGTCATTTAAGTTATTCTTTTTCATTTATACTGTATAAAGGTTACTTTAGAAAGGGAGCCCGTGTGTTTGTTTTACCGCATGAATGCGCCCGTCTGAGTCAGTGGCGGTGTATGCGTCTGTTGCGTGAGAGTCTGTGCGTACGACTGTGGGCAAGTCTGCGTGCGTTACATTGTCCGAGAGGACGAGCAGCTCCTGGTGCCGGAGGTGAACTTCCCAGGACCGAAGGGCTTGCCAGACGGCCTGCATCTGTAGCCAGTTGATGTGAGTGTGCGCTAGATCCGAGGGCCAGGGGCCGGACGTCGAGAGGAACCGTGGTAGAAGATGAGCACCCCACCCTGAGAGGCTTGCGTCGACACAGAGGGAGATCTGTGGGGGAGAAGAGGCAAGGGGAACTCCCGAGGCGAGCCAAGACGCAGATGGGGACTCAGCATCTGAGACACCGGAACCAACGCTGCTAATTCGCCGGAAGATGGGCGCCAATGCAGGAGGAGATGCAGCTGTAGCGGCCGGGAGTAGAGACGACCAAGGGGAATAAGGTCCGCAGCCGTGTTCAACAAGCCGAGAAGCTGAAGCCAGACTCTGGCAGGGGCTGCGTCTTCCCGGGCTAACTGGCCCGCTAGGGCAGCAATCTTCAGTATACGAGGAGACGGCAGGCGCACCCGGTCGAGATCGGTAGTGAACTCCATGCCGAGGTGCACAAAGCGGCGGGAAGGAGCGAGATCTGACTTGCCCTCGTTGATCATGAAGCCCAAGTGCGCCAGGAGGCGCAGCAGCGCATCCCTGTCCGTCGTCAGTTCGGCCTCCGACTGGTTGCGAAGGAGGAGGTCATCTAGGTAGTTCGACGTCGGACTGGAAGAGGACTGACGGGCTTCGGCGACTACGGCGTCCATCATTCAGGTGAAAACCCAAGGGCTGAGGTTGAGTCCGAAAGGGAGCGCGCGAAACTGGTAGACCACGCCGTCGATCGCGAACCGGAGGTACTTCCTGGAGGCCTGGTGCATCGGAACGTGTAGGTACGCATCGGACAGGTCCAGGCTGACCGCAAAGTCTTGAGGCTGGACAGTGGCTTTCAGGGCCCTGGCGGTCTCCATCCGAAAGGTCGGAGCCGTAATAAACTGGTTCAGCGCCGAGAGATCGATGACTGGGCTTCGGTACGACAAACAGGCGGCTGTAGAAGGCCGTGGGAGTCGGGGTGTGGAACAACCTCCGTGGCGGCTTTCCGCAGAAGGGAAGAGACTTCCCCGCGCAGGGCAGAGGCCTTGAGTGGGTTGCTCGGAACCTCGGTCCAAAGGGGGGAGCGACGCAAAGGTGGAGGCTCGCGGAAGACAATCCGGAGGCCGTCGGCGATGGTGGAGCAAATCCAGGGGTCGTCGGGAAACAGCAAGAGCCAATTTCCGCGAAACTCGGTAAGCCTCCCGCCGACAGGGGACCCCAAGGAGGTCGGCGGGGGCTGGGGCGGGGGGCAGTCAGGCGGCCCGCCCGCGACCTGGTCGCCAGGAGGGATGGGGCCAAGTGGGGGCACAGGACCGGGGAGGTCTAGGGCGGCTGAAGGCGGGGGCCCGCCTGGGAGCCGAGGTGGGCGCCGAGGGAGCAGCGGGTCTAGAAGTCCGCGAGGCGCGACCCCCAGCCTGCGGGCGGACGGAAAGCGCTGGGGGGGGGGGGGGGGGGGGGGGGGGGGGGCGGGGGGCATTGCGGGGCCAGCGGTCGGGGTTGGAGTCCCTGACGGAGGACTAAGTGTCACTGAAAAGGAGGGGACCACCAAGCGGGGCACAATGCAGTTGCAAGCGCAGGTCAGGAGGCATCCCACGGCAGGCTAGGAGGAGGGCGTCTCGACGCATCAAGTCGCAGTTGGCGGCCGTCGCCATGGCGTTGACTGAGGAGTGGTAGGCGGCGCGATTGGCGACCTCCGTTAAGGCCAGTAAGTCACCCAGGAGGGGCAAGACCGAAGAATGCCAGGAGTCCTCCACACGACGGACCAGAGCTTGGGTGAGGAGTTCAAGGAATCCCCGCGCAGGCTAAGGTGTTCCGGACCAAGGCCGCCGTCTTCTCCAGGCCGCGGGGGGAGGAACGCTGTAAGAGGGCGAGGCCACCTGCTTGAGACAACGCTGGGGGGTCCACCGCAGGTAGAGGGATGGAGAAAGCCTGGGAATGGCCAGCATACCAGTCCCGACGGAAGGCTATGTCCAGGGCAGCCGGCCAGCGACGGTCGAAGAAAAACACGGGCTCGCGGGGCGTGGCGAGTTGGAGATGGGCCGAAAGGGCGTCTCGCAGGTCCTTAAAGCCGGGCGGCTGGGGAAGCGACTTGAATCTTTTGACCTGACGCTCGGCATCCACAAAGGCGGAGACCTTCCTCTTCGGGGGGGGGGGGGGGGGGGGGGGGGCCTGAACAAGCGTCAGCTGGCAAGGTGACTGCGATTATCCTGGCAGCTTCATCCAGGGCTAGGAGGGTCTCCGCACGGGAGGAAGACGGCAGGGCCGGGGGGGGGGCCGCTACATCAGAGGCAAAGGGCGAGGGGGAGCGGCTGTCCTGTTCAAACAAGGCCGAAACGGAGTCTTCGGGCAGCAGACTGAGGGTCTCTTCCTCGAGAGGGCGGGTGTGTGGCCGGGGGGGCACAGGGGAAGCCGAGGACCGTAGCACCAGGCGGGAACTGTCGCGGAAACGATGGACCTCGCGGGGATGGGCGGGAAGCGACGACGGAGGCGGCAAGCGACGCGGCGGACCGGAGCGCGGCGGGATCCTGTCACGAGGAGAGCGAGAACGAAGTCGGGAACGTGGGCGCCGATCTATGGCAGGGGAGCGTCCAGCGAGGGGCCACCGAGGAGACGAGGGCCGGTGACGAGAGGGGCGAGGAGAGCGTGCCAAACGACAGGAAGGCGAGCGAGACGGGGCACGCGAAGAGGAGGGCCGGGGGGAGCGGTGGCGATCCCGGCGGGAGGAATGGTCTTTCCGAGGGCGCTCGAGTGGCGAGCGAGAGCGTCTAGAGCTGGTGGTGGAACGGGCGTAGTCTGGGGCGTGACTGCGTCGCGAACGCTATGGCTGACATCTCTGCTTGCCGGGCTCAGTGAGGCGGGCGCTGTGCCGGCAAGGAGACCCCCCAGAGGGGTCAGCGGGCTTATCAGGAAGAGACAGGGGAGGACGGCCAGTCAACGTGGGACGGCTCGTGTCACACTGCTGCAGGCCGGGCTCAGTGAGGCGGGCGCTCTGCCGGCATTCAGATCCTCGGGAAGGATCAGCGGGCGTGGCAGCAGTGGCAGTCCTCTGGTCAGCAGTAACAGTAAACACCCGACGAGTGTTCCGTTCCGTGAGGCTAGGACGGGAAGTGGCGGTCGCTACGGTAGGGGCAGCAGGGGAAGACACCGGTGCCAGGCGAAAGGCAGCTGGCTGTGGTCGCTCGCGCCGGTAAAAACTCCAGAGGTGAGACCACCGTAACTCCGGCCAGGACACGCAGTCATCACAAAGGCGGTCCGAGGAGCAGCCAGCACAAGGGAGGCAGACCGCATGGTCATCCGTCGGCCACTGGAAGTCGCCACAACGGGAGCACGTAAGAACCTGGGCGCTGCAACATACAAAAGTCATGCTAGGACTGCGAGGCCGGGAGGGTTATCACCGGCAAGCTAAAGGTGCCAAGGCGGCGTGACAGCTACCCGACTGAACAGAGACTACATGCTCCGGGAGCCGAAGGGCCTTTAAGCTAGGCGAAGAGGAGCGTAGGAGCAAAAGGGCACTAAACAGGCCTAACCACACAGTCAGCGTGGCTTTAAGAGGCAGAAAGTCTACTCGTAAGCTAACGAGGCAAAAAGGAGCGGGCAGAAAAAGCCCCGCGGGAGGCCCGCATGTCTACTCTGTTCACTAAGGCCTCAGTAAAGAGAGCTCGACAGCTAGTCCACTAGCCGTAACCCAAAACGAAAGCCTGAAAACCGGCCGGCGCTCGGCCCGAGGGCCAGCCGAGGACAGCTACCGCTACCTTACCTCCGAGACGAAGCGGGAAGGGGCCTCCATACACCCATCACAAACGGCAGATTTGAAAAATGGCATTGCCTCTGGCATTGTTAATATCTTTACCGTTGTAAAATAAAGATTCATTGATTCATTGATTCATTGATTCATCACAGCACCGGAGGGGAGCAGCGAAAACAGCGGCGGGAGGCAGTAGCAGGTGGCGAGAAGAAAAGGCTGGAGCGCTAGAAGGCCTAGAAGCTGAGGCTGAGCACACGAGGGGGTGGCGGCAACGAGCGTCTGCGAAGAAGACCGGTGAAGGCACAGAGCGGGAGCAAGGCAAAACACGTCTACGCGAGCGAAGTAGCAAGACTGGTTGGTCTCGTGACGGGAACCGGTAGGGCAGGAACGGGAGACAACTCTCGGCCCCTCTGGGGGTTCCCCGAGTGCTTCCCGGGTTGTGTGATAACACAACGGGTTCTTAGGCTAAAATTGAGCAAGTAGTAGACACTTCCACAAAGTCATGTCATCGGTAATGTTTTTGAGGAAATAAGGACAGTTTCTATGTTTCGCTGTTGTGTACGTAAATCATGCGACGGTATCTTCTGCCTCCCGCAAACAATGTTCTGCAGAATCAGACATTTTGTTCATATTTTTAAACCTGTATGACTAAATGTTTATGAGCCCCTTACTTTCCGGTGGTGGCCCCCTACTTTTACTAACAGGGGTCCCGAAGGGCCATGTACTTTTGAAAAGTATTTTGACCCCTGAAGAGGCATAGATTCTCATAAACCCCTGCATCCACAGGGGCTTATGAAAATCTGTGCCTCTTGCTGGTACCAGTTGATCAACAAACTTTATGCCCCCAGACTGATTTCTTTATCCATAGGTAGCTGATGGACCATATTCAGTAATTTAAAGTTTTCAGACTGTCGCCCATTTGCAAGGGCTGCTAAGAATATTTTTGTCTCAAGTCAGTTTGTTTTGTGTGGATGGAGCAGGTCAACAATCTATCTTGAACTCCATGCATTTTCTTCCAGGGCTAACATTCATGCACATCACAATTCTATTACTATAAGTGTGCAACATGTCGGCCACACATGTAGTGACATGTTGTAACTTTAGTCAACGCGTAATGTTAGATCGGCCTAGCTTGAAGGTTTCGTAGTGACGTAAAAAACGTACGCAGACTTCAAAGAACAAATATCAGGTCGGTATGATGGGAAGGTTGCATAGTAATTCCTGATACTATGTCTTTTGGGCACGATGATGTAACCAGATAGTATGCAACATGGCGACAAATGTGCTCATTTAATGCTGCTTGAATTTTTCTGAAAATGATTGAAAACGAAGAGAAAGGTGTTAAATGCACCTAGACTGTAACAATTCTTCTGTCTGATAATTATGAGACCGTCCTTGAGCAGGATTTTTGTTTGTTTTCTTACATCTGTGATGGTGAAGAAGCTTTCAGAAAAAAATCAAAAAATCGTAAGCTTTCCTTTTGTCATCTCACGCAGCCATCCCCCCCCCCCCCCACCCCACACACGTCACACTAGATCCTGCATGGTACAACAAAGGTATTTTTTCAGCATTGCATGATTACAACATTATATCAATATTTACATGCCAATGTCATTTATGAAGAACTTTTTATTACGTAAAAAATTCCTGTGTTTCGTGCATGTGCATTTCCTTTTTACCAGTGCGCCCTCGACACTTTGTCTTAAAATAGACACTTGAAAAATAACTGCTCAAACGTGTGTCGCTTGCGACTCCAGGTGTCAACTTTTTCTATAGGTGTTGCACACTTATAGTAATAAACTTATGCTCATATGCATATATGCGTCCCTGATGTGCAACAGTAAGCAGCAGGCATGCACTGTAGTCATGTCTAGGGTGTCCCACAGGACGCAATACAAATCGGAGTGAAAAGTCCATATTCTACTTGAAAGACTGAAAGGGTACATGTTTAGTCATTGAACCAGCCTACAGTCTGTGATCGAATCTGGCACTGCCAAACGTTCCACTGGGGCCCTCTGTCACTCCAGCCAGAGGGTCCCAAGGACCCTCTATTTACCCTTTGGCTGTTGGTAGCAGTTTTCATCACGTTGATTCCTGCAGGATAGAACATGATGAAAACTGCTACCGATGGCCAAAGGTTTAATTGGCGCTAATGGGAGCCCTGTCTGCCCTGCTCCTCTCTGACTTTTACTGGTCTTTGCAGGTGGAAGGGAAGCCATTCAGAGCGACGGTTCACACGCTGTGGGAAGAGGAGGGGCTGTGGATGGCCACGAAAGGACTGTCGGCACGCCTCGTCCAGTCTGTTGCCTTCTCCTTCTTCATTATTTTGGGCTACGAAACAATCAAACGCTGGAGCCTGTTGGACAGGTACAAGGGCAAAGTGCGGTGGTGATGATGGCTGAGTGTAGGTGACGTGTGTAGATCTATTCCTCAGTGACCAGGTGATGCTGAAAGGGTCAACTTCACTGCGATGTATCTTGTATCTATCCACCCTTTGTGAGTCCATTCAGGGTACCAGGCTTGTCAGCCTGTCAAAATTAACCCTTTGGTTATCAGTAGCGATTTTTGTCACGATGATCCTGTGAGAATCATCGTGACAAAAACCACTACCGACAGCCAAAGCATGAAAAGTGCTCTACTGTTACATTGAAAAAAGAGGACTTTTAAAAAATAAATTCCACTGCTGCATGTCATGAAGTAAGGATACATGAAATATATTCATGTATGAGAATGTAATTTATCAGCCTAGAAAGACACAAATGCATAATTATGCTGGATTCTCACAATCAGAAATTTGCACTGAAGACCAATTAGTCCCTCTACATGCAACCTGGTAATAATACCGCAAACACCATTTTGCACCTGATGCCATTATCATGTTACGGCCATCATTGTCATAATTTTGAGTAAATTCTGGATTCAACTGAACCGTGTGGTCTTAACCACTTTGTGCATGAAGCCACCATTACTGTAAACAGTACCAGTGGCTACATGCACAAGGAGTTGACTCAGTTCGATATGTGCCACATCCGGATACCATCCGGTTGCGACACGTCTCGAATGTGCTAATTTACCTAGGACGGGTTCACACTCACACCCAGGTGGAGTCAACATGGGGAGATTCATACGTGGATGGATGCGCTCACCAGACAGACCCGCTTGGGGAAACTCCCCTCCTGGCGCACACCACAAATACATGCCTACTCAAATGAGGTGCACAGCAGAGGAGAAGTGTACAGAGTGGGTCGATCTGGACGCTACATCCACAAATGCTGCATGCAGACTTCTCTGTCCAAATGCTGGAAAGATGACCCTTTCAGCTCAAACTACGCTTGGTCATCATTATCTCTGTGCGTGTGTGTGTGTGTGCTGAGAAAAATATGGGAATAAAAGTGGGAACAGAAAAAGCAAATTGTGAGAGAACTGTGTGGAAAGTAAAATATGCATTTTGGGTGAATGTATAATATAATCTTCTTTTTTTTAAAGCTATTTTAGAAAAGCATTGTTTTCAACTTTCAGTAATATTGTAGCTTTTTTTTTTGGTTTATTTATTCAGTTGTAATGCTTGGTCATAATAATGTACACACATTTTCAACTTTCAGCCAAATTGTTTTTCTCCTTTTTTGGGGGGAAAAGAAAAGGATTAAAGTTGACAATGAGAGGCTGTTACATTTTAACCTGTTGGCCATCAGACCGTTTTTTGTCGCGATGATTTGTGGGAATCATTGCAACAAAAAAAACAAAAAACTTTCCACCGACAGCCGAAGAGTGCAAGACACTGATTTTTTTAGGTGGACCGAGTGTGAAATTGTAAAACGTAGGCGATGACGTATGTTCAAGTGATTTCTGGCTGAGTGGGAACTTTTGTACAAATTGAGTTTGCTACTTGTGTTTAATCCTTTTAGCCTCATGGGGTGCATTTGTGAAATTTTGTAAGTGTTACTTAATGACTATGTACCAGTTGCAGGGGGTGGATTGACCATGATAATTCAAGGGTGGTAAAAAAGCAAGACCGGTCCCACCCATGTATGCATCCGGTCACTCTGGTCCCTATGTGTGGTAAAAGAGCAAGACCGGTCCCACCCAGGTATGCATCCGGTCACTCTGGTCCCTTGAATTAACATGGTCAATCAATCTCCTGCTGTCAGGTGTTGGGGCTAAGAGGGGGTCAACACCAAGCAGGCTATTAAGGCTAGCTCACGACGGCACTTCTTTTGGAAACTTGAGCAAATGTTTGCAATGAAAATGTGTTAATAAATGTTTGAACACAGATTTGTCAATGGAAATGAGTTTCCAGTGAATGGGGAGAATGGGCATTATGAGAAGAGCTTGTATCATACGTTGGCTTGCATGAGAAACAAGTGTGCCATGCGTTCCTTTCCGATGACCATGCATTGTTGGATGAAAATGTGCAGTCGGGTACATTGCGTATTGGGATCGTTCCACATTGGGTACCTCCCTCAGATCTGCTCAGTCATGCGTGGTAGATCAGCGGAGAGGCAACCCGTGTGGTATATTTTACATCTCATCTTGCTCCAATGTTGCATACTGGATTTTAAACTCAGGTCTGTAACAAATTTTGGGAACAGCATTCTTCATTATCATGCGCGTGTAGATGTATGTGTATGTGTGTGTACTTGTGTGAGAGAGACACAGTGTGCGTGGACGCTGAACGGCCACATGGGCAAGTGCCGTCAATATCGCAGCGCCCAAATAAACCCTTACACTGCTGGGGCAAGGCGAACGCTATCCAGCTGCAAGAGACATAGACCCTCATGAGCCTCCACTGTTGTGGGGGCTCATGAGGGTTTTTGTCTCTTTCTTGTTCTGTGTTCTTTATGCTTAGCCCGTAATTTTGTCCCATTTACATCTGTGCTCTTGACATGTTTATAAGTCAGTGTCTGACGTGCAATTTATGATCACTGAAAATGAAGAGGCTAGGAGTTTTCGGCTGGGGATTTTCTATTTGTTCACAAGTCGGCCATGATATTTCAGGGTATTGCCCAATTAGGTTGGCATCGCCGTGCTTTTTGGTGTCCGTGATATTGCTTTTGTTACTTTGTTTCCATTTTTATACCCCCCCCCTCCCCCCCCACCCGGGTCTGCCCTGAGGGACTTGGTTGGGGTTACCTACTTTTTAGTTCCCAGGGTCATCCTGGTCAGCCCCACAGGGTGGGTTTTCCCCTGTATTCTGGGGCATGTGTTTCTGTCGACCCTTGTTCACCTGTATTTTCCCTTTTTTATTCTCCCTACTGTCTTCGCTGCCTGTAGCTCTTGATATTGGATGCGTGTTGCTAAATGGTCTTAGGTTTATAACCAACCATTTTTATACATTATGTTAACCCTTTGACTGTCAGTAGTGCTTTTTCTCGAGGTGATTCGCCTCAACGAAAAGCACAACCGCCGGCCAAGAAGTCAGTATGACGTGCCACCGATGTGGTGTTGGGATTTTTTTTTGGGGGGGGTTAGCGTGAGTCAATGTTATCGCGAATGTGTGTCAGCTTCAGAAGTGATTTTTCAGGTGAGGGTTAGGTTGGCATTCTTTTCACATTGGCCTTTTTATTACATTTATAAATTTTATTATGTACATGCAGCATGTATTCTTTTGTATAATTTATTGAATGCAGATACACCTGTAATTAAATGCTTGTGTATATATATATATATATATATTATCTTAACATCTGATCTTAACCGTCACTGTTCTTCGCCAAAAATGTACACTGTGGGCGTCAGTGCACCCATACTTTTTGTGCAGATTAATCCATTTAGCCCCGAGTCCCTACAGCAGGAGATGGATTGACCATGATTATTCAAGGGCAGTGCCAGATTAGCTTGGCGCCTTCAGGCGCCAAGCTAATCTGGCACTACCCTTGAATTATCATGGTCAATCCATCCCCTGCAACTGGTACAGTCATTAGGCAACACCTCCAAAATTTGAGAAATGGGACCTTGGTCAATCCATCCCCTGCAACTGGTACAGTCATTAGGCAACACCTCCAAAATTTGAGAAATGGGACCTTGGGACTAAAAGGATCAACTCCTGTTTTGTATGCTGTGTGTAGCGAACGCACCCATGCTTTCAGTGAGGATCGAAATGTGTGCAGTACACTGAGGGTGTCAGCACACTTCAGTAAAACAAAATTCGTGACAGCAACCCTATTTGTGAATATCACCATGATATTTACTGTCGATAAAGTTATCATAAAGTCAGACAGTCTTGTTTCTACAAAAGGGGTCCTATGATTGAGATGTCAACACGAAATCATCACTCTGGGTGCGTATACATCCGCAACTGAAGAACGGTGAAGGTTACGAGCACCTAGTCTTTGACCCATTCAGCCCCACGCACGTATTTCCCAAATTTTTGAGGCGTCATCTAACGACTATGCACCTGTTGCAGGAGATGGATCGCCCATGATAATTCAAGGGTAGTGCCAGATTAGCTTGGCGCCAACAGGCGCCAAGCTAATCTGGCACTACCCTTGAATTATCTGGCACTACCCTTGAATTATCATGGTCGACCCATCTCCTGCTGTAGTGCATCAGGGCTGAATGGCTTAATCAGTTTCATTTTAAGATGCTATATGGTGTGTATGTGGCACGTGTTTGAATGTTGTGAATGTATGCGTTTGCGTGTAGGTACAAGTTTGGCAGTAAATCTTTCAGTTTTTGGGTTTATGTAGTGTACTGGTGCAGGCTGCTGCTAAGTTTGACTAAGGATGCCGCATGTTGAAGGCTCCATCAGCCGGCACACAGACAGCTTTGAAGCCTGCACTGCATCTGTACAGGACCTGTGCCTACGGGAAACTCTCCTTTAAACCTCTTCACTGTCAGTTGGGAAATCAGGGTCAGTTCACCGTAAAAATAAAATCCTCATCTGTCAAGGAAACAGATATGTAGTTTTTCAGCAAGAGGCATAGGCAGAGGCAGTTTGCGGGGGCTCATGAGGGTCTATGCCTCTTGCAGTTGGGTGACGTTCACTTTTTCAAGGCAGCGAGGGTCAACGCATTGACTGCTAAGGCGGATATTCCAACGTTGTGAAATTGTCTTCAGAGGACCGCAGGACAGCTAAGGAGATGGACCGACCATGACAGTTCAATGGACTCTGCCAGAAAAAAGCTTGGCCGCTCGATGGGTCTAATCGCCCCAAATTCAGGACTTGTCTTCTAAACAAGACACGGTCCACCCCTGCCCAAGGTGACCGCCTGTAGGTAATTCCCTGACAGGTCAACTGATCAAGGTGCACACTAGCTGCACACGGTAGCTGATTGAGGGAGACAGCCATTGTGACAAGGGTGGCATCAGAATAACTTGCTGCCCAAATGGCACCACCTTGGACCTATTCTGGTCGATTCGCGTCTTGATGTAGTGTGTCAGACCTGTTCACCCATACAATCTGTGTGTGTATTTGTACACAGAATTTCGAGATGGAGTTTGGTAGTAAGGAAAAAAAATATTCCACTTTAAAAAGGACGATAGGGAACGGAAAAGAGATCAAAGTAACCAACCAAAAGAAAAGCTTGGGAATGGCCGATCCTAGTTTTTCCAAAGCCACCTATCTGGGTAGTAGCCGTTTGGATCAACAATAGAGTGTTTAACCCATTACATTCTCAGGCTGATTTTGTAACATTTGCTTGTCGTTCTGTGAGGCTCAGGAGATAGATCAACTGTTTTAGTTCAAAGGTGGTGCCAGGATAGCTTGGCGCCTGAGGCATCAAGCTATTCTGGCACCACCCTTGAACTATTGGTCAAATGTATTTCAAGTAGTTGGTGTATCAGGAGAAAAAGGGTTAAAATAGGCAGCATTCATGTGTCGATGGGCACAGATCGTGTACAACATTGTGTCCAGAATCCCCAATTGTCAGTCGCACAATACCCAAAAACAGTAAAACGCATGGTCTGGTTTAGTGGTTACGGGTTACACAGAAGCCATATTGTTTTCTGTTGGACAGACTGGTTAAGTATGGACTGCAGTCTTGTGTGATCTTTTCTCCATTTCGTCATTTTCACACAAGACTTGCCGTCAGAGTTAGAGACAGGAGTCCTTTGAACGCTTTCTACCCCAGGACTGAAATCCCCAAGTTTTGAAGTTGCCCTCGAAAGGACTGTATTACCAGTACCATTCTAGAGACACATCGAGCATGATAGTTAAAGGGTGGTGCCAGAATAGCTTGGCGCCTATGGGCACTGCCCTTAAACTATCATGTTCGATCTATGTCTCGTGTTGGGGTGGGGCTGAACGAGTCTACCCTTAGTGTGTCGGTAGCGGGTTTTTTGTTTTTTCTGTAGAAATCATGACAAAAACCATGCTGCCAACGCTTACAGGGTGCATTGTGAACGCACTGTTCTGTCTGTATGTGTTGCATTATGTACAATGTACTGTCGATGGCGTCAATGAAGTTGGTGTAAATAAACAATCTACCAGTGTTTTTACATTATAATCGTCCGAACACACTGAGCTTAACTCGTTCAGGCCCGACACAACACAGCGAGAGGCAGATCGAGCACAATAGTTCAAGGGTGGTGCCAGAATAGCTTGGTTGATCTGTCCCTAGAATTTGAATACGACAACTCCAAAATTTGGGGATTTGGTCTTGGGCCACAATGGGTTAGAAGTGTTAAATGTACCAAATAAGTTAACTGCTTGGAGGTTTAACTGGGATGATAATTATGTATATATGTGTGATGTTAATGTTACAAGTGGATCATAGTTTTAACCCTGTCCCTGGACGCAGATTGTGTTTGTAAAAAAACATTGTCAGTTCAACGTCGGAGATCCCGAGCCATCGAGAGAGGAAAAAAAAGGACACTTGGTTTCAGCAAGAGGCATAGATCCTCATGAGCCCCCACAGCCGTGGGGGCTCATGAGGATCTATACCTCTTGCAGGTGGGTGGTGTTCACATTTTGTCCGCAGTGAAGGGGTTAAGGTAGCGACGGATTCATTGAAATAAAAGATCAGGGACTTGTTAAATTGGGTAGCACTTGTACAACTGCTGCTAAATATTACAGTACAAACAGAATGTGGAATAAACACTGCCTTTATCACCATTAGGGATTTGTGTCTTATTGTGTTTTCAATTAACCCTTTGGAGGTCATTCATGCTCTTTGTCACGATGATTCCAGTTAGAATCATCCCGACAAAAAACTCTACCAACAGCCAAAGGGTTAAGCCCTGTGTGCGTGCAACCAACGGTGCTGTATGGGTGACGGTCTTCAGTCATGGAGACTGATTCAGCTTTTTAACTCATTCTACCCCATCACCAAAATCCCCCAATGTTGCCGTTGCCCTCTGAAGACTGCATTGCAGTGCAGGACACAGATCGACCATGATAGTTCAAGGGTGATGCCAGAATAGCTTGGCGCCCATAGGCGCCAAGCTATTCTGGCATCACCCTTGAACTATCATGGTCGATCCTTATCTTGCTGTGGTGTGTCTGGGGTAGAATGAGTTAAATATCCCAGAAAGTTGAATTTCAGGTTTTTGGTTCAGACAGAACGCAGCCCGTCAGCCGGCCCGTTCCATCTGCAAGAGGCATGCATTCTCTTGAGCCCCTGCATCCGCAGGTGGTGAGAGTTTATGTCTTGCTGGCTGGCCATAGGCTATGGGGCATAGTCTGTGGACTATTTTCAGTCATTTCTGGTGTTTTGTGTGTGTAGTTTCTCCCATGGGTACTGCCCAATGCGCAAAGGCCATTGGGCTGATGTCGTGCGCGGGCCGACGTCGGCCCAGATGGTCTGTTGTGCATTAGGTGTTCACAGTACTGATGTTTGCATGCTTAAGGGGTGCAACTGTCAGATTTGTGACAGAATGCAACACTGCGTGTGCCCGCACATGTACACACTCGCACTGTCTACAGACACACTGAAAAAACTACCAAGTGAGTAGGAAAAAGCACTGTCAAGGGAGAGAAGCGTGCATGATAGACCAATGATCATAGATCTACTTTGGTCCAAGCACACAAAAAAAAGATAGGAAAGAGGGGGCGCTAAGTAAGAGACTGAAAGCAATGCATATGGAAGCCCCCCCCCCCCCCCCCCCCCCCCCCCGAAGGGGGGCGTATCACATATCCCACTGTTCCAGCCCCTAGGTGCATGGAAATTTAAATCTAGGTCCCCAGATACACTGCACACACACACACACACACACACACACACACACTGCATTCACGCACATGGTCACAATCACACACTCGCTGCACACACACAATCACACCATACGCCATGTTTGTCTGTAATCATTACTCTTTTAATTACATCATGTGTAAATATTCATGTCCTTCATTGCTAGGAGGAAAAGCTCTGAAGGACATATATTTGCGGCCAGAAAATCAGCTACAGCACGATGACCAACCATTGATCTGCAGGGAGGACCAAAATAAGCTATGACTCTAACATCCCACTTGAATTCATGGAGCCAAACAATTTTTGTTATCGTAGCCTGAACAATGTGGTGTGTGTGTGTGTGCAGTGAAATTTTGTATTCATCATTTGGGCTCACGGACAAATGACCTTGCCTCACCATACAAGAAATCTCCTTGCATTTGGAGACACACAAGTGGATTTGGTCCTCCCTGTGATATGTGAAGACTTGATTTGGTCCTCCCTGTGATATGTGAAGACTTGATTTGGTCCTCCCTGTGATATGTGAAGACATTGAAAGCAGAGCTCCATCTGCCATCCTGAGGGTGACGCAATAAAACGAATTTTTGTTACAAGTTCGGAAAGGTGTCTACATTTACTGAGACAGCCTGTGGAAAAGCGATCAGCCAAGGTGCCAAGCTAGTCTGGCACAACCCTTGAACTGTATGGACAATCCGTCTCCCCTTGTGTTGTCTTTCAGGGTGTACGTGTTGGTTTCATTCACTGGATAGCATCTGCTCTGGCGCAGCTCAAGTCACAGATCTACACACGTCGTTAACTCCCCCACTCCAGGGCTTTCACAAACTCTTCCTCTGAGAACTGGAGCATTTTTGCCGCTTCAATGTGCATCTGTCATAAGTAAACAAAAACAGGATGATGAGAACAGAATATAGTACAAAAAAAAGCGCGCGCAGAAAAACACCTTTTGGGATATTTTGAAATCTGGCGTGTGAACCAGGATGTCTTGATCAACTAACAAAGTAGATGCAGCCGCAGATCATAAATCGAGGAAAATGTACATCAAGCACGAGTCACGTCAAGCCCGATTGTCATCTGCCCTGGACAATAGGACAAGGACAAGTGGCTCAGATCGCGATAAATAAATAAAATAAATCAGCAGATTAAATAGGCCCTTTAGCCCAATTGAAAATCAGCTCAAAACGCCAACACGAATTGAACCCAACAAGCACGCTCATGTGAATCATGTGCATTCACTCACACTGTACATAAACACAGAACATTCACATGGTGCTATGGGCAAGCTCAAGCGAGCTACTGAAGTTTGGGAAATTCAGATCGTTTATATCTGAAATTTGACTAAGTGGGCTGAAATTGATACCAGTCATGGGGGAGGAAGAGCCGGAGTTCCTGGAGCAAGAACCTCCGACGTTCTGCCCGAATTCATGGTGACACTTACTAGAGGAGAAAAATCCGACGCCGGAACCGGATATCAAACTTCGCACCTCTAGCATTGGTGGCAGGCGCTTTTACCGATGCGCCACGGACCGACCATGATCCATCCATCATCAGAGCCACCTGATAATGGATTCAGATCTTTAAATCCAAACGTTCTTATACTCTCCTAAACAAGAAAGGCAAAGCCCTTATGGCACACGTGTGTGACTAATCCATGTAATAAGTGTTCCCTTGACCTTTCTTAACCCTTTTCATTCAGAATACACCAGTGTGTAAAATAAGTTTGACTAAATAGTTCAAGGGTAGTGCCAGAATAGCTTGGCGCCTCTAGGCGCCAAGCTATTCTGGCACCACCTTTGAACTAAAGCCATTGGTCTATAGCCTTATCTGCAAGTACTATAATATAGCTTGCATATGGCAGTGTACAAATTTGACGCTTTTAGCCTCAGTATATGGGTTAGCAGGTCACTGAAATGAGCAAGTGTCTAAACATAAGGATTTTGTACTAACGAAATCCAAGTTTTCTCCAAATGTATGTATTTTTCACAAATCTGTCAACCCTACATGACCCTTTACCTTCATGAAGGGTCGACTAAATTAGTATGCATAGAAAGGTGTTATCAACAGCTACTTTTATGCCAAATTGGGTTGAAAAGTTTACAAAAACTTTGATAAAACCTACCTTTTGTGACCCTTGAACTTTTTGAGGGGTCATCCAAATTAGTATGCATAGAAAGGTTTTACCATCAGTTATCTCTGTACCATGTTTGGGCTTGAAGCTGAAGTTAAAAACAGTATTTTAGGATAAACAATTTGTGTCAAATGCCATAAAGTATCCTTCCGTCAAGATTGAAGTCTGAGGCCGGAATAGTCTCCGAGAAAATGCCAATGTTAAAGTTTGCCATGGATGACAGACACCGCACAGACAACCCATTACATAGACTCACTTTTTCTATCGCAAGTGAACCAATAAAAAGAAAAAAGTTTTTCCTACCACGCTTCTAAGTTTCTTTTCATTTATGGAACCTCTGCAGCATTACGTTTCGATTTCATTTAACCCATATCATACCAAGGCTAAAAGCTTCAAATTTGTACACTGCCATATGCAAGCTACATTATAGTACTTACCGATAAGGATATAGACCAATGGCTTTAGTTCAAGGGTGGTGCCAGAATAGCTTGGCGCCTAGAGGCGCCAAGCTATTCTGGCACTACCCTTGAACTATTTTAGTCAACCTTATTTCACACACTGG
This sequence comes from Semisulcospira habei, assembly GCA_036245525.1. Classification (NCBI taxonomy): domain Eukaryota; kingdom Metazoa; phylum Mollusca; class Gastropoda; family Semisulcospiridae; genus Semisulcospira; species Semisulcospira habei. Next base: position 55,004,671 of record BTPG01000002.1, on the reverse strand, counting down.
TGTATTCTGAATGATAAGGGTTAAGGTGAACATTATATTCATAACTCCTCTTCAAAACCACAAAATGTACCAACCCCTTGGCTGAAAAGAAAAGAGGAGACTGCCAGTGCTAATAATCTATGGTCTATGGTCCTTGGTCGATAATGCACAATTCTCTCCCCTGACAGTGCTTCTACCTACTTTACTTGGTACTCGGCCTTTTGGCTGTCGGAAGCATTTTTTGTCGCAATGATTCCTGCAGGAATCATCACAACTCAAAGGGCTACCAACAGCTAAAGGGCTTACGTCGGCCTAAGGACCTCTTGTGAGGACTTTTAACCCTTTTCATCCTGACACACTACTGCAAGAAATAAATCGATCACAGTTCAAGGATGGTGCCAGAATAGCTTGGCGCCTCAGGCGCCAAGCTATTTTGGCACCACCCTTGAATTAAAATGGTTGATCTGTCTCCTAATCTGTAATGTGGCCTTCATAGGACAGTAAGCAATTTTTTTTAAAAATCAGCCTCAGGACGTAATGGGTTCAGCAGAAGGTCCTCACTCAGGCCAGCTGCAGCTGATGTCGGCCTGCGAACCTCATGACCTTGCTGGCTGAAAGGACTCACCTTCTGCCTCTTGAGTATGTCGATGAGTTTCATCTGCTTCTTGAATCCTGCCATCAGCTCGTTCTTCTGTTTCTCCAGTCGTTTGTTCTCCACCATCAGTTGTTCCACTCGCTTCTTCTCAGTATCTGCAGTGTCCTGGGAAAAAAAAACAACGTTTGGGTGAAAACACAAGAGGCGATAATGGCAAAGACTTCATGGCTCAAATGCGTGACGTATCCACATAATTAATCTGTGACCTTGACCTTGCCCACAGGTCACTAAAACAAGCAAGTGATCTCCATACCAGCAAAATCCACGTTCTCTAAAAAATTATGAATTAAAAAAAAATTTGTCAACTCTCCGTGACCTTTGACCTTTGCAAGGGTCAACAAAATTAGTATGCATAGTAAGGTCTTATCATCAGATACCTTTGTGTTAAGTCTGATTACTTACTTACTTACTTACGCCTGTCACCCCTACCCGGGTATAGGCCGTCGACGAGAGACCTCCAGCAACTCCTGTCCTGTGCTTCTCCTTCGATTCTACTCCAGGTGGTTCCCAGTCTCTTGATGTCTGCTTGGAGGTCTCGACGCCAGGAGTTTCTCGGCCTACCTCTTTTCCTCTTTCCCTGGGGGTTCCATGACAATGCCTGCCTAGTGATACTGGAAGCTGGCTTTCTCAGACTGTGACCGATCCATCCCCATCTTCTTTGCCCAATTTCATTCTCTGCTGTTATCTGCTCTGTTCTCTCCCAGAGTCTGACGTTGCTGATCTTCTCTGGCCAGTGGATTTTCAAAATTCTTCTAAGGCAACTGTTCATGAAGGTCTGTACTCTGTTGACTGTGGTTTTTGTCAATCTCCATGTCTCTGCTCCATATAGGAGAACTGCTTTTACATTGGAGTTGAAAATCCGGACTTTGGTGTGTTGTGACAGCTCTCTGGAACTCCATACTTTTTTCAACTGGGTTAAGTCTGATTGAAGGTTTGAAAAAGTGCTGAAAACTAAAATTCTTCCCAAAAATGGCATATTTCACACATTAGCTGACCTCTTGTGACCTTGACCTTTTTGATGGGATATCCAAATAGAATGCATAGACAGGTCTTACCATGAGGTATCTCTGTACCAAGTTTGGGCTTGAAGTTAAAAACAGCATTTGAGAAAAATCAACTTTTGTCTAAATATGGCTAATTTTGACCCTATTTCTGGCCCCGTAGACCTTGACCTCTGAGAAAGGTCATAGAATTTGATATGTTTAGAAAGGTCTTGCCACGGGGTATCCTTGGACCAAGCTTGAAGACTGTGGCCTGAGTAGTCTCAGAGAATATGCCAACGTTGAAGTTGAACATGGACGACAGTAGACGGGCAACTTCTGTCCCGGAACAAAGGTTCACTTTTGCTTCACGGTGTACCGAGTAGTCATCAAAAGGTCAATGTTTGAATTAACTCACTGGAGATGTGCCACCTATGGATACGCGGCGATTCCGCCGCGTATCCTTAGGCGGTGCGTCTCCAATGAGTTAACTCTTTCACTGCCCAGGAAAAGTGAACGCGATTCAACTGCAACGGCCATAGACCCTCGCAGTGGGCTCACGAGGATCGGTGCCTCTTGCTGACGCCACTTTGTACCTGCATGTTCCTTGCAAGTCTGGGGCTCTTCGGTGTTGAATGAACAAAGATTTTGGATACACGACCTGTGTCGTGAAAGGTAAAGGGGTTAAATCCTCTTGTGCATGCAGCCACCGGTACTGTGCTCAATACAGGCAGCTGCATGCACACACAGCTTAACCCTTTTAGCCCCGAGCTCCTACAGTAGGAGATGGACTGACCATGATAATTCAAGGGTAGCGCCTGATGAGCTTGGCGCCTGCAGGCGCCAAGCTCATCTGGCGCTACCCTTGAGTTATCATGATCAATCCATCTCCTGCAGCTGGTACATAGTCGTTAGGCAACACCTCCCAAATTTTAGAAATGGGACCTTGGGGCTAAAAGGGTTAAACTGGTACCTGGCAAGTAGCAGCTGGTAGTAGGTTCCGTTTAGATTTGATAAACATGCATTGTGGAGAAGAACCCAATGCAGAAAGAAAGATGCTTAGAAAAGACAGTTACAACATGATATGTGTTGTAACTGTCTTTTCCAAGCGTCTTTCTTTCTCCGATATGTGTTGTAACTGTCTTCTCTAAGTGTGTCTTTCTCCATTGGGTTCTTCTCTGCATTCTACATGCTTGGCAGTCGCCTTTTATCCAATGCGGTAACTCCGATAATGTTCAAATTTGAACAAAAAGTTATAAAAAACAACACAAACAAAAATCCCTGTGATAAAGAACAATGCAAGCAACCTGGATGAAACGAGCTCAAGTACTAAAAGCCCCACCTTTGAGGACACCTTTGTCTTTGTCAGCTGGTCTTTGTATTTCTCAATCTCCTCCAGGGCGCGGTTCAGGCGCACCTCCGTTGCTGACTGGCTTGTCTGCTGCTGCTTCTGACTACGCTTCGTCTGCTCCAGTTCCTGACACACAAAGCACACGCTGCAGTTTCCCGTGCAGTCTACGACAAGAATGCTCTGAATGTTCGACTTTGTTGTACATACATCATTCCGGCCACACAAAATGTCGGAAAAATTAAAATGGTAAACACCACCAAATTCTTCCCACACCTTATTCTTCCCCCATTTAGCCTCGATGCACAACAGGAGATGGATCGACCATGTTAATTCAAGGGTAGTGCCAGATTAGCAAACTGAAGTGGTATGGGCATGCCACGCGTTCAGCAGGGCTTGCCAAAACAATCCTGCAAGGCACTGTGCAAGGAGGACGAAGGAGAGGAAGACAGAGGAAAAGACGGGAGGACAATATCTCAGAGTGGACAGGACTGAAGCTGGGCGATACACTAAGAATGGCAGAGAACAGAGAGGAATGGAGGGAGCTGGTTGCCAAGTCATCAGTGGTGCCCCAACGGTCGGCAAGACTACAGGATATAGATAGATAGATAGATAGCCAGATTAGCGTGGCGCCTGATGGCGCCAAGTTAATCTGGCACTACACTTGAATTATTATGGTCGATCCATCTCCTGCAACTGGTACAGAGTTGTTAGGTGACACCTCTAAAATTTGGGAAATGAGGCCTTGGGGTGAAATAGGTTAAAGCCTTGGAGCCGTTTAATCTCATCCCATCCCCACACACCAAACGCACGTGGTGTTTACATCACTTTTTATTTCTTGGGGCTATTCTGAAATTTTTTGTTTCCTTTCGTGATGTCTTTTTTTCTTCCCGTTCCTTCCATGCAACAATGAAGACAGAGCTCAGATCCAAAAAGTTATGATGTTTTCAATGTTTCCTAGAACAAATAGGGCTATACTGACATGCACACACATACACACATATGCATACACATGCACACACCCCTACCAATTCACCTACACCCAAAAACAAAGGATCAAACAAATACTGCATACAAACCCATACAAAAACACACACATATACACCCAGCAATGAAACCACACCCACCCACCCACCCACACCCGCTACCTTTCTCAGTGCTGTCAGCTGCGTTTCCTGACTTTCTGACTTGCTGCGTGTTTCTTCTGAGAGCTTCTTGTACTTGTCCATCTGCGTCTGCTGAGCTGCGTTGGTGCGGTGAAGTCTACCTCGCTCCTCTTCCAGCTCCTTGATCCTGGTGTTGAGCTGATTTGACTCTTCTTCCTGCAAAAGTATGCACTGGTGTAATGTTCACCCCTTTGCTGCCCAGAAAAACTGAACAGGATCCAACTGCAAGAGACACAGAACAGAGGGAGTCCAAATGACTAAATCCAGGCCCAACAGGTGACAAGTGCAGAGAATAACCCAACAAAGAAAGAAACATGTTTAGAAAAGACATTTAAAAGACAGTTTATGAGGGAATAATGACCACATCAGCAATAGGACAAAATTCTCATCAGCAGGAACTCAAGAAAATTTAGCCCTCTTGCTATTACGAGTATGCCCTATTTACATCTGTGCAGCTTCAATGAGTCAAAGGAATGACTGAAGAGTGATGACAATGGCAAGAGGCCAAAATTCTCATGAGCCTATGAGAATGAGAATTTCAGCCTCTTGCTATTATTGGTCTGCCCAATTACATCTGTGTAGCTTCAATGGAGGAAGTCAACAGAATGACTGAACAGTGACCGCATCGGCAAGAGGCCAAAATTCTCATGAGCCTATGAGAATGAGAATTTCAGCCTCTTGCTATGATGGGTCTGCCCAATTTACATATGTGTAGCTTCAATAGAGGAAGTCAACAGAATGACTGAACAGTGACCGCATCGGCAAGAGGCCAAAATTCTCATGAGCCTCGGCAGCTGCAGGGGCCCATGAGAATTTAGGCCTCTTGCTATTGCATGAGTGCCATATTTACATGTGCTTCTCCAACCGAAGGAGGCCAAACAGTGACACTAGCCAGTGACTATTGCAAAGGTACCCGTGTCAGAAGCTAATACACCTTTCGTGTTCACAGAGCGTGACATGTCTCTGTTTTGTAACAAGCATATTATGATTATACTGACAGATAAGGCCGATGATATTTCATTGTAAACAAGCCTTCTAACTAAGCTGTAACCCTTTCAGCCCTCACGCTCTTCAGCAGGAGATGGGTCGACCATGATAATTCAAGGGTAGTGCCAGATTATCTTGGCGCCGACACTGCCCTTGAATTATCATGGTCGATCTATCTCCTGCAACAGGTGCATAGATGATGCTTGCAAAATTTGGGAAATATGACCGTAGGGGTGAATAAGTTAATGATACCAAGTCAGAAAACAACACTATGTACCAGCCAAGTCATTTGTTCTGCCAGACAACCCTGCTGTTCAACTGATTGAATAAAGCAGAAGAACTCCATGATCTAAATACAGTAAAACCTGTCAATGGTGACCATGCACACAAGACTTTCCAAAAGTGATCACCTTAGGTGGTCTCCGGACGCAGGGTCATCTAACAGTAACAGAAAGCAGACCATAGGACCAAATGTGGCAGAGTGTGATTTTTGGAGAGAGAGAGAGAGAGAGAGAGAGAGCAAGAGAGAGAAAGAGAGAGAGAGAGAGTTTGCCTTAGTAACTTGTAGTAGGTAATGTCCCTTGGTTTCATCAAAGACTGGTCAATTTGTAATCTTGACCTTTTAACTTAACCTTTTGGAACTCTTTTAGTTCAGCCTAGAAGCTTCCAAGATATATTTGTGTACTGCACATGACAGTGTTCACGCAAACTGGTTCAGCTTTTTGCCATAACCTTGTGTCACTTTTACTTTTGCTTTTGAAGGAGCAACTTGTACTATTGTGTCTTGCTCTGTATCTGCATTTTTGGTATCTTGATGTTGGAGAACCACATTTTCTGACATGTTTTCTACATATCTACGTTTTTCTACTTTCTCTAACATTCCCTTCATTAGTTCATATCGTATGCTACTAGTTCTGGTTCACTGCAATAAAGGTCGAGAAGCAGAACCCACCCCAGTGTTGTCTTGTATCGAAATAGGGAGATAAATGCTACACAAATATGGGTGGTCTGCGTAGACAGGTGGTCCTGTTAGACATGTGGTTACACCGACAGGTGTGAGTGTAATTATACCCTGGCAATATGTAATTGTGATGTATACATGTGATGCTTTTATGAGTGTGAAAGGTAATATATGATGATATTTCATGTATGTATTTTATGTCATTTCTTCAGGATTCAAGATAACTGCCCAATGCGCAAAAGGCCATTGGGCCGATGGCGGCCGCTGTTGGCCCGCGCACGGCTGCCCAAGTTACATCTGTGCGCGGGCCGATGGTGGCAGATGTCAGCCCGATGGCTACGGCGCACTGGGGAATTTGCTGTTGCTATAATCAATTATCATGCATAGCAAAATGTGTCTTGCCACTGTGATCAGCAAATACACAAATCCCGCCCCACCCCACCCATCCAACTATGACAAACAGCACACGTAATACAGTAGAGTAGATAGCACTAAAAAGCATCAGCCCTTAACTCAATCGAGACGTGCCGCATCCGGATACGCGGCATATGCCGCGTATCCAGAGGTGGTACGTCTCGAATGAGTTAACCCTTTGGTTGTCAGTAGTGCTTTTTGTTGCAGCGATTCCTGCAGAAATCAGTGCATACAAGAAAGGTGCACCTCTTATGGCTCACGTGTGACCAATCCACATAACTAGTGTGACCGTTGCGACTCTGACCTTTCCAACAGGTCACTGAAATGATTGATTGATTTATTGTACATTGCTTAACGTCCTGACAGCAACAAGACTTTCTCAGGACGTGCCTGCACTGCCCATAAAAAAACACTAAAAGAACATTGAATGTATGTCGCCAGCCGGTCCAACACGTTAAATAAACCTACGACATGGGGCCTAAATAAAGCTAAGACTATTTAGCAACACACATCCAATATCACAGTGCCATTTTAAAAAGGCAAATACAGGTGAACGGACCAAAGGTAGACAGAAACACATGCCCCAGAACAGAGCGGAAAACCCACCCTGTGGGGCTGACCAGGGTGACCCTGGGAACTAAAAAGTAGTTACCCCACCCAAATCCCCCAGGGCAGACCCGGGTGGGGGAGTCACTGAAATGAGCAAGCGTTCGAGTGTCCCAGCATAAGTAAAGGGTTGGCTTTTGTACCAGCAAAATCTGAGAGAAAGAAATCAGACAGGAAGAAAGAGAGAGAACAAGAGATGTGAACATCCATGATGCAATGAAGAAGGACATCACCCTTCCAGAACTGAAGATGGCCATCAAACAGCTGAAGAAGAAAAAATCTCCAGGTCCAGACAGCATCTCAAACGAGATGTTACAACACCTTGGCAACACTGCCTTAATGAAGCTACTGGACATCTTTAACCACAGCTGGAGAGGAGGACAGGTACCCCAGTGCTGGAAGGAAGCCAGGATGATCCCAATTTTGAAGAAAGGGAAGAATAAGTCCAAAGCCCTGAGTTATCGCCCCATCAGCCTGACAAGTTGTGTGTGCAAGACCATGGAGCGCATCATCAACAAGCGCCTGCAGTGGTACCTGGACTCTGAGAGCATTATCGTGCCAGAGCAAGCTGGCTTCAGAAGCTACAAGAGTACAGAAGACCAGACAACACACCTTGCACAGGTCATAGAAGATGCCTTTCAAGATCAGAAGGTGACATTAGCTGCCTTCATTGACCTACAGAAGGCTTTCGACAAGGTGTGGAAGGATGGTCTCCTTGTGAAACTACTTCGCAGTGGCATCCAAGGGAATATGTACCGGTGGACCAAGTCATACCTGCACAATCGCAGAGCCCGTGTGACAGTGGATGGGTACTGTGGCCAAAAAGTGCTATTGCGTCAAGGGGTGCCACAGGGGGGAGTCCTGTCACCGACACTGTTCATACTTTTCATCAACGACCTTGTGCCAGAGCTACCAAAAGGAGTACACGCAGCCCTGTACGCAGACGACCTGGTACTCTGGTGCACAGAAGAGTATGCAACAACTGCTACATACAGGATGCAGCTAGCCCTGGACAGGATGACAGACTGGACCAACAACTGGTGTGTGACCATCAACACAGAAAAATCATCAGCCACACTCTTCTCTCTCTCCAACAAGGCAAAGGCTGGCAACCTAACACTGGACAACACCCCGCTGCGGTATGAAGACCAACAGACATACCTGGGAGTCACCCTTGACAAGAGGCTGACGTGGAAGCCGCACATTTGGAATGCAGAAGCGAAAGCTAGAAGAAAGCTGAACATCATGAGAAAACTGGCTGGAACACAATGGGGAGCCAATGAAAAGATCCTCAAAAATGTATATCAAGGCACAGTGAGACCACACCTTGAGTACGGATCTAATGCATGGTTGACGGCAGCCCAGTCACACCAGCAGACCATTGACAGAGTTCAGAACCAGGCACTGCGTATCATCACCGGCGCAATGAGATCCACACCAATTGAAAAGATGGAAGAGACAACGGGCATCCCACCCCTGCGCATGAGAAGAGATTGCAAAGCCTTGATACAGTCCACAAAGGTCAAGTCTTCCAAAGACCATCCTATGAACGCTAGGATGAAACAACCAACCTCAGGGAGACTGAAAAGATCAAGCTTTGTGAAGGAGACGAGAGCACTGCAGAGAAAACACCAGGCAAAGCTGCCTGCGCAGGTAGAGGCTCTGAATCCTGCTAGCGACCTTCCACCTTGGGAAAGTAAGCCAGAAAACATCACCATCTCTTCCACGGTACCCTACATCACCACCAGAGATGAGCACAGCACTGTGAGCAAGAAAGCCCTGACACTGGCCATGCTTGAAGAAAAGTATCCACAGGAAGCATGGATACGGGCATACACCGATGGATCAGCCACAGATGCAGTTCAGGATGGAGGGGCTGGGGTGTACATTCAGTACCCAAACGGAAAATGGCAGGCAGAGGCAGTACCAACAGGCCTTCACTGCACAAATTACAGAGCTGAGGTGGAAGCCCTAGTCCGCGCAGCTAACACCCTTAGTGGCACTGCAGACCCTGATGCCCAGATTGTCTTCCTTACTGATGCCATGTCTGTCCTTGAGGCAGCAACAGCAAGCAAACTGCCACGTCTACAAGAGGCACTGCAAAACATCAAGTGCACCAGACTGGTGCTGCAGTGGATCCCTTCACACTGTGGCATCTACGGCAATGATGAAGCTGACAGAATGGCAAAAGTGGGCGCAGAGAAAGAACAAGATGAAAATGGAGTCAGCTTCACAGAGATGAAGACCATCATTAAGTCTGTGTACAGACCACCTCAACGACCCCTAGACAGTTACCATCAGCTGTCCAGACAAGAGCAGGTGACCATCTTTCGTCTGAGGACCGGGCACAACCGACTCAATTTCCACCTGCACAGACGCTTCCACCTCGTGCCATCTCCCCTGTGCCCTTGTGGAGAAGCAGAGCAGACCACAGAGCACATCCTCCAGGACTGTGGGAACCACCAGCCGCTGAGGGAGGAGATATGGCCGAAGCCCGCCACTCTACAAGAGAAACTGTACGGGCCTGTGGAGGCGCTACAGAAGACCACAGATTTCATTTTGAGAGCCAAACTCCAAGTGTGACGGCGTTCGAGAAGAAGAAGAAGAAGAAATCTGAGAGCAGTCACCCCTCGTGACCCTTGACATTTAAGAGGGGTCAACTAAATAAGTATACATAGAAAGGTCTTATCATCAGTATGCCAAAGCTGATTGAAAAGTTTGCAAAACCTTTGACAAAAACTACAATTCTTTCAAAAACTGGCATTTTTCACACACTTGCTGACCTCTAGTGACCCTTGACCTTTCCGAGGGGTCATCCAAATTAGTATGCATAGAAAGGCTTTATCACGTGGAATCTCTCTGGGATAAAGGGCCTAGTTTGGGTTTGAAGTTGAAAATAGTATTTGAGAAATACCAGTTTTTGTCAAAATAAAGGCCTTTAAAAATATATATATTTCTGAATTCATAGCACTACGGACAGCCAAAACGTTAGGACAGCAGTGGGAGATGGATTCACACTGACAGTTCAGAGGTAGTGCCACATAAGCTTGGTGCCGACAACATTAAACCAATCTGGCACTACCCTTCAACTATCAAATGTTTTCTGACAGCATACACACCTTCTTGTTGTTCTCCTGGGCCAGCCTGTCCAGTTCTTCCTGCATCACTCGCACCTTGGCCTTCAGGAAACGAATCGTTGCCTCTGGGACAGAATGAAGGGGACTTCATTTCACGGTCTATCGCACTTGAGCTCACATGCATTTTCCAATTATGTTCAGATTACATTTTGCGCTTGGTTTTTCTACAAAAGCAGTTTTTAAACAAAAATTAACTTTCACCGAAAAAGTTGAAGATGTATAACGCTGTCCAATGAACTCATCAAAAGCCTATTGCAAAGAAAGCTTATAAATTTAAATTTTGAACAGAAATAAAAAATTGCAGGTTGACTGGCTCTTCAAAGCGACCATTTCTCTGCAATGAACACTCCAATTTCAATACCCTAGAAGGCTCTCTTCATGATTTTCAATTGAGAGAACTTCCTAATGCTTCAAGCCTTCAAGTACAGAATTAGCCCTTTACATCCTGATACTCCTATTGCTTGAAATATATTTGGCTGACAGTTCAAGGGTAGTGCCAGAATAGCTTGGTGCCTGCGGCACCACCCTTGAACTAGAACAGTTGATCTATCTCCTAATCTGTCACGTAGCCTTCAGAGGACAAAAAAGGAAATTTTACAAAAGAAAGGCAAAGCCGTTATGGCTCACGTGTATGACTTATTTACATATGTGTGACCTCTGTGACAATAAGTAAATGCTGGCTTCTGCACCAGCAAAATCCATGTTTTCTCAAAATGTAAGCGTTTTTCACACATCTGTCAACCCCGGTGACCCTTGACCTTTGCGATGAGTCAACTAAATTAGTATGCATAGAAAGGTCTTATCATCAGGTACCTTTGTGCCAAATTTGACTGAAAAATTTGCAAAAATGTTAATAATACCTACAGTTTTCAAAATATCGCAATTTTTACCTATTTCCTGAGCTTGTGACCCTTGACCTTTCCAAGGTATCAACCAAATTAGTATGCATTAAAAGGTCGTACCATCAGGTATCTTTCTACCAAGTTTGGGTTTGAAGTTGTGAATAGTATTTGAGAAAAAATAAATTATGTCAAAATATATTTAGCTATTTTTGACCTATTTCCTGATCCCCTGTGACCTTGACCTTTGTGAGAGTCACTCAAATTGGTATGTTTAGAAAAGTTTTGCTACAAAGTATCCTTGGGCGGAGTTTGAAGGCTTGAATAGTCTCCGAGAAAATGCCATTGTTAAAGTTTACCACAGATGACGGCGGATGGACAATGGACAACAGACGGATGACCACTGGCCCAAAACATAGACTCAACTTTTGCTTTGCATGTGAGCCAAAAATCAGCCTCAGGATGTAATGGGTTAGCAGAGACATTCGGTGTCACACACACACATGTGGTGATAGCCAGACAGCAACTTCTAGGCCTGCACCCACTTCAATCTGGAGAATTGACCTACTTGACCGCCTTGAGCCAAGTGTTTTTCTGTAAACTAGGAAGAAGAAAGTTTTGTCCACCTGCGATCTATGGACCTACGGGGGGAAACCTGGGGCTCGGTTAGTGTACAAAAGGTCAGGTTAGTGTACAAGAGGTCAGGTTAGCAGCTGTGCTTGGTCCTGGTGCCTTCTTTACGTCCCATGCCTCAAACTGTACTTATTTATTCCACAGTAAATCATCCCAGTGCAATTTCAAGGTACGTATAGAACCTTTCAAGACCACTTGTACATAGATAGCATCCCCACACTATATGTGAAAGTCTTACTGCGCTAAGGTGCCTGGGATATCAAGGTGACCCTGTAGGCAGTTCGCAAGCTAGAGTGTGTGATTGTTCGCATAAAAAACACATATTCCACATTGAATTGGCTTACCCCTTATCATTCCGAATACACCAGTGTGTAAAATAAGTTTGACTAAAATAGTTCAAGGGTAGTGCCAGAATAGCTTGGCGCCTCTAGGCGCCAAGCTATTCTGGCACCACCCTTGAACTAAAGCCATTGGTCTATATCCTTATCTGTAAGCACTATGTGTAGCTTGCATATCGCAGTGTACAAAATGAAGCTTTTAGCCTCAGTATGATATGGGTTAAGCTTATTTCTTACATGTAGAAAGGCTACGCACAATCCGAAAATACACTCATTTTCCCATTATAATTTACTTTTAAATAACAAGTTTAGAACGTGAATCATACGTAAGAGATTTAATACCACAAAAATGTGAGAAATACCAAAAGAATACAAGAATATTAGTAACAAGGAAAACAACTTCGCATTTGCATTGTAAGGTAGATTTCAGTTTATAGGTACTGAAATCAAAATAGTTTCATATTACACTTTTTTTGTTTCATATCTTGCAAGTTAAACTGCATCCTATTTTGTTGCTGTGCAAAATGGACATTTGTTACGAATTTTATTTGTTGATTCAACTGTTGAGTTGAAGTTACAGTGTACTACTTAAGAAAACAAATGCGTCGCTCCTGTTGAAAAGATGGTTTTGACCTACATCGCTATTCTGCAGTTGTGAAAGGTTCTATAAAACATAGAAGTGGAGTATTCATATACTATCATTTCTAGACAGACCTTGTGGCTGATACGTCTGCAACTGTTTGATCCATAGTTACCTCATGTGTTCCGTGTGTCAACCGCTCAGTCTTTCTAGAAATGATAGTATACGAACACTCCACTTCCATGCTATAATAGTGAATAGTGTGAGCCTGCACACAAAAAGTAGAAATTCCTACTAGTCATTTAGAACAGGCTAGCTGAAAATGCAGAGCTTATCTGTTCAATTATCAGGCATGGGAATTGCCCAAGCAAAAATTATCTGAAAAGGGACCTTCAACCTGATACAAAAGGCCTCCACGACGCTACACCTTGCTTCCAGGGGCCGAAAAATGAAACAACTGGGGGAGGGGGGTGGGGGTGGGGGGAAGGTAGATGGGACACCTTGATTCCAGGGGTCTAAAAATTAAACAACGGGGGTGGGGAGGGGGGAGGTAGATCTGCCTGCCTACGTTTACTGCGCAGCGCACTCAGGCCAGTGCGGGCCGCGGACACAGCCTGCTGTGTCATATTCTGCCCATGGAGTAAAACCGGTGCTTTGCTTGTTTTGCTACCCACAATGTTTTTTTCGTGGAGACGCCTTTTTAATTTCACAGACGATTTTTTCCCCCCCCCGCGGAATCCCCATGCCTGAATTATGGGTACAGAAAGCATTACCAGAATGATGACAATACTACCACAAAAAAAAAAGCCATTTGGGCCACCACATTATTTTTTAATTTTTTTAAAAATCTCAGTACCAATGAGCGTAAAAGATTTTGAAGAACAAATGTTGTGGCATGAGGCTGCATTTAATGTGACAGAGTGTAATCAAAACCTGTGAGCGCTAATCAGTCTCAGTTTGACTGTTCGGTGCAGAAATGGCTGGCCTTTCCAAATCCAGGGCTGTTTGTAACCCTTCAAACACGCACTTGGTTTTATGGATGCTGATAAGTAGAGATGAGCTTGTCAAAACACAAAAATAGGAACGCATACTTTTGTATTTTAAACTATAATAACAAATGTTAGGAGAGCTTGGGGAGGGTAGGCACTGTGTCTAGTGAAGGGATGGGACCTTAGAGAACGTAAAGATGTCATTCCTAAAGCATTTCATGAATTTGAAATCACAGTGAATGTGAGTGCTTCGACCGTAACTCATTCTACCCCAGACACACCCCAGCAAGATATGGATCGACCATGATAGTTCAAGGGTGATGCCAGAATAGCTTGGCGCCTATGGGCGCCAAGCTATTCAGGCATCACCCTTCAACTATCATGGTCAATCTGTGTCCTGCACTGCAATGCAGTCTTCAGAGGACAACGGCAAAATTTGGGGATTTCAGTGTTGGGGTACAATGAGTTAAATAGCCTGTGGGAAAATGCCAGTGTTAAAGTTGACCACGCACGGTAGGTGGCAGATGACACAATGGATAGCTGACAACACTATATGTAACTTCTGCTATCGCACAAGTTAGGTCTTACCATCAGGTATCTCTGTAGCAAGTTTGTGTTTGAAGTTGTGAATAGTATTTGAGAAAAAACATCTTTGGTCAAAATATGGCTATTTTGGACCTATTTCCTGAGTTCTTGTCACCCTTGACCTTTCCAAGGGATCAACCAAACTAGTATGTATAGAAAGGTCTTATCATCAGGTATCTTTGTACCAAGTTTGGGTTTGAAGTTGTGAATAGTATTTGAGAAAAAATAAATTATGTCAAAATATAGCTATTTTTGATATATTTCCCGATTCCCCTGTGACCTTGACCTCTGTGAGAGGTGACTGAAATTGGTATGTTTAGAAAGGTCTTGCCACAAAATATCCTTGGGCCAAGTTTGAAGACTGTAGCTTGAATAGTCTCCGAGAAAATACCAACGTTAAAGTTTACCACGGATGACGGGGCCCAGAACATAAACTCACTTTTGCTTCACACATGAGCCAACAACAAAACTAGGGTGGACTTACCGCTGCCCATGTCCTGCGCTGCCTGAGGAATCACGTCATCATCCTCACTCACTCTGACATCGCCACTGGCCACCTTGTCCTCAATGTCAGCAAACGCGCCTTGGTACGAGAACGCATCCTTGAACTCGGTCATGAATGTGTCATCTGGAATGGCAACATCTTCGACGCCCGACGCCTTGGAGCCTGGTCGACTTCTCGTTCTGTAAAGATTTTAAACCGCTAGCTCCCGGGGGCAAGGTGAACGCCACCCATCTGCAAGAGATATAAATCCTCATGAGCCCCCGCAGGGGCGGGGGCTCATGAGGATTTATATCTCTTGTTAATATGTTCTTTGTGCATATTTTTGTTCCTTTTACATCTGTGTTCTGCATGTCAGTCAGTGTGCAGTCGTTTCTGACGTGAAATTCGTGATCACCTACAGTGAAGGGGTTGATGTCTGGCTTCCAATGCATGAAGGCAGACTAGAAAAGTAGGCCTGGTCTAAACTACTGTTTAGGACTAAAAATGATAGCCAGGTCTGAACAAAAAGTTCTGGCTTGCTGCATAATGCATGACTGTGGACTAAAACTGTAGGCAAGAATTAGAATTAGCAAGAAGTTCTGACCTACTGTTTACAAGTAAAAATGTCGGAAGTTCTGGCCTACCGTTGTAATGTACGAGAGTGGACTAAAAAAACGGCATCCAGAGGAAAAATGCTGAGAAATTGCCAACGTTAAAGTTAGCCCTTCAAGCCTTGGGACCCTGCAGCAGGAGATGGACTGATCATGATAATTCAAGGGTAGTGCCAGATGAGCTTGGCGCCTAGCGCGCCAAGCTCATCTGGCACTACCCTTGAATTATCATGATCAATCCATCTCCTACAACTGGTACGCAGTCGTTAGGCAACACCTCCCAAATTTGAGAAATGGGACCTTGGGGTTAAAGAGGTTAACCACAGACAAGAGATGACAGGAAGCCCAATACATACCCTCATTTTTGCTATCACACGTGAACTAACAAAATGAATGCAATTGCAGAACAGTATACAAAGAAAAGACATCATCCTATGTGGAGAAACTAATTATACTAAAGTCAAATAGCTACAAGAAGTTGTCATAGATACCTATGTGCTAAAATCATGTGACTGGTGTTTGTTCAGTTTTTGTGCAACGAGAGAGGCCCCCGCCATGATCTGTGATTTGTACAAAGTATTGTTTTCATTCTTACGTCACACGACCAACAGCACAAACCTTACCAGGTGACCTTGCTACAAAAAAAAACTTGCAGCGACTAATGGCAAACTTTCATGTAGCTCACCTTGTGACACGCCACGGATACCAGTTTTGTTCCATTAAAAGAGCATCAAAACATTCTAAAGTACGAAGTTACTGAGAGTGAAACAATACGCACACTAATATGCACACTAGAGATATTTGTAACACACATTTGCAACAATATAATGAGTAATAACCCACAAAAGAAAGGAAGAGCCTTTAACTCATTCTACCCCATCACCGAAATCCCCCAATTTTGCCATTGTCCTGTGAAGACTGCATTGCAGTGCAGGACACAGATCGATCATGATAGTTCAAGGGTGATGCCAGAATAGCTTGGCGCCCATAGGCGCCAAGCTATTCTGGCATCACCCTTGAACTATCATGGTCGATCCTTATCTTGCTGTGGTGGGTCTGGGGTAGAATGGGTTACAGAATTAAAAGCACATCAGCATCCTTTGCAAACTATTTCAATGCAGAATTCAAAGTGTTTTGAAACAAAAAAATCACTCACCTCTTTCAAAGCATTACTCTGACAATTTGTGGACAATGCTGCTGGTCGTGCAGATGGCATTTCCCAGGCAAAGCCATGAAAGATCTTATATTGTCATAAGTCTGTTACCTACATATATTTCAACATCAGTTATGTCTGGTGTGATCTAGGCAAGAAGATTTCTTCTCGTTCGGAGGAAATCATTATTGACATTTCATCAGCTTGATTTCTTTTATAGCGGAGAAATGAAAACAAATACATTATTGGTATAAGTGGTTTGCTACACAAACCCTTGACAGTAAACCCCTCTCACCCCCATACCAAGTCAGCAACAGAGAATGAAATGCCACCACCAGTATATATATATATATATATATATATATTACACTATAACTGATTCCACTGCCTAACACGGTACATCTTAAAGTGAACCATTACCTGCCAGATGCTGGCTTTTTCTTTCCTGATTTTGGACGTGTGGCTGTGGTGGCTTGACCAGACTGGCTCGTTTTAGACATAGGTCTTGAAGGCGGCTAAAAAAATAGACCACTAAAACATCTGAGCCAGGACATCGCAAGATATGAACAGATTATGACAAGTAGAAGGGTGGTGCCTGAATTCTGGCACCATCCTTGAAATAACATGGTTAGTCTGTCTTCTAAACTGATATAGGCAGTCTTCTCAGGACAACCCCAAAACTAGAGAATTCTGACCCAAGGGCTCAAGAAAAGGTGGTAAATTGAATTTTGTATACAATCCAACCAATAAGAGGTGACCACCCAAGGGACGGTCAAACAATGATCACCACAGACTGTCTAAGTGGTGACCTTACACAGGGTTATTTACTGGGTGAGCAGCAGTAAGAGGACCGCTTGACTCAAAATTCACTGTCTCAATAGACCGGTGGTCTCCAGGGTTAGAGTTACAGAGTGGGTCG
Organism: Semisulcospira habei; assembly: GCA_036245525.1. Taxonomy (NCBI): domain Eukaryota; kingdom Metazoa; phylum Mollusca; class Gastropoda; family Semisulcospiridae; genus Semisulcospira; species Semisulcospira habei. Next base: position 54,987,307 of record BTPG01000002.1, on the reverse strand, counting down.
CCCATACAGGTCCGACAATAACAAAATGCCAGGAACCAACTTTCGTCATGTTGTAACATCAGTTTATATTGACCCATTACATCCTGAGGCTGAGTTTGTAACATTTGCTTATTGTCCTATGAAGGCTACATTACAGATTAGGTGATAGATCAACCGTTTTAGTTCAAGGGTGGTGCCAGAATAGCTTGGCGCCTGAGGCGCCAAGCTATTCTGGCACCACCCTTAAACTATCAGTCAAATTTATTTCAAGCAATGGGCGTTTTACAAAGATAAGGGTGAAAGGGACAGAAGTCTGATGACAGATGGGCCTAGAAGCCGCCAGTACCAGTACTTATTCAAAACTTGGGCTTTGCCACTTTTTCCCCTCTGCATCCTCCTGGCAACAAGAAAATAAAGTCTGTTTCACCAGTTTCTCCACTGACTGAAGGGCGACATGTTGATGTGTGCACATCCTTTGCAGACAAATTTCTAGCAGGTATAGTGACGTCAGTATACCAGTATAGGGCAAAGCCTTTGGCTGTTTGAACTTGCAAGGCCAAGGCGATAAGAACAGCTTTCATTTTCCTGATCCCAAAAAGTCTGCCGAAGATCAGAAATGTTGCCAAGCATGGCTGAAGAACTCGAGGAATGATAAGTTACTGAAAAAGTGGATGCACTTACATGAATGGAAAAAAAAAGTCTGATTTCGTGTGTGAAGTTCACTTATTGCTTATCGACAATAGCAGGTTATAGTGAGGACACAAGCAGACTCTATGCTACGTGTGTATGGGCCACTTGCTGCTTTTTAGGTGTTATGACCCCACCAAGTGCACAAACATGGCGCACCCCATCGTCTGGTCTGGCTACATTTTGAACGCATTATTATAACTAAATTCTTCTTGGTCGATTTAGCTCAATTCAATTATTACTGACTTGCCTTTCCCTTTAACCCACTGTGTCCCAGATACAAAATACCCACATTTTGGAGTTGTCCGAGGACTGCATTACAATTAACAAGACAGTTCAACGGTGGCGCCAGAATAGCTTGGCACCTATGGGCGCCAAGCTATCCTGGCACCATCCTTGAACTATCATGGCCAATCTATAGCTTGCTGTGGTGTGTTGGGACTGAATTAGTTAAGGAGTGTAATTCATCATCTCTAATAAGACTTTAAATTTAACCTATTAAGCCTTGATAGTTTTTTAAAAAATCACAAAGTCACAAAGCAATTTTTGAACTTGTCAGAAATGTGGCACTTGTTAGGACCAAACTGTGCCTTGTATTAGGTTTTCTACATGCATTTCCTATCTCTACTATCAACAATGTTTGATTTCTAAAGCACCAATAAGTGTATAACTAACTGGCTCACATGTATGACCCATCCACATAATAAGTGTGACCTTTGTGACCTTGACCTTTCAAATATGTCACTGAAATGAGCATGTGTTCAAGTGTCTAAACATTAAGTAAAGGGTTTGGCTTTTGTACCCGTGAAACCCATGTTTTCTCAAGATGTATGCATTTCTTTTTACAAATTTGTCTACACTCCGTGACCCTTGACCTTTGTGAGGATGCGACTAAATTAGCATGCATAGAAAGGTGTTATCATCTGCTACCTTTATGCCAAGTTTCACTGAAAAGTTTGCAAACAACTTTGATAAAATCTATAATTCTGTGAAAAACTGGAATTTTCACACACTTGCTGACATCTTGTGACCCTTGGCTTTTCTGAGGTGTCATCCATATTAGTATGCATATATAAAGGCCTTATCATCATGCATATTTATACCAAGTTTGGGCTTAAAGTTGAAAATAGTATTTGAGAAAAAATAGTTTTTGTCAAAATCTGGTTATTTTTTACCTATTTCTGGACCCCCATGACCCTTGCGAGGGGATCACTAAATTAGTATTCATAGAAAGGTCTTATCATCAGCTACCTTTGTGGCAAATCTGATAAAAACTACAATTCTATCAAAAACTGTCACTCTTCACACATTTGCTGAACTCCTGTGACCCTTGAACTTTCTGAGGGGTCATCCAAATCAGTATGCATAAAAAGGTCTTACCATCAGGTATCTCTGTACCACGTTTGAGTTTGAAGTTGAAAATAGTATTTGAGGAAAAACAAATATGTCCAAATAAAGCTATTTTTAATAATAATAATAATAATAATAATAATAATAATTTATATGGAGCCTAACCTCAGGTAGAGCTCTAGGTGCCTTACAAATTTCAAAAATACAATTATAAAAACTGTACACAGTATTACAGTAAACACACACATTCCAGGCACCACAGCAAAACTACCACAAAATCCTAAGCAGTCAGAGTTAATCAGTGGGTTAATGAAGTTGGAAAATGAATTTTTCTCTAAAATGTATTTTTTCGAAAAATACTTACCGATGACATTACTATATGGAAGTGTCTACTAGCTTACTTAATTTCAGCCTAAGAACCTGTTGTGTTCCTACACAACCAGGGAGGCAACTCAGGGGACTGTAACCAGGGCCGTGAGTAGCTTCCCGTCCCTGCCCATCCGGTCACGTGCCACGTGGTGTCACGCCAGTCGGAAATGCTTAGCTTACCAGTGGCAAGCGGGACAGGTGGGAGAGTCCTCCGAGTAATGTCATCGGTAAGTATTTTTCAAAAAAATACATTTTAGAGAAAAATTCATTTTGTTTCCTCAAAAACATTACCGATGACATTACTATATGAAAGAATTACGAAAAAGAGGAGGGTGCCACCCAAAAGATTACCCCTTGTAAAAGGGCTTAGCCAGACCCGCCCTCCTAAGAGCAAACTCCCGACAATTTCAGCTAAGTATTACCCACGGCGCATCTGGCGCCGGGAGGGAGTGTTGCACCGCGGCGATGTCCCCCACCAGTGCAAGGTTGTCCCGCTGGCCTGCCAGATCCCAGAGATAGAAGCGGGCGAAGGTGGATTCTGCCCGCCAGCCACAGCTGCCACGATGTCGCTATAGCTTCATGTGCGCGGATCCTTAGCCTCTTAGCTCCCTAGGGGAGAGGTCCTGGTAAGCGGACCGTATGATCCAGCGTAGCCAGGAAGATATCGTCTGGACTGTAATGTCAGTTCTGCCTGGGGCCAGTGGCAGAAAGAGGCGGGACCGTCCCCTCCCCTTGGGAGAGGTCCTGGTAAGGGGACCGTATGACCCAGCATAGCCAGGAAGATATCTTTTGGGTTGTAATGTCCCCCACCATGGAACGAAAATCCGGTAAGTGATACTTACTGTAGGCATGCTGACCCTTATGCATGCAAGTGTGTTTCGTTGGGAAAAGTTACGTCTTCGTGTTATGGCTGTGGGAACTTTGTCAATTTCACAACAAACACCAACATCATACATCAACAAATTCACGTTCCCTTTATTTTCATCATAACCTGCTACACAAGTGTAAGTCGTAATGTTGTCATGTTTGGTATCACTGTGTAGGTGAGAATTTCAACTTTTGAACGATGTTTCTTCCACAACAGTCACTTTAGGCAGAGATGTGTTATGAATACAAACCAGTAGGTAGTTGTTATAGCGGCAGAACGCCGGTCACGCTGTAGAGCCGTGTGTACCGCACAGTACCAAGTGTGATATAAATAGAATGAGTGGGCGAGAGTGGAATGTGACCTCGCGGCGCCTTATCTCTCTGGCAGCTGGAAGTGAACTAAGTGCTAGGCGCCAGCACTGGCTGGTAAAGCCGTGCTGCGTTCACCAAGAAGCCCAGCCACGTCAAGAACAGGAATCTCTGTCCGTCACAAGAGTGGACTCCGACTGGTTCCGCAGAAGGAGGTCGTCTAAATAGTTTGAGGTCGGACTGGCGGACGACTGTCTGGCCTTGGCGACAATGACGTCCATGATGCACGTGAAGACCCATGGGGTGAGGTTGAGGCCGAACAGGAGAGCCCGAAACTGGTAAACCATGCCGAAGGCGAAGTGCAGGTACCGTCTGGAGGCGGGGTACATGGGGACATGGAGATACGCGTCGGACAGGTCCAGACTGACCGCGAAATCCATGGGCTGCACAGCGGCCACGAGGGAACTGGCTGTCTCCATGCCAAAGGCCAGGGCTGAGATGTAGCTGTTCAGTGCCGAGAGACTGATGACTGGTCGCCACTTGCTGCCCGGCTTGGGTACCACGAGAGGCAGCTGTAGAAGGCTGGGGAGTCATGACGCGACACTACCTCTGTGGCGGCCTTCTGCACTAGAGCGGCGACCTCGCCGCGAAGGGCGATGGCCTTGAGCTGGTCAATAGGAATCTCGGTCCACAGGGGAGAGCGTCGTAGCGGCGGTGGCGATTGAAAGGTGATCAGGAGGCCCTCGGAGATGGTGGAGAGGACCCAGGGGTCTTCCGGATACAGCGAGCGCCACACTTCGCTGCGGAGGGTGAGCCTCCCGCCGACAGGAGACCCCGAAACGGTCGGCGGGAGTAGGAGCGAGGAGACGTCAGGGGGCCCTCCCGCATCCCAGGCGGCGGGCAGGCTGGGGCCAGGTGGGGCAGGGGTTCGAACAGGGCGGGAGCGGCCGAAGGCGGGGGTCCGCAGGGGTGCCCTGGCGCGAGCGGGTGCGAGAGGAAGCGGAGGGTCTGGAGATCCACAGGGCATGACCCACGGCCTTGTGGGCTGCCGGAAAGCGGGGGAGGGGGGGGGGGAAGCCGAGCTGCTGGGCCAGCGGTCTTTGTTCACGTCCTTCACTGCCTGCCAGGAGGGGCCGAAGAGGAGGGAGCCACCAAGGGGAGTGCGGCGGAGCTGCGTCTTCGTCGGCGGGCAGGCCCTGGCAGGCCTGTAGAATGGCATCGCGACGCTTCAGGTCACAGTTGGAGGTGGCGGCCATGGCATTGACAGAAGAGTGATACGCTGCCTGGTTGGCCGCCACTGCGAGCTTGAGGAGGTCTCCCATGAGAGGCGTAATAGACGGGTACCAGGCGTCCTCGATGCGATGGACGAAAGCTTGGGTCAGGAGCTCCAGGATCCCTGAGCAAGCCAAGGTGTTATGGACCAGGAACGCAGTCTTGTCCAAGCCGCGGGGGAGGTCGCGCTTCAGCTGAGCGGTGCCGCCAGCCTGCACTAGCGCCAGTGGATCCACTGAGGGTAGGGGACCGGAGAAAGCCTGGGAATGGTCAGCATGCCAGTCCTGGCGGAAGGCGATATTGAGGCCAGCCGGCCACCTACGGTCGGAGAAGAAGTCGCACTCACGGTAAACGGCCTGTTGGAACTGTGCGGAGAAGGCGTCCCTGGGCCGGGGGGCTTGGGGAGCGACTTCACCTGATGGCCAGCGTCGACGAAGGCGGAGGCTTTCCTCTTGAGCGGAGGGGACGGCGGGCAGGCCTCCACGGGAAGAGAGGCCGCAATTAGACGAGCTGCTTCGTCCAAGAAAAGGAGAGTCTCCGCTCACAGGGCCGAAGGGGTTGCAGGAGATGCAGGGTTGTCCGCCAAATGCGAGCGGGGAGAGGAAGAGTGGCTGTCCGCGCCAAACAGAGCCGAAACGGAGTCCTCAGGCAGCAGGCTCAGGGCCTCGTTGTCGTCAGGGGGGCGAGAAGTCCGGCGGGGGTGCCGGGGATGGGGGCCTTGCTAGCAGCGTCCCGTTGTCTGGAGAGGGAGCAGGAAGGGGGCGACTCACCCAGAGATTCCTCTGTTGAAGGCAGGGGCGAAAACGGGGCTGAGGCACGCCAGGGAGATAGGGGGCTGGCGCGGGCTGGGCGTCTGTCCCGGGGGGAGTGACTGCGATGACGGGAGCGCAGTAGACGGTTCCGCTTGGCCGGGCTCATACTGCGACGCCTAGGGGGCAAAGGCGACGGTGTCGGGGCCGGTGAGGCGACGGGTGTCGGGGCCGGTGAGGCGAGGCGTGCCGTGACGCATGGGCGGGGGGTGGGGGGGAGGGGGGGGGGGGCGGTGGTGGTCACGGATGCGAGGTGTGAGACGTGGTCGAGCGCGACAAGGACGAGGAGGGCCGAGGGCTGCGTCTGCTGTAGCGCTGCGCATCACGGTCCATTCTAGGAGCGCCGACAGACGCACGAGAGCACATGGGGCCTCTGGCGTGTAATCGATCAGGTCTGCCATGAGTCAGCGGACGAGGAGACGAAGGTCTCTGCAGGCTGGCCTCAGTGAGGCAGGCGCTGTGCTGGCTGTATGACTCCCCATAGGAGTGAGCAGGCTTATCTATGCGGGACCCATCAGAACTGTCAGTGGTCGACGTATGTAACACATATCAGATGTGAAAGGCGACTGGGTGTGGGCACCCTGAGGCCCCACCAAGTGAATTCGAGCATTCGGCGCGAAATAGATACGAGCAATACGAAGCGCCCCTGGTCGAAGCCGAGGGCCGGCCGAGGGCTGGGGCCGAGACCTTACCTCTCTATGGCTGCGGGGGGGGGGGGGGGGGACCTCCATACCACCCTCAGAGAGCGGCGCCGGGAAGGTAAGTCCCAGAAGACACACCGCAGCACAGAAACCCACATGCAACCACATAAGTCCAAGGTAGGAAAAGGAACCACAAGTAATCCAACCACAAGAATGCACCCCCGTAATCCAAGAGAACACAAAATCCAAAGGAACACAAGTAATCCAAAACCTGACCGGCCCTCAAGAACCGGTCGCACCGTACACAGTCAAGGTCCCATAGGCTAGAACACAATGTTCACGGTAAGCTAAGCAGACCGACTGGCGTGACACCACGTGGCACGTGACCGGATGGGCAGTGATGGTCAAACTACTCACGGCCCTGGTTAGTCCCCTGAGTTGCCTCCCTGGTTGTGTAGGAACACAACAGGTTCTTAGGCTGAAATTAAGTAAGCTAGTAGACACTTCCATATAGTAATGTCATCGGTAATGTTTTTGAGGAAACAAAGGTGTGTTTTTAGCGCAGATTTAAAAACGTCTTTTGAAGCATTGTGGCGGACATGGGAGAGGAGTTCGTTCCAGTAGAGCGGCCCAAGATATAAAAAAGACCGCTGGCCAAAAGACTTGGTACGGACAAAAGGTACACGCAAAATGTGGCTGTCAGCAGAGGATCTGAGTTGTCTTGAGGGAGTGTACAGCTGTAGGAGAGAGCACAGGTACAGGGGGGTTGATGTGGAAATGCAGCTGACGCAGACAGAAGAAAGTTTATACTGAAGTCTTAATTATTTTTGCCCCTTTTCTACACCCTGTGACCTTGACCTTTGAGAGAGGTCACTGAAATTGGTATGTTTAGAAAGTTTTACCACAAAGTACCCTTGGGCCAAGTTTGAAGTCTGAGGCTTGAATAGTCTCTGAGAAAATGCCAACGTTAAAGTTTCCACGAACGACAGACGCCGGACAGATGCTGGATGGCCCATTACACAGAATCACTTTTGCTATCGCACGTGAGCCAAAAAGGAATGTAAAAAAAAATATTTTGAATACAAATTCCAATTTTTTAGAATCCTACTGAATGCAATGCGCATGTCATACCCTATGCGTTGTGTCTTCATTTCGTTCTGTAAGGTCATTGTCAAACTCCCTGAAACAAACAATACAATACGTACACAGAATACAAGTCACAACATCAATCACAAGTACGTATAGGTCAACAACGCACGGACTTCCTCCAGCCTACATCTTCAAGAGGCGTATATTTATTTTCTTTATTCTCCAACGGCCAAATACCTTTGTCGGCTTGCAGGTGAAACTAACAGGACATAGGTATTGCTACTTGTAAATCATCAACAGTAAAGAAAGAAGAGAAAAACAGAAAACTAACAAGCGACCAAAAACAAAACTCAGGTGGAAGTTGTTATCTCCCCTCTGTAATATACAGCACATAAATGTACATCTTTTTCTTGTCCGCAGAAAAATAATTTTGGGGAAAAAGCCTCAACAACCAATGCTCATCTGTGAAGTACAAATGCAGTGCTGGAAGTTTCCTGCCAACACCTGAGTTTTAAATGCCAGTATTGGGGCCTTACACATCCCTGCTCAGTGCTTAATCCATTTAGCCCTGAGTCCCTACAGCAGGAGACTGATTGACCATGATAATTCAGGGGTAGTGCCAGATTAGCTTGGTGCCTTCAGGCAACAAGCTAATTTGGCACTACCCTTGAATTATCATGCTAAATGCACCTCCTGCAACTGGTACAGTCGTTAAGTAACACTTCGAAAATTTGGGAAATGCACCTGTGTGGCTAAAAGGGATAATAGTAATAATAATAACAATAATGATAATAATAATACTGGCTACTGAGGTTTCACAAATTTTGATCGCTTGTATTTGAAATTAATAAAGTGGTCTGAAACCAGTACCAAAGTGAAGGGGGAGGAAGAGGTGGAGTACCCAGATAAAGAACACCCCCGACGGTCCGCCCGAATTGACCATGACACATGCTAGAGGGGAAAAGTCCGACTCCAAGACCGGGTATAGAACCTTGCACCTTTAGCATTGGTGGCAGGAGCTGTACCTCTGTGCCATGGACTGCCCTTCACTGCCAAGACAAAGCAAACATCGCCCAAGGGCAAGGGGCACAGATCCTCATGAGGCCCCACTACTGCGAGGGCTCATGCAGCTCTGTGCCTCTTGCTAACACCGCTTTCGATTTACATGCCTTGGACGGACAGCGGACTCTGGCATAAAACTAACGAAGACATCGGAAACCCAATCTGCATCAGCTGGCAGCTAAGGGCTTAAGAACACTACTTTTTTTTTCAAAGGTTTGGGGGGGCAGGGGGGGGGGGAGGGGAGGGGGGGGGGATGGTTTTGACGATTGTTTAAAAAAAATACTGAAACTGTATGACTAGTGGAACTTACTTCAGGAAATCATCAGTGTTGATGTTGTCCAGAAGATGCGACTTGGCCAGGACAGACTCTTGGCCCCTCTGTAATGATAAAAGTAACAAGGGGTCATTCAGCCCCGACACATGAAGACATGGATCGACCAGGACAGTTCAAGAGTGGTGTCAAACAGCTTGGCACAGTTAGCACCACCCCTGAACAGCCCTGGTCGAACTATCATCTAAGCCATAATGAAGTCTTTAGAAATTGGAAATTCCTTTGTGAAACTGCGGCCTTGAGACTCAATGTGACGAGCAAGTACCATGTGCCATGTGCAGATCAAAAGCACACAAACACCACATAATGAAAAGGAACCTAATGAGGCTGAAGTGGCCAATCTGTTATATTTAGGTGTAAACCTACCCAGCCAAAATCAACCCAAGACTAATCCACCCAGGTGTAATCTAACCAGTAAAAATTTGCACACCTGCACGTCCACTCATCTACATAAAATTACTCAGTGTGAGTGAACACAGCATAAATACACACAGGCTTGAACCCAACCAATAACAAATCTGTGTGGAAAAGCACCAGCACAAATCTACACAGAGTAGATTTAAGCTGGAGCAGATCCACTCTTGGTACATTTTCACATGGCAGATTTTGGCCTAAATCAGCCCCAATTATTGTTCAAATCAATGTGTTGACATTTCACTGTTGCAATAAAAGACCAATGAAACGTCGCTGTACAGGGATTAGCATGGTAGACTCCAACCTGGCTGTGTAAAGAGATGAATAAAAGTGAGAAAATGTCACATACCATCACCTGCTCTGCCTCCTGCACCAAGCTTGCTGTTTTCGCTTCCAGCTCCGCATTTAGTCGCCTAAAAAAACCCAACTCATTTAGCCCCGGTGCACTGCAGCAGATGGATCAGCCATGATAATTCAAGGGTAGTGTCAGATTAGCTTAGCGCCTGTCGGTGCCAAGCTAATCTGGCACTACCCTTGAATTATCATGGTCGATCCACCTCCTACATCTGGTACACAGTTATGTGACATCTCCAAGATTGGGGAAATCTGGCCTTGAGGTTCAATTTCCATTGCTGAACATGTATCAACTGTTTCCCGGCAGTAGCAGAAGACATGATGACAAGAATAATAATAATAATGTACATTTATATACCGCTTAACCTCCAAATGAATGGTGCTCTAAGCACTTTACAAGATCAAAAATCACAGAACAAAAAGTACAAGAAAGTAAACACTACAATAAATGTTACAAAAACTACAGTGACACATATCAAAAGCTCACACTCACACATACACACACACCGTTACAAGAACAGTTACTGCTAAACTTGACAGTTGACACCCACAATTTTCTGATAAGAAAGAAAATGCTAGGGACATGCTCAGCGTGGAGTTCTTAGATCTCTGTGAGTGCCCAGCCATCGTCATCATAAAGTTAGTTTTCAGGAACATCAAAATAATACCTTGAACAACTTGGCACCTTTATATGAAACAATAACCTTTGTCATATGAAACTATAACCATTTGGCTGTTGATAGCACTTTGGTTAAGGTGATTCTCACAAGGAATCACCTCGACAAGTGTCTTTCCCACAGCCAAAGGGTTAAAAGACCATTTGAATCAGGAACAAGGTAGCATACCCAGTAAGCAAAAGACATCAGGCCAATGTCAGCCAGCTGGAGGCCCACTCACTGCAGGCCAGTCGTGGCTGACAATGGCCCAATCATCTTTTGCATATGGGGCGGTGGCCAAAGGATGACACCACAGAATATTAGTACTCAGTAGGCATCTGAATAACTGTCATCACGCTAAAAATGGCAATACACACACACACACACACACGCAATCTAGACCAAAATGGTGACTGTCAAACATGTAAAATGCAAAGAACATCTCAATGAAGAAAGAAACATGCTTTGAAAAGACAACTACAACACAATTTATTAATATTTCTGGGAAAAAATCTTTTGCAATATCAACACACAGACAAGGACGCACTTCGCTGCTTATCTTTCATGATCGGAAGCGTCAACCAGGGTTTCCGCCAGGATTTAAAATTGTTTGTCATGGGGACTGACACTATGACAAAAATCCGTTTAAGCCACTCTACAATCAGTCACGTACTTGAAACACAGTTTAGGGATAAGTTAATTTTTTTTTCAAGGTCAGTCTGTCCCAGGGACGGACAACCTTTCTTTTTTGTCCATCCCTGTCAAAATGCGTCCATCAAACACATAGAATTATCCATCAACTCACACACACAAACGCACACACAGTGTGCAGGGATGCAAATAGGCATCGGACATCAGTCATAGTCTGATTGCAGGGCTAAAAATTAATGTCCCATCAATTCATTCGCAGCCAGCATTCGCATCCGGATGCTGCTGGCCGCGAATGAGCTAGTGGGTCAAATGTCCTATTATAATTGCTGCAAACTTGCCTGTGTTTCTATTGTCTTGGGCTTCATATTTTACACAGCACATTAGCATTCTAAATCAGCACAGCACGCAGCGACCACTCACGAAACACTAACTTATGTGTACCTACTATACTGACAAGCAAAAGAAACGTGACATCATTCGACTCAAAGGGTGCCGCATTTCTTCTGCTTGTCAGCATTAAATTTCTAAATGGCAGGGAGACATCATGTCCTATTCATGTTGGCAAACCAAGGACATTAAATGACTTAACCCATTCAGACCCAAAGCCATACAGCAGGAGATAGGTAGATTGAGCATGATAATTCAACGGTAGTGCCAGATTAGCTTAGCGCCTGAAGGCGCCAAGCTAATCTAGCACTAACCTTGAATTATCATGCTCAATCAATCCACCTCCTGCAACTGGTACATAGTCACTAAGAAACACTTCCAAAATTTGGGAAATGCACCCGCGGGGCTAAAACTAAGGGTTTCTGCCATGTAAAAGTGTATTTTGACCCATCAGCAGAAATATCTAATTGCACCCCTGAGTGACACCTACTTGTACTCCTCCTCTTTACTGAGGATATCATTCTTGAGCTTGGAATCCTGGTGTGAGCGAGACACACTCTTGGCACCACCCCCATCTCTCCGACCAGCCTTGCCCTGCACATAATTATAATATTCTAATTAGCACCTCTATCCCCTTTTTGTCCAAGCAGGCATCAGGACTGTCACAGTAACCCTGGCCGCATGCACAAAATGGGAATAAAGGCACATGCAGTTAGTGCCTGGCTGTCAGTGTGTAAGAACAAAAAGAATAAATTGCGTGTTTACAGTAAAAATAGGGGGAAAAAAAGTAGAGCTATAGTAGGTAGATTCTTTTTTCCTTCATGAAGATTACTTGAACGCATCAGCAAAAACGTCATGGAGATTTAAATCATAATTATCCTTGTTTCCTCCATATTGCAAAATCTGTCAGATATATTACAGTGAAAAATACCAAACTTGGGGCAAGAATGCCATTCCTGTAAAACCGGGGGGAGCTACTCACTACCAAGAACTACAGGGAATCCCTCACTAAATGAGATGGTAATGGATTTCTGTATTATTCACACCTCTGACCTATTTGCTCGTTTTTTCATGACATGCACAACAAAAGTTTAGAGTTGGTGTGAAACAATGGGGTCAGTTGTTTAACACACCATTTTTTTTTTAATTTTTTTTTTTTTTTGCTGGCAAACTGTTTACTTGTCAGTTGACTGTGGAATGTTGTGCCTTTAAACCCATTTACATGTGTGCCAGTGCGACATATTAACATGACTGAAAATGGTCCATTCACTAACTATGCCCCATGATCTATGGCCAGCAAGAGATACATTTTCATGTTCCCTTGTGTCTGCAGGGGCTCACGAGAATGTATGCCTTTTGCAATTGCAGATGGAAAAATCTGACTGAAGGGTAGTGCTGTCTGAACAAAACAACTGAAATTCTTTCTGGTATTTCTAAAAAGTTGAATCTGCCTTCAGGCCTGAAGACTGTCACCCAAACTTAGCCCTGACACACTACGGCAGGTCAGAGACAGAGATAATGTATGTTTCTGAGCAGGAGATGGATCGACCATAATTCAAGGGTTGTGCCAGCTTAGTTTGACACCTAATGGCAACGGCAACCCATTGTTTAATCCATCGTTTGCGGCAAAAGATGCGCACATTTTGATTTTGACCTTAATTCTGATTTACGGAAATCGTCTATTTACGAGTGGAACCACGCAACACAGGCCACACAGGGCAATTGCTTCCGGTGCATGTAGTAACTTTTCCGCCAGAAATAGTTCAAAAAATTTCCTCCCTTTTTGCCATTTTTTTAGGGTGTAAAACTTCAATTGTGTGCCTTTTTTGGCGTTTTGAGCAACAAAAGGCATGACAGGTGGTGTGAAAAAGAGCAAAATCTGGGTAATTTTAGTCGACCTAGTGTGTTCATGGGAGCCTAATTGGGGCATGTGCACGGTTGTATGCAGGCTTGCAGACGACAGTTTTGTCATGGGGTACTTAGTGCATTTGAGTGTTGTGAAAAACGCTAACTCTTAATTTTTTTAAGAATTGCTGAAATAGCTTCTCCTGTGATGTGCTCCGCGTGGATTTTTTGTTTTGGCAGAAAAGTTCTTCGTTCATAGTTTTATGCTGCAAGAGGCTAACAGATAACAGTGTGTGAAAAGGGGGCGTAACCTAATTGCCCTGTGTGGCCACAACCTCAGACTCAAGACTCAGCAACATGACTCAACCAGCAATTGGCCCTTCTGGGATGAATCTCAAAGCCGCTGGGAAGAGTTAAGGTTTAAAACATCAAAAACGAAAAACATCGCCATAGAGGGCTAAAGAGTTCATCTACATTTAAGTATCTTTTTTACGATGAAAAACACTTACTGAAGCTGCTCTTTGAGTCGTGTTTTCCGCCATATTTGGTTGCGAATGCAAACTATGTATATGTCGTGCACAAAAATGCTGAGGGAAAACACAAACAATAAGTAAATGCAATCGTTTTCATTTTTTGCTGAACAGAGTTTATTCATAAGCAGGTTCTTTCGTATAGCATCTTGCGATGTCTTTTATATGGGATTAGTCATTGGCCTTTACGACAAGCAATACTACCGCAAATTATGATTACGCATGCGCACTTTTGCATTGTTTAGTAGGAAATGTCCGCATGTGCTTTTGTTTGGGTCGACTAGTCTAATTTTTTTCTCTCAAATGGTTCAACGGAGGTTTCACTGGTTACCGTAATTGTTGACAACGATGTAGCAGGTATTGGTGTAATAAGTTATTTCAAGGCGGACTACATTCATCTAGAAGAATGCCCCATCGGGGTACAGAAAAATGAGAGTTGGTGATCTGTTTTTGCGGGAAATCCTACCATGGAGAAGCCGACGGGTGCCTCGGCTTGTAATCCAAAAGGATTATGGAAAGGACACCTAACCAACATCGAGGACGGATTAGAACTATCTGTCAGGTATTTGTTCTTTCAACGGCGTCATTATAGATATTGTTTGTGGCTTCACTAAACAGATTTTCACGTCTAGACATACCTGGTATCGGTGGTTTGATGCACTGATGTTTTGGCATTTAAAATAGTAATGATGTCAGTTAAAGCAGTTATTTTCATATTTATCCTAGCGTCTTTTGTCACTTATAGATGCTGTCGAAGTTTTAGTATATGCAAGAAGTATTGTAACTGTAATGGTAGTCTTCGGGACAGCTTGGCAACAAAAAAAAAGTTGATTACCTTTTTGCAGGAGTTGTCTCCCTTATGTCTGCCAAGTGACCTTAGACAAGTTAGATATTTAACTTTTTCTCTCTTCAAGCTTGTACAACCCGCAGCTGTCATTTTGTACTTTAGAAGACAGTTGAGTGTGTTGCGAGGAAGCAGCCATGCTGAAACATGTATTTCAAACAATAAATTTGTATTTCTTTTTGCGTACAGTAAACTCCGGATATAACATTCACAGGGGACTAAGATGCAGTAAGATTTTGTTGTTTTTATTTAAGTGGAGTGTCAGACTTTCTAATGTAATAATCCCAAAATATCCACAAAGGCTTGTTTTCAGCCTGAGTTCATTCATTTACAGGGGCATTTTGATGTAGAATCACAGTAGTTCAAAATTACCTCTTAAAGTATATTGTATTTTAAAATTTTACTAATTTTTTTTCTTTACTGTTTTTAAAAAAAAAAATGTTTTTATGTACAAAATCTTGAGGAGAAGAGGGTGGGGAGACATTATTCAAATCTGTTACTCTCCAAATTGGTGCCCATCCTAATCCTAACTTTCCAATTTCCTTCTTGGTGGTGTGGGTTCCAGTCGTCTTAGCTTCGATAATGAAATGATTTTTCCTTTTCACTGGCTTTGATAAGTAATGTATTTTTTTGTACAGTTACAGTAAACACTGGATATAACAAATTGCCAAGGGACCCAGAATTTGTCATGTTATAATATAAGCAAAGTTTCAAATAAAGTTCCACAAATGTCTTACACTTGCAAATACATCGTTCATGTAGATAAAGCTGATTAACCCTTATCATCCTGTACACCCATTGCTTGAAATAAATTTGACTGATAGTTCAGTGGTGGTGCCAGAATAGCTTGATAAGTTGATCATCTTGCGTAATTTGTAATGCAGCCCTCACAGGACAATTAGCAAATTTTACTAATGTGACATGTTAAAATGGTTCCACTTTTTAAAAAGCATTTTGAAAAACCTGAAATATTAATAATGTATGTGTTGTGACTTGGGCTTTTCTCTGCATTCTGCACGCTGAGCAGTCACATCTTGCTCTGGATTTTGTATACAGTTTGTATGTCCTGCCATCAACCATTTCTGCTGCCGCTGATTGCAGATAACCTGTGTACAAGACCACGATCAAAATGACCAGTATTTGTAGATGCAGGAATGCACATGGAATTGCGATATTATACAAGAAACGTAAAGGCAAAATGCATGAAATGTCTGAATACATGGTCAGTTTTAAGTAAGCAAATGTGAAAATGGAGCATTCTCTTGTTTCCTTTGCTGCCTATAATGTAAAGATTTGTTATTATAAGCAAAGTCAGCTGTGCCGCTGGCACTGAAAAAAAAAAGATTTGTTCCAAAATTTTGTTATTTTTATATCTGACCTTGTTATAAGAGGATTAATTTTACAAAGACAAAGAACAAATTTGGCCGGGACCACCACAAAAGCTTTGTTATAAATATATCGTCCGACCGTGTTATAATAAGCAGAGTTGACTATAGTTGTTTTGTGACTTACTTAGTCTTAGTTACTAAAAAATGTGTTTGTTTTTTTTTCCTTTTGAGGTAATCATAATACTTTGTGTTTTTACATGATCTTGGTGTATTGTTATCAGCCATTTGTCATCAATTTGTTTACCGAATATATGAATTGAATTTTTCACTTACAGTGATCAAGTAAAGGAAAGGATCTCGGGCATATTGGTAAGATTTATTTCAAAATCAAAGTTTTTATTGTTGCCTCCATGAATTATGAAATGTGCGCTTTGAATGATTGTTAAAATTTTATTTTGTTTTGGATCAGATTATTTAAACAGGTGCTCGGAGTCAGATACATACAGTGCAAAAAGAGTAATATCCCATTGGGGAAAAAAGATTAACCCTTTTAGCCCAAGGTCCCATTTTTCAAATTTTGGAGGTGTTGCCTAATGACTATGTACCAGTTGCAGGAGATGGATTGACCATGATAATTCAAGGGTAGTGCCAGATTAGCATTTTGCCTGAAGGTGCCAAGCTAATCTGGCACTACTCTTGAATTACCAAGGTCAATCAAACTCCTGCTGTAGGGACTCGGGGCTAAAAGGGTTAAGGGCACATTGATGAATACGGACGAATTGCACATTTGATTCTTTTGAATGGTTTGCTGAATAAATTGAGCTTCAAGTAGATGGCAGTAAAACGATGAGGGGTCCAGTCCCCAGCTGTATTAGTGGGTGGTGTTCACTTAATGTGAACATGGATTTACTTTAATCTCTTAACTGTCGGTTGACACAGTTTAAAAGTGGGGTCAGCGAGAGGCATTGATCCTCATGAGCCCCCGAACCTGCAGGGGCTCATAAGTGCTTCTTGCAGGTGAGTGTATTCCTCAGCAGTAAGGGGTTAATCGTATGTAGGTGCTTCATAGTTAATTTCAGAGGATGACGTTTATGCAGTGAAGATGAAAATTCAGAATTTTGGGCGGGTGGTTCCAGAAAGGTTGAACAAATGCAGGTGCCCAGTCACCAACAGCCCCCAAAATGATGCAAGGCGATCATTCAATTGGAGGAAATCACATTTTCTGTTGGCCAAGTGGCTTGGTGTAAATTGCAGACTCAAAGCCTAGCAGTTGCATTAGTAGCAAGTGCAATACAAGTTAGGCTTTTTTGGGTCCCTGACTCAGTGACTGGTAAGTTGTGGGGGAGGGGGGGGGGGGGGCGGGCTCCTTGGTTCTGTTCCCCTTCCCTCTCCCCCATGGAACCAGGGGTGGAAAAATGGTGGGGGTGGGGGCACCTGCCCCCACCCCCACTATTTCGCTACCCCTGGTTTCATGTTTCATTATGTATGGGGAACTCGGGGAGCCCTGTAGGCAGTATTTGTACAGTGTGCGTGTGTATTAATTATATAGACTATTGCCCATGTGTATTATTGTTTTTGTTTTCTATTTTTCTGCAGGATAATATTGAGAGTCTTTCTGATGTGGAAAAACTCCTGCTTTATCTCAAGCTCCCCACAGGCTCAGCAACAGACGATGTCCTGCGACAGTAAGCAAGTTTTTTACTTTTTTTCTTTAGCAGCAGCCAACATTTTCTCTTGGGCACTCTTTTGCATGCAGCCAAAGGTCGGATTCAACATCTGTACTGTATTCCAGAGACCAGTCCACCATAATATAGGTCAAGGGTAGTGCCATCAGAATAACGTAGCACACAATTTGTGACTTGTGTCATGAGCTGCGTTACAAACCCAGTCAACCATGAAAATGTTACCACTTACAAGTGTGAAATGAAATTATGTTACAAGTGTGAAATGAAATTATGTTACAAGTGTGAAATGAAATTATGTTACAAGTGTGAAATGAAATTATGTTACAAGTGTGAAATGAAATTATGTTACAAGTGTGAAATGAAATACATAATTTCATTTCACTTGAACTCAATAGAAGAAGGCGTCAGTACTTTCCTTTCCTAAAAAAAGTTTTTTTACCACGCTTAATGTAAGTTTCTTTGTTTCCTCAAAACACATTACCGATGACATTACTGTTAGTGTAGGAATAGTGTCTTAGCTAGCCTAATTTCAGCCAAAATTGGGAAAGTGGCGAGTCCTGTGTGACTGATGTGACGACGAGCGCCTCTCCCCCACGGACCTGACGGTTCACCAGCGGGCGGAGTTCTCCCTCTGGCTCTTCACTGACCAGCTTGCCACCAATCACCATTAGGGGCTACCTGGCCATGATCGCTGACGCATACCGCCGTTTGGGCCGACCGACCCTGGTGACTGCAAAGACTTCGCCAACCTAATTGGCCACTTCGGTCTACACGTCCTGCCCTTTGCTTGCTGTTGCCGCGTGGGACCTACCTTGGGGGCTAACATGGCTCGACTCGGACCGCTTCGAACCACTCCAGTTGGCGCGGACGGCCGACGTGACGCGGAAGTCCTACTTCCGACGGACCTTCGCCACTGCTGCCAGGATCAGCGAACTGCACACTCTATCAGCACACCCCTCAGGCTTACAGTTCTGGGCGGATGGCTCTGTGCAACTGCTGACCGACCCAGCTTCCTAGCCAAGACACGGTCTTCTTGGGTCGCCCCACAGATGGTCACCATTCGGCCCTGGGGGGATTCAGACCCTCCCCGGGATATCAAACAGCAGGACCCGGTGAGAGCCTTACGTGTGTACCTGTGTCGGACCAACCGTTACGCAGGGGACGCACCCGCATATTCCTCCCTCTGTCCCCAGGTAGAGATGACATCTCAGCCCAGACGGTATCCTCCTGGCTCCGATGGGTGATATGCGCCACCTACCATGACCTCTCCACCAATGCAGCCAAAGGACTGAACATCAGGGCGCACGAGGTCAGAGCCATGGCCACAAGCCTCGCATTCGACCGCTACTGTGCCGTCAAAGACATTGTGGCGGCCGGGCACTGGCGAGGGGAGTCGACTTCGCCTGATTCTACCTGAGGGACCTCTCCAGTCAGCGCGAGATCCTTCGGGTCCTCTCCGGCCAGTGGGAAAACATGGCGCTGGTGGGAGACATCCCCACGGCACAACACTCCCTCCTGGCACCATCGGTGCCGTAGGCAATTCTTAGCTGAGATACTCAGTTCCGGAGAAAGACATGGGTTATATAAGAGACCTGATGCATCTTTTAGATGCAAATGATCGTCTTATTCTATACCTGCGTATTTCTCTGTGGGCTGGCGATTGGGTGCCTGATAGGCGGGGGCAGGGGATCTAACTGTTGTCCAGCGCTGAGTAATTCCCCTTGGTTTGTTGTACAATTCTGCCAGCGCTAGCCTCACCTATCTGGTTTGTGAAATTTACCCGACCACATATGTGACCCTCTCTCACGAAACCAGTCTTAACTCGCAGGGAGCCGATCAGCACTACACGCAATAATATGTGGTGGGGGTCAATCTGGGTCATTTTCACTTTTTTGCAGAAATGTATTCTACATACACCAAAGTATCGTATGGTTAAAATCTTTATCATAAAATATGCCATTAAATAGGTTTAAAATGATTTTTAAAGTCTGCCCTTGGCCCCAATTATGCTGCACACAGAAACTTCCCAGGCTGTTTTCTCAAAATGGCCGCCAGAGGTGTTAACAACTTTAAACACAAACAACTTCTACAATTTTTGCACTACAGCATACAGTCATATATCACAGTAATCAGCAAACATTGTAGTTTTTAGAAATGTATATATGTCAAAACATCCAAAATGCGAGTTAAGACTGATTTTGTGAGAGAGGGTCACATATAGTAATGCACCTCCGTGTTTGTGTATGTATGTTTCCCCTGCCTACTTCCTAAGTTCCGGAGAAAGACATGGGTTATATAAGAGACCTGATGCATCTTTTAGATGCAAATGATCGTCTTATTCTATACCTGCGTATTTCTCTGTGGGCTGGCGATTGGGTGCCTGATAGGCGGGGGCAGGGGATCTAACTGTTGTCCAGCGCTGAGTAATTCCCCTTGGTTTGTTGTACAATTCTTAGCTGAAATTATCGGGAGGTAGCTCCAGGGCGGGCGGGTCTGGTTGGCGGTTTTGGGAGGTTAGGGGCGTTATAAGCGGCACCCATCTCCTCTTCGCAGTTCTTCCTAACAGTAATGTCATTGGTAATGTGTTTTGAGGAAACAAATCAATTTTTCTCTAAAATGTATTTTTTCGAAAAATACTTACCGATGACATTACTTGAATGACCCTCCCACCTGCACCGCTTGCCGCTGGTCAGCTAAGCAAACAGACTGGCGGCAATCTGGTGGGCATGTGCCCGGATGGGGATGGAAGGGGGGCTACTTGGGATACTGGCTAGGTTATGGTGCCCCTTGTTGCCTCCCCTGCCTTATAGGTACACAACCAATTTTGGCTGAAATTAGGCTAGCTAAGACACTATTCCTAACAGTAATGTCATCGGTAAGTATTTTTCGAAAAAATACATTTTAGAGAAAAATTCATTTTTCAGTCAACCTTGACGACACTTCAAGGCTGGTGTTTAGAAGGCACCATGTCATTCTTACACCACCCTTGCACTGTCATGGTTTGTCAGTGTCTTTTCAGGTTTTGTCATGTGTCTGAGCTGAATAGCTTAATACTGACAGGAATTCTGTAGTGGTTGTTGTTTTCCAGAACACCAACTTCATTTCTTCACGCATCTAATCGCCTGGAACAGGCTCAAGCGTTCACCTGGATCCGAAGTCACCTGGAGGAGGACAGTCAGATCTGTGTGCCAAAGCATGAAGTCTACGAGGAATACAGGTAATGCAGTTGTCATGGGTGTCCGTCTTCACTCCTGGCGTCTCATTCAGCTGTTTCCAAATCACAGAAAAGCTGAGTTTTAGATTGAACAGTCTTTTGTCCAGCCCGTTCCATGTGCAAGAGGCATAGATTCTCATGAGCCCCTGCGACTGCAGGGGCGCATGAGAATCTATGCCTCTTGCAGATGGCTGCCAGGGCTCATGAGAATCTATGCCTCTTGCTAACATGGGTCAGTCACAATGACGTACTTATAATAAAATAATAATAATACCGTTATTATATAGGCGCTTTTTCTCAATTTTGGGGAAATCGACTCAGAGCGCCGCGCCTGAAACCCAACACACACACTCACGAAACAGACACGGATTTACGCCATTTAAGACAAACACAGTACAAGACAAACGAAGGGCCAGTCAGCTACTGAAGTTACAGAGATTTTTGATCGCTTGTATTTGAAATTTGTAAAGTGGCCTGAGACCGGTACCAAAGTGTGGGGGGATGGGGGGGGGGGGGGGGGGGGGGGGGGGGTGGAAGAACCGGAGTACCCGGAGAAAGAACCCCCGACTTACTTGGACTGAGTTATGTATCCATGCTTAATTCAGCAGCTGAACAGAGATTGCGCTTGTGTGTGTTCTGACCTATGAGTATCACAAAATGCTGACCGTACCTGTCCTGTAGTGGGGCGTAGGTAGCCACTGGACATTTTGCAGTCATTTTTGCAGTCATTTATTTGTTTCTCGCCAATGAGATGTAAACTGAAGGGACTAAGTGACTGCGTGCTATACATTCTCGAGCTCCGAGTCTGCGGGGTCTTTTGTGGGAGTATGTCTCTAGTAAATGGATCTATTGACAAGTGACACTGTCAGATATAAATCAAGGGTAGTGCCAGATTAGCTTGGTGCCTATCGGCACCAAGCTAATCTGGCACTACCCTTGAATTGACACGGTCGGACATAACCCATTTAGCCCTGACGCACTACAGCAGGAGGGATCGATCATCATAATAATTCAAGGGTAGTGCCTGATTAGCTTGGCGCCATCAGGTGCCAAGCTAATCTGACGCTACCCTTGAATTATCTTGGTCATTAGGTGAATCCTTCTCCTGCAACTGGTGCAAAGTTGTTAAGTGACACCGCCAAAATTTGGCAGGCATCAGAACTGTTCACCCAAAAAAAATCGGAAAACGGCGATTTTGAAGAATTGTAGAGTTATTTAAAGCCATTTCCAAGTCAAAAGTGTTATTAAACAGGGGCCAGGAAAATCGGAAAATCGCCAAAAATCGGACAGTTCTGATGCCTGATTTGGGAAATGTGGCCGGAGGGGGGGGGGGGGGGGGGGGGGGGGGGTGGGGATACATGGGTTAAACCCTATTTGCATGAAATGTAGTCAGAAGCTTTAGTAACATTTTCAGGGCTCACCTCAGCAATAAGCAATGGAACTTGAAGTCGATAAAACCCTGGCTACCTGTCACATACGTTTCTTTATGCAGTTTGTGCCTTTTTTTGGCTCACGTGCGAAGTAAGACTTGGTCTATGTACTGTATTCTGGGCCAGTAGTCATCCGTCTGGCGTCCATGGTAAACTTTAACATTGGCATTTTCTTAAACACTATTCAAGCTACAGTCATATGATAAGAAAACTTGGCATGATCGTAAAAACCTACCACAATTATGTAAGCTTTGTTTGATCTGATGTTCTGTATAATAATTAATAGACAATTTCAAATAAGAAGTGGGTGAGCACCTGCATGTCTTTTGATGCAAACAATGGGTTAACCCATATCATTCGGAAGACACCAGAGTGTGAAATAAGTTTGACGAAAATAGTTCAAGGTTAGTGCCAGAATAGCTTGGCGCCTCTAGGCGCCAAGCTATTCTGGCACCACCCTTGAGCTAAAGCCATTGGTGTATATCCTTACCTGTAAGTACTATAATGTAGCTTGCATATTTGGCAGTGCACAAATTTGAACCTTTTAGTCTCGGTATGATTTGGGTTAAAAGCCCGAACAAACATACCGCATGGTTGACAATCTTCATTCCTGGAGGCTGATTCGGTTTTTTTTTAAATCTCAGAAAGCTGAATTTAAGCTTTTTCTTCATCTGCAAGAGACATAAATTCTCATGAGCCCCGTTTTGAGTCCTTTCAATTTTTCACTGTCATCCGTAGTATTGCAATTGCATGCTGTCTGGGATTTTGGTCCATTTTTTTGGTCAAAACACTTGTGGTTTTGGCCTGTGTCTGGTTTTCATGAAGCATGTCTACGTTTTCAGGTCGTACTGTGAGAGCCATGGGTTGAAGTCCTTGTGCGCGGCCGACTTTGGCAAGGTCCTGAAGTGTATCTTCCCCAACGTCAAACCTCGTCGTCTTGGCCAGCGTGGACAGTCCAGATATCCTTGCACTGTTTGGATTATTATAAACTATTCCCCGTCATATTTGGAGCCAAGCGAACCACATTTATCCCACTCGCCCTCGCTGCCACCGGTTCTTTTGTTTTCTCAAAACTCTTACCGATGGCATTAGTACACTTAGCTTACCGATTTCAGCCTAAGCATCTGTTGTGTACACTACACAACCAGCAGTGATGTTGCTAGAAATTTTCAGCATAGGCCAATTGGCCGATTCAGTCACAAACGTTTAGGACATTTTGAAAATCTTTCGGCCACCATTTCGAGTCCAATGTCGATAGCGCTGCATCACTTTGATTTGTCACAGTCAGAGTCTGAGAGGTTGTTCCACTCTTTCTTCTTTTCTTTCTCTCCAACACCAAACGAGAGGAAGCGCTGGCCGCTGATAACTTTTGGTTTCTTTTTCAGCGGCATTTCGAAAACGAAAATGGTAATGCCGGAAGCACGCCGTTAGCAACAAGGGGAGTTTCTCTCTCTCTCTCTGCTGATGCATTTGTCGTCTGCTTGGCACTTCCGATACGCGATGCTCGACAATAACTCGTAACTCATAACACCTTTATTTATCCGATAGGAAATTAATATGGCCAGAAGCAATAATAACGAAACAGACATGAGACAAGCAAACAAAAAACAGACAAAGGGTGGCCGAATGAGGCGTAAAACCTCAGCAGGCATGCCTACCCTCAATTTGAAGTTTCAGTATTAGCTATTTGAAATTTCAGTAATACTATTACAATTTCAGTAACACTATTACTATTGTTATTATTTCTGCACTGTTTTTTATATTGTGCCTTTTATATTAGCACGAGCGCAAAAATAAAAATGACACACATCACTGACCAGGACACATATAGTTTGCACATCTCTGTAATGGGTTAAATAATGGTTGGGCACCCCCCCCCCCCCCTCCTCCACTTAATTTTTTTAATTTTTTTTTTTTAAACTTGCACATTGCAAAATTTTCTGATCATTGCACTTAGGCAGACGCTGACAGGTTGGTTTAAACAAAGGGACGTAATCGAGCAAATTACTCCCCTTGTTATTTTAATTTGACTAACTCCAACAGTTACTTTATTTCTAGATTTAAAAGGCAACTAATATTAATGATAAATTAGGAAATCATATAAATTATTATTTTATGTACTAATTTAAAACAAAATGCAAAATAATTGCATTTTTTGTCAGATTAGAATATCTTTTATTGTACAACTTCACCCACAGCTTTAAGGGGAGACATGGTAGTCAAATAATGAATTTTTTTGTTTCAGAAACTGTTGGTCTGATGAGTCCGAAATAGCTCAGGCGGTTAAACGTCGGAGCAGGAGAGCGAAGGGAATCGCCGGGTCGTGGGTTTTGAATCCCGTCCCGGCCCCAGTAGCTGGACTCGCAATCCAGGGGAAAAAACGGATTTGTTCAATAGCATGTCCGTTGAAAGGTCCTGGTAAATCAAAGTGGCACAGTTGGAGTGTGCCTGAGTTGATCAGTGTTCAGGTCGTACTCCATAGGCAATAGATTTCCCTGTCCCCCATAACCCGCCCGTCAGGGCCGTCCATGATCACCTCGGTGCTGTGGACGTTAAACCCGAACTAACCAACCGAAACTGTTGGTTGTTTGTTGTCATTTTATGATGTAAAATAACTGCTGGATTATATATAGACTTTGAAAAATGTCAAAAAAAATATTTTTGTGACTTTAATGCATCAAAAACTGGGAAAAACCTTGCAAAATTAGTTAATTTCAAAATGTTCTTGTGTCTGAACTAATGCTTATATTCTCTCACTTCTTTTTGTTTTTTAAATCTATTTATGTGCTAAATGGACCTGTGCATGGAAATTGCATTCAGTACATCAGTAATTTTATAATGAGCACTAGAAATAATCATTATAAATTGCAGTCATCAAGAGACCGAAAACAGCAATTCACATGGTCACCAAACACAAACTAATACACTAAACTCATATTCCATGCACAGAAATATTGCAACACATGTTACAAATATCATATCCAAATATAAAATGGATCGGTCAAGCCATTCAAAAGATACGTCGGGGGTTCTTTCTCCGGGTACTCCGGTTCTTCCACCCCCCCCCCCCATCCCCCCACACCCCCTCCCCCCATCCCCCCACCCCCCCCCCCATCCCCCCACCCCCCACACTTTGGTACCGGTCTCAGGCCACTTTACAAATTTCAAATACAAGCGATCAAAAATCTCTGTAACTTCAGTAGCTGACTGGCCCTTCGTTTGTCTCGTATTGTGTTTGTCTTAAATGGCGTAAATCCGTGTCTGTTTCGTAGAGTGTGTGTGTTGTGTTTCAGGCGCGGCGCGTTGAGTCGATTTCCCCAAAATTGAGAAAAAGCACCTATATAATACCGGTATTATTATTATTATACAACCTTTTATTTGGTCGAAAAATCACATTTTGAGAAAACGGTCCCCAAAGATTGGAACAAGCAAAACGGAGTACTGTGCCATAAACAAACACCTATGGGATAAAAAAAACAAACAAAAAAACAACAAAAAAATTGAATAGGCCACATATAGAAACATATTTCTCATGAGAAAATGAAAAGTAAAAGGTTTTCTCAGTCTTGGATATATGCACGCGTTGAAAATGCGTGATCTGAATGAGCGATTCTCGTATTTTGATCGAGTTGTACGCCATGCGTAATGGTGCATTGTGGGACGGTCGGAAAGACCCGAAGACCGTTCGGAGCGTGGTCTGGTTGGAAAAAAACCCGAAGTCATCCAGAACACTCGGCGCGCTCTGCTCATTGGTCGGTTTCCAAAAATAGTATTATCTCATTAGCATAACGTTCGTATAAGGAAATCTCCGGTCGTTCGTGACGTCAGTTTTGCGCCAATAGCTATTTATAGAGCCTTTGTAACCTTTAGCTGGTTGGTGAATGGGAAAGTAGAGACGGAACCGGTTCGAATGGACCCAAACACATGGCGGCATTCGTCGCTCGCAAAGCGGTGTTGTCAGGGTCCAAACATTGGATGTTTTCGAGCAAAAGACGTCGCAAATGCTTGAAACATTGAGCAGGTGCTTCACTTTATTTATTTTTTTTACAGTAAATAAAAGGTATTTTGTGATATTTTATGGTTGTGGCCGGGTTGTAGGGGGTTCAAACAACCCAAAAATCCAGTCAACCCAAAAACACTTCGGACACCAAAATAGACGTTTTTGCGGTACCGTGTCTCTCCTTAAACTAAAATAAACACTTGGATTATGTAAACAACGATATTTGTTAAGTCACCCCACCCCGTCCATTCCAGCGCCCGACCCCCCCCCCCCCCCCCCCACCCCCCCCCCCCCCCCCCCGACCAAGGATCAACTGGCCGCCACCACCGCCACCGAACCTCCCCAGACCCTACCACAACTGGCCACGGTCCTCCGGCCGACACCACCACCCCCGCCACCACTCCTGCAAGACCTCTTGGAGTGGCTGGCCTACCACCACCCACCAGCCTGGCGTTAGGCAACGGTCCCCCGGCCACACCACCCGCCTCCTCCGCCATCAACCACCCGGCCTCGGCAACACCATCAGCCGATGAAGCGACGGAGCGACAGACACACGACCTGCGCCCCCCCACCCCCCACCCACCCCCCCCCCCCCCCCCCCCCCCCCCAGGCGAAATCTGCGATAGCTGGAAGCCCCAGTCCCTTCCAAAATTCGAAATTCGAAGTCAGATTATTTGGAAATAGGAATGCAGCGAACATCTCAATATGAAAGATAAAAGCTGAGCTGCGTGTGTGTTTCCGTAACATAAAACAAGTCTCCGTATTTTCCGTAGCGCTAGCTCGATTTTTAAAATACAGAAATTCCGTATGGGTAGGCATGCCTGCCTTAGGACAGCGGGCCGATCAGAACGTCACTCTTTCGGACATTTTGGAATTTTATCGGTGAATGGCCGATTTGCTGACGAAAATGACATCACTGAACCAGGGTGGCGAGTCCAGGGAGTCGTTACCAGGAAACCTTTATTGGCCTCCCATGCCACCCTATCCGGTCACGTGCGTGGCAGTATCCCACCAGTCTTTACGCTTTGCTCACCGTGAACGGTTGTGTTCAGCCTTCCAGGATTGCTTCGGCTGTGTATGGTTAGATTACCCAGAGGTGCCTACCTTATGCGCTAGCTCGTAATTTTACGCATTTTCGGCTCAAATTACACGAATAGGACCTTACTTACTTACTTACGCCTGTCACCCCTACCCGGGTATAGGCCGTCGACGAGAGACCTCCAGCAACTCCTGTCCTGTGCTTCTCCTTCGATTCTACTCCAGGTGGTTCCCAGTCTCTTGATGTCAGCTTGGAGGTCTCGATGCCAGGAGTTTCTCGGCCTACCTCTTTTCCTCTTTCCCTGGGGGTTCCATGACAATGCCTGCCTAGTGATACTGGAAGCTGGCTTTCTCAGGCTGTGACCGATCCATCCCCATCTTCTTCGCCCAATTTCATTCTCTGCTGTTATCTGCTCTGTTCTGTCCCAGAGTCTGACGTTGCTGATCTTCTCTGGCCAGTGGATTTTCAAAATTCTTCTAAGGCAACTGTTCATGAAGGTCTGTACTCTGTTGACTGTGGTTTTTGTCAATCTCCAAGTCTCTGCTCCATATAGGAGAACTGCTTTTACATTTGAGTTGAAAATCCGGACTTTGGTGTGTTGTGACAGCTCTCTGGAACTCCACACTTTTTTTAACTGGAGAAAGGCTGCTCTGGCTTTACCGATTCGTGCTCTGACATCTGCATCAGTGCCGCCTTTTTTGTCTATGATGCTCCCGAGATAGGTGAAGGACTCCACCTCCTCCAACGGGGTGCCAGCAAGCAAGATTGGTTCTTCCCTGGTTGTGTTCAGCCTCATTGTCTTTGTTTTCTGTTTGTGAATGGTGAGGCCCACTTGGGACGAGATGTCAGCAAGCCTCGTGGTCTTGTCCTGCATTTGTTGATGAGTGTGGGACAGTAATGCCAAGTTGTCTGCAAAATCGAGGTCGTCAAGCTGTGTCCACAGTGTCCACTGTATTCCACTTCGTCTGTGCTCTGTGGTCATCTTCATGACCCAGTCTATGGCCAGTAGGAAGAGGAACGGAGACAGCAGACACCCCTGCCTGACACCAGTTCTGACCTGGAGCTCCCTGGTGAACTGCCCTTCGTGGATCACGCGACATGTCATGCCATCATAGCTGCTCTTGATCAGGCGGACGAGCTTTGTGGGTACACCGTAGTGTCATAGGAGTTTCCACAGAGTCTCTCGGTCCACGCTGTCAAATGCTTTCTCATAATCCACAAAGTTGACGTACAGCGGGGAGCTCCACTCCAGAGACTGTTCCACGATGATGCGGAGAGTGGCGATCTGGTCTGTACATGATCGGTTCTTCCTGAATCCTGCTTGCTGGTCTCTCAGCTGGGGGTCAACGGAGCTCTTCATTCTCTCTAGGATGATCCTGTTGAAGACCTTTCCTGGTACTGACAGCAAGGTGATTCCTCTGTAGTTGGAACACTTGCTGAGGTCGCCTTTCTTGGGAAGCTTGATTAGGTACCCCTCCTTCCAGTCAGCTGGCATCACCTCCTCTTCCCAGATCTTTCCAAACAGTGGGTACAGCATCTCCACTGTTGTCTCTAGGTCTGCTTTCAGAGACTCCGCTGGGATGCCATCTGGCCCTGCTGCTTTGCCATTCTTCAAAAATGCCACTGCTTTTCTGATCTCTTCCCGGCTGGGTCCGTCACAGCTGATGGGTAGGTCGGTCTCTGCCGGCTGGATGTCGGGGGGGTCGGGTGGGCTAGGTCTGTTCAGTAACTCTTCAAAATACTCGGCCCATCTGTCGAGTTGGTCTGCTCTGTCTGCAATAGGCTTGCCTTCTTTGTCTTTTACTGGTCTTTCTGTATGGCCATACTTACTCGACAATCTTCTGGTAATGTCGTAGAGCTGTTTCATGTTGCCGCTGCCTGCTGCCTTTTCTGCCTCTGCTGCCAGGCTGTCTGTGTAGGCCCTCTTGTCTGCCCTGATACTCCTCTTCACCTTGCGGTTGGCTTCCGAGTATTCCTCCTGTGCCCTTACTTTGGCTGCTCTCGTGCGACTGTTGCTTTCTTCTGCTTCCTCGCTTCTAACTTCTTCAAGGTCTGTGCCGACAGCCAGTCCTTGTGGTGGTGTTTCCTGAACCCTACAGTGTCTTTGCAGGTTGAGTTCAGCGCCTCTCTAACTGCCTTCCACTGCTGCTCTGTGGTGACCACCTCCTCTTCATTTACTAGCTCCTGTAGCGCTTGAAACCGGTTGGACAGCACCAGTTTGAACTCTTCTCTAACTCCAGTTTCTCTCAGGAGGACCCCACCCGGGTCTGCCCTGGGGGACTTGGTTGGGGTTAGGTATTTTTTAGTTCCCAGGGTCACCCTCTCAGCCCCACAGGGTGGGTTTTTCTCTCTATTCTGGGGCATGTGTTTTTGTCTACCCTTTGTCCATTCACCTGTATTTGCCTTTTTAAAACTCTCCCTACTGTCTGCACTGCCTGTAGCTCTTGATATTGGATGTGTGTTGCTAAATGGTCTTAGCTTTATTTAGGCCCCATGTGTTAGGTTTATTTAATGTATTTGACCGGCTGGCGACATACATTCAATGTTCTGTTTATTTTTTTTTCACAAGCAGTGCAGGCACGTTCTGAGAAAGCCTTGTTGCTGTCGGGACGTTAAGCAATGTACAATCAATTCTCTCAGGAGGCCTACATTATAGCGCTGTCTTCTTGTTGTCTCTGTGCGGCTTTTCTTTAGCTTGAGCTTCATTCTTAAGGTAAGCAGATGGTGGTCTGAGGCGACATCTGCTCCCCTCCTCACTCGAACATCTTGAAGGGATCTTCTAAATTTCTTGCTAATGCAGATATGGTCTATTTGGTTCTCTGTTGTATGGTCAGGTGAGACCCAAGTTGCTTTGTGTATTCTTCTGTGTGGGAAGATGCTGCCTCCAATGACAAGTCGGTTTAGAGCACAAAAGTCTACAAACCTCTCCCCGTTCTCACTCATCTCCGAGCCTAGTCCCTGTCTCCCCATCACCTCTTCGTATCCGGTGTTGTCCTCCTCTATTTTGACATTAAAATCGCCCATGATGGTGATGTCTCGCTCCGCACATTTGTCCACGGCACTCTGGAGTCGGTCGTAGAACTCTTGTTTCTCTTCCTCGTCACTGTCATTGGTGGGCGCATAACACTGGATGACGTTCAGCTTGAGCTTTTTCTTGGTTCTAAAGGCTGCTGTGATAATTCTTGGCCCAAGAGGTTCCCAGCCCATCAGCGCTCTCGAATAGGACCAGTTCCTCTAAAATACGCAATTTACCCGAACACAATGCGCCGAGTGTGCACTGAAACACTGAACTCTGACTTGTGGGTAGTAACTAGCGATAGCAGGGGGCTCCTCTGCTACAAATGCATGCAACGTGTGCAGAAAGGACTTTGGTGTTGCTCACAGTGGTGCGTACAAAAGTATGATATTCAAAGACATTTGGAGTCCACTGGGCACAAGGCCAAGGCAGTAGTACATCCCAAAGCTGACATAAAGCACTTTTTCGTTAACCTTTTCGGCCTGCAAACCGCTATACTGGTTGGCGGTCTCGTATACAGGGCAGCCCGGAAAACCGCTAGAGCGGTGTCAGGTCTGAGGTGTTTTATATCGCGCACCCGGTGATATGCGAGCCTCACCTCGCGTGTGATGACCTCGCCCTTCGCACTGACACATTATGTTTACACTACAGGGTCCTGACAGTGCGTGCATACTTTTGTACGTGATATGCGGTCAGCTTTGCGGCGCTAGCTTGCGTATTACGGTCGAAATGGCGAGTGAATGTGTAGATATTCGGGGTGATAAAATTTTGGGTTTGGAGACATGGTTTCAAAAGCAGATAGCTTGATGTATTGGGACACGTGTGCCCACCTACCGCGGGGCAGCATAACCATGTGTTGGCAGTGTCAGCTGGAGCGATCGACGGTTGAGGCACTGACAACAGCAATGACGTACAGCTTGATTCTGAAGCTGAATTTGGAGGTTCTAATTGATATTCCGTTCCTCTGATGCTACACCTTGGTGCACAATTTATGTAGGTGACTCTATGGACACCGACACACATTGGTCACACGTGTAGTACGTGCATTGTCTTTACAACACTGGTACGGATATATACCATACAGTGGCAGGTGTAAACATTGACATCAGATCTGGTGACCAGGTAGGAGCCTTACAGTGTATCGGCATACTGGAAATGCATGGACACTAATGTGTCGCAGTAACAGATGCCCTTTTTACTGATGCATGTTAAGTAACAGCGACCTGTCATGCACGAAAGACATTTTTGGCTCACGTGCGAAGCAAAAGTGAGTATCTTCTGAGCCAGCGGTCGACCGTCCGCCGATGTGCGTGGTAAACTTTAACGTTGGCATTTTCTCGGAGACTATTGAAGCTACAGTATTCAAAGTTGGCCCAAGGATACTTTGTGGCAAGATCTTTCTAAAAATGCCATTTTAGTGACATTTTCTCACAAAGGTCAAGGTCACAGAGGATCGGAAAATATATCAAAAATAGCTATTTTGGGACATAATTTCTTTTTTCTCAGATACTATTCACAACTTCAAACCCAAACTTGGTACAAAGATACCTGATGAAAAGACCTTTATATGCACACTAATTTCGTTGATCCCTCGGAAAAGTCAAGGGTCACAAGAGCTCAAGAAATATGTCCCAAATGACCATATTTTTAACCCCAAAAAAACGTTTTTTTTCACAAATACTATTCACAATTTCAAACCCAAACCTGCTACAGTGATACCTGATACTGTGTGAATAAAATAGCTAATAGTGTGGATAAATGTCTTTATTTTTAATTTGTTTGCTGTGATGTATTTTTTTTCGTTGCGTGTTGCGCTGAAATGATTACACAAAATACACTTTTTTAAGCAGCCCATTACACAAAATGGTCTAAGAGAGGTAGGCACCTCTGATTACCGGTTGTGTTGGTGACTTCGTTTTGGATTATTCTTCGTGGGGGGTACTTTGGTTAGATTACCATAGCAGCGTATACCTTTCTGAGGGGTTTACCTAGCAGCTTGGCTGATTTTGAAAAGGTAAGGCCTCTGTTAATGCCTCACAGCCGGTGATTCTCCCTGGCAGCGGCATTCTCCGTTGGATTCCGTCCTTGACCGGTCATGGACACGTGGCCTCTTTCAAGAGGCCTCGCACTCCCACGGGTGCATATGTCTGTTTTCTGTTACAGTGCACAGGCGCAAACAGAGTGGTTGTGTGCGCTGTTCATGTGGCCATAGGCGCCACGCTTGGTCGGGTTTCACGTTTCGGCTCTATGTTGCAGTGCACGGATGACAGCCCCCCCCCCCCCCCCCCCCCCCCCCCCCCCCCCGATTGTGGAGATTTCTGGGAAACAGGAGGCACTGGGTGTAGATGCGCCTCCCTTTGTGGGCCCCCCCCTGGTGGGGCCTCCGGGCGGACAGGTGAGACCGGCACTCCTGGGCAGGAGCTTTGGTCCTGACGGTGGGGGTTTTTACCGGCGTGGACAGCCATAAAGGTAACGGTTCTACCTCCCATGTGGCTCCTCCCGCGGCGCCGGCGACCTGGTCAGCTGTGGGTGTGCCCCCAGGTAAGCCACCTTACTCAGTCTCTAGCGTGCTAGACAGATGCCGGCAGGGGCGCCGTGTCGAGGTGGCCCCTCGACCGTCATACCCTTCACGCTCTACAGCCTACGGCCTTACCACTGGGAGAAAGAGAGAGTGGAAAGTGGGGGTGCAGTCTTGCATGGGTTGCCTGATTAGCAACACAGAGGCACCTCCGCAGACCTAGTTAGGATGTCCACTCGTTGGGCGCTCTGGACGCCATTGGCCCCGGACAGTGTGGTGAGTCCTTTCTCGGGGCCGTTCGTTGCTGGCCTTGGGCAGTTGCTTGTATGGCTTGTGCTTTGTGCAAGAAATTCCGCTGGCCCGAATGCCGGCAGCAGCCTCGTCACCCCACTACAGGGTGATAATCTTCTGGCTCCGACGCGTCCTCTGGGACTTTGCCCGCCCGCTCCAGGTAACGATTGTGGCGGGCAGCAGTCGCCCCACAATGAGGTGAGCAGCAGATCCCCTGCGGTCAGGCGGAGGAGCCCCCAGGCGGCATCCACAGGAGCCCCTCCACCCCCCCCCCCCCCCCCCGCGCAGACTGGACAAGTCGGCGACCCTGACCCTGATACGCAACGCCTTGGCCTGCGGAGGCTTCCTAGAGCTGGTTATGCAGTCAGTGGTGGGATGCTTGGCAGATACTCCAGATCTTTCGTCCTTAGCGCCCTCACGCGGCATTCCCTCCATGGCAGTGGCGGCGAATCAGGTAGCGTTCCACACCTTGTCCGTAGCCAGGATGGCAGCGGCCTACTTCGACGCCCCCCCCCCCACCCCCCCCCCCCCCCCTTTGTATGCAGGCTACTAGCTCGAAGCAGAAGCTCTTCAAGGCACAGTGGTCTCTCCGCTCCGGAAGGCGGCCCTCTCCGCTCCGGAAGGCGGCCGCTGAGGTGTTCTGTCGACACGTCTCCGAGGCCTTCTACAGCCATCTCTTTGTCGTCCCCAAGCCTAGCGGCGTGTGGCGGCCCATTACAGACCTTTCGGCGCTCAACAGGTACTTAGCGCCATGCTTCTGGATAGAAACATCCAGCATCTGGAGAGCATCGGTACCATCCCGGGACTTCGCAGTAAGCCTCCTTCTGACGGAATGTCCGTGCGGACTCCCTCTCACGTCGCGGCTCGACTTCTCCTCTTGGAGTAGTCACTACACCCAGACTTTCAGACCACTCTAAGCCCATGATCGACCTCTTGCACGCAGGGGAACAGACAGTTCTTTCTCTTGTCTCGCCCGTTCCGGACCCACGCGCCTGGGCAGTAGACGCGCTCTTCAGCCCTTGGACGGCCTGCTCGCTTACGCGTATCTGCCCTCCGTCCTAGCTCCCTAGGTTCTCCAGAAGCTCAAGGGCTACAACACAGTTCTGCTCCTGGGGGGGGGGGGGGTGTTCATTTGGACCAACAGCTGGACCTCCGACCTACTGAGCCTCGCCATGGACCCCCTGAGGCCCCCCACCCCTCGCGCGATGCTCAAGCAACCCAGGCAGAATGTTATCACCCATGCCCGGAGTGGCTGCGACTACCCACTTGGAGTTTGTGCGACAGTCCCTCGCCGCGAGAGGCCTCTAAGAGTGCAGCAGTGGAAGCTATCGCAGCGCCACGCAAAGCTTCTACCCGAAACGTCTACGAGGGAATGTGGGGGGTCCTCCAGTCCTGGTGCACAGCCGAGCAGCTCTTCCCCCTGTGGTTTCACTTCGCCTCAGCTGGCAGAGTTCTCTCTGTGGCTGTTCTTCCAGCAGAGCCTGGCACCCTCAACATCGGAGGTTCCTTGGCCATGATGGCAGACACTGACCGCCAATTGGGTCGGCCTGACCCGGGGACCTGCAGTTCCTCTCTGACCTGATGGCCCACCAGGATCTTCGGCGGCCGGTCGCCCGCTCGTTGATCCCACACAGGGACTGGTCATGGGGGCTATCATCGCCCAACTCGGCCTGGCCGAACCTTCCCCATAGGCACGGTTCGGAGACCTGACCAGGAGGACCTGCTAGCGCACGCCACAGCGTCTGGGGCGAGCGAGCTCCATACTTCAACGGTGCGTCCCGCCTGTCCCCAGTTCAGGGCCGATGGATCGGTGCAGCTCCTCCCCGACCAGACGTTTCCGGCCAGGAATCGGCCTCCTTCAGCCGCACCCCAGATGTTAACCATCTGCCCACTCAAGGGGACGGACCAGTCCCGGGAATCGCATCAGCTGGACCCGTTCAGGGCGTTGAGAGAATACCTGCGCAGAACGATGCCACTCACACAAGGGTGCTCCCACCTGTTCCTGCCTCTGACTCTGGGCAGACGTGGCATCTCCACTCAGACGATCTCATCTTGGCTACGCTGGGTTGCCTGGTCTGCTTTCTAAGACCTCTCCCCAGAGGGAGCTCCGAGCATGCTCATCTGGGCACACAAGGTCAGAGCAGTGGCAGCGAGTATCGCTTTGACCCCAGCTGCGCAGTGAGAGGCTTGGTGGAGGCCGTGGGCTGGCGAGCGGAATCCTCACTCGCCCCCGTTCTGCCCACGGGACCTATCTGGCCAGTGTGTCAACCTGGCCCTAGTGATGGACATCTCAGCGGCGCAGCACTCCCTCCCGGCGCCACAGGCACCTTAGGTCACGCTTAGTGAAATCGTCGGGAGTGGGCACATGGAGGGGCCTCGATAACTTAACGCACGAGGGGCGCGATCATCCCTGCCAAAATTAACGCTTGGGGATTACATAGGTGGTGGCTCCCTCCTCCTATTCGCTGTTCTTCCTAATAGTAATAATAGTTTTGAAAAAAACAAATGTATTTTTCTCCAAAATGTATTTTTTTGAAAAATACTTACAGATGGCATTACTCAGAGGTCCCTCCCTCCTGCCCCGCTTGCCGCCTTTGAGCTAAGGCAAAGACTGGTGGGATATTGCCACGCATGTGACCGGATAAGGAGGCAGGGGAGGCCACTCAGGTTTCCTGGTAACGACTCCCTGGAGTCGCCTCCCTGGTTGTGTAGTGTACAAGCAGGTGTGAAAATCGGCAAGAAAATTGCAAAGTTTGATCCTATAATACGTCAAATGTTGGTACTGCAATGAGTGACATGACATCTAGTCATCACTATGAACACGGCGTCTTGGGACTAATGATGCCATAACATGAAGCTTAAAGTGACGTCATTTTTCTGCTCGTGCTATCATTCTTCTTCAGAATAGCTATTGCTACGCCAGACCACAGAGCTTACAAATGGCGGAATCGTCGTGTGTCCCTCTTTTTTTCTGTGTGCTAGTGTGTGTGGATCAGATGGGGTTAGAGTAGAAGGAGATGGATTCCTGTCGCTACACAAGCCCATAGAGCGTACTAATGGTTGGAAACACCTTGTGTCGGTATTTATTTGTGTGCGCCGACGTGTGTTCATCAGAGGTTGGCTTAAGAGAGGAGGGAAATGGATCAGCATAATAAGCCTAAAAATATAAACAACTTAGAATGAAGGTAAATGCATGTGAGCTCCAAACAATACAGTAGACTTTGGGATGTAATCCTCATCTTGTTAAATTTCTCTTGTTCTTAGTTTTCGTTGCTGTCGTCGCCACTTTCACTTTGCCATCATGATGATATGTGGAAATGCACCTCAGAGTTGATTATGAGTACTGTGAATTTGGTTTTCTTCCCTAACTTTGTCACGTACTGCTACAGCGGCCTGAGGAAAAAGCTGGATATTCAGCCCCCATCCCTTCCAGAGCTGGAAATCAGTCCCAAAAAGCCAAAGGTAACTATTTTGCGTCTTTTCCAAATCTTTACCCCGCTGCCCTCGGTTGCAGGTGTGGAAGTTTGCATTTGCAGGTGGGAAAGAAAAAAGAAATGTTAGCAAAATTAAGCCCTTTCTTAAATTACCATGGATGACAGTCCTCAGTCTTGGAGGATGATTTCAGATTTTTTTTTAAAATCCCAGAAAGTTGAGCAGAGGTGCCAACTGATCCGGTTTCGCCGTATTTAATTCCGGTCAAGTTTTAAAAATACGGTTTTCCGCTTGCTTGTATATTAGTACGGAGAAAACAAAAGGGAAAATACGGTCAATTTTTTTTTAATTG
Source organism: Semisulcospira habei (assembly GCA_036245525.1). Classification (NCBI taxonomy): domain Eukaryota; kingdom Metazoa; phylum Mollusca; class Gastropoda; family Semisulcospiridae; genus Semisulcospira; species Semisulcospira habei. Next base: position 54,950,556 of record BTPG01000002.1, on the reverse strand, counting down.
CCCGTTATTTTCACATCGCTAAAAATACAGCGTAGGCCTATATTTCCACTGCATGCTTAGAGCCTTTCCTTACTTTGTCCTAGATTCGGTGCTAAAAATAGTGCTGACTGTTAGTTTGCGTGTGTGGCGTGCGCTTTACTCGACTAAGAGAAACGAGAGAGAGAGAGAGAGAGCGCAGTAATACCGAGGCCTATTTTATTCCCGTCGCACGCCTCATTTTTCATCGCGAGATTAAAAGATTGCATCTTGGGATTCTTTTCAAACTACATGATGGCGGAAAAGTGTGAAGAAACACGTGGGAGACCAAGAAAAAACAATTTCAGAGAATCCTGGTGAGAGTAAAAAGAAGAAAAGAGAACAAACTTTTATCGCAAGTTACTCAAAGGATTTTCCATGTATTGCGAGGTCCAGCATTTCGGATGTTTATGCTCGTTGCAACACTTGCAACTTCGATTTTAAAATCAGCCATGGAGGATACGACGATATCAAGAGACATTGCAGTTCAAAAGCTCACAAAGCAAAAGCTGCTGCTAGAGAAAGTTCTTCGACTATTACGAACTTTTTCAGTGATGATAAAGCAAAGCCATCGTGTGAAGATATCGCTGTTTCACGAGCAGAATTGCGCTTTGCGCATTTTTTAATAGAACACAATCTTCCGCTAAGTGCAGCAGATCATAGCGGCGCGGCAAACTTTTTCAAGCAATGTTCCCGGACTCGAAGATAGCTGCGAAATATGCATATGGGAGAACGAAAGTTAGAAATGTTATCCACTGCTTAGCAGAAAGCAGTAAAAGTGACCTTTGTGCTAAAATGCAATCTGGCCCTTTTGTACTGGGAACCGATGGGTCGCAAGAAGGAAGTGAAAAATATTTTCCAATTGTTGTGACTGTAATGGGAGAAAAAGGTGAACCAACAACTCAGATGCTCAGTATGCCATCTTGTGATGGGCCTGCTACAGGAGAAAACATTTTCCTACTTGTGGATGAGGAATTGAAAAAAAGAGACATAAAATGGGATAACTGTCTTGCTGTCGTGAGTGATAACGCCAATGTGATGACTGGACATCATTCTGGAGTAATTTCTTATGTAAGGCAAAGGAACTCTAATGTTCATCTCAGTGGATGTGTCTGCCACTTGCTCCATATTGCTTTTAAAACTGCTGTCAAGAAATCTCAGAAGTTTGATATGGATGACACTTTAAGACAACTTCATTGGTACTTTGACAAGTCAACAAACAGAATCAAGCGGTTTGAAGCCATGCAGGAGAAGTGTGGTACACCCAAACACAAGTTGCTGGAGCATGTCCCTACCAGGTGGCTGTCCTTGGGAGCAGCTCTACAAAGAATCATTGAGCAGTGGGAGCCCCTCAAATTGTTCTTCCAACAAGAGTGCTCTGTTAAAAACACTTCAGGTGCCAGCTCTGTCTTACGACAGTTGAAAGAGTTCTTTTGTCGCAGAACACCCAAGCTGTATGTCCTATTCTTTGCCTATGTGGTGGACTTCTTTGATGAAACCAACAAGCGACTGCAGTCAGAAAACAGCAGGATTCACTTTGTGAAGCGGGACATTGAAAGGCTTCTTAAAAGACTGGAGACCTGTTTTCTCAAGCCCTCTGCCATGCATGGCCATTCTATGGAGATCCACTTTGAGCAAAAGTACAACATCAAAGACAGTACATCCATTTGCATTGGTTCTCAAGCTCGTGATCATCTATCTGCTGGAGTGAATGACAAAGAGAAAGAGGAGTTCTTCAAAAATGTTGAACTGTTTTACTTGACAGCCTGCCAGTACATTGTGGACAACATGAGCACTGTTTCCAAAGGCAAGCCCAGTGACAAGAGTAAGACTGGTCCCAAGCTGGAACTTCTGGAGCAAAAAGTGAAGTTGTGGACTTGTGCTCAAGTTGCTGACATCTCTCTACAGGAAAATGCAAAGTGGGATTCTGTCATGTACTTTGTCAAACGCTTTCCCTGTCTCCTTCCAGTTGACTGTAGCATTGATGACTTGGAAATGGAGTTCAATGACTATCTCACATGCAAGCCCCTTCCTGCTGCAGTCAAGGAAAAGAGCAAGGCAGAAGACCAGTGGGTTGAGATAGCAGCCATTACTGACCATACTGGTTCACCAAGGTTCAAATTTCTGGCAAAGGTGATGCTTGGAATTCTGCTAATTCCAGTGTCAAATGCTGCTTGCGAAAGGGTGTTCTCATCTGTGAGAAAAATAAAGACAGACTTTCGTGGAACCATGTCCACCAAGACATTGGATGCTGTAGTTACTATCAAATCAAGCATGCAGTCTGAATGTTACAATGTTGATATCCCGTTGGATGTTGTCAAGGCATGCAAATCAGCAACATCAAAAGCTCTCAAACAATAATGTAAGTTAGCTTTTTTATTTTCAAAGTACTTATGATAATTATTCCGTAGTTCTATAATTAATGCATCATTATTAATGAATAGTGTAATTTTTTTTTATTGTAGATACCATGACTGAAACCGTGTCATGCAAAAATACTGACAGTTTTTGAAAAATACTGACAAAATGCTCATTGAATACTGACACGTAAAATCAGGGGTTGGCACCTCTGGTTGAGTTTCAGGTTTATAGTTCAGCAAACATACATTCTCATGAAACTCAGCATTCGCAGGGGCTCATGATATTGTTTTGTTTCTTGCTGGCCGTGGATCAGTTGTTACAATTTTCAGAAATTTAAAGGGGGGATTCCTCCTCGACCTTGTCACAGCTATTTAACCCCTTCCCTGCCGCTGTATGTACACTGTACATACATTATTGTTTCTGAAATCCTGGTTCATTCCATGACCAAAAGCCCACGCCGTCCAAGACACGTGGATACAAACTGGTCTCAGCAAGAGGCATAGATCCTCGTGAGCCCCCGCAGTCAGGGGGGCCCATGAGGATCTATGTCTGCCATTGGATCAAGTTCACTTTTTGTTCAGCAGTGAAATGGTTAACTCCTTATGCCCCGAGGACGAAATTATCAACTTTTTTAGCTATCCTCTGCGGTCAGTATCACAGTTTTGGAGACAGATCGACCATGATATTTCAAGATTGGTGTCAGAATAGCTTGGCGCCTAGAGGCGCCAAGCTATTCTGACACCAACCTTGAAATATCATGGTTAATCCACACCCTGTCATAGTCTTTCAGGGCTTTATGGGTTAAGGCACATAATTATCATTATCATAAGTTCACTGTATTTTGTGGGTTTTTTTGTGTCTCTTTTCCCCAACAGACAGAGGATCTTCAGGAGAGTGAGCTGTTTTCAGCATCATGCCAACTGGTGTGTGAGTGGGCGGGCAAGCTGTTGTCCCGAGGCTTTGGCAGTCTTCGAGAGCTGTCCGAGTACCTGGTCGGCAACTTGTACGTCAACAGCAAATCTAGTGCGGCCTTTACCGTCCTGGCCGCAATGCAGGAGGCCGGCCTGCACAACTCCAGAGGTGGGTGTCAGGCTGTTCGTTACTTTCCAAATTATGTTACATGCGACACAAATGTGTAAATGAGAGTCTTCAGTCCTGGAGACCGATTCAGCTTTTTCAAAATCCTTTTTGCTCAAATGTAAGAGTCATTCCTGTTCCATCTGCAAGTGGCATAATTCTCGTGACAATTTATGTCTCTTGCTGGCCATGGATCATGGGGCATAGTCAGTTTTCGTGGATTGTTTTCAGTCATTTCACTATTTCGCATGCGTCGCCCATGCGTAAATGTAATATTATCCCTTTTGTACGGTACTGTAACAACTGCCTTGTGCGTTCAGCCACGTAGTGCCGGTGGCTGAATGCACAATGTGGGGGTTTACACATTCACATACGCACGGGAATGATGTGTGCTGGCACCATCCTTGAGCTGTCATGGTTTATCCAGATGTCTTTTCACTGTCATGGTTGAAGGGGTTAACCCATTTGGCCCCGACACCCTACAGCAGGAGATGGATGGACCTCCAAAATCATGGAAATGCAGCCATGGGTATAACCCATATCATACTGAGGCTAAAAAGCTTCTAATTTGTACACTGCCATATGCACGCTACATTATAGTCTATCTAACTATCTATATCCCGTAGTCTTGCTGACCGTTGGAGCACCACTGATGACTTGGCAACCAGCTCCCTCCATTCCTTTTTGTTCTCTGCCATTCTTAGCGTATCACCCAGCCTCAGTCCTGTCCACTCTGAGATACTGTCCTCCCATCTTTTCCTCTCCTTCGTCCTCCTTGCACAGTGCCTTGCAGGATTGTTTTGGCAAGCCCTGCTGAATCGTGACATGCCTATACCACTTCAGTTTGCGTTTTGTTTTCTCAAAACACATTACCGATGGTATTACTTATAGGAATGTTACCTAGCTAGCCTAATTTTAGCCAAAATTTGGTTGTGTCCGTATTAAGGAGTGTTGGCAGGAGAGGAGCGCCATAGACCAGGCCATTACCCAAGTAGCCTCCCTTAGTCCCATCCGGTATGAGAATACCTGGCATACCTCAGTTTAGTTCTTAGCTAGCCTGTAGACGGTTGTGTCTGTACGTCGCTCTTCGATTCCTACGGTGTGGTTGTGACCTATCGTCTTGCGACTTTACCTTACTGTTCTGGTTCACTCGGTGGTGCTGATGGTAGCCCTCGACTGTTTGTGCCTGGGACTGTTTTGAACTTGGCTTGGTGCTCACGAGAATTGTGACCAGTCGTCTCGTGACTTTGACACTCTGTTGTGGACTTAGCGTGCCTGGGTTTGGTGCTCACTCGGATTGGCGGGCTTGGAGCCCTCTTGGCTTGTGCCTAGCGCTGTTGGGACCACAACGTGCCTTGCCTGGCGGACGTCGCTTCACAGGCGTGGGTTTGCTTCTCTCTTCGTCATGGCCAGGTAATATCTCGGTGAATGCCCTCGACCGGCGCTCAGGGGAAGGGAAGAGCGCCGAGCATCGGCACGCGCTGTGCACTCGTTTGATTTCGTTTTCACCCTCGCGCGCGGAATTATTGGTGCGCGGCCTCAGCGGCCACGCTCGCTCATTCTTCATTATGGCCTCTATGTTGCAGTTACCAGGTTCGTACCTGCACACAATGTGGCGTTTTTCAGCGGCCGTGTGACGAGCAGGGATGTGAGTCGGCGCATACCTGCACTGTTTGCACCCCCTGCCTGGAAGATAGATGGTCCCAGCGGTGGGGATTCTACTGTCGTGAACGCCCGACACCTATCAGGGAGCGACCGCCAGTTCCTGCCCAGAGTGCCACGGTGGGACCCATTACAGTTCCCTGGACCGTGATGACCCGGGCCGGTAGGACTAGCAAGGCGCAAAATTCCGTGGAGGGGCCTAGTAAGTTACCCCTTACCGTGACTAACAGCACAGATACCAATGCGCACAATTCCGCGGAGGGGCCTAGTAAGTTACCCCTTACCGTGACGAACAGGACAGCTACCAATGCGCACTATTCCGCGGAGGGGGCGTCGAACTTACCCCTTACCGTGACAAAAAGACCAATCCTACTACTGCCGAGCAGATGTCGGCACCCGAACATACGACGCTCCTTGCCCCGGGCCAGACGGCGGAACGCAGACCTGACAGACGGAAGGTATCACGCTCGGGGGCTTCGGACGGAGAGACAGGAGGCACACTCGCTCCGGGATCCATGACATGGAGACGACCACTCCAATTCCCGCTCGCATCTCGGTGAGGAGCGACCACCGCCAGAGAAGCTCCCTCGGCGACTACGCACCGGCTCCCGACACAGACCCAGATCGGCTGCTTCCGGAGTTCACGATCGCCACAGGCCTACTGCACGCTCCACGTCTCGTTACCAGGTTAGTGAATTGGTTTCCTTTTCTAGCACACGTATCGTGGTGAGCAGACCACTCTCCAGCCGCAGTCCTGAGAGGCGAGAGATGACCCTGCGATGGGACCCTGACCCCCCCCCCCCCCCCCCCCCCCCCCCCCCCCCCCCCCGCCATCGACCACACTCGGACAGTTCGCCTGAGCCATAGGTTGGAGACCCTTCGGGCCTTGGATGAAGCAGCTCGCCTCTTCGCGGCGTGCCTTCCCTCGGAGGACTGCCCTCCCTCTCCCCCACCCAAGAAGAGAGCGTCGGCCTTGTGGGCTCCGACCGTCACGCCAAGCACTTCAAGTCTCTTCCACACCCTCCCGGTTTCCGGGACCTACGCGACACCTTCTCCTCTCACCTGTTTCAGGGCGCCTTGGGACTCCGGCTTCTTCACGGACACCAGGTGGCCGCCGGACCTTTCTTGGCCTTCTGTCAGAAGTGGTACGCGGGACTTCCGCAAGCCTTCGCATGCCCACTCCCAGCAGTGGATTCCACGGCGTTGTCCTGTGCTGGTGCTCTCCAATGACGTGATTCCATCCCGGGTCCTACTCCGACTGCTGCGCTCATCCGCTATTCCCTGGCCTCTGCAGGGTTCCTGGATCTGGTGACGCTGGCCATCGTCCATCACGTTGAGGAGGCTTGGAATCCTACATTTCCCCGCTCTTGGCTGACATCCTCGCCTTGGCTGTTTCCGGCAACCGAGCCGCCTACCACACCGCTGTCAACACCTTGGCTGCGGTGTCTAACTGTGATCTGATGCGCCGAGATGTTGTTCTGCAAGCTTGTCCGCTGCCGACAGAGGTGAAGAATCAGCTACACCGGGCTCCTCTTGATGGAGATCTCTTTTTTGACCCCACCTGGCAGACCGTCAAGGAGGCTATAAGGATTGGGGCCCACCCGCGTTGTTCCTCCCCGATTTCAGCCAACCCGCAGAGCCGTGGGTCGAGCCCTGCATACCGCCAGACCTTCCGCTCCCGACCCCCGGACAGCCCCGCCCCTGCTTGGCCTAGACCTGCCCGACGTACTGTCGGGCGAGGTAGGCCCCGCTGGCTGCTTCCGCCTCCGCCGACCGCTCCCGGGTCTCCTGTCGGCGGGAGGCTCGCACGACACAGCGACGCGTGGAGATCGCTGTTTCCCGACGACCCGTGGATCCTGTCGACCGTCTGCCACAGACTACAACTCCTTTCAGTCGTCCCCTCCTATGCGTCGGTCGCCCCTCTGGATGGCAGTGCCTTCGGATCAGCTCAGGGCCGATGCGCTTCGCAACGAGGTCTCCGCTCTACTATGGAAGAACGCCACGGAGGTGGTGATGTGACACGATACTCCAGACTTCTACAGCCCCTGTTCGTAGTTCCCAAGCCGGGGGCCAAGTGGCGCACAGTCATCGACCTCCCCGCCCTGAACAACTTCTTAGTCGCCCCGTCCTTCCGCATGTAGGCCGCTCGAGCTCTCCGGACCGCAGTGCAGCCCTTGGGCTTTGCTGTCAGTCTCGATCTCTCGGAGGCTTACCTCTCTGTTCCGATGCATCCGGCGACCAGACGCTACCTTTGCTCCGCCTTTGCCATGGTAGTCTACCAGTTCTGCGCGCTTCCCTTGGTCTCAACCTCAGCCCGTGGCTGTTTACCCGGATCTTGGATGCCGTCGTAGCCAGGGCCAGACGGACGTTGTCCAGTCCCACGTCGAACTACCTCGACGACCTTCTACTTAGGAACCAAGCGGACTCCGCCTTGGAGAAGGACCGGGACGCGCTCCTCGCTCTGCTCGGCACCCTCAGGTTCCTCGTCAACGCAGGCAAGTCCGACCTCTCACCGTCGCACCGCTCTGTACACCTGGGGATGGAGTTTTTACAGACCTCAATGAAGTATGGCTCCCGGAGGCGTGTATCCAGACATTGGGGAATCTGGCGCGGCAAGTGGCACAAGAGGACAGAGTCTCTGCCCGGGTGTCGTTACGACTCCTGGGACTGGTGAGCGTCGTAGCGGATCTCCTTCCCCTGGGACGCCTATACTGCCGCCCACTGCAGCTGCTCCTGCTTCTACGCTGGCGGCCCTCGATGGACGACATCGACTCCCTGATCCCGGTGCTCCTGATGCTACGTCCTCACCTCCTGCGCTGGGGGGACCCCCTTGGCTGCTACGGGAGTCCCTCTTTACACGCCACCTCCAAGGTTATCCCTCTGTGTCGACGCGAGGCTCACCGGTTGGGGGGCTCACCTTCTTCCGGCGTTCACCACAGCCTCCGGTCTTGGCTCCCAGATCTTCAGACCCAACACTTCAACTGGTTAGAGCTGAAGGCGGTTGGCAGGCCCTGATGACTTGAGACTCTCAACTCCAGTGCCAGGAGATCCTCATTTGTCCGACAACTCCACCGTCGTCGCCTACATACAGACACAGGGAGGGACCCGCTCTCCTTCCCTGTGCTTCCTCCTCTAACAGGTGCTTCGCTGGTGCGAGGATCGGGGCATCGCTCTTCGGGCAAGAGACATTCCGGGGCATCTCTACATCCTAGCTGACTCTCTATCGCGCCGCGGACCGTTCTCCACACCGAGTGGACGCTACATCTGGACATCTTCGGGATGATCGGGTCCAGGTGGGAGGCTCCCTTGTTCGACCTCTTCGCGATGCGATGGAACCGCCAGCTACCTCTGTTCGTCTAACCCGTTCCAGATCCGCTAGCTTGTGCAGTCAACGCGCTTTCCATCCCTGGGACGGGCTCGTCGCATACGCTTACCCTCCGTCGGTGTTGGTGCCCAAGGTCCTCATCAAGCTTCGCGGCTGCAACATGGTCCTATTCCTGGTGGCCCCCTTCTGCTGGACCAAGTGGTGGACCACAGACCTTTTGAACCTCGCCACATGCCCTCCGCTGCAGCTCCCCACGCCCCGCACGATACTCAAGCACCCGCGACAGCCGCTGTACCATCTGTGCCCAGAGCGTCTCCTCCTCCACGCCTGGAGATTGTGCGGCAAGCCCTCACCAGCAGAGGTTTCTCTAGTGCGGCAGTGGATCCTATTGCTGCAGCCCGCAGACCCTCTACCAGACGAGTTTACGAGGGAATATGGCGAGTGCTGTGTGACTGGTGTGGCGACTACCGCCTCCTCCCCACGGACCTGACGATGCCCCAGCTGGTGGAGTTCTTCCTCTGGCTATTCAACGACCAGGGACTGGCTCCATTTTCCGTTCGGGGCTACCCAGCCATGGTCGCCGACATCTACCGGCACTTGGGCCGGCCCGACCCTGGTAGCTGCAAAGACCTCGCCGATCTGATGGCCCACTTCGGTCTGCAACGGCCGGCACTGCGTTCGCTGTTGCCAAGTTGGGATCTTCCATGGGTGCTTGCGTGGCTTAACTCCGTCCGTTTTGAACCTCTGCAGTTGGCGCGTCTGTTGGATGTGACTCGGAAGATGGCTTCCTCTTGGCCCCACCCACAGCTTCCAGGGTCAATGAACTTCACGCGCTGTTGACACGCCCAGGTTGCTTGCAGTTCCGGATGGACGGTTCTGTGCAGCTGCTACCTGACCCATCTGCCTGGCCAAGACGCGGTCTCCTTGGTGGCCCCACAGTTGATGACTATTCGCCCTTTACGAGGGACAGACTCCACCCAGGAGACCAGACAACAGGACCTGGTGAGAGCCTTACATGTGTACCTGCGCCGGACTAAACCTCTGCGCAGAGGACGCACCCGCCCGATTCTCCCATTGTTCCCAGATAGACGTGACATCTCAGCCCAGACCATCTACTTCTGGATCCGATGGGTATTCGCTCTGCCTACCAGGACCTCGCCCCGGATGCAGCCAAACGTATGAACATCAGGGCATATGAGGTCAGAGCCATGGCCGCAAGTCTCGCACGCAACCGCAACTGCGCTGTTAAGGACGTTGTGGCGGCCGTGGGATGGCGAGCTGAGACTACCTTCGCCCGCTTCTACCTGAGGGACCTCTCCGCCCAGCGGCAGAACCTTTCGCTGGTGGGATTCATTGCAGCGGCGCAACACTCCCTCCCGGCGCCATAGGCGCCGTAGGTATCTTAGCTAAAATGATCGGAAGTTTGCTGCGGGAGGGCGGGTCTGAGGGCCAGTGTCTTTGGTGTTAGGGGCGCTATAGCGGCACCCACCTCCTCTTCGGGATTCTTCCTATCAGTAATACCATCGGTAATGTGTTTTGAGAAAACAAAAAATGTATTTTTCTTTAAAATGAATTTTTTTGAAAAATACTTACCGATGATATTACTCGAAGGTCCCTCCCACCTGCCCCGCTTGCCGCCAGTTCGCTAAGAAACTAAACTGAGGTATGCCGGGTATTCTCATACCGGATGGGACTAAGGGAGGCTACTTGGGTAATGGCCTGGTCTATGGCGCCCCTCTCCTGCCAACACTCCTTTATACGGACACAACCAAATTTTGGCTAAAATTAGGCTAGCTAGGTAACATTCCTATAAGTAATACCATTGGTAAGTATTTTTCAAAAAAATTCATTTTAAAGAAAAATACATTTTTCATAATGGCTAATATGTCTTCATAGGGCCCGATGGCTTGCCTGATTTTTCTTCCCACTTCCTCGTTCGTGATGTGATCTCTGTATGAAATGCCAAGCAGCCTTGGAAAACATCTCATTTCAGTGGCTTGTATCCTCCTTTCAAGGTCTGCTGTGAGGGTCCATGACTCGGAGGCATACAAGAACACTGAGATGACAAAGGAGCGCATCAGTCTGATCTTGGGGTAGAGCGTGATGTTTCTGTCCTTCCATACGGTCTTCAATCTTGTCAGTGCTGTTGTTGTCAGAGCAATCCTAGACAGTATTTCTGGTTTTGATCCCTCATCTGTCACAATGGCTCCTAAGTATTTGAATTTATTAACTGTTTCCAGTTTTTGGCTTCCAATCATGTCAGTGCCAATGACACTGGTGTTATTTGTCATCAGTTTGGTCTTCTCTGCACTGATTTCCATTCCATACGCAATGACTACTGTCCAGCTTTTCCACCAGCTGAGCTAGCTCCTTCTCTGTTCCTAGAGGCACCAAGCTATTCTGGCACTACCCTTGAACTATTTTGGTCACACTTATTTCACACACTGGCGTATTCCGAATGATAAGGGTTAAATGAGTTAATTTATTGTATTTTCTGCGTCTTTAATCATACTTTCCTCATATGCCTGTACGTGCGTACCGCTGTGAGATGGCTTTGGTTGCCTGCTCGGCGTTAAACCCAAATAACTAACTGTATGTGTGTATTCAGATGTTGGTGCCCACATTTTGGGTTACAGTGCTGATGTCTGCTCTTTTTGCCATTGTTCCTGTCTGCGAGTCACCCTGAGTGCTGCAATTTTTTTAGGGTTACAAAGTGAAATATAAAGGACATCCAAGAAGCATGAGGACTGTAGTTGCTACTTTGCATGGCAGAACATGTGTTCACCCTTTGGCTGTCCATTGCGGTTTTTGTCGCGATGATTCCTGTCGGAATCATCGTGACAAAAACCGCTACGGACAAAGGGTTATTTTTGTTTCAGATGGCTTGACATGATATATGGGTAACACAATGCTGTCCACATTTTCTAAAACTTGTGCAGCAGTACAACTCTTTGAAAATTTCTCTGCATCAGATTGTCATGTCTGTGGGTCTCAGACACAAAACTGATCATTGGCAACACTGTTTGCTATTCTGGCACCGCTCTTGAACTGTCATGGCTCAGGCTGATGAATATATTTGCCCTTTACGTGTTGGTATCGGTTTTTGTACTGATGATTCTTACAGGAATCGTAGCGACAAAAACCGATACTAACACGCAAAGGGTTTATGTCTTGTGTTGGGCCTAATGGATTAAGATTACAATGTGTGTTATAGGGCTACTTACCCCTAGGATTTTTGCATAGTTTCTATGAAAATTGACCACAAACCACAGAGCTGCGATTGCTTGTCAAAAAGGTATGATTTTTGTTCGTGTGAGCACGCAGGCTGCAGCAGGTTCGTCTGGAGTCATACTCGCGTGTTTAGCATTCTTCCTGCACTGCTGGCGAGGGTTCTCTTTGTGCCGCAGTCCCACGTTGATCATTGTGTCCCTACCGCCGTACGATAATGGCGTCGAGCGAGGATCGTGATAAACACACAAGACTGATGAAAGTGATGTGGATGGTGATGTACAGAGTGGAAAAAATGGCAAATGTTATCTCTTTGTGCTGAAGTCCAATCATGGAAAACCCTGTCAGAGAGTGATGGGCTGCACCAGTGAAGGCTTTAGGGCACTCAGATCATGCTACAGAGAGTCTGTAAAAGCGTAAGAAGACATGTGACACGCATGCTGCGGTTTGATGTGAGACAAAATCATAAAAATTGCTTCAGGTACAGGGGATACATGGTGGCAGAAAAACAGCATGATTCCAAACAGCTCCATTTCACTTACACTATAGTTACATTGCAAAGCTGAAATTTCATAATCTTTTGTTGTACTTGTTGCTTTATCTTGGCTTACGTTTTGCTTCATCATGGCTTATGTACATATGCACAGTGGTTTTTTACTTTGCCATCATAATAGTGTGGTCTCGTTGTAGTCACTGATGAAGCCTCCAAAACTACCGAAAAACTGGTTTCCGATGGGCAAACTCCTGAAGGTCATTTACAAGGGTAGGCAGGTCTGTCGTTATGGTTTCTTGCAACTGCGGGGGGCCAGGAGGATCTATCCCTCTTGCAGTGGGTATTCACATTTAGTCGGCTCTGAGTGGGTTAATTATGCAAAGTTGACTGTCTTTTGGCATGGTGCCTGTGCTGAAGTTTTGATGTCCACATTCTCTGTGTGCAGTGCCTGTGTCCCCGCTCTTCACGTGTTCCTCCGGTGGTGACAAGCACCGCGAGACCCAACTTCAGCTTCAGCGCAAACTGCAGGAGCGAGAGCTCCTCAAAGAGCAGAAGAAGAAACTGCAGCAGCAGCGCAGCGAAATCGAGCAAGAACAGCTGCGCAGCACCAGCCGTGGGCCGACGGCCACACCCACCAAATCACCACTTCCCCGCTCCTTCAGCAAAACACCCACCCCCATCAAATCACCCGTCAACCTGCGACCTCCCTCGTCGCTGTCCATGAAGTCGCCAGGGCCTCAAGTCACATTCCGACAGACTCCAACACCTACCAGCCAGCTGCAGGGTGTGTCAAAGAGCGCGGCGAGGAACATCACAAAGCTGTTGCAGTCACCGGTTCATCTGGGGAAACCAGCCTCACGCTCACAAGACGTGAAGTTGGAGACGACGGTGGAATCTGGATCTGTGTCATCATCTGGGGGGGAAAGGACCAGAATTGTGGTGTCTTTAGCAACACCTGTGACTGTAGTCCCCACCACAGCTTCCACAGCCACTTCCTCTCTCTCCCCTCCGTCCACCACCGCTTTCTCAAAAACCAACATTTCTGGCGGGGGTCAGATGCAGACAGATGTGGACTCGAGCGATTCATCATCTAGCGTAACGGACAGGACGCCCCAAACTACGGTTCTTTTTCCTGCTGTAAATGGCATGAACATCATGAGCGGCAATCGGCAGTACATTTTCTCCGGCAGTCAAGGGCTGATTCTGGACGAGTCCATGTCTTCGTCATCATCCACTCTTGTGAAGAATGGACTGCACCATGTTGTGCAGAAGCCGCTGGTGGTAGGGGGAGCCTCCACTCAGCAGGCAGTGCCAACAGCACATCAGATACAGACCATTCCTGTCAGTAACAGTGGCAGTTCTATGTCCGGACGTAGCAACGCTACGTCCGGACATAGAACTGCCGCTGTTTCTGACTGGAATGCCAGCAGCCAGGCAGCGGTCATGAAGATTGAGAGTGTGCAAGGTGTCGCTATCATGTCCAAGCCAAAGGAGGTGACTGGAGAGCGGTCATGCGGGGAGATCGAGTCCATCGCCCTGGCCGATGTTGAGCGGTGCCGTGTGGAGAACGTCAACTTCATTCCCGGGAACCTGTCCATGCGCAGCGCTTTTGTGCCCGTCTCCAACCAGAAGCTGGCCTTCACGCTGATCTCGCCCAGTGCGGGCCGCGTGATGCAGACGTCGGAGAGCAGCAGTGATGAGAGCAAGGACCTGGACGATGCGGTGGTGCCCATGGACCAGTCCGAGGCACTAGAGCACAGCGGGGGGTTCGAACCTCACAGCTTCACCTCCAAGGTGTCGGACCCCGGCCTAGCACCAGCAGCTATGCAAACCTCCGATTCCTATTCCTCGGGCCAGTCGTCCAGCATGCCCACCCCCTACCCCCAGCAGAGCCAGAAGAAAGTAAAGAATCGCTTCACCCCCATCCGCCCTAAGGCCTCACAGACTGTCACCAGCTTCCAGAAGGACCAGAAAACTCCAGAAAAAGACAGTCGCCCGGTGTCTGCCCTCCTCAAGGAAAAGAGAGCGCGAGAAGCAAAAGGCATCTTTGCGCATGTGGCTTCTTTACAGGGTGATACGGTATCGGGTAAATCTTTCCCAGCTAGCATCAGTCTTCCAGCGGAGATGCTCGGCTTGGCTCCCAATAAGACTGCAGGCGGTAACGAAGTTGTGATCATCCTCACATCCCCATCCACCGGGACCACCAGGTTTGTTCCTGCTCAGCGTGAATCACGCGGCTCTGTGGAGGAGAAGCAGATGTCACGCAGTGAAAAACCCAGTTCCATCACTCACAGTATGATGTCCGACTTCCTGATGGCAAACCCGAATTTCATTCAGCACAATGACATTGGAGTTGCAGCGGCACGATCATCGCAGTCACAAGCTCCAGTGTGTGCCATTCAGTTACCTAGTAGCATGGGCTCAGAAATGTTTGACATCAGCATTGGCCATGTAAAGCTGCCTGCAGTTGGGAAACAGGAGGGTGCTGTGGAGTGTTTGTTCCCAACTTCATGCAATTTTGTGGATGTGTCAGACTCGTCCGAAATGGACAACAACACGGATGAGGAAGTGACACACCACATGGAGAGCAACCCCAACCCTAGGCTTCTCATGCCAGAGAACAGGGACGCTGACACACCAAATTCTAGTCGAAAGAGAAAGTCTAGCGGTCAAGGCAATGCTGATCAGACCAACAAGCGCTTGAACTCGACAGAAAAGCGTGCAGACACTCACGATGATGATGATGTTTTTATAGTGGAGCCTACTTCTGAACTGCACGATGAAATGCAAACTTCAGAACTACACACTGACATGAGAACTTTGCACAGTGAAGTGAAGGTCAAGCGAAATAGCAGCGGACAGACGGTGGTGACGTTTGAGCTTCCATTCCATCATACTGTGAAGAGACAGGCAGCTGGGTCTCCCTACGTTCGGCCGGGTTCATCCGCAGCAGTACAGATGCACGTCGGGGAGCCAGTGTCACGATGTCAAAGCACTGGCATTGGGGGTGAGGAACCTGTGTATGTCTTGTCTTCCGAATTACATCGTCATGTGCGGGGCAAACTCAATGTGGAGAGTCTTGAAAATGACGCGCTTTTAGACTCGGGGCATATTCCACTTGGACGGGATCTATTCAGACACTCGCCTGTCGTGAATACCCCTGTTCATATCGAACAGAAAGCGTCAGTTGGTACAAGCGCCAAGGCTCGAGCTGCCACACAACAGGCACTGCTGTTGTCAAAGCAGGAACTGGATGATCGCTTGCGGCCGCTGCTCAGTAAAATACAGGGTGTGGAAAACATGCCAGAACCAGCAGAAGTTTCCATTATGCAGCCTGTGGTGTCTTCCGCTTCCAGTTCTTTAGGACAGACAGATGAAGCTTTATTTTTGGAGTTTACATCAAGGGAGAATTCTGTTGGTAGTTTCAACTCCAGGCTGAGACTCCCTGAAAGTGTGGCTGATGAATCATCCATGCTTACAGGGAATCCCAGCCTGGGCTCGGTCAGGTCAGAACGGTTACAGCAAATAACAACAGGTGGCAGCAAAGTCCAAGATGCCAGCATGAACGTGGACACTTTTAGCAGCAACATTCCCAGCAGTATTTTTGAACTGATGCAAGGCCTGACTCAGGGGTCGTCGGCTGCCCAGAATATAGCTTTCAGTTCCGACGTGAAAAGCCAAAGCAGTATTCATCAGCTGTTGATGAAAGGTTCTTTAGCGTCATCATCAGGCATCCCGTTCCCATCCCAGCAGCCCCCTTCTCACCAGAGCTTCCAAGAGCAACAGCTTGCTTCTGGTGCTAGTGCAGCTCGAGGTAGCGCTCGGGCTTCTAAAAATGCTTCTACTGGCACTCACACAGCTACCCTTCCTTCTGCTCCAGTTGTAAAGCAACCGAAACCTAAGCCAGCGCCTGCCCCAAAATCTGGCCCTACACAGCCCGTCAACTTGCTTGCTCTGTTGAAAAGCCCGGCCTTGTCGGCTCTGGACAAGCCAAACACCATGACAAACCTTCTGCTGAACAGAGAGCTGAACCTTTCCAAGCCTGCTTCATCAAAATCAACAGAACAGTCGCACACGCCAAGCCAGAACACAGACATGAGTCTGATGAGTCAGAGTTCACAGTGTGGGCAGGCTGCACAGCCTGCTGACACTGCGGAGTCTGATACATCCTCACACCAAGCTACGCAGTCGCAGGAGAAGATGAGTGCACAGATGTCACCCACTGTCACCACCAAAATTTCTCCAAACGTCAACCTGTCCTTCATGTCAGGCGGCACAACTATGCAGAACATTTACAGCAGTTCAGATTTCAGCACCAACAGCTTGCTACAGATGCAGGATCCATCACACGTGTCGGAAGACCTCCCACCCAACTTCCTTGATTTGGGAGAGCCAGAAGGAGAACTGCCGGCAGACGTGGCAGAATTCGTAGCAGAGGCCATGACCGCTCAAGATCTAAAGCTGCAGCAGAACCACGAAAGCCTGCTCATGTTGAGTGCAGAGTACATGCAGAACTACTTACAGCAGCCAAACATTTTCATGGGAAACAGTGGGGATGGTGCGGACAGTTCAGTGGGTAGTAGTGTTGGTGACCTGAACGTTGGTGGATCTCAAAAAGGGACGTTCACTATGCCGTCCAACCCAGCCCCCAAACAGAGACTTAGTGAGAGCGGGACCACTTCAGGAAAGAAGAACCCACCCGTTCAGCGAAGCGCATCCTTGCCTGTGTTCGTGCCCCGTGCACCAGGTTCCAACCCTACTTTGCAGCAGGATGTTCCTTCACCTGTTCCATCACCCACAGGTACAGCCAACAGTCCCAGAGCCCCAACACCCCTCAGCACCACTTCTGCCACAGGCATTATCCCGGCACGCAGACTTAGACAGATGACCGTGGAGCGATTAAGTGCCCGAACCCCATCCGACGCTGGTTACCACAGTATTGATGCTAGTCCTCTCATGCCAGCATTCATGCCCCACCCCCCTCCGTCCACCACGCCAAACCACGAACAGATCTCCGTTAATGTTGCAGCGCCCATCAGAAGAAACACATCGGCCTCCGTCAGGTCGGACTCTGCACAGAGTCTCGGCAGTGAGGGACTTCAGCCATTCCCGCAAGGTTCGCCCTTAGCACCGGCCAGTCAAGGGGTCATGTCCACCTCAAGTTCTGTGTCCGGCTACAGTCCTGTTGACCCAGCTGCAGGATCACCAAATGCCTTTATGCCAATACAAGTGTCGTCGGCTACCAGATCAGGGTCTGGCATACAGCAGCAGTACATTGAACCCATCCGTCCCATGGTCACGCTGGCCAGCATGGTCTCTAGTAGTGAAAGTCTCAACATGATGCTCAGCGTCAGCTCACAGATGTCTGCACACAGTGAAAATCATGAAGTGGCACGCTTGTCTCAAGGTTCCATGCTATCTCCAGATTTTCCTGGTTCAGCTAGTGAGCCATCACCAAGTGTTAGGTCAGTGTCATCAGACTCTGGAGCGGATTCATCAGTCGGTGTGTCGCGTATCATGTCCAGCAGCCCTCGACCAGGAACTGTTCCGTACAATGCACCCTCCCCTGCCACACCACGTGGCTCCTACCCTCCAGGGATCAGCCCTGGCCCCTCCCCCACCCCGGGCACTTCCAATGCCTGCTCTCCCTCCCCAACCCCTGCAGCTGGTCGCAGCACCTCACACGGAGTTCTCCAGAAGCTGTTGTCCACTCGCAGTGCTCCACCTTCTTATGCAGAGAGTGTTCAGCAGAGAAGGCTGTCCGGCAGTCAGACTGCTAATTTGTTGGGGAATCAGAGCGCAGGAAGCCAGTTGATTGGCAGCACTACAGACAACAGAGTTGGCGGCTTTGGCCGACTATCTGGTGAGAAGATGGAGCAACACGCAGGACAGTTCACAGTGCCAATGGTCAGTGCAGAGGATGTCAGGTCCTCAGCGCGATCGATCATCCACCACATTCCTCCAACAACTGCCAGCTCTACTGGTGCAACCACCGGCAGTACCAGTGAGCGATCAGGCCGTCGCATCGCCATACTAAAACGAGATAGTACGGCCAAACCCAACACCAAAACCACCCCAGCCCCAAAAGCAGCAACAGCAGCGTCAGACTCTGTTCTGAAAGCCAGCCTTGCAAGCCCTGTTGGGTCATCGTCATCGTCTGAAGGACCTATCGAGTATCCGTTCTCTTACAAACTGGCCTTGCTTCGCCAGCAGAGCATGACGCAGCCGGAGGGAGCTGCTGTATCAACCGTGGCTGGTTCTCAGCCATCTGCCAATCCGCCGCAATCATGCGCATCTGCTGTACTAGCAGCCAGCCTGGCTAGTCTCCAGAAACAGGTGAAAACTAATCAGACTGTAGACACCTCTAGTGGTGGTGAAATTTCCACTTCCAGTATGGCAGTGCAAGTGTCTTCACCCCCTACGCCCATGTCTGTCTCAGTTTCCGCGTCGCTACAGCAACAACAGCTCTCGGTCCCACTCCGAGTGTCAACCAGCACGCAGCCTCCGCGTGACATTTTCTTCGGAGTTCCGTCTTCCCCCTCGCAGCGACTCAACCCATTTTCTCCGCAACAATCATCGCCCTCATCCACTTCATCGACATCATCCATTCCAATATCCTCTGGCCTGACTTTGCCATCATGCGGACAGGGCCACCAGCTGGGCGCCTTGTACCTCCCCTACAATCTGCCTGACATGAACTACATGGGCAACGCGCCCAATATCGACCTGAGCCAACTCAGCTTTCTCTCACGGAAAGCTTCTCAGCCAGATGCGCCCACCCCTCCCCAGCCCTCCTCCCTCAGTGAAACAGGGTTTGAGGATGAGCTTCAGTCGACCCTGGACATACTGAGGAACATGGACGGCCAGTATTTTAACCAAGAGGTGGAAGGGGAGGCTAGCGAGACTGATGGAGCAATGATGCTGATGCATAGCGTGTTCAGTGATCTTCCACACGAGCATGACCTTCAGGGAGAGGAGAGGGATGACGGGGAGGATGAGGAGGGGGGTGTTGGTGGCAGCGGCGAGGAACCTATGCTCAATGACTCCTCGCCGTAAGTGTGTGCTGCTCTCTGTGATAGACGTAAGGTCTAAATTCACATGTCGGCACACAAATGTTTGAACAAAGGAACCCTCTTACCAACAAATTCCTAAATATAAAGGCAACATTGAGAGGCTGACACTGTTGTGAACATTTTTCTCTTTAGTACATCCATTGTAATTGTGCTTAACCCTTGGGCTGTCGGTAGCATTTTTTGGTCGCAATGATTCCTGCAGGAATCATTGCGACAAAAATATGCTACCGACAGCCCAAGGGTTGATCGGATCCTTGTGTTAGTTCCAACTAAGTCTGCTTCACAGGTATCACTTCTGGGGCCAGTTGCATGAGCGAGCTTAGTCCTGCACCAGCCATAGCGGCGCACCTTGCTCAGTGGCTGGTTCAGGACTAAGCTCGTTCATGCAACTGGCCCCTGGAACTGATCTCCCGGCAACAGGGGTTGTTGTGAGAGGGCTCTGCTGTGATCAGCGAATCATACAAATGCTATTTCATTATTTATGTCACTTCCTCTGCTTTGATTTAACTTGCCTGAGTTCTGAATTGTAAATAGTGTGTTACTGTTTCAGGCATGTTTTTCTAGTCAGATTTGAAAGGAGTTCTTTTTTACCTGAAAAACAAAACAAAACATGAACTTTAGTAATTTTCAGCATTTTCGTCCCAGTGTTAATTTAAATCTCACTATGAATTACAGGCATTAGCTAGCTATTTGCAAATGGCTTTAAATGGCTTTAAACCTACACACACTAGAGAAACACATTGTGCTTTTTGATCATCAAGTTTCAAAGAGACTGCTTAGCCTTTATCACCCCGATACACGCATTGCTTCAAATGAATTTGACTGACAGTTCGAGGATGGTGCCAGAATAGCTTGGCGCCTCTGACGCCAAGCTATTCTGGCACCACCCTTGAACGAAAACAGTTGATCTATCTCCAAATCTTTATTGTAGCCTATGTAGGACAATAAGCAAATTTAACAAAATCAGCCTCAGGATGGAATGGGTCAAACTAACAGACCAGAAGTAGAAACGTGTACCGTTATTAGTGCACCGTTATAACTTCTACCGACAATACAATTCGGTGGACAAAGTTGCGTAGTTACAGGTCTTTTCTGTGAGCGCTGTCGGCGGTAATAGTCAAGGTATTAACCCCTTTGTGCATGCAGCCACAGGTGCTGTACACAGTAGCGTCAGCTGCTTGCAGAAGGTAATTAATTCTGGTAGCTTATTCCGTACTTCACAGCCCGAGTAGCTCTTTGATGATGTTAGGACGCTATTCAGGCAAAGTACAATCCGTCGTTTATTGTGTTCCGCATTGTTAGCTCATTTTATAACGTCCTGATGGTAATCTTTGTAGAAATATTCCGCACATTTTGATGCGCTTTTGGACTATGCAGATGAGACGTTGACAGCAGACCCTGTTTTGAGTGACCATCTGACTGTAGCCACCTAAATGATGGTCCTTAACTCATTCAGCCTGAGGGCCAAATTTCCCAAATTTTGGAGGCGTCATCTAATGACTATGCACCAGTTGCAGGAGATGGGTCGACCATGATAATTCAAGGGCAGTGCCAGATTAGCTTGGCGCCAACGGGCGCCGAGCTAATCTGGCACTACCCTTGAATTATCTTGGTCGACCCATCTGCTGCTGTAGTGCATCAGGGCTGAATGGGTTAATGACAGGCGACTCTTTTGCCCTTCAAGACTTCTTTTTTTTTTTCTTTCTTGCTTGAAGGTGCTTGCTCAAACAGGTTGCGTTGTACAAAAGGTACGGCTTTTCTTCCCGAGGCTACTTAGTAGCCTTCGGTTGTTTGTTTTTACTGAACATTGTAGTTTCTGTGGGGTTTTTACGATTGCATTTGGAAGGGATGTTTGTGTACCCTTCACTGCCCAGAACCAGCCAGGTGTTGCCCAGAACCAACCA